>JAESUZ010003804.1:1200000-1800000 GCA_017311185.1 Proteles cristata cristata | reverse complement strand
CCTCAATTTTCACCACCTATAAAATGTGAACCCACATTTGGATTCTTTGTGTTACCAATTATTACATGAGTTTTGTACAACAAAGATTCTGAATGTGTATTTTGTAAAGCAAAAATGCTTATCACACCCCTTGGTCTAAGCGTCTCAAAGTTTATTAATGGTTGGCCACATTTAATTTTTTTTGGAGGAGGTAGTTCCACGTTTGGCCCATTTATTCATATATGTATATAAAATACCTTAGATACTAACTGGTTCCACCAATTACTAAATAATTGAACAAAATTTTGGTTTGCTTCTTTATAGATGTTTCATGAAATATTTGATGCTTGATGTTAAATTTTGTCAAAATGTTTTCTAAATGATTCGGTGAGCAATGGAATTCACATACTGAAAGGGGTTGCAGCAGCTGGAAATGGGGGATGTTCCTGACACAGACAAGGAACTTTCTCTTAAAATAAGGCTGTACATAAGGCTTTTTCCTTTGACCAACTCCTGGAAAATGAATAACTTGGAAAAGTCATTATATATAATTAGGAGATTAAACAATACCACCGAGCATCTCCAAGCAACATGCTAATAAGCAAACTGAATGCTACATTATTTATTATTTCTTAAAGGTTTATAATATCTCCATGAAAATACTGAGTGTTAAGAAATCGGGGTACTCAGGATATTGTGAAATCATGAATACCCACAAACGAACCTACTTTGTTTTATGGGCTGTCCAGCTATAAAATCACTCTGCAACAGCTCAGAGTTGAGGATTCATGAAGCTAAAAGAGACCTCTGAAATCCCCTATCTAATCCATACCCTTTGGGTAGCATTGCATAGATTTTATAGACTTCTGAATAAGCTCTAAGAGGCTCATAGTGGTTTTGATTAAAGCAGAAATCTAATGGACCCATAAGTTTCAACATAAAGGAAATATGATGTAATAAGTACTTTTAAAGTTTTAAGGATTTTTCTACCAACCAGACTTGATATTAATACCTGAAATAAAACTTACACTATGCAAAATTTGTAATTTAAATAGCACCTATAGAAAAAAACCTTAGGACTGCTTTACAGACATCCTGCAGCCAGTATCACCCTGGTTTAATAAGGCCCAGAGTGATTCAAAATTTGAATGAATTGTCATCCCAATACGTGGTAGTATCCAAAATAGAACCGAATTTTAAGCTCCAATCCAGGAGGTCTCTTTATTTAAATTGGCCACACTGCCTAAAGTCAAAACATCTATAACCATTATTTTTATTTTATCTAATATAATTAGACTGCTTTCATGTCCCTTAGACTGAAGGAAAAGCCAGAGAGATGTTCTAGAAAAATACATTTGCATTTCAAATTTACATTAAAAATGTCTTTCCCTTATTCTTCCATCCCGAATTCCAAGCATTATGTTTAAGACATCACAGATTACACAGCATTCTGTGTCCTGGGCCTCTGTCCTTTTTAGATTATGAAAATTGGAAGTTAATTGGAATTAAGAAATTTTCCCTATTAAGCGTGTAAAGTATAAATACAAGTAATTTTTTAAAAACTTTATTTTAACACCTAATACAATTCCAATTTTAAGGATTACTTGCACAAAAAAATAAACACATTTGGTATAAAAATGTATCACTTTAACACCCTTTGCCCTTCAACCCCTCCCCCACCCCCCCATGAACTGCACTCTATCTGGATGCAGAAACATATAAAGACGAATGGCACAGATTCGTTTTTACCTACAGGAGTTTCTGTTTATGTACCCAGGTACTCTAGAGGACACCAGCCCACTTTATCACATGAACCATTTCCTTCAGCCTGCTGAATTTAGTTTCACAAAGAAACAAAGCTTATTATAAAGGCATTTTAAAAACCATTATCTTAAATTCTTTTTAGAAGCACTGACTTTTTTTTTTTTTGCAACCATTTATATACAGTGTTACATAACAGCTCTGGAGTACAGTACATGCAGCAGAACATACCTGTTGAATATAAAATACTTTTCTTAAAATCTTCATCGTTGGAATTCTCTGAAGTCTAAATTATAGAATGCCCATTACTTTGAGAAAATGGTTGAGGAGTACAAATGTCTGCATATGTTGGCCACTGAAAGAATCCAAGGCTAACTGGAATAATATTCGTAGCACACCAGGAGTGCATAAATAATTTACTTACATTATTAAAATACAACCCATAAAATTCAAGTTCAAGATCTTACAGGATTGTCTATGTAAATCCTTGAAGTGGTTGCCTGGAAATGCACTGTTTCTTTTTTTTTCTTTTCTTCTTTTTTAAAGTCCCATATAAAATGTTCCGTCGAAGTTTTTTCTTGCCCAAATGAGACAACCACCTCTATTTGTGCCGACTGCCTCTCCTCTTCATGGCGGCGGTGCACTGTGGGCAGTACCACTTCCCTTTCGGTGCTTCTGTCAGCCCGACACATCCATAATGGAACCACTCGATAGGGCACTGGAAGGCAAAGTTGCAGAGAATTGGTTTTTAATACCTCTAAAGGTTATAGGTGTACTGATATGCCCACTAGATTGAATATTACGAGATTCGTGGAAACAGAACTTTAAGTCTAGGAACTGATTTACAGATCATTGAATTCAATTGGTTAAGTTTCAGAGATGGGGAAATGGAGGCACAGAAAAAGTACGCATCTTTGTTAACTTGGAGGTTCATGCGATCTCTCTGCACAATCCCAAAGAATGAACAAAAAGTCACTAATTCTCGTTAAACCGGAGAGTAAACGGGTCCCAACTTTCAAGGGCAGGAAGTGAAATGGGTCGCAAAGAAGGCAGATATATTTTACAGATTTTATTTAATATTCAGCCTTATTCACTGCTTCATAAAGTAGAATAAGCGGGTTGCAATGAAAACCATGAAGGTTGCCCTGGATTTCCTCTCTGGGCAGACCCATGCCTGGACACGCAGAGTATTCTACTATGTAGCACATTAAGCACTTGCACACGGGCACAGAAAATCTGAGCACTCGGAAGGGCACACCTGGGGGTGAGAGGGATCAGAGAGTACATCGGGGTGGTCATGGAAATACATCACCTTCAGTGAGTGCCCCAGGGCTTTACAACGTGGCGCTTGAAATGACTGGGCAATATTGTTCTACAATAATCACAAATAGCACACAGGTGATTCTAAAGAGGGAAGAAGAAGGACGGGCTGTCTCTGTCTACGTGAACATGCTGCTGGGACCCCGTCAGGCCAGGCAAGTACAAACTTTAACGCCCACCCAGCCAAACCTGTTCAATCTTCAGATTGTTTTAAAAGTTTAAAACGGTTGATTAACCTTAGGATTCTGACAGTATGGATTAGTACTTCTTTAGAATACAGGGTTCTGTTACCTCTCTGCAGGAAAAGCTGAACAGAGGGGGACTGGAGGTTTGAGAAAGTAAGGAGGGAATGAAATTACTAGAAGAAATATTCTCAGCATCCAATAAAAACGGATCTCTAACCAAAATGAAGTTTCCTAAAAAAGAAACAGGAATTCTTTCCTTTCAAACCTCCTTTACTTTTTATATCAGAAGTGGCTCTTATCAGCTGACAGCTGCAGAGTACAACAGGAAGGAGGAAAATAACTTCACATCACAGCCTCAACTTCCCACCCCATCCCCTGCCAGCCCCAGGCTTCCTGACAGAATGCAGTGTTTTAAAATTCTAGTTCTTCACCATGATAGGTGAAGTGGATTCTAGTAAACACTGTATTACTTAGCAAAGGGAGTGGAGAGTGTTTCTAATGTTCATACAACGTAATACCTTTTGAGAATTATCATTCTGCACACGAAACCATAAAACTAGCTTTAAAAAAACTTAAATTGGGAACACATTAAGGGACACTACCTGTTTTGCAGAGAAATATTCTAGCATTAATATAATGTAATTAACATAACTACAAACCTGCATTCTTAAACTCAGAGACATGGTAAATAAGAAAAATGGTCAAGTAATAATAATCTGTGACTTTTTTCATTCCCAAACAGAAAAATTTAATACTTACATCTTGGTTATCACAGCCCACCATCTCACCATAGGATACCTAGTTTAAATAAAAGTAAATATTTTTTATGACTACCACAAACATCTAAATACGAATTAATGGTTCATGATACTGTTAGGAAATAGATGAAAAATAGCAAATACTCAGTGGCATTAAAAATTAAGGTACATTACTTTTTTATAAAGATTTTATAGAGATGTATAGCTTTTTACTAAAAGATTTTGGGGGGTAGGGGTACAGAGGGAAATACACAGAAACTATGTGCTCTTCGAAAGTATGAAAGAACCTGAACAGATTACCTTTGTGAGTGCTTTCTTTTACAGAGTTTACGTTTCCTTCTTGGTTACTTACTTAAGGTTTCTACTTTTCCTTGGGTCATGTTAGGTCATTTATATTTTTGCAGTCAATAATTGAAACTTCTAAACTTATATATTTACTATCTGCTCTTTCTCATTTTCCTTGTTGCTGTTCATCACCAGCACTTTATAATACAACCTCCTAATTCTTGAACTAAGTTTGTCAATGGACTGAAAGATTTTTCAGACAGGGTTACAGCTAGAGGGTGTACTATCTGATTCTCTGCACTAGTGAGAATATCTGTATATGGTTCTATGCACATGAATGACTTCTCTGGGTTACAGTTTTGGGGGGGTGGGCACCCAGATTTTCTCTGCAAAACTCTACAGATATATTCCATCAACTTAAGTAGTTTCCAGTGTTGCAGATGGGAATCTGATTTTGTTCTTTTGTAGGTAACCTATTTTTACTGACAGGATCTTTACAGAATTTCTTTTTTTTTTTTTTTAATCACTGGTATTAAAAAATGTTTGGGGTGCCTTGGTGACTCAGTTAGTTAAGCGTCTGGCTCTTGGTTCAGGCTTAGGTCACGATCTCACAGTTTCATGAGTCCAAGCGCCATATCAGGCTCTGCAGTGACAGTGTGAAACCTGCGTGGGATTCTGTCTCCCTCGCTCTCTGCCTCTCCCCTATTTGTGCTGTCTCTGTCTCTCTCAAAATAAATAAGTAAACTTAAAAAAAAAGTTTGTCAGGTGACAGCAGAAAAACTAAAAAACTCTTAAATGGCAAATTTTCAAAAATTAGATTGTCAACTCACACCATTAAACACAATAAATTGTAGATAAAGATTTAAATGTGAAGAAACTGAAGTATATAATGAGCTCGACAAAGGCATTTGCAAATAAGAAATGAAAGACATATTTATAAGGGGAAAAAAGGCAAGGAGGCCTTCCTAAGCATATAACCCATGGCTGACTTCATAAAGAAAAAGACTGAGTCATTACTACATAAAATTGGTATTTCAGAATTAAAAAAAAAAACAAAAACCTGCAAAGCATTTATAATGTGTAAGTCAAAAATGATAGAAAAATCGGCCAATACCATTAAGAGTCAATTCATAAAAGAAGAAATAAAAATGGCCAAAAAGGGTCCAATTTTACTACTAACATAAATTGAAATGATTGTGTGATATAAAACTATCAAATTGGTACACGGTTTTCAAGACAGAATAATATCCAGTGTTGGACAGGGTTTAGGAAACAGGCATGGTCATCAATTTTTGTTAATGCATTCCAGAAGATAATTTGGTAGTCTGTAACAAATATTTCAACTTAATCTTATTTCTAAAAATTATCTTAGGAACAGATGTATAAAATGGATTACATTTTTAAAAAAAGGTCTCATAATGTTATTTTTAATTTCAAAAATAATAAAAGCGCTAAAAAATGTATAGCTAACTATTGGTTTAAAAAGTTACACCCAATACTCTCTTCAGATCATATAAATCTTTCACCTTTTAAAAAGTTATACACAGCGTAACAAATTAACTGTAAGAAGATTAAAAAAATTACTTAAAAAAATAAAGTTCAATACATATGACTTAGTGAAAAAGCGATAAAGAATATACTGTGACTCCAACCAGTCAAATTCACACACATACACACACACACATACACACAGGCGCACATGCATACATGCACATCTGCATGCACGTACGTAAGAGACTGACTGCCTTCCTCCCGAAATCCCTGTGTTGTATCCCTTCCCCTCACTATATCTGAAGATTAAGTCTATAAGGCAATAAAGGTGAAATGACGCCATATATGTGGAATCTTAATCCAGTAGGGCTGGTGCCCTTATAATAAAAGGAAGGGACACCGGAGTTCTCCTCACCACGTGAGGCCGCAGCACGAAGGTGGCCCTTGGCAAGTGAGGAGAAGAGTCCTCACCAGGAATGGAATCAGTCAGCACCCTGATACTGGACCAGCCTCCAGAACTGTGAGAAGATAGAGTTCTGCTATTTAAACCACGCAGCCTGTGGTATTTTGTCACAGCAGTCTGAGCAGACTAAGACAATATGCGTGTGGGGTGCAGAGCAGTGATAAATCAAAATGTCTAATTATAGGCTGTATCTGGGGGCTGAGATTATGGGTGACTTACACATTCCTTTATATTCCTTATACAAGGAAGCAAAAGTATTTTGAACTGGAGGAAAAAAGAGCACTTAAAAAATAGCTCCCTTTCTTCTATTTGCTTCAGATTATGCTTTTACCTGATTACAAATGCAGTATCGTGGTTCATTTGGGTCATAAGTCCAATCAACTTGACTGTTTGAATCCGATTCTGGGACTACTGTTGTCTGTTGAGAGATCTCTTGGACGACAGCTGATGAAGAAGAACACGATGACAAGGACGAGGAGGAGGAGGAGGAGGAGGACTGCTGATTTGAAGACTTGTTGTTGTTTCTGAAAGAACAGTATCAGATCTATTTGCTCAGCATCCAAAAGAAGTTACGTGAGAGTAGCTCGTAAGTGAGTGGTATGACATGAAGTAACATCAAATGAATAAATTAACATTTAACACAAAGTTAAACTAACCTGATAAACAGATTTAAAAACATAACTGTTGAGTTCAACTAAAAGCAATTTTCTTTCATAACTGTTCTTTTTTATATTTTTGTTTTCTGGAGAATAAAGGTATTTTAAAAACTCTTTCAGCATACCTTGGTTTTCAAAATAATTTTTTAATCAGCTACTACTTAACATTGACTTAACAGCTATTACCTATTACAGGTAATAGTTTTAAAAATTGGTGTTAGTTATGGCTACCTTAGAGACATTCTTTGTATTTTTAAGCCACGTGATTATGCTTCATCAACATCTAAAATACAAACACCCCAAAAAGTGTCCTTTTTAATGGCCGTCACCTATTTAACCCATCCCGTCTCCCACATCTCCTCCAGCAACCCTGTTTGTTTTCTGCATTTAAGGCACTTTTTGGGATGGGCACTGGTTGTCGTACGTAAGAGATGGATCACTGGGTTCTACTACTGAAGCCAGACTATACTGTATGTTAAGTTGACTTTAAATTAAAAAAAAAAAAAAAAGAAAGAAAATAGAAATACACAAAAGCATTTGATGAAAATGACCATGACCATCCATCAACATGTGAATACTACCTGTAGGTAGTATTAGATAGGAAATAGAGTGTTAAAATTCACAAGTAATTTCCTACCATTTGTATGCTAAAATTACATTTTAAAAATAGGGAAATTTATCATAGGCAGTTATAATAAACTTGAGTCATTAAGATGAATTATTTTTTAAGATATCTAGCCCTTTTGTGTTAATTCTACACTGATCATTCTTCTAGGTTTACTCAGAGAAAACAGAATACATTTAAAAGTAAATTATGATGCAATTCCTAGGTAACCTGTTCTCCCGGCCCACCGCCTAGAACCTCCACCACGTCAGAACATAAGCAAACGTAACACCTGGGTTAGACAGTGCCAAATGCTGTTAAGTTTCCATATTTAAAATTCAGACAATCTTCCTTAGAGCCTCACATACACAATCTAGAGATACTTTCATAATTTCAATTTTGGGGCATAAGACCAAGAATGAAGACAATTTACTTTTAATAAAACTGAGGAACTTTATTCAAAAAAATTCCCAGCATAAAATTTGCATCTTATGTATTAATTTACATTGAGCCACATGACAAAATAAGGGGTTATAGATGAAAACATCTCCATAAAATGGTTTCTCCTAATGAACAAAAAGAAGGTAAGCAGACGTCATTTATAGCCAGTTTAAGACTTTAGAAAGATTAAAGACTTTTAACACCTTTGAAAGACTTTACTCCTCCAAAGTATGGCAGTGTGAATGAAAATGTCATGGACGCCCAGCTGGATGCCAAGTGGCCTGCACGCTTAGTGAAGGTACGGGGCTACCGTAATAATCCAACTTACTTGCTCTTTCTCCCGCTCCGTGAGTCGGCTGCTGATGAGGCGGCGTTCTGTGTTAATGTAGTCATGAGCGCTGAAGATGATGAATAGCCAGCTGTTTCTCTGGGCATTGAAAATTCTTTTCCCAGCTGAAAGTCATTATTCTTAAACGCCTCATAACTGGCTTTTAGACTTGATGTTCTTCGCCCCTCTTTCATCTTAAACAGACATTCACGGATAGTATTAATATACATAAGGATGCAGACTTTCTTTTTCAGTCCCACTGGTTCTAGTATTATGTTGGCTATCTAGTATTGTTTGGTTTAAGCCATTATTTTCACCACTGTGATCTAAGCTACTTTATGCAAAGATTTACAACCAGTTTTTATACAGTTAGGAGAGTAACTATAGAATGGGAAATGTAATTGGGAATATATTAATTTGGCAATCTAAGTCCTGGGGCTATTGAGGAAACCCTGAAACTGGGAGAGAGAATGGAGCGCTCTCCTCACAGGTGCTGTGGCTCACTGTCAAGACCATGAGCATCATGAGCAATTACTAGGTGAAGGGATCTGCATGAGATTGCATGAAACTATTTTTCACTTTTCATTATCAATCAGGTAAATTAATGCACATTCGTTTCATTAAATATTCATGTGAGACATCATAAAACCAGGATTTAGAAATGGAACTCCACAGGGACGCATGAATGGCTCAGTCGGTTAAGCGTCTGACATCAGCTCAGGTCATGATCTTATGGTTTGTGGGTTCGAGCCCCACGTCGGGCTCTGTGCTGACATCCAGCTCAGAGCCTGGAGCCTGCTTCAGATTCTGTGTCTCCCTCTCTCTCAGACCCTCGCCTGCTCACACAGCCCCTCTCTCTCTCAGAAATAAATAAAACATTAAAAAAAAAAAAGGAACTACACAATGTAGGAAAACTCTTTCTGTTCACATCTAGTTGTTTCTGTTACAGTTTGCCAATGATTCAGACAAAATGTACCTGCTATTTCCAAACCTTTTCCTTTTTACCTGAGCTGTGGCTTGAACAGCTTGAGCTGCGGCCATGGTAATTGCCCCTGCACCAGTTCCTGAAGATAATGAGCCAATGTTATAGGATGCCAGAGGTTGGGAGGAATTCACATTGTAAGCATTGTTGGAAGAGGCTGTAGAATTATTATTTCGACACCCTATGTAGAATTAAAGAAGTAAAAATGGTTGAAGAGAACATAATGTTAGTGAGCTTAAAATACATTATTTCCCAGTACAGATATAATCATTAAATTTAACATTTTCATGTCACCATAAATTTTCATGTCCCATTTTTCCTTTTCCACACGTGGACTTCAACCAAGTAAAAACTCTGTATGCTTCGTTAATCCCAAACACTTCAGTTTCCCCTTGTTTTAACACAAACAAAAAGCAAAATTCATATTTAAGATAATAAACTTACCTAGTGTGTTTTCCTTAGATGCATCTGATGTAAGGGTAGATAGAAGAGCTTCAGATTTAAACTTCTTTTCAGGAATATGATCTGTTGTTGTATGGTGAGAAGTCGGGTTATATTTCCTTTCTGAATATAAATAAAGAATTTGTGTGTTTTTACACATTAGACAACTATGGATAAGACATAATACTTCCATCCAGTTATAAACAAGTACACTTATGGTTTGGGTTCTCCACAGAATGTAGAAGAGTATGTTTTCTTAGAGGACAGGACAAGAACTCGCTGTGTCACCTGT
The DNA here is from genome assembly GCA_017311185.1 of Proteles cristata cristata. NCBI lineage: Eukaryota > Metazoa > Chordata > Mammalia > Carnivora > Hyaenidae > Proteles > Proteles cristata. The sequence continues at coordinate 1,790,014 of JAESUZ010003804.1, read as the reverse complement.
TTTGTTAAGAGTAGACTTCTCACATAAATAAAAAAATACTTCAGTAGCAAAGTGCTACAGATATCTCACGATTCACCACGTTTCACATATAACATGAGAGGAGTTTTGTTTTCAAAACAATATAATTTTGAATAGTTTTCAATCAACCCTTCTTTCATTCAAACTGATCTGTCACAAAATGTACTGATATAGTTTTCTAGCAAGCTAACATCCAACCAACCATTCATTTACTCATTAGCCCACCAATCATTTGAGACCTTCTTATACGCCAAACAGTAGGCTAAGCACTGAACAAGCAAAGATGAAAAAAACCAAAAAACAAAAATCAAAGAGCCTACCATCAATTAGTTATCATTTGGCTTGGGTTTTGACACTCTCTAGAGGATTCAGGGGTCTGCATATAGAAGTATATGCTGCTGCTAATACCATACATTTGTCCTCAAAGTATTGCAGGAAAAGCAAAGTTTCTACTCCCAAATAAAATATACTTTTCCCGAATGAAGAAGGTAAGTCCAATAGGAATTACAATGAAAAAGTAGACCTCACAAAAGAAAAGGAAGGGAATGATATTTTTTTGCCCCTCAATTGGTTGCATAGAGCCAACTGAAAAGAATACAGAGGTAATGTAATGAGTTTTTAATTGTACTGAAAATTTTAGCTCCCCTAAACCAAACTTACTTTCCACTGGAGTATGTGAATGAGCATGGTGATTGTTCACTGGCTGTGAGGGAGTATCTAATTCCAAAGATCCTAAAGAAAAAAAAAAAAAAGGCACAGAGATACAACTCCATTAAATGTCAACACAAAAATTTACAGGTCAATCAACTAAAGACACTATGTACCCTTACCCAGCAACAGACTGGCAAGTTCTATGCATACGCCTGTATCATTTTAGTTAAACACATTAGAGAAACACCACTGCCAATTTCATCCTCCCTCTAAACAATACATAATCCACTTCTTAATATTCACCTGAAGTACAAAACAGCTCAGGGTACGCTAATGTCTCATTGGGCAAGTCAGGATAGCAGGTACCACATAAGTGGGTGAATGGACATTAGAATTCCATGACTGGTAAGATCTGAAAAACTCACTGTAGTTATACTGGGGTGACTTTTCAATGGGAGATCCTCCAGTACTAGGTGATGGGACATTACTACATGAAAGAAAATTCTTTGATCATTAAAATGACATATGATAGTAAAGACTTCCTGAGAGAAGTCAGGCACAGAATCTCTACTGCCAAGCACTAAAATGCTTTGAAAGAAATTTTCTGGGTTTATCTTGATCCCTTGAGATGAAATAATGGCAGGGCACAGGGTGGAGATTTTAGAACTTGATCTGGTTTGGTTTCGTAGGTCTGTGTCCTTACAGAGGATGCTTCATTAACCTTCCTGGAATACTAAATAGGCATGAATTATTGTTACTCACAGCTACTGTCAGCATTTCAAAAAAAATTAGAGTAGCTATAGAATATTTTATTTTGTCTCAAAATACTTATTCTCAAATAGGATTTCCTTGGAATAAAAGTATCACAAATATATCAGATGATCATCTAAAGCCATAGATCTACTTTTGAACTAAAATGCAACTATAAATAACAACATGGATTCATGACTGGCTGTTTCCCTATTCTAGGGAGTATGTAGGGAGTATATATATATATATATATATATATATATATATATATATATACACACATATATACATATATGTATATACACACACATACATATGTACATATACAAACACATCACCTAACACTGTAAATAAATTTTTCATCAGTGTGTAGAAATAGGTACGTGTTCTTGTTGTTGAAATGCACCAAGAAAAAAAAGAAAGTACTAAAGAGGTAAATTATAGCAGGAGATCAAGTCAGACCTTGTAAAGAAATATTAAAATGGCTTCTTACAGATAAGAAAAAGTTTAGGAAGGACTTACTTGAGAAAGAGAGGAAGTGCTTTGGAACTAATTAAAATATTTCTTACTTAGGAAAAAAGCCTTAAGGCAGTTCTCAGGGAGAAAAAAAAAGGCCTTCCTCCAAGTTAAAGTGTATCCACAGGCATGGCAAAGTCAATACATTTGAAGACAGATGGCTAACTTGTGATTTAATGGTTAATATGTGATTTTAATAAAGACTGAGTGTATGATATCCTGTATCCTCTCTCTCAGAATCCATAACCCAAATGTTCTAACTGCTGGAGTCCATGCTGTCCGACGCAGATGCCACCTAGCATAGAAGCTTGGGATCTGAGAAGTCCCCAAGGGAGAAGTGTCTCCACAGTGATTTACACGTGGACTGTCCAACATTGATGGAAAACCATAAACGTTACTTACGCCTCTCTAATATTTCTGTAATTCCAGCATTATCAGCTTCCAGCTCCATTTTAAACTTAGCCAGTTCCTGATCCAGTTTTCTCAAGTGTCGATCTACCTGTTTCAAAGAAGATCAAAGATAACTACCAAAATTTGTGACGCGATTAAAGTTTCAGTTTAATGAGGAAACCTAAATCTTTTTTCTTTTAGTGAATCCTCTTAGTATCTTTGAGCAAGTCAATTAACCTACACCTCAGTCTTTTAATCTATGAAATGAGCGTGCTAGACAAAATAATCTCTCAAGTCTCCCTTAATAAATTTGAAGTTTTAAGAAACTAAAATCACAATTTGTTAGAAAACGTTCAGAAGAGATGGGATATGAAACTAAAGCAAAACTGGTATTTGGGACTTGAGAGGAGAGGAAGTGCAGGAGGGATGGTAACTTTTTATAGGATCCCCTGGGATTACTTTCAACCTACTCTCCTCCTACTACTAATAAGGTCATCTACACTGCCATACTACAATAACTTATTTAGAATGAAGAATGAAAGATCCTTGTCCATAGACAAAGAGGCTACTATATTCTATACATACATTTCTTGAAGGCAGAAAAGTAAGCCATTATACTTGTAAACATTTATGTAAAGGGTTGAAACAAAAGAGGTTTTTAGCCAGAAAACTCCATTTCCCAAAGAGCCTGGTTAAAATGGCTTTATTGTAATACTACTGCCCTTGTTAAGGTAGCAAATGTTTTCATTCACCTAGAGATCTTTTGACTGATTTTAGAAAATTATATGATACCTCAAACTAGCAACAAGTCTTAATTTTTAAGGTTAATATTATTTTTTCAATACTTTTTCATACTACTTTGAAGTGAAACAAAGAAAACACAATTTTTAAAAAAAATATTGTAATATTCTTGATAACACCTTTTTATAAACTCCAGATTCCCAATGGATCATTGTTAAATAATTAAGAGTGACTTTCTTACAAATATCAAAAGGTCTATGATACATCATAAGGGCAAAAAAATTAAGAATGAAATAACGTGTGCCTAAAATGAAGGAAATGGGGACAAAAGTAGCAAAAAATCATTTGTTTGTGTCAGATGCCTTGTAATGTGCCTGCTACATCAGATGCTCTTCTGTCTTTTCTAGCCCTTACTCTAATCTTTTTGACATAGGTTTTTACTGTCTCCATTTCATAAGTGAAGAAACTAAGGCTCAGAGGGTTTAAGTAACACAGCCAAAGGCAACAGCTAATGCATTATGGAAGAGGAATTTAACTCTGATCTTTGTGTAATAAATTGTGCTCCATCATTTATACTTAACATCGCCCTCTGAACTTCTGTATGCAGCAGCCGACTGCTTTTTTAACTCAGAATTCAAATTGAAAAATAAGAATATTTCCTTATTACTTATATTTTTGTATGTTAACAACACCCACTGGGATATTGGTTAGGGATTTTTTCAATATTTTATTTATTTATTTTTTATTTTTATTTTTTTTATGTTTTATTTATTTCTAGGAGAGAGAGAGAGACAGCGTGAGCAGGGGAGGGTCAGAGAGAGAAGGAGTGACAGACTGAAACAGGCTCCAGGCTCTGAGCTGGCAGTCAGCACAGAGCCCGACGCGGGGCTGAACCCACGAACCGCGAGATCATGACCTAAGCGAAAGTCGGACGCTTAACCGACTAAGCCACCCAGGCGCCCCTTTTCAATATTTTAAAACCCAATTTTCCCTCCATCTTCACACACAAGTCATTTTTCAGAGCCTGGTTGAGACTGCAGTCACAATATTTAAAATCCTAGAGAGTCACATATTGTAGACTGTTGCTCCTATTCAAAAAACATGCAGGTAATTGAGCGTCCTTTAATGGAACCTCCCGTCCAAGAATAACGTGTGAACACAGACCTCAGTTATTCAAAAATATATCTTACATTGTCAAAATTTAATCTCCAGGGAAGTCAGAAAAAAATACTCATATTTAAATTCCAAGAACACTTAATGCAATGAAAATACTCCACCAACTTTATTACCTACAGTCATATTACTAATAAATATTGAGTTCGTATTATGTGCTTGGCACTGGGTTAAATGGAAGACACATGAAAAATGAGAGAGAATCCTTGCCTTCATAGGAATTTAGCTGACAAATCAAGATTTATGTAAGATGTTTAACATAATAACGTTTTAAAATATATATGCCCTAGATACAGCAAATAAGCAAAAGTTACATTGAAAAAATATATATATATATAACATGGGGTTGTGGTAGACATAAAGGGTATATATGAGTTAGAGGGTGAAGAATGTATCATCTTCAAAGGGACGGTAAGAAAAATTAACAGTTAAAGAATGGAGACAGGAAGACAAATAGGATTCTGAGAAAAGAAAGAAAAAGCAAAGCAGGCGGTGGCCTGTAACGGGTATGTACAGTACACAGGTGGGATGTTAGAGTCTTGGTTGGGAGGAGACACCACGGACCCTCTCCTAACTCTGTCCACCCCTGCATTTAAGAACTGCTTCTGTGTATTAAAGACAGTACTGATAAGGGTTATTATACATGAGGACATGAAAAATAATGATGGAATTTCTAATACTAGCAGCTCAGAAAAAGGAGTGGAATCCCAAGATTCAATAATTCTAAAAACCAAATACATAGTTAAACACAGAAAAGCCTAAACCACATTGTAGTAGGCAGGCAGCTTTACAAGAGAGCTTCCAATCATTCCTACCTTCTGATAGGTAAAAAAGATTATGAGCTGATGAATATTATAAGCAATTATCAGGCAATAGAATTGTTTATCTTAGATTCACTGCTGATGTACTAAATCGAATTAGAAGTTAGAAAGTTGACCACAAGATTTAACTTAAGCTATAAAGCACCAGAGTACTTAAACAGTATTAAACAGCACAGAAAGAACAATGAACTCGACTGAAAGCTGTGGATTGCATGTCCCCTACCCTCACGATTCTGTGTGGGTAAAGCCCCTATTCTGGCAGCCCCTATTCTGTGTGGGTAAAGCCCCTATAATCACCATTATGGCCCCACAGGTATCAGGCAAAGTGAGAATCTAGATTAGCTCACCCTTCCACACACACCTGACTTCGTAAGATTGATTTATAGTGGTAAAGAGGGTCCTACTCCAACTGAGACACATTTTTTCCACTAACCACAGATTCTAAGACACGGCTGACCACGGAGTCTAATTACTGATGTGTTCCCCACTTACTGTCAATAACAGCCACAAAATCTTCCTTATTCTAAGGCCCCAAATCATCTCTGATAACCCCAATGTAACTGCTTTAATTTTAAATCAATTACCTTTTTTCTGACTTCCTGAGAGCCAAAGAAAATTCTGTCAACATTATTTATTAACATACTGATGATCACAATGATATTTAAGTCACATTTGGCCCCTCTGCATGAAACAAAAAAATCCTCATACTGAACATTTTTGCATAGAGCTGTAATCCTTTATTCTTTCTCTTTCGACTCCCAGTGTTTCAATATTCAAATTTTAAGATGTGTCACTGATGGGCCCAAACTGAAAGAAATACAGCATTGTAAAAAGTTTCTGCATGATTTACGGCTTCTAATACCATACCATTCTAAAACTTAAATGTCTAGCTTGCCCTTTTAGAAAGAGCACAAGTTAGTATATAAAGTTCTAAGTTGAAATTCATGACAATGAGACATAAATTTCTGTGAAAAGATCTGGTAACAGTGAATAAAGAGGGTAAATTGGAGAAGAAAAAGGAGTCATGATGGCAAATTATTTCTCGGATAAGTCATGAAAATGATTCTTCACATCTCTGAATTATATTTAAAATAGGTGAAAATTTGACCCATCTTTAGGCTGAATCAAATATTTGAGGCCTAAGCACATAAACTACATCTAATCTTCCTAAAAGACAATGAGGACAGGAGACAAATCAAGAGTTCAATCTTACACAATATGTTTCCTTAGAGTATCAGATGAAGAATTGTCAAATTTATAGGTAAAATGTAGACCTGAAATATAACCATCTCAGGAACAGGCCAGGATACAAAAAAGCAAGTTCAAGGGTACTGAGCAAAGTAAGAGAGTGCGAAAATCATTCAAGCATTAACTAACAGCTCAAATTTTATCGGAGTATACACAAATCAACTTTATTAGGTATTGTAATGTAACACACCTTAGGACAGGGACATCTGACGAAGAAAAACAACAAGTGTTTAATGACTTTGAGTATCAGTATTCTAGAAGGAAATTATTTTAGTAGGATAGCTTTTTGTTGTTCATTTCCACTAAAACAAGTACTGAAATAAATTTTCAGTTTGTTCTATGGAACCTCTAATTCCACCAATCTCTTAATTTGTTGGTATTTATGCAGTCTCCTTTCTTTCCCTAATAAATGAAGTAACAGTATAGTGCTACTTACAGGTATCAAAAGTTTACTACTGATTTTAAAAGTAAATAAAGTATTTCAAAAATTAATACTATCAAATAGCATGCTATATAAAACACTGAGGGGAAAATCAAATACAGTTATATACTAAATTATTGTACATTAAAACCTGTAAATATATGCTTACTTGAAATTACCATAATAACAAAATGTTTAAGCAAAGGCATGCAGACAATCTCCTCTCAGGTGTACTTCACTCCTGTTTAAGGTGGCCTCCAACTGCTTTCCCAAGAAACCCACTGCTTGCATTGCTTACAGGAGGGCCCTGACTTGTGGTGGCCCCTGCCTGTCTCTTCTCAGTACCTTTCTTACACACGCCAACCACACTCGCCTCTTTCTGATTCAACCTGCATTTTCCACCTCAGACTTGGCACGTGGTGCATCATCTGCATCATCTGGCGGAAATGTTCTTTCTGAAGCTCTCTCCTCACCGCTGGCTCTTTCTCACTTTCCAAGTACTACCTCAAATGTCACCTACTAAGACTACACTCATCCTGACGACATTCTTAATAGCCTCCCCTAGTAATTCATTCTTTATCCCTCTTTCCACAATGTTTATTTCCCTCATAGCACTTACCAAAATCTAAACTAATCTTTATTTGATAGCATGCCCATATGCATTGCTTGTCTGTGTCATTACTGCTCACTTATACCAATGACTGCTCAATATTTGCTGAATCAGTTACACTCTCCCACGATGCGGAAGTGTATAGAGGTACCACTATTTATTGGATAAATGATCTATGAATGAAAATACTGTAAGTTTACATTTATACTATGTCCTATCCACTCACCTTTGAAGTATTTACCTTCCTAAGCTCTCAAACGTCAAATATTCTATGAATTTAATTTCTCTTTCCTTTTTTTTTTTTTTTTCTCTTTCCTATTTATAAAGTAAATATCGCTTGGATATTTACTGTTGATATTTCCGGGAATATAACCAATTTAAGATGGCAAATTCATTTAGTAACCTCCCTATGAACAAGGCAGTAATTCCCTTATGCTCAACTGCAATTACCTGCAAAAGTAAACTTACCCTCAAGCGTGACCGGCTCAGATACCACAAGTTACTCTGGCAAAGTGGGTCGGAACACAGAGCACGAAGTACTCCAAGGAGGCTGTCTATTGTTTTTCAACATTTTATAATGACTTATTTGTGATAAGTGATGCTCATTTTTCATTTATGTTAATAATATCAGGTTACCAAATAAATTTTCCTCTTACCTAAATTTCATTTAAAAATTTACTTCGTAAATAGATGGACAGATGGTACAAACACTCTAAAAGCCCGGAGGGTAGGATGCAAACATCAAGCTATGGGAAATACTCGATTAAATCACCTCAGAAGTCCTCATCCTCCACTCACCATTCAACGAGTTTGGTGTGCCAGGCTCTGAGGGCACAGAGTGACTATGAACCCCATGGACCCTCAAGGGCCCTGGCCAGGAGATCTAATGTTTTTTATTTTATTAAAATAATATTGTCATAGTTTTATATAGTAAGGCCTAATAGTGTGTAATAAACGTTTTCATACTTTAAAAGGAATCTCTTTAAAAGCAAGGGAACTGAAAATAGGGGCGCCTGGGTGGCTCAGTCGACTGCGCATCCAACTTCGGCTCAGGTCATGATCTCACGGTTCGTGGGTTCGAGCTCCACATTGGGCTCTGTGCTGACAGGCAGCTCAGAGCCTGGAGCCTGTTTCCAATTCTGTGTCTCCCTCTCTCTCTGACCCTCCCCTGCTCACACTATCTCTATCTCCCTCTCAAAAATAAACAAACAAAAAAAATGTTTTAAAAAGGAACTGAAAATAGTCAAAAAATATTAATGTGCAATTATAAAATGAAAGATATTTAAATAAAACATGTACTTCATAAAAAGTTTTTATATTTTAAAAAAATGCTCCTTTTGCTGAAGGCATTTATCTATAAATCCTGTTTTAAAACTTCCAAAATGAGCTTATGTATCAGAGGAAGAAATCTATCTAAACTGAAAAACTAAAAAAATTGAGAGCAATTTAAAAAGAGGGATACTGAAAAGATTTGAGCAAAGACATAGATCATGAGACTGAGTGTTTGGTCTTCTAAAGCAATTCTATAAAGGAAACTAAACTCACTTGAATTTAACTTTCACTTCTCTTGGTTTCAAGTCCTACTTTGAAAAGAAGTGGCTATTTGCATGGCAGCCCACTTGTGTTTGTCCATCAAAACCAAGTCAATCTTAGCATAGTAAAGTGTGACTCTCTTATTTTTTGAGAAAATGTCATCAACTGCCATATCTGATGCAAAGAACTGGACCCCACTAAACTCTATCCAAAGATTCATAACTGGGGAGTCCTGATAGCACCTTTTCTTCTCCATTAACTTATCTGGGTGATCTTGTTCAACAAATATGTACTGAGAAATAACTATGCTAGAATCTGAAAACACTAAAAAAATTTTTAAGGACATAGTTCTTGACATTTATAGTAGGGAAGACACACATACAATAAAAGGTAAATAAATAATTACTGCTTAAATCAATAATAAAAGCATGGGAATTACAATATTTCGAGGCCAGTATGATTCTGTTGAGGGCAGGGTAAGGCACCAACTGCTAATTATCTACTCAATAGCCTCCTTCCTTACTGACAGAACCCCACATACTTGGGGTCGCAACGTACCCTGTGAAGCAACATTTCTCAGCCTCCCCTGCAGCTAGAAGGAGCCAAGATGATATAAGCAGGAGTCAGTAGGTAAGATTTCCAGGCTCTTTTAAAAGAGCTGACTGAATTGCAAAATACATCCTTTTGAGTAATCCCCTACGACACTTCTCCTACCAGTCCAGAAATGAGGAGGAACACATTAGAAGCAGCCTGGGATGACAGTGATGTTGGGGTTGCCACACAGGCCCTGGTCTGCCTCCTCCAATAGTTATTTTACAGGAGAGGAAAATAAATCTTTTGTTTACATCATTCTTGTTAACTTTCCTAAGTGGTCAAATCTCTTCTCCTAGATATAAATGACATAGGTGATTTTAAAAAAGAGACTGCAGGTGAAGGATCATGAAAGGTGGAGAAAGTTTCCTAAGCAAAGATAAAAGGAAAAGCATGCCAGTCATCCGTTGTTAAAGTTCCTGAATGACGGCAGGCTACAAAAGTGGAGAAGAAGGGGTAATGAGAGATACTTTGAAGATTAAATGAACACGACACAGGAGTTAACTAAATGTGGGGAGGCCAGGGAGGAGGAGGAGGCGAGGAGGACTTTCAGGATTCCAATGTGAATGACAGGAAGATCAGTGGTTCTTCTGAGAGAAGTTAAAGGAGAGACTAAAAGTTTAAATCCACTGAGCTCCAGGGCCTAGAATTCTCAGGTAAGATGAGTACACTCAGAAGAGAAGTGGGAGCTTGAGGAATCATTAATGAATAACTGCTAAAACTAAGAGAACACACGCAAAATTAATGGAGAGATGTTTCTCGACTTGGGTTGTGTGGGGGGCAGGGGATAGAACTGGCATGGGCGAGATCAGTTCTTCAGCACGTGGCATCTGGTCTTCCTGGCCTCTGGAGTTGGGAAGGAGAAGGGAAGAGAGTTACCTCTATGTGAGAACCACTTGAATGCAGTGAGAAACAATGCAGGTCAAGGACAGAGCCCTGAGGAATAGCAACCATTACGAGTGATATCTACGGAGACTGAGGGAGGTCAGAAAGAGGGGAGGACGATATAGACAATCCAGTCTCAAAGAAGAATGGACTTTTACATTAGAGATGTCATGATCACCTGAAACAACAATTTAATAAGGAGTGCTAAAACAGGAAGGAAGCAAAGGAGGGAGAGGAAAAGAAAAGTCACAAAAAGGGAGACAGAGGACAGAGGAAGGAAGGGGAGAGGAAGGAAAGAGGAAAAGTAAAAGAAAGAGAAAAGGCAGTTCTGGAAATACTGGGAGAATGGAGAAAAACCAGGTGCAACTTGGCAGAGCTGAAAGGGAAACAGTGACTCTAAGAAAGTGGACAATTCCAGTCAACTCCAAGGAATAAGATGGAGTGAATCTTCAAAGAAGTGAGTGCCTACTATCTGCCCAGCTAACAGCATTTGTATACATATGTGCAAATCCACCTGTAAGGCACAAATTAAGACTGCTATTTTAAAGAAAAGGAAACCAAGGTTCTGGGATTAAATAATTTTTCCAAAGTCCTGCTGTCAGTGAAGTGGCTGAACTCACATCTGTACGGATCCATTACAGGCACTTGCTTTTTTACATTTTGTTCAGTTTATCACATCACCTTTTATTACCTCACTCCCTAGCCTAAACAATCTATCCCCCCTCAAAGAATTTACTGAGTTTTATTTTCATTCTATGTTTATCCATTATCTGACTAAATGCTTTCCCCTCAATACCACACCTAATCCAGACCCCTCAGCTTCTGAATACATTCTGTTCAACACTCATATCCTCTAAGAAATTAACAATAACTCTACTGTGTGTCTATCAGATACTTAATTCTTAACTGCATTAATCTTTATTTGTCACATTGTTTCTATACAGGCTCTTCACTTTAGTTTGTTGGCATGTCTTCCCAACTAGTTTACCAACACCTTGAGGACACAAGCCATTTATAGTATTTACTTTTTACTCCTTCATTATAAAACTTCAGGTAAAACTCCATTATACGAAGCACAAGAGTGGAGAAACAGTGTGGTTCATAAATAATATATAAATACACACACAAAAAACACACATATTTAAATGTTTTGTTTTGTTTTTTTTTTCCCCTAGGAGAGAGAGAGAGAGACAGGGTGAGCGGGGGAGGGTCAGAGAGAGAAGGAGACAGACTCTGAAACAGGCTCCAGGCTCTGAGCTGTCAGCACAGAGCCCGACGCGGGGCTTGAACCCACAAATCGCGAGATCATGACCTAGGCGAAAGTTGGACGCTTAACCGACTGAGCCACCCAGGCGCCCCATAAACACACATATTTAAAAAGAACATATTTGGAGCACCTAGGTGGCTCAGTCGGTTAGGCATACGACTTCAGCTCAGGTGATGATCTCACAGTTCGTGGGTTTGAGCCCCGTGTCGGGCTCTGTGCTGACAGCTAGCTCAGAGCCTGGAGCCTGCTTCAGATTCTGTGACTCCCTCTCTCTCTGACCCAACCCTGCTCACGCTGCCTCTTTCTCTCTCAGAAATAAATTTTTAAAAAAATTAAAAATAAATAAAACATTTAAAAAATAAAATAAAAAGAACATATTTATATTGTGCATATTTTTCTAAATGTATGAATTCTTTTTTAAATGTATGAAAAGTACTAAAATAACAAAACATAAGCTAAGAGTACAGCCAAAGAGCTATATGATTTAAAAAGAAGGTGATCTCTAAAGACTGACACATAATCATTAAATATGAGGAACAATATTACTAAAAAAATTCCTTTTGAATTCAAATATAAATGTCTTTTTCTAGGTTTATAGATATAATTCAAGACCAAATCAATGAAGAATTTTTGTTTCAATTCCATAATAAATCAAACTACCGTTTGCTCTACCTTTCTTTAGGCAGTATATCTTTTATGAAATTATTTTCAGAGTAACTGTATGAACAAAAGAGCCTACATTATTTAAGACATTAAAACTTTCCACTATATGAGAACAAAACATTTTCTACAGCTTCAATGTTTTCTAGTTGTGTATAAACATTTACAATGTACACCATATGTAGTATGTACCTTTTATCTTGTGTCTTGCTCACCAATAACATTGATGTTTACACACACTTGTGTAGTAATAGGGCTATATCCAGATAAGTTTACGAAAATATGACATGAAATCTATATGTTAACATAGAATATCCGTGACCATTTCTTTCTTTTTAGTTTAACTTGCTTGGAGGCAGAACCAGAAATGACTATTTCCTAAAGGATATGCTTTAGAAGCTGCTTTACATAAGAGAGAGCACCATAATTATACCAGTTTGAGAAATACTGCCTCTGTCTTCTTAGCGATTTCAGTCTTTTACAAGTGCTGCTACTGCAAAAAAGAACCTTTTTTTAAAGTTTGAGTGTTTCCCTTTTTTTGCCACCTGAGCCAGTTGTTGAGTGCTATCTACTGACATTACTTAATAGATAGTTGAGTACAATCTATTAACACAGACTTCAAATGATTCTCTTCTTTATTTAATCAGGCTACCAAAAAGTCTTGTCAGCACAGCAGTCTTACATGTATTTTACCACAGAAACAATCTAAAGAGGATTTAGAAGGAAGGAAATATACTATCTTAAGATAAGGATTAGTAAAAGAAATTTAAACATCAATTCTTGTTTAGGAAAAAAAAAGGTTTAATATCAGATAAAATCCTACAGCAATATAAATTTGGCTAAAATATAAGGTTCTAGACCTGTTAATTAAAACTGCGGGCTCCCTTTTCCACAAAGAAACTGAAAATAGACACTAAAACCTCAAATCAAATGGGCTCAAGAAAGCAGTAATTCAAATTTAGTCTGCTCTTCCTATTAACATTTAAGCCAATAAAACTTAAAAGATAATCCATAATGTAAGTACTTATGGGACAGCACTCACAATAATTTTACTTACCAAGTCATATATCTGGTTTGCCAATTGTACCTTCTCATCTGCATCTTCCAAAGCTTTATAGTAATCCTGAATAAAAACATTTTCATTTCAAGAACAAATTAATAATTTAAAAATATGCGCATTTAGGACATAAAACTGCATTTTCATGATCATACCTTGTAGTCAATGTCAGTCATCCTACATTAGCAATAAAAACCTAGTTAAGGATAGGATGGGGATGGGGTGGGATTAGAAATTAAGTACAGTGGCCAAGAATCAAAGGAAGATGTTCAGCATTCCTAAAAAGATGTAAGTTAAATTAAATACTATTTCAAGTCTAGTCTCTAAACTGGTAAAAGTTATGTGAACTACTGAATAGTCTTTTTCTTTCTAAGAAAATGTTACAATCTATCTAATTTATAAAGAACATTTATACTCTCCATTTTTAACAATTTTTAATAAAAGTATAAATATTGAAAATATTCCGACCTGCATGTCTCTATTTTCTAACTGTTCTGGAACTCTCAGGTTTTGTTTATTTGTTTGTTTTTAATTTGAGACAGAGTGAGAGCGCACTAGTGGGGAAGAAGGGCAGAGGAAGAAAGAGAGAGACTCTTAAGCAGCTCAGCGTGCAGCCTGACAAGGGGCTTGACCCCACAACCCCGGGATCATGACCTGAGCAGAAATTGAGAGTAGGACCCTTAACCAACTAAGCAACCCAGGTGCCCCAGAACTCTCTTAAACTAAGTACTAATTCCTACAATTCATACAATGTCAACCTATACTTTAGATTTCTCCTCGGTATAAAGCAAATCATTTAAAAACAGAAACACGAGGGACGCCTGGGTGGCTCAGTCGGTTAAGCGTCCGACTTTCGCTTAGGTCATGATCTCGCGGTTCGTGGCTCTGTGCTGACTTCCAGCTCAGAGCCTGGAGCCTGTTTCAGAGTCTGTGACACTCTCTTTCTCTGACCCTCCCCTGCTCAAACTCTCTCTCTCTCTCTTAGAAATGAATAAAACATTAAAAAAAAATTTAGAAACAGAAACACGATTCTATCAACTTCCATGGAGGTTTAGACTTCTAAGGGTGTATCTAAGATGCAATGCACCAAAAACTCAATAGGTTGAAGGTATAACTGACTTGGTTGTACAGTTGACCCTTGAACATGGCATCCCAACCCCCATGCAGTTGAAAATCCACACAGAACTTCTGATCCCCCAAAATCTTAACTAGTAATAGTCAACTGTTGACTTGAAGCATTTCCTGATAACATAAACAGGAGATTAATGCCTATTTTGCACAAGTATTACATTCTGTATTCTTATAACAAAGGAAGCTAGAGGGAAAATGTTATTGAGAAAATACTTTTATGGTACTGTACTGTATTTATAAATATAAAAAAAAAATCCACGTATAAAGTGGACCCATGGTACAAACCCATGTTGTTCAAAGATCAACTGTATATGTGATGTCTGTACTCATACACACCTGGGTCTCCAGGCATCCTCCAAGTCAGGACCAATTCTGTTACAGAGTCTAAAATATTTTTCTCCTAATAGAAATAAGCTTCCCCCCATATGGCAAAATAAATAACACGATACACAAAATTTGTAGTTTTCAAATTTCTTTCTCAGTGGACCTTTGATCAATTCTGTGAAGGATGGGGATGAGGGAGCCATTATTACTCAGAGGTATTAAAACTCTGTCCAATGTCACACAGCTAAATGGAGGTCACAACAAAATTCAGGTCTTTTATGGAGTTCTTCCAATGTATCCAAAATATACTAGATCATACATTTAAAGCAAACCTTGGGAGGAGATATGATACTCACTCTAATCTGGAAGAGACCTGTAAGTACTATAAAACTAATAAAAACTTTTAACTAAAAGTCTTTTTAAGGATCCACTCAACTTTTAAAATTTCTGTTCTCCTGTGATTCTACCAACTTAGGTACCTAGCGATATATAAAATATGCTTCAAGGTCTGCTATTTTTCATACCAGTTTGTGGCCAAAATTAGAAGACAGTATTTTATCTCTAAAGACTAGGCAACTTTAATGAGCTGTAACCAGAATAAAGCAAATTCAAAGAAAAAACTTGTACTTTTTTAGGACTCTATTCCTCTCTAATAAAAGTTGCTAATTTTTATTACCAAAAAATGATTAAAAATTCCTACACCCAAAGCTCTAAACCACAACAAATTACTTAAATTTTAAAGAGTCATTGGTAACTTTCCCTCATTCTGAGATCCAGAAAACTGTTTCATTTAAAGTATCTTTCTCAGAGAGTCCCAATATTCACTGAAAAATCATCCAGAGTGTTGAACATACTTTTTTGATGGATGCCATTTGTTCTTCTCTCCACTCCGGCTTATTTTTCTTTGCATTCATAAAGAATTCACTGACTCTCTGTTCTAGTTGATCCATTGCATCTATGACATAATGAAAACATTTCATATTTAGATGACCAGATTCATACATTGAATATACATGCTTTGATTTAGGGAAAGAAAAAAATATCTGACAACATACACTCCTTCATTTGGCCAATAACTTAAATATGTGATGCTTTGATTATGTAAATGTTTTAATTACTTTTAAAAAATTAGAGTTTTCTGTACTGACAATTTATTTTTGTTATTTCAAAAATTTCCCAGTCAACTATGTAGATAAGTTCTGTACAAGAGTATTTCAATAGTACAGCCTTTGGGTCAAAAGCTAATGGCATTAAGTCAGCCAACTGTGCCACACACAATTTCTCATTGAAAGTACCACTAGAGGGGTGCCTGGGTGGCTCATGTGGTTAAGAGTCTGACTTTGGCTCAGGTCACTATGTCATGGGTTTGAGGGTTCAAGCCTCACATCAGGCTCTGTGCTGACAGAGCTCAGAGCACAGAGCTCAGAGCCTGGAGCCTGCTTCAGATTCTGTGTCTCCCTCTCTCTATCCTCTCCTGCCTGCCCACACTGTCTCTGTCTCTCTCAAAAATAAATAAACATTAAAGAATTAAAATTCTAAAAAGTACCAGTAGATAATTCTCACATTACTTTCTTTTTAAGTTTATTTATTTTGAGAGAGAGTGAGTATGCACGTAGGGGAAGGACAGAGAGAGAGAAAGAATCTGAAGCAGTCCCACACTGTCAATGCAAAGCCGGATGTGGGGCTTGAACTCACAAACTATAAGATCATAACCTGAGCCAAAACCAAGAGTCGGAGGCTTAACCAACTCAGCCACCCAGGCACCCCCACATTTCTTTTAATAAAAAAAAGTAATGAAAAGATTTTAACCTCTCACTATATGCCATTAAGCACCCCATCCTCTCATATCATGACTCAAAGTAGAGGTACGATCATTTATTCACCCAATGCATTATATTATTTATTCTAGATAAGTTTTCTCTAAGCCTATGTTAAGAATGATCATCTCATTCCATGTCTACTAAAAAAAGAAAAGTTAAAAAAAACGGGGGAGTCTGCTGCTTTGTAAGTTAAGGAAAACTTTTTGGAGATCTTCAGGGCCTAATAGGTTTTAAAGGATTCTAAGAAGTCTTACAGTTAATTTTTCAAAAGAATTTTCCTTTTTTAAGCATTTTCTAATGTACTTTACAAAGATGTCTCTTTTATTAACCCATTAACTTTAAAAAATTCTATTAAAAATTCAAGTTTATAAAACCTCTCATTTATATAATCTAAATACAAATTACAAGAGAATTTAAAATTTTAATGTTAATGAAAAAGTATAAAATAACAGCTACCTTTTATTGATTTTCTACTTTGTATCAGATACGATATGTTCTCATTTATCTGTTAATTTAAATTCTCACAAGATTTTCATTTCATAAAAATAAGAATAAGTTGGTAAAACCCTAACATGAACTCAGACATCAAAATCTGTGCTTAATCCTGTAGAAAACATTATTTTAGCTACTTCAACTACATTAAAGTTAAAATGAATTTTGCGAGCAAACTAAAGAAATACACAATCCAGACTTCTACACTACAATCCACCAAATAAAAGAAAGTTTCCATATCTTATCACCTTGTATTAAATGGGGCCACATGAAGCTATCAGGAGGCTGAGAAAAGTATATTCATGAGCAATGGTATGGATGACAGAGAGGGGCAGAGAACCAAGTGAGCAAAAGTATACAGCCTAAGCTACCTCAAGGAATGTTGGTTCTCTGATCTCTTTCCACTTTTTCCACAATCCCCCTTTTCTCCCAATCATATCCCAAAACCCATGTCTTCCTGCACCTCTATTGTTCTAAAACAAAAACAGAAACACTGGAAGCATGAGAAACATTTCATGTGTATTCCCTAAACATCCCTGGAATAAATGGAATCAAGAAACAGAGTTTTTGAGGATACACTCCATGAAACCCAGCCGTTATTATCATTTACACAATTTAATTATGGAGTACCCGAATGTCTCCAAAGGGGTAAGCCATAAAGGTACACCTAACTATACATTTAATTAATTATGCAACATATAATTCATCTCACATTCTTAATTTTTAATATAGTATCTCTACAGGATAGTTGGAACAGCTATATTATATGCATTTCTTAAAAGGGGAAAGTTCATGAGGTTATGTTTAGAGCACGATGGACATAAATTTATACTTAAGTGTAATGCTGCTCTAAGTATTTACCTTATCTCCAAAGACAGTGATTCTTTACTTTCTTTCAATCATAAACCCTTTATTAGAAACTCTACAGAAAAAAAATGATCATATAAACCACATAGTGCTCTGTGAAAGAACGAGGTTAATTTTGGGAAAAAGTAACCAGACTACCAAGCTACCACTGATAGTAAAAAAAAGTCAAAAATTTTATTACAGCAGATAAGCAGCTTTACAGTAAAATCTTATTTCCCTCACTTTGAGAAAATATCATCCTGTTGACAATTGAGAATGTATCCTATAATGTGTAACTTTCCAAAATTTGACATTCCAAGTTCACCAGGGTCACTAAAGAACCGCATATCACCTATGCTTCTGTGTTTTCCGCTCTTGTAAATTTTTTTAATAGAACGAACTTTAACAAAAGTATAAATGCTGACATCTATGGTCCATACATAAGGGCTCAGGTCAAAATCTTCTCAACATTTACACCGATGTGCATTAAAACAGGTTATCTACGTCCTCACTGAAGGTACAGAAGCTTTTATTGCAGAGTCTCGAATTGAGAAGACACAGATACACGTGCCCTAATGCCTCCTTCTCTTGTAAAAGCAAGGAGAAAAGTAGCGCGGAAAGCAAGAGGCAAGGTTAGGCACTGGCTTTTCTTTTTCACAACTCCTTATGCACTAGCCAGTGAGTCGGAGGAGAGTCAAAAAGCGGAGGCGATGAAGTCGATGGCAGGGAAGTCTGGGCTGAACGCGCGCGGCGAAGAGGGCAAACGCGCCGACTTACTCTGCACCTGCAGGTCCATCTCGCGCATCTCTGTGAAGCGGTCCCGCAGGTCCATTGGAAGCTGTTCAATCACTGTCAAAAGCAGAGTCCGTCAGAGGGGCGGGGCCAACGGCGAAAGTACGCGCTTACGTCGCTGCGTGCGTGCGTGCGTCGGGGGGGTCGAAGGAGCCGGCAGCCCACAGCGAGGCTGCCAGTTACCGTGAGAAAGAAACATCCCCCGCCTCCCCCTCCCTCCCGCCATCCCGCCTGCCCGTCCACTCGCGCTCTTGCCCGCCCGCAGGTCCCACAGACGGCCCCCGCCAGCGCCGCCCACTCACTTTCCAGATAGTCCTCTAGGTACAACATCGCGGCCCTTAGAGCTGGGGGAACGAGGGAGTCCAGGGGTTTATTTGTGTCACTCGCTGTCGCCGGAGTTTTGTCCCTTCCAATATGGCGCCTCCGCTAGCAGCACCCGCTCGGCTTCGGCGGAAAAAAAAAAAAAGAAAAAAAAAAAACCACTTTGGCGCCTGACGGCGCTTGCCTCACTGCCGCCCCGAGCTGTCATTGGTTGGCTGAAGCAATGACGCAAGCCGACCGGAGCCCGCCCCCGTGCCATTGTGGGAAGTGTAGTTTCCTTCCCTCCCAGCGATTATTAACGTGCTGGCAGTTCCTCCTGTAGAAACTACAAAAACCAGGCGTCTTTGCTAACGGTGCGCAACAGAGTCTGAAATGCGGTGCCTCTGTTTATTTGTTGATTTTTGCACAGGGAATGACGGGAGTTGTATGCGCCTGCAGAACACAACTAGGAACAACTTTTCACCTGTTCTTTACTGCTATCATTCCATACCCTAGCGTTTGTGAGGCATAGATTTCAGACTGTGCTAGGCAAATAGAAAATGTTCCAACGCTAGAATGATCAGCAAAGTTCGGGCGGCTTGAACTGTTTAAAACAGAACTCCGTTGGAATTTATCCTTAGTATCCACTGATACAAATATAAATAGGACTTCTGGTAGGCTTCCGTGTAACTGAAATAGTGTGCACTAAGAATATGGGGTGAATATGAATTTCCCATGTTAGAAGATGCAAAAGTAGCCCTCTATAGCCTCTTACATATTTTATTTTGCCGTCTGTTTGACCGTAATTGTAATGTAATTGAGCTCTACACAGAACCTGCATCCACAAAAAAGAATAGTGAGCAAGTAGAAATAACGGATGAAAAATTTATATCTAAGGGACTGTGCTAATAATAACTTTAGATTGTGTTGAGGGAACAGCCCGTATTAAGATGTCTATAGTCCTGGGCGGTGTCTATTTCTACCTTTTGACTCCTCCCCGCACATGCTCCACTGTGAGGTATAGTCCTTCATTGCTCAGTTTTCTTTTTCTTAAAACGTTCGCACTCAATAAAGGTTGGGTTTTGTTCTTTTCCACCTGTCTTAGCTTTATTCGTTTTTCAGGGAAATTTGTCTTTAGTTCATGATTTAATGTTCTGTTTATATGTTTTTCATATTGGAGTTGAAACATTCTGTGCATTTAAGTTTCCTGCTTTCCCCTCCTTTACATTTTCTTAT
This sequence comes from Proteles cristata cristata, assembly GCA_017311185.1. Classification (NCBI taxonomy): domain Eukaryota; kingdom Metazoa; phylum Chordata; class Mammalia; order Carnivora; family Hyaenidae; genus Proteles; species Proteles cristata. Next base: position 1,769,741 of record JAESUZ010003804.1, on the reverse strand, counting down.
ACTCAAGATTTTTTTCACCACTCTTAATCACGATACTCACCTGTCATACTATTGAATGTCAAAGGAAACTTACTTCAATTCTAATAATTATCTAGTTTACTTGCTGTACTTTTCTATAAAATCTAGTGCTTTCAGTCTTCCTCCCACTCCCGCCTTCCCTCCCTTCCTTCCTTCCTTCTGGCTGCTTTTTAGATCTCTTGGATATTTTTGCAGTTTCTCAGGGGACAATCTAGGTATGTAATCATTTCTTTCTTTCCTTCCTTCTCACTGTTCAAAAAAAAATTTTTTTTTAATTTAAGCCATGCTTAGGATTTGAAAAGATTGCTGAATCTCAAGATTAATGTCCTGCAACAATTGTAGAAAATTCACCATTATCTCTTAGGTGTTGCTTGTTTTCCATGTTCTCCATTACCTCTTAGAATATCTATGAGACACCTCTAAGACTTTCTGTCTTTATCCTCCATTTTTTTTTTGTCTTTCTTTTATATGGTCCATCTCAGTATTTTCAGATAACTTTTCATTTTTACAAATTCTTTCTTATTTTTTGAGCCATTTTGTAACTTCTTACACAAATTAAACATAACATGAACATCAGTCTATATTCTGTGTCTGTTACATCCCAAACTGGAAGTTTTATGGATGTTTGCTGTTTTATGGATCTTTTTACATCTGTGCCGTATGTTGTTTCTTCTAGCTTTTGCTCATGATGCCTATTTCTTTGTGGGTTGTGATTCTGGACTCTGCACTCATGTTTCTGGGGTGATAGCTGTCAGGATTATCTGAGGCCAGAGTTAAATTTGAGTTTTCCTGGACAGTATTAGAATTTGCCTCTGCAAGCTATATGCAGGCACCATTAAATCTAGACCAGTTTAAAATTTTCACTTAAAGTATATTGGACTGCACAGATAGATTTCATTTGGCCTCAGATCCAAGTGGCTTGGATTTGATTCTCAGAGGACATTCTCAGAAGAGACTTTTTCTTTCTTTCCTGGATTCCAAGGTCAAGCTAGCCCTGTTTCTCTAGTGACTTGTGCATCAGATTTCTTTCTTATTCACCCTTACACTGGGAATGTAGCCCTTTAGGCCTTCATATTTTTCCCATTAGACTCCTCCTTTTTAGATGGGTTCTTGGCTTTATTTCCTGACTTTGACATGCTGCACAGCTACAAAGGCAGGAACCATAGGTGTCCAGAATTTGACAGATAATCTCTTGGCAAAATCACACTTTGGCCCACACTTACTTCTCAAAATACTCTCATTTTTCTTCCTTTCTTTCTTTTGTTCCTTCATTTCCTATCAGTTCATCGATATATTTGATATTTTTTTTAACCTAGCAGTTTTCATTGTTTTCAGCAGGTGGTTATTCGGCAGGTGGTTATTAAAATAGCATGCTATGAGAAAAAAGAGAAATAGAAATTGAAGTCTGTCATTTTAATGAAAACTGAGCTTTTTCAGGGAGTTTTCCATATTAGAGAAAATGAAATAATAGGTGGATCCCAGTTCATTCGCTATACATACACTTCACAGAAACCAAAACATAATAAAACTTAGATGCGATGTATTTTAGTTAATAAATGTAATCCTCATTCATGGACCATGTATCAGATGCAGAAGATTGTACATGGACACACATATGATAGTTTCTTACATCACTAGGTTGTATAGCACGTGCTACTTGGTGTGCCTGCCCACTCATAACCACTAACGCATTTCTAGGCAGTGCCTCTTATGTACGGGGGTGATGGTATCAGTACTACATTATTGTGCTCTTTGATCCGTGCTCATTGATTTACAAGGGACAGACCAAAGCTGGGCCTATTAGATGCACTCTCTTGGGACTTGAAATTGGGAATGAGGAGACTTGGAAACTGAAGGCATCGCGGCAGATGGGCAGCACAATAAATCCACGGCCCACAAGCTCCCATTGCGGGGATCCCCAAGCAGCTCTAGTTTTCTCCTTGCTCCCTCACCCCCTCCCACCCTGTCACCCTTCTCTGTCACTTTCTCACTGGTCACTAGTTCTGTGACCTTGAGAAAGTTATTTTAACACTGTCTCCAATTTCTGATTTGTTAACTGGAAATAACAATAGTAGTTAGTGTTAGAGCGAAATAATATTGTCTATGCAAACCACTTGCATTGATTCTTGGTAAATGATATGATGAAATAAATGCCAGCTTTTATGACCATCATCACTGAGTCCCCTCCTAAGTTACTCATATTGCAGATGTTCCTTTGTGCTTCTCTTAATTTTGCCTTGTGTCCCTGTTTATTTTGTGGCTGGGCACCACCTAGAACTCTAGGATTATCTCACCTCCAAGTGTTGTACTGCCACTGTCATGTGAAACTCTAAGGACAAGTGATGTGGGGAAGGTTATATCAGAGTACTACTTAAAAATGGATGCAAAATGACTGTTACCAAGAGCCTAAGAGAAAGGGAATTTTAAAGTCTTCATATAGCATGTTTTCAGGCAGAACTTTGCCTTACGTCTTAAGATTCTCCCACTTCCGTGTCTTATAAAGAAAACCACCATCCTGAAATCTTGCTAGTAGAATTTTGAAACAAAAGCTTTCTTAGCTTTGGGTCAAGTAATGTCTCCTCCCTAACAGACTTCTGTAGTATGGGAAGAAAGCAACTAAAATTCTGTCCTTACATGAATGGCTCTAATTTTACATCTAAAATCCATTGAGTCACTCACTCGATGAGTTATAAGCAGCAGGGCAATAGCCTTCACTTTGCGTATCTGGATGTTTCCAGCCTTTCCTAACTCCAAATACCCACTAAAAAGACCCTTCTAAGGAATGTTCTAGTTTCCTGACCTTTTTTCTGGGTGTGTGATAGAGAATCTGGAGAAGAAGGGAGAAAGGAAGAAGACAACAGGAGATTAATGGGAGAGTGGGGGAGTGGATGGAGAAGGAAGATATCGAATAGGGTGATGAAGAGATATATATGAAGCTGTTATAAAACAATTCCATCCAAACAAAGGGAAATTCGGGATAAAAAATAAGAAAAATCTTGAAACTGAGAGAATGAAATCCTCAGGTGCCAGAAGTGAAAAGTAAACTAAAAGTCACAGCAGTGAACAAGAGTTGAGGTAAAGGTTGATAGGCTTTAACTATTGAGTCTTGGGTTCTGACTATAGCAGAATGAAGACACCAAAAATTTTGAAATGAACTTCTAGACCCAGGGTGGAGCTGGGGTGCCGTGTTAGCAAATTGAAACGCAGATGATAATTCTCACATCCCTGTATATGTTCTGCTTGATCAGAAATCCATTATCTTCCAATCAGACAATCCCCAGATGCCAAGTTAACTCTGGGCTTTATACTTAACTTTCTTATTCTTTCTCATGTGATGGAAGGTTGACTCAGATGTTTTCTATTTTTTTCTTCTTTGTTCTTTATTCTTTATCCTATAAAAGCTTCCTGCTTTCTACCCCATTTTGCAGTTCTCTGAAAGGAGACTGTCCACTTCATTGAAGTGTTAAAGTTTTTTTTGTATCATCTAAATTGGCTTTTTTAATCTTTCTCTAAACACAAGTCTCGGGTTATATACTTGTAGGGAACTGAAGATAACCATCTTGTAAAAAGCCAGCAATCTCAAAGGACTGCTTCAGTGAAACTGACTGGGGAAACATCAAAGAAGGCATCTACCCACCTAAAATCATGGGAGAGAAGGCAGCCAAGAGGAATTTAGACCTCAGACCTGCACCATGCCTGAGTGTGGAGTACAAATTCATACTCCTCACAAGGTAGAGAGTCCCTTTACCAAGTTAGTAAACATTGGTCTGGCCTAGGTGAACCATGAGTGGGCCCATCTAGGAGACAAATTGTGCCTCAAGCTAGGACATAAAGAACAACAACTTGTGTTGGAAATAATTCAAATATTACAAATCACTTAAGGAAACAAAGACTCTGAGAGACTTTAGCAGATAGAGTAAACGGGAATTTTTAAAATGCAAGTATCAGAAGTTACCACTGATTAAATCAACCCAGAAAGTAGAACAAACAAGCAAAGAGAAAATAAAAAAGATATAAAAATTGGAGGGTCAATCTTGAAGTTCCAATACCTGATTAATGGGAGGTCTAGAAAGAGAGAACAGAAAAAAAAAAAAAAATGGAGACACTAAAGACTATATGCTCTGTGATGACATTGAGATGAAGTTTCTGAATAGATAAAACTAATCTTTGGTGATATATAGAGGAGAATGGTCCCCTCTGGGGAAATCAGGTGCTTGACTAATCTTAGAACCCATGCTGACAAGAGCTGTTTCTTATGCACTGCTCTATTAATAGCTGGCAGAAAGCCCTCAATTCCTACTTGTTGCATAAATAAATACAAGCAAGTTTGGCTGGATGAGGGCTTTCAAATCAGGCAAACCTGAGTTTGAACACCATCTCTGTTATTTGTTCATGTGACCTGAACCAAGTTACTTAATGTCCCTAAGATTGTTTCCTCATCCATGAAATGAGAGTAAGGAGGAGTAACTTACACTGTCAGAATATGGGGGAGACTCAAAGGAAACAATGAATAAGAGTACCTAGCACTGTGACCTGTGCAGAAATGCAGTATTAAACAATATTATTTGTAAAAGTGACAACACCATTAGGTAAATGGTCTAGTAAGTGCCGTTCCAAGAACATCGCGATGAGAATGTTTGCCCCAGAGCAGGCAAATAAAGGGAATTGTTGTCTTTAGGATTTAAAAACATAGTAAAACTGACTTCTACAGTCTGCCTTTTATTTTTACCATGTGCCAGAAATTCTAAATAATGCCGATGATAAAATATTTCTTCCTGAAAAAATATATTTTGTTGGTTCAAGTTCTAAACCATCTTTGAAGTTATAGTCGAATTTAATAATTGGCACTACATATTCCCGTAAAATAGTGGCTTGGACATAAACGTTGAAAGCACAGTGATTAGAAAGACAAAGACATAGAACTTGAGTTATTTCAATTATAGAATGCTACATGATCACTTGGAGTTTTTCTTTGTATTTAAAATTTAAAACAGTGAAACTGATTATTAACTACTAGGTATGATATTTTTGCTCATCAGATGCAAATTTTATTTCATACATGAAACATTACTGAATTTAAATAATATTTTAAAATAAAAATGTATTATTTTAAAATTGTTATTCTTGTTTAATTGGTATTTAATTGCTATTACATTTTAATATAGTTATCAGTGCAACAAGCCTATGTGTTTTTCCCTTTTCAAAAAATGCTTAAATATAATTAAAAGGAATTAATCTATTACTTTTTTCCTTTTCACTGTAAAATTAATTAATTAATTATGCATTGTAAGCATGATTATGTAATGAAGTTTAATAAAAGAAATGTTTTACTGTCTGAGTTTCTTTTCTGGCCATTATCATTATTTATTTCATGTAATGATTATTTTTTAAGATAACTTGCTTGTAAAGGAAAGGGGTATATTGGCATATTGGGGCACCTTGGTGGCTCAGTCAGTCAATTAACAGTTCAACTTCAACTAAGGTCATTATCTCACACTTCCTGAGTTTGAGCCCCACGGTCTAGCTCTATGCTGACAGCTCAGAGCCTGGAGCCTACTTCAGATTCTGTGTCTCCCTCGCTCTCTGTCCCATCCCCCATTCATGCTCTCTCCCTATCTCTCAAAACAATAAATGTTAAAAACATTTTAAAAAAGAGAAAGTTTAAAAAAAAGAAAAGGGATATATTAAAATCATTTGCTTCCTGTGTCAGATATGTAAGATATGCTTATTAAAGTCTTCTCTCAGAGGGCAAGTGTAAGTTTATTTGTATACAAAGGTATCATTGTCTGTAACTATTTCCTGTATTTGATTTTGAAAGCCTTAGGCTCACTAACATTGATCTTCGTAAGACTAGTAATTAAAGATAAATTACCTTTTAATAAAAAGATAAAAAATTAAAGATAAATTACCTTCGCTTTGTGATACAATATGAAAATATTTCAGTGACTGGGAGGAATTTTAGCATTTCTGGAAAACATTTAAAGATTCTACTTTTCTTTTACTTTTTTCCTTTAATCAGCCAGGTGCTTGATGATATTGACAAAAAGTGGTATTTGGAAAATTCAAGCTTTTAAAAATTTTTTATTTAAAACTTCCTTCTTTAATAAATCCAAATCATTAAGCGTCGAGGAAGCTTTATTTTTCTAGTAGAGGTAAGTGCTCTTCTAAACTTGGTTGAGGACATAAGAGTGTGAAAATATGACAATGCAGTGCATTTTTATACTCTGTGCATAAATTTCTCATGAGACTTACTACATTGTAGAATAGAACCTGCCTCCCCCACTAATTTGGAATTCCTCAAAGGTAGAGACTATGTTTTATTTATCTGTTGATTCACAGATCTGGCAGGTAATATGAGTTCAATAAAGATATAATGAATTATTGAATGAACGAATGCATGAACATCAAGCACAAGTTTGTAAGTTTCCAAGTTCATATCAGAGAAGGTAAGATAAAGCTTTCCTGATTGTTAACTGCTGAGCTCTGTGAATAAAATAAGTTTTCAGTGGTCATTCAAATAACCGGACTGGAATGCTGAGAAGAATTTTCTAAACAGAAGCCTTTGAAAAATTCTAAACAAGAGTAGATTAACTTCCAAAGTGGCTTTTAATTAGGCTTGCCTAGAGGAGGAAGCAGAGAGAAAATGAAAGTAATATGATAATTCATGGTGGTTTATATTTTTAAAAATGCTTTGAAAGCTAGATGTTAATCGAGGCCAATACATAGGCTCCTAGGGAACATGAGAATGAATATTACTACAGGTCATTTTAGTAAACATTTATTGAACAACAAATACCACCAATTCAAACATGATCAAGACATAGTCTCTATTCTTGCAGGATGCACAGCTTGGTAAGAGAAGGAGAAGATTAGGAATATTATGTAAATACAATGTAGTTCATGCTATATAACATGATCAAACTTTGAGGAAGGGACTAGGAGGAATTTATATAATTAAGAAGTGATGCTTTTATGGGGGCACTTGGGTGGCTCAGTAGGTTGAGTGTCCAACTTTAGATCAGGTTATGATCTTATAGCTCATGGGTTTGAGCCCCGTGTCAGGCTATGTGCTGACAGCTCGGAGCCTGGAGCCTGCTTCGGGTTCTGTGTCTCCTTCTTTCTCTGCCCCTCCCCTGCTCACACTCTGTCTCTCTTTCTCTCAAAAATAAACAAATATGAAAAAAAAGAAATGATGATTTCTTTGATGAATAGCGAACATACAGATTCAACAAAAATATAAAGTGCTAGAGACCAATATTAAGATGTAGTGAATAAAACATCCACATATTTAACTACTTTTCAGCCATTAAATATTAGTTTTTTTATTACTACCTAAGTAGATATTACTATCTAAGTAGATATTACTATCTAAGTAGATATTAAAGATATTAAGGCAATATATTCAGGAATGCTAATCAGCCGATTTTCACTGTTGTGAAAATTGTTGTTAAAATTTTTAGATAAAATGTTCTACATGCTATGTCACCAGGAAAATGGAAATTGAAAGGAGATCCCACTACACACCTAACAGGATGGGCACAATCTGGAACACTAAGAACACCAAACGCTGGTGAGGAGATGGGACAGGAACTCTCATTCATTGTTGGTGGTAATGCAAAACGATACAGCCACTTTGGACAATGGAATGTTACTCAGTGCTAAAAAGAAATGGGCTGTAAAGGCACAAAAAGACATGGAGGAACTATAAATGCATATTACTAAGTGGAAGAGGCCTATCTGAAAAGGCTGCATAGTTAATTCCAACTACATGACATTCTGGAAAAGCAAAACCGTGGAGGCGATAACAAGCTCAGTGGTTGCCAGGGGTGGGGAGGGGGATTGGAGGTATTTTAAAACAGTGAAAATACTCTGTATGACATTATAATGGTGGATTCATGTCATTAAATATTTGTCCAAACTCATGGTGTGTACAACACCAAATGTGAACCATATTTTAACTATGGACTTAGGGTGATTATGGTGTGTCAATGTAAGTTCATCCACTCTGACAACAGTGGAAGGTATTAATAATAGGAGAGGCTGTATGTGTGTGGAGGCAGAGCTTATGGAGAATCTCTGATCTTCCCCTCAATTTTACTGTGAATTAACAATTGCTCTAAAAAACAAAGTCTTATTAAAAAATAAATAAAACAAAAAACTGAGACACATTCTCCTGGTTGGTATATAGAAGCTTCTCTGAGTAACCAGAGAGTCCCAGAGCACTCTGGCTTCCCTGGTCCTTTCTATGGAATTCTCTGGGGCTCTTTCATCATGTAGCTACTATGGAGTTAACACATAGCACCAGGACCCTGCCCCAGTAATGTCAGCCTCTGGGTTATTAATTATTTCAAATATCACTCCTGTATATATAACAAAGTTTAAAAAAAAGGTTACAAATGCTGTGTGGACTATGATAGCAGTGTGTAAAAAAAAAAATGTGTATGTGGATAGATACATATTTACATACAGATCTATTTCTACTTAGACTGGACTCTATATAGAAAGTTAACCATAGTTATTTCTGAACAATAATGGGATTATAGGTGACTATATTTTCTTTACAAATTTTTCTTTCCCAAGCTTTAAAATTGTTTTATAATCAGAAATATATCTGTGGAAAGACAGAGAGAGAAGTAGAGAGAGAATGAGAAATGAAAGCAATCAGATTGGTAACCTATATAGTGAGTTGTGTCTGTGCCTCAAAACTTTTCCAAGTTCTATAAAATTGGGCAAATATGTTGTAACTCTTAGAATAATCAATTTTGTTCTCAAAAGACTTTCACGCTGAGCTAATATTGTTATCAGGATCAAAGTGGTGTCCAAGTTTCAAAATACCAAGCCAAGTCATTAAGCAAAAGAAGCATTCAGGATTCTAAGTCTCATTACCTAGTCCCATTACTGGCCATGGGTCAGATACATAAAGGTCAGGATGTGGGGGAAGCAGATACACGAATAGGAAATGAGGTTAAGAACACAAGGAGGAAAGGATTATCTGCCAAGTTAAATCCCAGAACACAGGACAATATGCTAAGTTGAGGTCAGCTGAGGGAGTAGAAATGACATGATGCACGTTTTGTAACTAATTAATAATAAAGAGTCTGTTCTGAATGGCAACCAAAGCCCTGCTTCTGCACTTACTTTCCCTGTGCTGATGGCTGCAGGGGATGCTACTGAGAGGAAAAGTACCGTCAGTGCCATGGTATCGTGTTCCTTTCTCATCCAGCTCAACATGTGGGTGTGTTTTTAGGACTGAAATGATGGAGTAAACAAGTAAGCCTATATGCCATCCAGACCCAGATTATAAATCGATCCTGGGGAACAGGCCTTGAATCCTAATGAGACCCCATTACGAACACGATTGCTAACCTAGACACCAGTGGTTCTCAACCAGGAGAGATATTGCCCCCTTGGGGATATTTGGTAATACTTGGAGACGTTTTTAGTTGTCATGACATGGACAAGTACTACTGGCATCTAGTGGATAGAAGCCAGGGCTGCCTTTTAACATCCTGAGATACACAGGGCAGCACCGGGCAACAAATAGTTTTTGGGTCCAAAATGTCAATAATACCAAGGTTGAGGATACGTGCTGCAGACCGACATTGTAGTCGCAGCGTACTCCACCATTCTTGGGTCAGTGTTCCACGCCTGTTAGTGACATTGTCCCCCCTTAACCAAGTAGTGTTGGCCTAAGAAAACTGTACAGCAGAGAGCAAGGATAAACACGTTTTTAGGTTATATTATCATTTGTCCTCCAATAGTTTTCTTTTTCTGCTTTTCTAATCCCTTTTTTTTAAGAAATTTTTAAAAGTTTTTTAAATTTATTTCTAGGAGAGAGAGAGACAGCGTGAGCAGGGGAGGGTCAGAGAGAGAGGGAGTGACAGACTGAAACAGGCTCCAGGCTCCGAGCTGGCAGTCAGCACAGAGCCCGACGCGGGGCTCGAACCCACAAACCGCGAGATCATGACCTAAGCGAAAGTCGGACGCTCAACCAACTCAGCCACCCAGGCGCCCCTGCTTTTCTAATCCTTAAATCAAAAATGATAATAGAAGCTGACTAAAACCAAAGAAAATAAGCTTGTATTTTTTGAGGAAAATTAAATCACATTTTCTGTAAAGGTGTGTTAAAAATTTTAAAATAGAAGTTCCACAGATACAGGAACCATGACTTTTAAATTTTCTTAGTATATACCCTGGGCACTGAATCTGCAACTTTTACTCATTTAAAAAAATTACAGAAGCGTCTGTTAAACTTACGACTCCTGATTTCTGCTCAGGTCCTGACTTTACAGTCGTGAGAGTGAGCTCTGCCTCAGGCTCTGAGCCCAGTGCGGATTGTCTCTCTCACTCTCCCTCTTCCTCTTCCCCAATCACAGCACCCTCTTTCTTTCTGTCTGAAAAAAAATTACCAATCACATCTAAATATTAGTAAATAAAATATATCACTAAGTACGAAGGTAGAATTGATCATACTTTTTCAGTATTCTATTATTTAATAACTCTTATTTCAGTGAACTGCTGAACCAGTGCTCTTTACTGTAAATTTATATTCTTTTATAGTTAATTTAATGAAACTCAGAGACACTTACTGTCCTTACATCAAAGTCTACATGCTCAAAGAACTTTCAAACTATATTCTTAGCCTTTTTCCAAACTAAATAAAAAATCATGGGGATATAAATGTGCTGCATGGTGACTACAGTTAATAATACTGCATTGCACATTTGGAAATTGCTAAGAGTAGATCTTTTTTTTAATATTTTATTTATTTCTAGGAGAGAGAGAGAGAGAGACAGCGTGAGCAGGGGAGGGTCAGAGAGAGAGGGAGTCACAGACTGAAACAGGCTCCAGGCTCTGAGCTGGCAGTCAGCACAGAGCCCGATGCGGGGCTGGAACCCACGAACCGCGATATCATGACCTAAGCGAAAGTCGGACGCTTAACCGACTAAGCCACCCAGGCGCCCCGCTAAGAGTAGATCTTAAAACCTCTCATCACAAGAAAAAAATCTGTAACTATGTGTAGTGACAGATGTTCACTACATTTATCATGATGACCATTTAGCAATATGTAGAAGTATTGAATCATCGTTGTACTCTGAAACTAATATAATGATATATGTCAATTATACTTCAATAAGAAAAAAAGAAAAACTACAGACCAATAAACCTCATGAACATAAACACAAAGAACCCTTAAAATATTAGCAAATCAAACCCACCAATATATAAAAATTATTACTATAGTATAACCAGGTGAGTTTTATCCCAGGAATGCAAAATTAAAATCAATCAATGAAATTCACCATTTACCACAATATAGGAGAAAAATCATACCTAAAATCACAAGTTTAAATAAAGCATTCCACAAAATTCAATACCAATTCTGGATTTTGACAAACAACTCATAACAAACTTGATTAAAAGAGATCTTTCTCAATTGGATAAATGCTATCTTCAACAATCTTATAGCTATCATCATATTTAAAGATGAACTATTGAACACTTTATCCCTAGGACTAGGAATAAAACTGGAACATTTTCCTTACTACCACTTTCAACATTATTTTAGAGGTTCTACCCAGTGTAATTGGATACAAAATAGAAAAGAAGCAATAAAATTGTCCATTTCAATTTGTTAGGGCTTCTATAACATAGCCCTACAGCCAAGAGCCTTAAACAATAGTTCGAGCTTTTTTTTTAATTTTAATGTTTATTTATTTTTGACACAGAGAAAGAGACAGAGCACAAGCAGGGGAGAGGCAGAGAGAGAGGGAGACGCAGAATCCGAAGCAGGATACAAGGCTCTGAACTGTCAGCACAGAGCTTACATGGGGCTCAAATTCAGGGACCACGAGATTATGACCTGAGCTGAAGCCAGATGCTTAACCAGCAGAACTACCTGGGCGCCCTGCTCTAGCTTTTGATTTAGCATTTTGGATGTTTTTCTGCTGACATATCAAATTTAAGACATAAGGTTCCCTATAAGTACTCCCAACTAAACTTTCTGCATGGAAGAAACTGCTTTCTAGGTTGTTGTGAGGATTTTCTCTCTCTTCCATTCACAATGCTTTCTACTTCAAAGCCATGTAGTGTCATCTCGTAGAAAGAGCTCATGATGTCTATGTGTAGTCACAATATTTAGAGCTATCTTTTCCTAGTTTATCTGTCCTGACTTTTGTTATTATTATCAATATAATAACAAGTATTATTATTATTATTACCAAGGGGAAGAATAATAGCATAGAATATTGAAAAATGGCTCATCTCGGGGCGCCTGGGTGGCTTAGTCGGTTAAGCGTCCGACTTTCGCTTAGGTCATGATCTCACGGTTCGTGGGTTCGAGCCCCGCGTCGGGCTCTGTGCTGACTGCCAGCTCAGAGCCTGGAGCCTGTTTCAGTCTGTGACTCCCTCTCTCTCTGACCCTCCCCTGCTCATGCTGTCTCTCTCTCTCTCTCTCTCCTAGAAATAAATAAAAATATTAAAAAAAAAAAAGAAAAATGGCTCATCTCAAACTCTTGGACTTTTTTTCTGTTTTTGTTTTGGATTTTTGTTGACTTCTTACTTGACTGATTTATTCCTTGTTGTTACTGTATTTTAGAATTTATTGAATTTTTGTGGCTTAATATATGATAAATTTTTATAATTGCTTACAGGGATTTTTAAAAAGTTGTTTTTGTTTCGAGGATATTGAACCTATAGATTCTATGGTATTATTATTTAGGGCCTTTGTAGTCTTACTTGTTTTTATATCTACTTGATCTATCAGGTGCTGAGTTAGGTATTGCTGTTTTTCTATGTCTACTTGTATTTTCTGGAGCTTTGGTTTTTTGAATTTAGAAGCTGTTATTTGGAGTGTAAAAATCCTTGAGAGATACTTACAACGGGTAGCTTTCTTAATTGTTTAAAAGTGTTCACTTTTTAAACACCTTTTGCTTTGCCTTAATAATAGTTCTAGTATTGCAATTCTTACTTTTCCAACATGATTTGTATTTGTTTGCTCTTTTACTTTCAACCTTCCCTGTGTTTTTTTATTTTAAATAAGTCTTTGACATCTGGTTGGTTATTATTTTACAGCCAATCTAATAGATTAATGTATTCTATTGCACTTAGAATTTGTTAGTAAAAGAGTTCATGATGATCTATATGTGTCCCCAATTTTTAGAGCTATCTCTTCCTAGTTGTTGTTTTTTTTTAAGTGACTTGCTTAGATGGACCTTCCCTCTCATTATTTTATTATTTTTTAAATTTTTTAATGTTTATTTATTTTTGAAAGAGAGAGAGAGATGGGGAAGGGCAGAGAGAGGCAGGGGGAGACACAAAATCCAAAGCAGGCTCTAGACTCTCAGCTGTCAGTGTGGGGCCTGAACTCATGAACCATGAGATTATTGACCTCAGTAGAAGTCAACCGCCTACCCGGCTAAGCCACCCAGGTGCCTCACCTCTCATCTTTTAAAGCTGTGAGCTTAAAGTCAAGATTTATTGAATTATTTAGGAAAACCTTCACTTCTCTAAAGTCTTACCACTTACATAAGCTTACCTCTAAAAGGGACTGTGACTCTTTTTTCTCTCTCCACATTCCCTTTCCAGTCTATGTTATAAACACACACTCCTACGCAACTTGGTTTTTAGGATTATGCAATCACACATTCTTCTCTCAATAGTAAGCATGAGTGTTATCCCTCTTCATTGTAAACTCTTAGAGATAGAGATGTCAGTAACTACCATTTGATGATGATAAATACTGAATAAATAGTGCTCTACCACAAACGTGTCATTCTTGTGAAAAAGAATTTTCTTTAAATTATGTGTGTATTTTCAACTGAAAAAATAAATTTGGGGTGAGAACTTATCTATTTCAAGATCAAGATGATTAATTACTTGATTTATCAACAGGAAAATGGAATTTCCGTATATCTTCAAACTTGACTTTTAGCCCAGATTTGGACAAATACACACCTTCTCTTTTTAGCTCATTTCATTTACAGCTGAATTAGTCACAGTTTCCTCACAGTCTGCAAAAACATCAGCAGCTATTAACCATTTTATTTCCATATTGCCAAAAAATTTGTTCAAATTAATTTATGTCCTCATTAACTACTCCTCTGTCAGCACAAAGATCTCATATCTTTAAAAGTGATTAATCCTAAGACAAATGAAAGTTGAAATAAATGAAAAAAAGTTGAAAAAACATTTTATTTGTGTGTGCAGTAAAAACTACAAGTTCTGAAGACCCATCTTTGTAATTATTTTATACGAATTAAGATATACTAGATTTTTGAAAGTTTGCTTTTAGGACATCAAAAGAGTGACATGTCTCCAAAGACTGACTCTTAATTCAAAGTGGTAGATTAGAGATGGTTTATTCCTTTTGATGTTATGGCAATATTAGAAATACATTTTGGACTTTAATTTTCTTACACTTTTTATATTGCATTGTCTTAAAAATATACTGTACTTTTAAAAAACAAATTACTAATGTATCAATTAGTAGCATGTGCTTAGGAGTTGGACAGCATGGAATTAAATGTCTTCTTCATAACTCACTACCCATTACTTAACCTTTCCTTACATCAGTTTACTTATTTATAAAATGCAGATAATAGCAGTTCTTACTTCATAGGGTTGTAAAGATTAAAAGAGTAAATTCATGTAAAGTTCTTAAATGAAGGCCTGACATTTATAAACACTACAGTAATGTTAGCCATATTTTTCCCCATTATCTGGTTTAGTAGTTAAAATCACAGGCACCAGGTCTGGGCAAACCTGGGGACCAGGCCCAGTTATACCACATGTCAGCGTGACCCTGGCAGTACATTTATTCTTTCTCTCCTTCAAGCTTGCATCTTGAGGTTAATAATACGTACTTGCCACAGTAGAAAAAAGCATAAGCATAATACCTACCATGAGCTGTCAATTTATGGCCCAGAAATTCCTAGTATGTGTTAGAAAGCCTTTTACGTATTTTTTTTCTGACAGAAACCAAAGAGCAACTTTTAATGGTAAGGTAAAGAGAGGCCAAAAAGAACCAGAAGAAAGAAAGGGGTCAGGGAGGGAGGAAGAGAGGAGAGAAAAGAAAAGAAAAAAAAAAGAAATTTATATTCCATGCTATTTTTAGGTGTATAAAAAATATTGTCTCCTTAGCTGCCAGTCTGTGGAGGCAGGCTGAATGAAAATCCCTTTGACTCTAGTTAACATAATTCAATGTTCCTCTTTCCTTACTCCAAAGCCCATTTAGCCTATGTCCTCATTTATCCACATACAAATTCCATGCTGATCCTGAGTTCTTGCAGGATTAACAAATGTGTATGCGGGGATGTGCAACTTCCCCAGAGCAATTTCTACAACAGACAAGCCACCATTGAAAGTATCTTTATAAAAATGCCTATTCCTTTGGAGTTGTCATAAGGAGTTCTATATTGTGAATTGGCTTACTTATTATCTTTTAACACCTAAGTGAGGAGTAGGGCACTATCGAATAAAGTTTGAACGAGGTACATGATGAAGACTATTTTTTTCTTTTCTTTCTCTTTTTAAAATTTTTTTGATGAAGACTATTTTGAAAATCCAGTTGATTTTATGGAGAGTGTGATCTGTTTAGCAGGCACCGGGAAGCACAGAAAAAAACTCAATTAAACACCCTTTTAGAATTATTATAAATTTTTGTTAATTTATAGATCAAGAAATCATAACTCTAAAATAGTACCCATTTTACAATGCCTAAAAATAACCTCTTGGGGTTAAAAAGCTCAAATTCAGGACTCTAGAGGTCAGTACAAATAAGACCATGACTCACAGAAATCACATTAACATTCCATCTGAAAAGGAAGAGGAATAATTTGTATTTATATTTATACTATGCATATATTAGATACAGTGAGACTAATTCAGAGGATTAGATTTCCTTTCTCTTCACAAATTGGGCCACTTGTCTTTCAATCTATAGTCCCCTGTAGTGCCTTAGTTGAAGCACAGTTTATTTGGGATGTATTTAGGCATTTCTTCCTCAAAGATCTCACTGCTAATTGAACTCTGACACTACTGAGCCACAGATCTGAGTCACTGTCATGGCAATCCTTGTGCTTTGAATACTGAATGTTCCTGATTTATTGTTATTGTTCTGCCTGCCTCTTTACTGTCTTAATAATGATTGCAATATGCATTATTTATCTGTTGTGTCACAACAAATTAAAACTTAGTGACTTAAAACACCAATAAACATTTATTATCTCTCACAGTTTCTGTGTCAGAATTTGGGAGCTGCATGGCTGGCCAGCAATCCTAGCTCAGGGTCTCACAGGAGGATATAGTCAAAATGCCTGCCAGGACTACAGTCATCTGAAGGCTTGACTGGGACCGGAATACCTGCTTCCCAGGCAGCTCTTTCATGAGGATGGTAAATTGGTACCAGCTTTTAGCAGCAAGCCTCCATTCCTCTCCACATAGATCTTTCCATAAAGCTGCTTGAATGTCCACACTGCGCAGTGGTTAGCTTCCCTCAGCACAACTAAGCCAAGAGAGCAAAGCAGAAGCCACAGGGCCTTTTATGATCCAACATCAATCTTCACAATTCAGCTGAACTAGGACCCAAGAAATCCAAACCCTACTAGATATACACTTCACAATTAAATTATCCAGGTGTTAGTAAGCATTTTCACTCCTAGCAAACCATTAGCCAATAAACTTTGGGCATCTTTTCCTTTCTCGGGCTTAATAGCATGACACTAGGCAGGCTAAGCATTTTTTTTTTTTTTTTTGGTCAGCTGGAGTTCTACATAGTTTGCTACTCTTGAATAAAGTATACATGGAAATAGGAGAAAGAATATTAACTTCACTGAAGTGTACTTTGGTTAACCATAAACATGGAAATTTTTGTTTTTCCAAACTGTACTACTGCACTTGTTTTCCTGAAAATTATTATTTGTTTGGATTATAGGTTGTGACTCTGTATCCCAGGCTTACTCTAGAGAATAAGACTTTCAAGGTGGAAGTTATTGCTTGCTTTTGTTAAATTTAGTTTTATAGTACCCATTGATTCAAGTGTAATTTTTCCTTGATAAGAAACTATTTTACTTAACACCAGAATGATTAATGACACATAGCTCTGTAAATCAAGGCAGTTATACAAGAATATAACAAAATGATAATTCTATATGATATTATATATGATAATTCAAAATGATAAAATGATTTAGTCAAAGAGCATCATTATTAATGGCATAGAATTCTGTAAGCATAGAATTGCATAAAAGCAAAGATTTCTATACAGAGAATTTGATAACTCATATACCACCTTTAGAACAAAGCATTGCTTCATCTTGTTTAATTCTCGAAAACCACAGTTACAATGCAATGCAGGTTATGTAAACTAATTACATTTGATTTAGATTTGTAGATTCATTGAGCAGATATTAAATTCTAAAACCTGATGAAACAGTAATCAATGGCCTAAAATTTTTCTAAATGGATATTTTAGAATAAATGTATGATAGATAGTGTAAGTTAATTGATTCTTATAATTAATTTTATTTACTGCAATTTCAACTAAAATCTATTACTACACATTACAATGTAGCAAAACAAATTTCTGTAGGTAGTAGATCCTTGCTTTCAAGTTGGAAACCTTAGAAGACATTATTAAACTATGTATCAGTGACTCAGTGAAGTTCACAGGAGATAGCATTTCCCATTAAAAATTCCTGAACAGCTCATTGAGCAAGCTATATGAGTTAACTTCTGGCAATTTTTAGAAAGTTCTTGAAGCTCATGGAATTAAAAATTGAAAATACTGGGTGAAAGGAACTGAAATACTTTCCCTTTTCCTTCCACTGGTTGTAAGCTTCCAGTTCACCTCCTGCTGGTGTTTTACCCATTTACCCTTTACAGTTAGGAAGGGATAAAGAACAACAACAAAATCACATGAGAAGGTGAATGATAAAAGGAAGTGATGGAAAAGGCAAGAGGCACACTTAGAGCAATTAGGACCTGCTTCGAAGCTGTGCTGTGGATTGAATGTTTGTGTCCCTTCAAAATTCATATGTTGACATTTTATTCCCCAATGTGATATTTGGAGATGGGGCTTTGGGAAGGTACTCAGATTTAGATGAGGTAATGAGAGCGGGACCCCATAATAGGATTAATACCTTTATAAGAAGAGAAAGCAAAATGAGCCTGGGTGGCTCAGTTGGTTAAGTCTCTGATTTCAGCTCAGGTCATGATCTCATGGTTTGTGGATTGGAGCCCTGCGTTGGGCTCTCTGCTGTCAGCAAAGAACCTGCTTTAGATCCTCTGTCTTCCTCTCTCTCTGACCCTCCCCCACTCATGCTCTCTCTCTCTCTCTCTCTCTCTAAAAAAGAAACATTAAAAAAATACATAAAAAAAAGAAGAGACCAGAACCCTCTCTCTCTCCACTATATGTGGACACAGCGAGAAAGTATCCATCTGCATATTAATAACAGAATTCTCACCAGACACAGAATCTTGGACCTTCCAGGCTCCAGAACTGTGAGAAATAAATGTTTGTTGTCTAAGACCCCTAGTCTATAGTATTTGTGATATAGTAGTCTGAACTGACTGATACAGGCAGATATCTCAGGGAAGAATGTTCTAGGCAGAGGAAACAAGTAGCAAAAATCCCTGAGGGAAGAGCATGCCTGGTGTGTTATAGAAACAGGAAGAAGTCTGGTATGAATGGAACGGGTAGAAAACAGAAGGATACACCAAAAAGTAAGATATCCTTAAACTTAATCAATCAAAGTGGCATCATTGAATCTATTAAACCTATTGGTTTAGCATAAACCTATAATCAAGTGAGGATGTGGCTGTCACTCAGGCAGCAGGAGAGTTGGGGATTATCAGGAAAACTCTTATCCACACCATTCCAAGACATTTTCCCCAGAGGAAGTTATATCTTAATAACAACCACAGTGATTTTACCCTTAGAAGTTATTTCGTTTGTGTAATGTCTTATTCATTCTGAGACTCAACCTCTCCTCTTTTCTCTAGAAGAAGAAATCAATCTCCATAACAGTCCAAACTACATAACCATATATGAGCTCAATGAACGAATAAGATCTGCATGTTTTACTTTCCCCGGACAAACGTACTGTGGCACTTTTAAAATGCACCATCAGCACTCATTGGCACTCCTTTAAATAACTCTCCCAATTGGCCAACCCATCATAAGTTAGCATAAATGCCATGATCAGTTTGCTTTATAACTTGATGTACCTAAAGAAAAACCCTTGATTCTTTCTTGAATATAAACCGCATACCTAGCAAGTCCAATTAGGGAAGTGAGGTCTGTAGAGAGTTGCAATGAGCTTGTGTGTGTGTCTGTCATTCTTGCATCCTTGTAAGTGACAAAGTCTAGCTGTAAAACTTGAGTCTGTTATTTATTTTCCCTGATAATTTGGTGAGGCTTGGGAGGATCATCAGATCCTGAGAAGAGTAGAGGGAACCTCAGGTTGAGGATCAGTATGAAAGGTAAGAATCCCTGCTTTTTCACTTTCATTTCCACCTCCTAGCTTCCCCTTTACTATCCTGGGTTGTTGAAGCTGTTTTCATCCAAGATCCGTTTCTTATTCAATTTAAAGTTCCTGAGCCAAAGCAGGGAAAGAAAAATGACAGAGAAGGAAAACCTAAAATATATTTTTTATATAATTTTATTTATATCCAAGTTAGTTAACATATAGTGCAATAATAATTTCAGGAGTAGAATTTAGTGATTCATCACTTACATATAACACCCAGAGCTCATCCCAAAAAGTGGCCTCCTTAATACCCATCACCCATTTAGCCAATCCCCCCACCCAACACCCCTCCATCAACCCTTGAGATTTTTTTAAAGTTTATTTATTTTGAGAGGGCAAGAAAGAGAGAAAGAGAGAGAGAGAGAGAGAGAGAGAGAGAGAGAATGCACATGAATGTGCAAGTGGGAGAGGGGAAGAGACAGAAGGAGAGAGAGAATCCCAAGCAGACTCTGTGCTGCCAACAGGGCTTGATCTCAAGAACTGCAATATCATGATCTAAGCCTAAATCAAGAGTTGGAGTCTTAACTGACTGAGTCACCCACGCACCTCTAGATTTTTTTTTTAACATTTATTTATTTATTTATTTAGAAGAGAGAGAAAATCCCAAGCAGGCTCTATGCTGTTAGCGTGATGTCATGACCTTAGCCAAAATCAAGAGCAGGCACTTAACTGACTGAGCCACCCAAGTGCACAAGGAGGAAAAACTCTTTGCTTTATTATTTATTTATTTATTTATTTATTTATTTATTTATTTATTTATTGAAATCCAAGTTAGATAGCATATGGTGCAATAATGATTTCAGGAGTAGAATCCGGTGATTTGTCCCCTACCTATAACACCCAGTGCTCATCCCAGGTGTTTTCCTTAATGGCCCTTACCCATTTAGCCATCTTCCCACCCACAAACCCTCCAGCTACTCATAGTTTGTTCTCTGTATGAAAGAATCTCATGTTTTGTCCCCCTCCCTGTTTTCATGTTATTTTTGTTTCCTTTCCCCTCTGTTCATCTGTTTTGTATCGTAAATTCCACATATGAGTGAGGATCTATCATCAAAGATATTTGTCTTTTTCTGAATGACTAATTTTGCTCATCATAATACCCTCTAGTTCCATCCACATTGTTGCAAATGGCAAGATTTCATTCTTTTTGATCGCCAAATAATACTCCGTGGTATATATACACCACATCTTCTTTATCCATTCCTCCATCAGTGGACATTTGGGCTTTTTTCATACTTTAGCTATTGTTGATAGTGCTGTTATGAACATTGGGATGCATGTGTCCCTTCAAAACAGCACACTTGTATCCTCTGGATAAATAGCTAGTATTGTAATTGTGGGGTAGTAGGGTAGTTCTATTTGTAAATTTTTTCAGAAAACTCCGTACTGTTTTCCAGAGTGGCTGCACCAGTTTGCATTCCCATCAGCAAGGCAAAAATGTCCCTCTTTCTCTGCATCTTTGCCAACATCTGTTGGTGCCTGAGTTATTAATTTTAGCCATTCTGACAAGTGTGAGGTGGTTTCTCATTGTGGTTTTGATTTGTATTTCTCCAATGATGAGTGATGTTGAACATTTTTCATGTGTCTCTTAGCCATCTGGATGTCTTTTTTTGAAGAGTGTTTATTCATGTTTTTTGCCCATTTCTTCACTGAATTATTTGTTTTGGGTACTGAGTTTGATAAGTTCTTTATAGATTTTGGATACTAACCCTTTATCTGATATGTCATTTGCAAATATCTTTCTTCCATTCTGTCAGTTGCTTTTAGTTTTACTGATTGTTTCCTTTGCTGTGCAGAAGTCTTTTATCTTGATGAAGTCACATAATTCATTTTTACTTTAGTTTCCCTTGCCTCTGGAGACATGTCAAGTAAGAAGTTGCTGCAGCTGAAGTCAAAGAGATTGTTGCCTGTTTTTTCCTCTAAGATTTTGATGGCTTCCTGTCTTACATGTAGGTCTTTCATCCATTTTGAGTTTATTTTTGTGTATGGTGTAAGAAAGTGGTCCAGGTTCACTTTCCTTAATGTCACTGTCCAGTTTTCCTAGAACCATTTGTTGAAGAGACTGTCTTTATTCCATTGGATATTCTTTCCTGCTTTGTCAAAGATTAGTTGGCCCATACAGTTGTGGGTCTATTTCTGGGTTCTCTATTCTGTTACATGGATCTAAGGGTCTGTTTTTGTGCCAGTACCATACTGTCTTGATGATTACAGCTTTGTAATACATATGGAAGTCCAGGACAGTGATACCTCCAGCTTTGGTTTTCTTTTTCAGAATTACTTTGGGTATTCAGAGTCTTTTCTGGTTCCATGCAAAGTTGAGGATTGTTTCTTCTATCTCTGTGAAGAATGCTGGTGGTATTTTGATAGGGATTATATTAAATATGTAGATTGTTTTGGGTAGTATTGGCATTTTAACAATATTTGTTTTTCCAATCCATGAGCATGAAATATTTTTTTCCATTTTCTGTGTCTTCTTCAATTTCTTTCATAAGCTTTCTATAGTTTTCAACATATAGATTTTTCACCTCTTTGGTTAGGTTTATTCCTAGGTGTTTTATGGTGTTTGGTGCAATTGTAAATGGGATTGATTCCTTGACTTCTCTTTCTGTTGCTTCATTATTAGTGTATAGAAATGCAACTGATTTCTCTACATTGATTTTATATCCTGTAACTTTGCTGAATTCATGGATCAGTTTTAGCAGGATTTTTGTGTAATATTTTGGATTTTCAATATAGAGTATCATGTTGTCTATGAAAAGTGAAAGTATGACTGCCTCCTTGTCGATTTGAATGCCTTATATTCCTTTGTGTTGTCTGAAGCTAGGACTTCCAGTAGTATGTTGAATAACAGTAGGGAGAGTAGACATCCTGTCACGTTCCTGACCTTATGGGGAAAGCTCTCAGTTTTTCCCCATTGAGGACGATATTAATTGTGGGTCTCTTGTGTGGCTTGTATGATCTTAAAGTGTGATCCTTCTATCCCTACTTTCTTGAGGGTTGTTATCAAGAAAGGATGCTGTATTTTGTCAAATGCTTTCTCTGCATCAATTGAGAGGATCATGTAGTTCTTGTTTTTTCTTTTATTAATGTGATGTATCACATTGATTGATTTGTGGATGTTGAACCAGTCCTGCATCCCAGGTATAAATCCCACTTGATCATGATGAGTAATTCTTTTAATGCATTGCTGAATCCAGTTGGCTATTATCTTGTTAAGAATTTTTGCATCCATGTTCATTGGGGAAATTGGTCTGTTGTTCTCCTTTTTAGTGGGGTCTTTTTCTGGCTTTGGAATCAAGGTAGTTCTGGACTCATAGAATGAGTTTGGAAGTTTTCCTTCCATTTCTACTTTTTGGAAAAGCTTCAAAAGGATAAGTGTTAACTCTTCTTAAAATGTTTGGTAGAATTCCTCTGGAAAGCCATCCATACCTAGACTCTTGTTTTTTGGGAGATTTTTGATTACTAACTCAATTAAAATGTTTTTAACATTTATTCATTTTTTTGAGAGATGGTGAGAGAGAGACAGAGTATGACCAGGGGAGGGGCAGAGAGAGAGGGGGACACAGAATCTGAAGCAGCCTCTAGGCTCTGAGCTGTCAGCACAGAGCCCAGGGTGAGGCTTGAATTCAGAATGATGAGATCATGACTTGAGCTGAAATCAGACACTTAACTACTGAGCCACCTAGGGGTACCCTCAATTTCTTTACTGGTCATGGGTCTGTTCAAATTTTTTATTTCTTCCTGTTTTGGTTTTGGTAGTTTATATGTTTCTAGGATTTTGTCCATTTCTTCCCGATTGCCCAATTTCTTGGCATACAATTGCTTATAGTATTCCCTTTTATTGTTTGTATTTCTGCAGTGTTGGTTATGATCTTTCCTCTTTCACTCTTGATTTTATTTATTTGGGTCCTTTCCTTTTTCTTTTTTATCAGGCTGACTAGGGATTTATCAATTTTGTTAATTCTTCCAAAGAACCAGTTCCTGGCTTCATTGATTTGTTCTACTGAGTTTTTTTCCCTTTTATTTTAATAGCATTGATTTTTCACTCTAATCTTTATTATTTCCTATCTTCTGCTGGTTTGTGGCTTTATTTGCTATTCTCTTCCCAGCTCTCTAAGGTGTAAGGTTAGGTTGTGTATCTGAAATCTTTCTTCCTTCTTTAGGAAGGGCTGGACTGCTATACACTTCCCTCTTATGACTGCCTTTGCTGGGTGCCAGGGGTTTTGGGCTGTGGTGTTATTTTCATTGGCTTCCATGTACTTTTTAATTTCCTCTTTAACTTCTTGGTTAACCTATTCATTCTTTAGTTGGATGTTCTTGTTGTCTTTCCAAGTTTTTTCTTGTGGTTGATTTCGAGTTTCATAGTGTTGTGGTCTAAAAATATGCACAGTATGATCTCGATCTTTTTGTACGTGTTGAGTGATTTGTGTCCCAGTATGTGATCTATTTTGGAGAATGTTCCATGTGCACTCTAGAAGAATGTGTATTCCACTGCTTTAGGATGAAATGTTCTGAAGTCCATCCAGTCCAGTGTGTCATTAAAAGCCATTGTTTCCTTTTTGATTTTTTGTTTAGATGATATGCCCATTGTTGTAAGTGGGGTGTTGAAGTCACCTACTATTATGGTGTTATTGGCAATGAGTTTCTTTATGTTTATTATTAATTAATTTATATATTTGGGTTCTACCACGTTTGCGACATAAATGTTTACAAACGTTTGGGACATAAATGATTACAGTTGTTAGATATTGGTGGATAGATCCCTTAATTATGATATAATTCCCTTCTTCATCTCTTGTTACAGTCTTTATTTTAAAACCTAGATTGTCTGATATAAGTATGGCTACTACAGCTTTCTTTTGGCAACCATTAGCATGATAGATTGTTCTCCATCCCTTTACTTTCAATCTGAAGGCGTCTTAAGGTCTAAAACGGGTCTCTTGTAGACAGTGTATGGATGGATGCTGTGTTCTTATCAATTCTGTTACCCTATGTCTTTTGATTGGTGCTTTTAGTCCATTGACATTTAGAGTAAGTACTGAAAGATATGAACTTCTTGCCATTGTGTGGCCTGTAAAGTTGGAGTTTCTGGTGGTGTTCTCTGGTCCTTTCTAGTCTTTGTTGCTTTTAGTCTTGTTTGTTTTGTGACATCCTTTCTCCCCTCAGAGAGACCCCTTAATTTTTTTTGAAAGACCGGTTTAGTGGTTATGAACTCCTTTAGTTTTTTTTTTTCTGGGAAACTCTTCATGTCTTCTTCTATTTTGAATGACAGCTTTACTGGATAAAGAATGTCTTGGCTACATATTTTTCTGATTCAGCATGTGAAATATATCCTGCCACTCCTTTATAGCCTGCCATGTTTCTGTGGATAGGTCTGTTGTGAACCTGAATTTTTCTCCATTTTAGGTTAAGGACTTTTTTTTCCCCTTGCTGCTTTCATAATTCTTTCTTTGTCTGTGTATTTTGTGAATTTGACTTTGATATGGCTTGTTGATGGTCAGCTTTTGTTGAATCTAATGGGAATTCTCTCTGCTTTCTGGATTTTGAAGTGTATGTCTTTCTCCAGGTTGTGAAAGTTTTCTGCACTGATTTGCTCACATAAATCTTCTATCCCTTCTTCTCTTCCTTCTTCTGAGTCCCCTATGATTTGGATATTATTCCTTTTTAATAGGTCACTGAGTTCTCTAACTCTAATATCATGCTCTTTTGATTTAGTTTCCCTCTTTTTTCCTGCTTCATTATTCTCCATAAGTTTGTATTTTATATTGCTGATTCACTGCTCTACTCCATCCATCTTTGCCACTATGACATCCATTCAAGATTGCATCTCAGCTATAGTATCTTTAATTTTGTCCTGACTATATTTTACTTCTATTATCTACACAGAAAGGTATTCTATGCTTTTTTCAACCCCAGCTAGTATTCTTATTATCATGATTCTAAATTCTGGTTCAGACATCTTGCTTATATCTGTGTTGATTAAGTCCCTGGCTGTCATTTCTTCCTGTTTGTTCTTTTGGGATGGAGTCCTTCATTTCATCATTTTGGAGGAAGAAAAATAATTTAAAAATTAAAAATTTAATTTAAAAAATTAAAAACAAAAAAATCAAATAAAGGAAGTTAGACTCTAGGTGTGTTTTGGTCAGATTGAAGAAGCTTGATACAATAGAGAAAAAAGGAAAAGAAAAGACAATTTTAAAAAGGAAAAATAATAGAAAAATGTCAAACATTTTAAAAAGATGTATGCAATAATATAGAATAAAATGAAATGAAGAAACTAAAATAGACTTAAAAATTTACCACAAATATAGTAGAAAAAAATAAAGAAAAAAAATATTTTTTAATGTTTTTTATTTATTTCTAGGAGAGAGAGAGAGAGAGACAGCGTGAGCAGGGGAGGGTCAGAGAGAGAGGGAGTCACAGACTGAAACAGGCTCCAGGCTCTGAGCTGGCAGTCAGCACAGAGCCCGACGCGGGGCTCGAACCCACGAACCGCGAGATCATGACCTAAGCGAAAGTCGGACTCTTAACCGACTAAGCCACCCAGGCGCCCTAAAGAAAATTTTTTTATGAAAATGGAAGATAAAAATAAAATTTTCTCTTTTTGTATCAAAGAATAAGAAAAGAAAAAAAATGAATAGATGGACCAGCAAACAGAATGAAATCTGAATGATATTACATTCAATTTCCCCTAGAAGTCAAACTATGAAGCACTTTACAGTCTGTAAATTAAGCAGCTTGAGAGACTTGTCATGGTCCTCTAGGGCTTGTTTGGCACAGTTGGATGGGGCTTGGTGTAATGGTTCCATTATCTACTAGGTGCTGGTGCTTTGCTAACTAGGGTGGATTTGTTTGACACATGTATGCATGCCTGTGCATGCATGAGAGAAGTGAAAAAGGCCTCACCCAGCTTCTCAGTCTCTAGCATCAGAACTCTGCACTCTTACCTACTGCAATTAAGCACCTCTCCTTTGTCTCCTGCTTCCATCCACTCCCTGCTTCTACACTGTTAGTGTAGGCCTTCAGCTTGCCAAGTGGCATCTCCCTCCTGAATTTTATTTCCACTGGGGCTGTGTTTCCAAACCCCTCACTTTTTTTTTTTTTTTTTTAGTGTTTATTTATTTTTGAGAGAGAGAGAGACAGAGTTCGAGTGTGTGTGTGGGGGGGGGAGGGCAGAGAGAGGGAGACACAGAATCCATAGTAGGCTCCAGGCTCTGAGCTGTCTGCACAGAGCCCAACACAGGGGTCAAATTCACGGACTACAAGATCGTGACCTAAGCCAAAGTTGTACACCTAACCAACTGAGCCACCGAAGTTCCCCCAAACCCCTCACTTCTGAGGGCCCTGAGCTTGGACCTGTTCCAGCCCTCTAGAGGAAGGTTGTCCTGAGCAATGGCTGGGTGCTGGCCTGCCCCAGGGGATGCCCACACGACTGTGCCAATGCAGAGGTCCAGAAACTGTGGCCAGGTATGAGCCCACCCCACAAAAATTTCGTGTGATTGTGTAGCAGCAGCTGTTCAGGGACAATGGTAAATCACAACACATATCTGGCACTTTAGTGTCCTTGTTTCAATGCCAGCAAATGTGGCTGTATTCTAGGGTCTGCTGGGACCTTGGCCTATGGGGAGGCTGCACACCTTTACCAAATGTCTTGCCAGCAGGGAAACTGACTCTTCCCATGTGGCTCTCAGCCCTCTTGGGCCCCTCAGTCTCCTACTGGTGATTGTCCCTCCAACCAGAGCACCATCAGGTATCTACCTACAGAGTTTCTGACTCTATACTTCTCTCCTTTCTCCTTTCAGCTTTT
The DNA here is from genome assembly GCA_017311185.1 of Proteles cristata cristata. Classification (NCBI taxonomy): domain Eukaryota; kingdom Metazoa; phylum Chordata; class Mammalia; order Carnivora; family Hyaenidae; genus Proteles; species Proteles cristata. The sequence goes on along the minus strand of JAESUZ010003804.1, from coordinate 1,742,387 downwards.
TTTGTTCAGTTCCTTGTAGGTGTTTCCACTCTTTCTCTTTCTCTCCAGCTTCTTTTGGGGGGAAGAATGCATTTCCTGTACTCTCCCTACATCTCTGTCCTCTCTCCACAAACAAAAACAGCTCCCTACCCTCTGCGGCTTCTCTCTCCCCCAGTACACGTCTCTGCACCACATACCTGTGGAGTTCTGTGGCTTAAGTTATGCAGATTATTGTGTTAGGTCTCAGATCAATTTTCTAGGTGTTGAAAATAGTTTGGTGCTAATCTAGCTGCATTTCAGGGATGAGAAAAGCTATGAACTTCCATGCTGCTCCACCATCTTGGTCCCTCCTCAGGAGGAAAAACTCTCAAGTAGACTATCAACTATTAAATGATGAAGTAATGATGAAGTTTTAAAGTAGCCATTTGGCAATAATCAGTTCAAGCAAGATTCATCGCGTGGATACAAATGTAATGAGAAGATACAGTATTTACATAGTCTCAAAGTATCTCCCCCATAGTACTTATTAGTTAAAATGGAAATACATAATTTTGCAATGGAGAAATCTTGCAGACATTACCTAAACACAAGTGATTAATGTTAATCTCAACAGAAATGGGATAAACCAATATGTGTCTCCTGATCTGATGCTTTGGAAGCATTCAACATTAATTTTATCGTATCCTTGCCAAAAATGTAGAACCTGAATCTAATCATGGAGGAATATCAGACAAGTCCAGATTAAGAATATTCTACAAAATAACTGGCCTATAGTCTTCAAAAATTGTCAGGATCATGCAAGACATAAGAAAAATGGCAGAGGAATTTTTCCAGATTAAAAACGACTGATACATAATGGCTACACACAACATATGATCTTTTTTTTTTATTTTTTTTAATGTTTTATTTATTTCTAGAGAGAGAGAGAGAGAGACAGCATGAGCAGGGGAGGGTCAGAGAGAGAGGGAGTCACAGACTCTGAAACAGGCTCCAGGCTCTGAGCTGGCAGTCAGCACAGAGCCCGACGCGGGGCTCGAACCCACGAACCGCGAGATCATGACCTAAGCGAAAGTTGGACGCTCAACCGACTAAGCCACCCAGGCGCCCCTATGTGATCTTTGATTACATTTTTGACTGGAATTTTTTCCATAAAGATGTTATTAGGACAATTGGGAAAAATGAAAAGGATCTTTAGATAATGATGTTGAATTATTGTTAATTTTCTGATTTTCATAATGGTACTGTAGCACATAAGAGTGTTTTTTTTTTTCCAGAAAATAAATATATGCTGAAGTACTTGGGACAGAGGGATTCATATCTGTAACTATTTTTAAATTGTTCAAAAAGAAGTATTTATATGGTAAGTATATATGGTATATATATGTATATATATGGTAATATGTCATCAAATATCAACAATTGGGGAGTCTGAGTGAAGGATCAACCTGAAGTATTTCAAAATATAAAGTTATATACAGAAAGTATGGCTCTCCTATTTTTATTCAAGGCAGAGGAAATTTATTGTCTTATGGGACCTCTTCTAAGGCCCCAGAAAGGGCTCTCGTGATGAAATGGTGTGCCATAACAAATTACCATAATCTTGGGGGCTTAAAACCAGAGAAATTAATCATCTCACAGTTCTAGAGGCCAGAAGTCTGAAATCTAGGTATTGGCAGGTCCACACTCCCTTTGGAACCTCTAGGGGAGAGCGCTTCCTGCCTCTCTGGCTTCCGGTGGGTGTCAACTCCTCCTGCGGCTGCATCCTTCCAGTCTTCTCTGTGTCTGTGTCTTCTCTTCTCTTACAAAGATGCTTTTCATTTATTTTAGGGCTCCCTAGAGCAATCCAGTAGGATTTCATCTCAAGATCCTTAATTATATCTGCAAAGACCCTTTCCCCCAGATGAGGTCATATTCACAAGTTTGGGGGTTAGAAAACCGCTGTATTTTGGGGGAGCCATTACATATGGTTATACATTTTTGGTAAAATTTTTAAAAAAAGATGTTTCAAATGCACTTGGTTAAAACTTCTGTCTCTTCTATTTCAGTGTTTTCTTTGTCAAATTTTTTTCAAGTGTCAGGTGGTTTTGGAGTTGTAAGCAATTCGAAGATCTGATGGGAATTTGAGCTGGGCATAATTTAATGTGAATCTAGAAGGACATATTTATGTATTTTTGTCACTTGATATTTTTTGTTTAAAAAATGTTTTTAAATATTTATTTTTGAGGAACAGAGAGAAACAGAGCCCAAGCCAGGGAGAGGCAGAGACAGAGAAAGGGAGACACGGAATCCAAAGCAGGCTCCAGGCTCTGGACTGTCAGCACAGGGTCTGATGCGGGCTTGAACTCACGGACTATGAGATCATGACCTGTGCTGAAGTGGGACGCTTAACTGACTGAGCCACCCAGATACCCTGTTTTGTCACTTGTAAGTACAGTTAAGTTATTACCAGCATCCAGGTATAGGGATGGCTCGCAGGAATTCTTCTGAGCCCACTATAGTGACTCATGTAGTGTCATGGTATCAAGGTGCAGGGCCATGAATAAGGCATTATATGAATGTGTGTGACAGAATCCAGCAGTGAAAGTATATATGTCAAAAAAAGAGGTGGAGTCTTAAATTTGTGAAACAAGGAGTTAACATGTAGAAACTTCTTCCAATCATTTGGTGTATAAAATTGTGGGCAAAAGATTAAGCTCTCATTAAGGCCTTGTAAAAAAAAATATTTTTCTCTTAACAGGAATATACTTAATAATACAAAGTATAGAATTATAAATGCACGATGTATATTTTTCAACATAGAAATTAAGCTAACTTTTATTTATCAGAATTCCTCTGTGTTTGGAGCACCCAATTTTAGTAGCACTAGAACCAATTAGTGTAAGTATGTGAAGTTACCCATTTTATACTTTCCAACATATTAGATTGTATTGAGTCACAGTAAGTACATGTGTGCAGCATTAGAGTAATTTGATTACATATTATATAGCTCTGCACATGGCAAGTTTAAAATATGCATTTCATTTAATTTCAGGTTAATTTTTTTTCCAGATTTATTGGTCCCAGCAAAATTCAAATATGATTATCAGGAAGTATTCCAGTTGAAACAAAAAATATGAATAAATAAATGTGAATTGAAACAAAGAATGGAATAAGTTTCAAATGCCAAAAACTCTTTTATTATCTCACAGCAAAAATTCTGATGGTAGATAAAGGGGATTAAGAGCACACTTACCTTGATGAGCACTGAGATATTAACAGAATTGTAGGTTCATTATCTGGTACGCCTGAAATTAATACAACACTGTATAGTAATTAACTGGAATAAAAACATTCTGATGTTCGAAATCACAAAGATAAGGAAAAGAAACAGAAAAATCTAAGAAAATAGGGAAAATGAATATGCAACAACATTAAAAAGACATTATGAGAAACAGTAAATGTTTAAATAGGAACTTAAAACATAGATTTGAGGAATTATGAAAAATGCAATTTGTATAAACATCAGTGGCAAACTGGGTAATGAGTATTGTCAATATAAATAGCATTTAAGATTAGGAATTGCACAGGAAAATGGGAACTTCCCTAAAATCATCAGCTCATTTATGAAATCATGAGCTTGGCAGAGGTTTTCTCAAATTTTACAAAAATCCTAAATATTTATGTGACATTAGCCATAAAGTGTTGTGAAGCTGTAAGATGCTTGTCTGTATTATTTAAAAAAAAATTTTGTTCAACCATTAGAGAAAAGATTAAATTATCTTTCTGTCCTTTGTATGGAAACAGTATTATAAAATTATCATCATGTAAAAACTCAATTAGAACAATACATAACCAAAAATACAGAGAAAAAAGAATAATTCAGAGACAGGTCAGACTAATCAATAGAACACATTAACCCATCTTTTTGGATTTTATAATATTTGATATTTGTCACTTTTTTAAGAATGTAAACTTGAGATCTTTTTTCATTATGAATAAATACTGATTTTCGTATTGAATTTTATATTTCTATCATTTTTCTTAATGAGGGCCTCTAAACTGTATATACTAACCCAACTAGTTTCAGGAATATTGAATAGCCACTGACATTTGAAGATATATAAATGTTAGTGATTCTGGTTTAACACATACTGTTATCTTTATTTTAGAGATGCAGGACTTATTCTTTCAAAAGGGCACCCACACAGTATGATTTTTTTTTAAATTTTTAATGTTTATTTTTGAGAGAAAGAGAGAGAGAGAGAAAGAATACGTGAGCTGTGGAAGGGCAGAGAGAGAGAGAGAGAGAGGGAGACACAGAACCTGAAGCAGGCTTGAGGCTCTGAGCTATCAGCACAAAGCTCGATGCAGGGTTTGAACTCATAGGCCATGAGATCATGACCTGGGCCAAAGTCAGCTGCTTAAACAACTCAGCCACCCAAGTGCCCCCCTCACGGTATGATTCTTAAACCCTAGTTTTAAAAATTAAAATGTTCAGGGGTGCCTGGGGTGGCTCAGTTGGTTAAGCATCTGACTTTGGGTCAGGTCATGATTTCACAGTTTTTGGGTTCGAGCCCTGTGTTATGCTCTGTGCTGACAGCTCAGAGCCTGGAGCCTTCTTCACAGTCTGTGTCTCCCTCTCTCTGTCCCTCCCCAGCTTGCACTCTGTCTCTCTTTCTGAAAAATAAATAAACATTAAAAAAATTTTTTTACATTAAAATGTTCAGAAATCTAAAATTCTCTAATTGTAATTAATTGTTTGAAAAGGTGCCCTCCAATCAAACAATTAAAAAATACTTGATGTTTGGGCTCATGGGTGACTTAGTTGGTTAAACATGCAACTTTTGATTTCAGCTGGGGTTGTGATCTCATGGTGGTGAGATTAAGCCCTGTGTCCAATCTGTGCATGGCTTGGAACCTGCTTGACATTCTCTCTCTCCCACAGACCCTCCCCCAAGGGCACACACAGGCACATGCATGCTCTCTCGCTCTCTTTGTCTCAAAACAAACAAACAAACAAAAACCAAGTACTTGATTTCTAAAAATGAAACACCTGCTGGTAAAAATATTAAAAACTTGAGTTTAAATTATTTTTCCTAAGTGACCATATGTATATATTTATATGTAGTTAAAATATATATGAATTAAACTGTGTCGATCAAGAACTATATTTTCCAGCACAGCCTTAGCCTCAAAAATAAAATTTAACTTTTGGTTTGATAAGAATAGACCACAGGCTAAATAATAAATGAGTAGCTTAATTATCATAAGTTATTTTTAATCCAAGTATTTTTTACAGATGGCAGTTTTAAATCTTGCCTAATATCGAAAGCTTTGTATATAAAACAGTAAAAATTATGGGCAGGAGGTAATTCAAACGAACCTTACACCCTTGTGTCCTGCTCCTCTTTATTTTACAAAACGTTTTGGATACACTTAATGTGCCTAAATTGTACCCTTAAAAATTGTTAAAATAGTAAATTTTAGGTTATGGATGTTTACCTTAAAAATGCATGATTGCATATAAAGATTTCATTTTAGCTTTAGAGGTTTTCCCAAGTTTTTTATATGTTTGGAAAAATCTTTTCATAATTTAATATCACAGATGCCGTGATCAGCATGCTTTGTGACATAAAATCCATCACCTTTTTGGTGGATATAAATCATAATCCCTAGGAAAGCCAGTCAAGGTACCTTGCTTTGTGGATGCTTCCTTATTCCTTCCTACTTGTAACCTAAATAGATGGCAAGGTCTTTACTGAAGTCTTACTGTGTGTGGTTTCATTCTCCCTAATGCTTTGTTCCCATTACTCATGTTACATGGATATCTCCTTGTACTGTTTTTTACTAACTGCAGTCTCTTTTTTACATTCATATTCTAATAAAGGAAGTCATGATCACAGTTTCTCTAATTAGAAGAGTTCTTTAAATTTGGTGGGCCACATGTCTTCTTTGAGTCAAGAAATGATCTTTTCACCCTCCAAAATGTTTTGACCAGGTTTCCAGGCACATGTGACACATGCTATATCATGAGCATTAAACAACCATTTTGAAGGGTTAGCGTGGCATGCATTGGATACACAGATACATTGCATGAACTGAACATTTCTATCAGCCACATTAAAATTAAGGCCATCACTACACACATGCTTAGGTACACATTGTGAAATAATGTACTAACTGAAAAAGTCAATCAAAATCCAGTGGGTTGAAAGACAGAGCAGTCTATGATATTGGCTAATATCATATGGCTATGATATTAGATTAGATTCCTAATCCAACTAAAGGCTCAAAAGAACGGTGACAAATTGTGACCTATTGCATATTTGTGAGATCTCATCTGTCATAATTACTATATCTTATTCTTAATATATTTCATCACCATCAATTGGAGTCATACTTTATCTAAAGTGACCAGATAATATCACCACGACCAGATAACATCACCACTACCGAGACTCTGGACCATAGCCAGTCTTCTGGCATTTCAGTGATCCTTGATGCAACCCAACACCACTGTGAACAGGATGTTGAAGCAGCTGTTACAGTGAACTGAAAGGGGGTATTTCAGTCATTGAGCAGAAAAAACACACAGCAAATTGTACAAACCAAGTTCAAGTAATGCAATAATGCCTTAAACAAAACTTAATCTTCTTGGTTAAGAGTTTATTCGTATAAGCTCAAGCAGACTTGGAAATGAAGTAGCTCTTTCCTAATAAAAGTTCCTCCTCTGGTAAAATTAGAGAATTTGTTAGTTTATGTATGTAAACATTTGTGTCAAAAGTACCCAACTCGGGATGTTAGCACATGTGATTTTTCAAATCACTCTTGTCTGTTAGAGAATAAAGATAAGTTTAGGAGTAGAAAAGGGAAGTAAATTGAGCAAGAGGGAGAACACTTTACTTTCACAGTTAAGGCTTGGAAAAGATAAAGAATGTTAAAAAGAAAGAAAGCCTCATCCTTAGAAGAGGCCTGAGTGAGCTGGGTCATGTACAAAATAAAGCTGATGGCGATGAACTGGGAAGATGAGGCTTAGTAGCAGAGGGAGGGATTGGCATGTAGATGTCAGTATCTTTAAGTCATTAAATCAGAAAGGCGTTAAGCAAAAAAGTCTTCTTGATGTGAGATGGCAAATTTATTAAACAGTGAATGGTGCTGGCCTTTCTCCTCCCCCTTATCTACTAAAATAAATTCTGGCTTCATCTAGTCAGTTCCTCACACTCTCACCACCCCCCATCCCCACCAATCCCCAAAAAAGGTCCTGTCTTGTTCCACTTGTCTTTGGGGCTTTTGTGATGAACTATTAGACAAAGGAATGTGGACTGAATGTGAGTATAAAATGGTTTGAGGATTAAAACTTTCATGGAAGTTTTTCAGAGGAATTTCAAAGAGAGTAGCACAAAATATGAGAGAGGAGCTGATGAGTGAGGCAAGAATTTTAAATATTGCGTTGGAAACGTGCCTCCTTCATGGACTTCAAGAAATACACGTGAAAGGCTTAAATTTTTAAAAATTATCTCCTTGGCTGCATTCTGACTGTATTGTTGATATGAGCCTGGACCTCATGGACTATGACTCCAGAAACATCCAACAGCTGTGCATATATCTTGTTGAAGTTGCAGGAAAGGGAAGGAGCCTCTATAGTGACTTAGGTGGTAAATCAAAAATAATAGTAGAGAACAAATGATTACTTGCTTTTTATGGATCATTATTGATCTTATCTTTAGTGATGAGTTTATTTTCTGCTTTGTGTAGTGAACATAAAAGTGTACCGGTTTTAAGTGGTTACTTGCTGACTTCAGTTCTCCTATTCTATTTTTCTCAACTAAATTCTCCCCCACAGGAATTTTCAAAGACATGACCTCTACAGTTAGGGAGCTACTATTATAGTTTTCGAAACTTATTTTTTTTATAAGTTTCATTGCTTGCCCTGACCACATAGCTTTGTCTCTCCTTCCGCGCGTAAATTTCAGATATACCATCAACCTTACAAATCAACATGTATATAGATGTGCCTTGATGCCCTAGTCTCTCTCATCCCCCCATCTCTGTTTTTCTCTCTCTTTTACACACACACTTCATTTATTTATTGGCACAGCTAAAAAGGTGGAAATAAGAAAGGATTAATAATGCATGTCCCTTGGCCCAAGTCCAATAATTGATAACGGTTCTGTAAGTCTCATAATTTTAGCCATTATAAAAAGCCTCCTGTGGTTTAAAAGATACTTAGTGAAGGTCTAGATGTCCTGGCAAGATGCGACTTGAATATTGCTGTAATCTGAGCTGAGTAAGTTTGACAAGATCCTAGCTATAGCTAAAGAGCCTAGCTTCCAAAGGCTCTATTTATGGCCAGGTGGATCTCAAATATGTAAAGCGATGCCGTAAAAAGCTGCAGGAGAGTCACAGCATTGAGTTAGCATTGGCTGAGTCCTACCAGACAAGCAACCTTTAGGAGGAGCCTGATCAGGTTCAAACCAGAGTTATTTACAACTTCTGTTCTACAATAGCAACATCTAGTGTTGAACAGCTTTCTCATTAACTACGTGGTCTTACCAGAGGCAGTGTTGTCAAAGAAAAACCAGATATGGACAATACTTAGAGCAGTGAAAACAGATTTTATTCAGAAAAACTGTTGCAACAGAGGAGAGACCTCAGTATAGAACTGGGCTCAATTCTGAGTATAACAAGGAAAAGCAAGAATTTTTACCCAAGGACCAGGCTGAGGGTTGGTGGGTGGAAAATTAGTAAGGGAAATTATCAGCAGTAAGAGGGAATTCTGGCTAAACTGACCTGGTAGGGCTGTTGGTGACGGGTGATCAGATATCACTTGCGGGTGGGTATCAGAGGGTAAGGAACATGATTAGATATTGAAGTCATATGATCAGATATCAAGGATAGGGGATTCCGGCTGAAACAACATAACAAAAATCTTGCTAGAAATCTGGACAATGCAGAGAGGAACACAAAAACCCACAAGCCAAGGTTTAGGTGAAAAATGGCTCAGAAGAGCCTGACTCAAGTTTAGACAAGGACAGACTCTTGTCAGTATGAATTGGCTGAGTAATCTGTTTCTGCACTCATGTTCTGTGGCTCCAGTGTGTGGTTCAGAATGGGTCAATATCAAGGGCACCTTCAGAGCTTGCCCTTCCCATTAGTCCCACACCTAATGTCAGCTTCTATGAAGTTGTCTTTTTTCAGCTTGTGATAACAGATATAAAATTTCACTCAAATCTACCTCTAATGTATGTTATGAACATACAATTTGCTATTTTGAAATTTTTTCTTTCTTCGATCTTCTAATTCAATAGAACCTAACTGAAGATGGTGAGTCTAATGGATCTTCACTACGAGAAGTACTAGGAAAACCTATTCCCCCGAAGTTTTTGCTTTTCTACAAGTGTTAACTAGTCAACCAAGGTAAACTCTTTATTCTCCCTGCCAAGAGACTTTCTTTACACTGAAATTCCTGTGTCTCCTGGGAAATCTTATAGCAGCTTCCATCGTAAGCTTCCCTGAGGAAACTAAAAGTTCATTTCAATTTTACTTTTCACACACCTTCAAAAATATAATCTTTTGTCTTAGCCTTATTTGTAATGAAAAATCACTTTCTGGAAGGGGCGCCTGGGTGGCTCAGTCAGTTGAGCACCTGGCTCTTGGTTTTGGCTCAGGTCATGATCTCAGAGGTTCATGGGTTCCAGGCCCCCATTGGCTCTGTCCTGACAGCATGGAACCTGCTTGGGATTCTCTCTCTCTGCCCTTCCTGCACTGGCGCTTTCACCTGTTTCAAATTAAATAAATAAATAAACTTAAAAAAATCACTTTGAGAAAGACAATATTCTATCTTAAGAATTAGGGAATTGTTTTAAATAAACTTCTAGTTTTCCAGCCTTGGGTGGTGACATGGGACTGACCCCTGAAGTGTGTTTGAAATACCACTCCAGCACTGCCACAGCTTTTGAATCTTTCTTTGATGAGGAAGTGATATAGTGCCACGAATGACCTGCTCCTTTCCTCCTGAGAGCATGTAGTTCAAACCCTAGAGGCTTTAGTTTCTCTAAAAAAACCCCACTTATTGTACTTTGGGCACTTCGTCGAGCTGCACTAGAAGCATAATCTCTTCTGATTTCTCATTCACTCCTCTACAAATATGTGTGTGTCTAGCTTCTCTTCCGAAGGTCACTTGAGCTTTCATCAGCCTTCTCATTTCTCCCCATTTCTCATTTCCTTGCATATGTGGTATTTTGGGGAAGAAAAAGTAAATGCCACCATGACATTTAACTATGATTTCCATACCTCCATTCAGCAGGGAGCCAAACCACTCAGAAGTTCATAGTGTTATCTTATACTGAATTTTGCTGGCCCACATCAGTATTCTCCAACTCTTGCAAGGATGTGAGGCCATGACATTCTACCTACGTAGAGTGGGGATGAAGTATGAGGGCTAAGTCTGAGGGATGTGTATCTTCCCTGCACCTCCTGTGTTGAGGCAAAGGCCTTCAGACTTTGTCTGCTGTATGAAGACTTTCAAACACTGAAAGACTGACACATTCCACAGATCTTACCTCCTCAAGTGAGCCATGAATTACTCAGGCCTAAATTTCAGTCACCACTGAGTAAGAGATAACTGTCTTTTCTGTGATTAAACATGCATTGATGAGTCACTTACATATATCCTGTTTTCACTATCATTGTTAAACTGAAAACAGTTGTACAGAAAAGAATATTTGGATCAGTGCATTCTCCACTTAAGATTCTCCTTAAGAATCATTTCCTAATATTTTATATACCATCCTCTCTTTTCTGCAGAGATTATTACTAAATAAAGATACCTGAATGTAGGCTTAAAAAGTCCTAGTGAGAATTAACATTCTTTAGAAAAATTGAAAATCTCATGAATTAGCTCAATTTATATAAGAAATTTTGTTTTATCACATAGGCTAAGATTTGGTACAGTTTCCTTGGAATCAACTTGGTAATGGACACACATTGATAATAATTTAACTTGATCTAGATTTATTTGAAATGGATTATAAAATTTTTGAAAATCACAATCAGAAAAAAAAATAAGTAAAATTATATGCCAGCAATATTTTGTTTCATTTAACCAAGTTAATTCATTGGTAAATTTCTTAAGAACATACACAGAAAAAAAAAAAGATAAATGCATGCATAGGAATCATTCTGAATATCACTGTGAGAAATTTTAAAAGTAATTTTAAAGGTGCTTTGGTAGAAAAAAATTATGCAGGATAGAATTTGATATTAACTGCTCTAAATTTGTAAGGATTGAGGCCCTGGCTAGCAAGGGATCACACAATCAGTTTAAGAAGGAGAGTAAATTGTCAAAAATTCCAGAAATCTAATGAATGTCTATTCTTGATGACCTCATTCTATGTTATCTGTTTTTTCTACAGGGATCCTTATATTTTCTTAACAGATTCATCAAACTAGTGCTTTTATGTATATATCTTTTGCATTGTATAACAATTTATTTGTATTTTATAATAATTTCTCCTGAAAGAGTCCATTTTTATGTCACTAAAATTGACATGTATGCTTAGTTTAAAAACAATTTTTAATTCGTCCCCTTATTTTAAACACCATGACACAACTTATCTTGGTCTTTCCAGTTTCAAAAATATCACTTAAGCTAGTTATTTAATTGGACGCCTGGGTGGCTCTGTCAGTTACGCAGCCAACTTCGGCTCAGGTTTGAGCCCTGCATCAGGCTGTGCTGACAGCTCAGAGCTTGGAGCCTGCTTTGGATTCGGTGTCTCTGTATCTCTCTGGCCCTCCCTCACTCATGTTCCGTCTGTCTGTCTCTGTCTCTTTCTCAAAAAAAAAAAAAAAAAAAAAAATTAAATTAAAAAAATTAAAACGAAGCTAATTCTTTAATAAAACTGGAAACCTTTTGCTTCTTCTGATGAAAGAATGGATTTACTTCTCATGTACATCAAATAATGAAAATTGCACAAATGCTAGAGGCTGCAAAGCCATCAACTTTCTGCTTAAGCCACACAAAACATACATTTTTAAAGAGGCAGACATGTATTTGTATAGGTATTTGTGAATTAAATGCCAAAAGAAGTTCTGTGCCAAACTATAGTCACCTCTTTCACCTGAGGGAAATCCATAGAAGTTAATACATCAGGTTTTGTCAGAGTTACATATTTCACTTAACCATAGTATATTTTGTAGTTACTAGAAAATATGTTCCTTTTTGTTGGTGGTGGTATTTTTTATTGATGTATAGTTTACATAGAATGTAAGTCATTCTTTTGCATTTTGAAAAATGGATCGCAATCAAGATACAGTACAATTTCACTCATTCTCCCAAATTCACTTATATCTCTTTTGTCATTATCTTTTCTCCTACCCATTATCGTACTTAGTCCCTGACATACAAAACCTCTGACTGCATTGTTTTCCATCCCTATAGTTTGCCACTTTCAGAATGTCACATAGACAGAACTAGACACTATGTAACTCTCTGAGTTGGCTGAGCAAATTCTTTTTACCTAGCATAATGCCTTTGCGATTCACCAGCACTGCTGTGTGTATCAGAAGTGTATTCCTTTAAATGGCTAAGTAGTATTCCCCCGGTGGATGTACAACTGAAGGTCACGAAACTTGTCCTAAATTTGGCAATTAGATAAAACTGCTATAAATACAGTATTTATTTTATTCTTTCCGTATTCTTAAATCCCATTTAAAGTGCGGATAAATTCATGGAAATGGGAATGGTATAACAATGCGTTCTTGTCGAAGCGTTAAATATATTTTTGGAGAGATGTTTTCTTGACAAGGCAATATGTTACTTTTGATCAAGATAGAGGTAACTATTTCTTTGTCATCTAGGAATTCTTTACCACTGAGGTTTAGGCCTAGAGTATAATCCTCATCTATTTGGGACTTCATCGACCTCAGTGTACATGTATATAAATTATTAAAACATGGAGTAATGTGTCTTCCTTTATCTTTGTGTAACTTTTGCTTCAGTCAGTTGCTATGATTAGCATGTGTTAGTGTTCTAATTTATAGACATTTATCAAAATTAAGATTTTAAGTTGTTCTCTGGGGAAATATCAGCTTACTATCCCTCCATCTATAGCTCTTCTCCCTGCAGCAAATTCATGATTAATCAAGGAAATGTTCTTAATAACTGTCTGTCTTTGATTATTTAAGGACTCGCCTACCTAGAGACACAGTATGAACTAGATGTCCTTTCACATTCTTTTTGACTCTGCACATATGCTTATGTTCATGTATTTATTCATCCACGTTAAATTATATCAAACTGTATGACACATTTTAGCCCCAAATATTAATATTGTTCTTCCATATAACTCTTTCTCTGTAGAACTAGAGAATATTTTGCAATGGAGTCAAGTGAATGACAGACTTTCAAGAAGACTCAATTAGAAAATTCTTATGAATTCATATATGCACAAATTGAGAATCCTTCATACATATATATGTATACATATATGTACAATTGAAGCAGAAATAAAGATGATGTGGGGTGCCTGGGTGGCTTAGTCGGTTAAGCGTCCGACTTTCGCTTAGGTCATGATCTCGCGGTTCGTGGGTTCGAGCCCCGCGACGGGCTCTGTGCTGACTGCCAGCTCAGAGCCTGGAGCCTGTTTCAGTCTGTGACTCCTCTCTCTCTGGACCCTCCCCTGCTCACGCTGTCTCTCTCTCCTAGAAATAAATAAAATATTAAAAAAAAAAAAAAAAGAAAAAGGAGAAAAAAGAAATAAAGATGATGTGAGAAAATAACGAAGCTACTTACCATTTTAAAGCAATATTGTTTGCTAATCTAAAATACCATATTTATAACTATTCCATTCCTTCTGGATCTTATCCCTCTGTTCCTTTGGTTAATACACGTAATATTTCCTTTCTACCTCAGAACTTCTAAAGGATTCTAAGCAGCCTCCTTACACTAGAAAATTAACTCTGAGGAAATTAATGGGTAGAGTAATGAATGTCTTCTCTTTTTTTCCTCCTCAGAATGGAATGAGAACAGAAGGCACTAGAGATAATTTTCCATAGCAGTTTTAATTAACTTAAATATGGAATGAAATTAAAATATTGTACAAAGAAACCTAGAGCTGTGCTCTTCTCTTCTCCATTACAACAGGTGACCACAGCTATACAACAACAACGAAAACAACAACAATCTAGCTCATCTTTCAACCATTTTCCCTTCCAAAACTGAGTTTGGAGAGGCAAGGATCAAATCTCTATATTTCATAAATATTCCTAGTATAGTGTCTTTTATACAACCATATTCAAAAATTCAATAAATATGGGTTAAAATACCTTCCTGTAAATGTTTTCTGTAAATAATCCAAGAGTTTAATAAGCAAATAATTGCTACCTGTGCCCTGGATGACAAAGGGAAAACAAAAGCATCCCCCTCTTCTTCCATTCTCTGATTTCCAGGAAATTTACAGAAACAAATATTCTCGATACGTGATGTTCTTATATGTACACGTGGGCAATCCATTTATTAGGGAGGAATGTAGTATGTGGTCAATTATTTAGTGGGGACTGAGGGTGGGACTTGGCATATAAGAAATCAGTGTTAAACAGTCTGCTAGTATACCTCTATAAGCACATGGCTTTGGACATTACAGAATGGCTTCATGGGCAACACCAACATTGTGATACGGGTACTAGGAACTGGTTCAGGGTATGGACTTTGCAGTCAAACTGTTTGGACACCTGTCCTCCTCCACTAATTAGTGCCAGGGATGTTGATGAGTTGGTTTCTCTAAACTCACCTTTATCATTCTTTTTGTTTGTTTGTTTTGTTTTATTTATTTCTGAGACAGAGAGAGAGAGAGACAGAATCCGGAGACAGGCTCCAGGCTCTGAGCTAGCTGTAAGCACAGAGCCCGACACGGGGCTTGAACCACGGAACCATGAGATTGTGACCGGAGCCGAAGTCAGTCGCTTAACCGACTGAGCCACGCAGGTGCCCCTCGCCTTTATCATTCTTGATTGTACTAACTACCTCATAGGGTCATGGAGACTACATAAAGCATTGCTTGCCAGGTGCTTCGAAAGCACCTGGCACATAGTCAGTGGTCTATATATGTTAATGATATTATGTTCCGGGCCATTTATTACATTCACTGGACAGGAAAAGTTATCTTGTTATATATTTCTGTATGCTTTCATTTTCCAGGTAGTGTGGTAAATTAAAACAAAACAAGACAAACACTCAATGTAAGACCAAGATAAGCTAAACAGAAATATAGCTATTCTCAGAGCAATTAAACCAACGGAAATTGTGACACTGAAGTAAGTATAATAGAAAATACTCTTCAGAACTGCCGTGGTTCTTGGAAAGTACTTAGAAGCGATAGCATCAAAGGAAGACAATCCAGAGAAGACTACCTCTGCAGGCTCTGGAGGACAAAAATTGCATTTTCAGGTGATTTAGCCAATGTTTAAATTCTTTCTTGAGGGGCGCCAGGGTGGCTCAGTCAGTTGAGTGTCTGACTCTTGATGTCAGCTCAGCTCATGCTTTTAGGGTAAAGGGATCGAGTCCTTCATTGGGCTCCATGCTGAATGTGGAGCCTGCTTGAGATTTTCTCTCTCTCTCTGCTCCTCTTCCCCTCTTCTCTGTTCATGCACTCTCTCTGTCTAAGATTAAAAAAACCTTTCTCTTTCTTGATATTATCACTATGAGGAGCATGGAAATTTTTATAAAATAAATGTTTATATTTTTACTTCTGCCTGCAATAGCTGGTTGCTGTGAGCCAGAGAAGGAGGCAGGAGAAGTGAAAAGAGAATAGGAAAGGATGGAAGGGGTGAGGAGAAAATTATTAGCTTGATATTATTGTAAGCTTACGACAGCACGTTCACTTTTTAAAAAGTGGACAAGACTTTACAAAAGATAAGGAAAAGAACAAGCATTTATGAATCAATGAATATGTGCTAAGCACTCAGCTAGGTGCCTTATTTATATGATTTTACCAAATCTTGTCATTAATTTCACAGGGATATTCAGTCAGAACAGGCAACAACTGTGGTAACAACTCTCAGTGCTTAAAACAGCAAGGTTTTATTTATTTATTCTTTAATGTTTATTTATTTTAGAGAAAGAGATAGCACAAGTGGGGGAAGGGCAGAGAGAAAGAGGGAGACACAGAATCCAAAGCAGGCTCCAGGGTCTGAGCTGTCAGCAGAGATGCGGAGCTCAAACTCACGGACTATGAGGTCATGACCTGAGCCAAAGTCAGATGCTTAACCGACTGAACCACCCAGGTGCCCCCCAAAACAGCAAGATTTAAATCCAACTACTTCTCAAAGGCAGCTCTTCTCCATGTGGTGGCTCAGACTTGCAACTCCATATGATATGCATACATGTTTCCAAGATTGTCCCGGGAAAGAAATACACTTCTGTAAAGTTTCATAATGCTAATTCGCATTTTTCCTCAGAAATGACATATTACTTCCCCTCATATTTCTTTGGCCAAAGTAAGTTACAGCATCGTGCATAGTAAGCTCAATGGGCAAAAGAATGCAATTCCCTCTTGTGCCCCATAGGACGAGAGCCAGAAATTCTGGTGAGGATTATTGATGTCTATCAAAAAAGAAGACTTCTTATTTTGAAGATGAGGAATTTGAGATTCAGAGACAGTAACAACTTTGGCAAAAATCACTCTGTTCTGATAATGGAGTATTAGAATGTAAGACTCTTAAATCTATATTCTTTCAATTGCACGATGTTGCTTCACATATATTCATGTTCGTAGTTACATTAATGTGACACACCAAACATATTTTCTCCTTAAATCAATGTGGAAGTGAGCATTGTAAGTTATTAGTTAGCCAGCTACATGCAAATTACTGCATCTGTTATTATAAACTACTAATACCATAATCATGTACTTTGGAGTGAGTTATTTTTACCCACTGATGATGAAATAAAATAGCTTCAATTTTGCAGTGTTGGTATATTTTTTGTTGTTTTGTTTTTTGTTTTCTAAAGGTTTTGAACACTCATGTGTCCTGAAGAAACCTCTGTTGTGCATTTACAGCATAATAAAATCCATGGCATGCAGTTCAAAGAAAGTGCACCAATTAGGCTAAGAACATTTTCCAGATTCAAGGAAGCCTTCTCCACATTTGAGCATGGTCTATGGATCAGTGAAGATATTAGTTCAAAGGAACTAGTCAGTTTAGTAAAATAAGTACCTTGGTTACCCATTAAATTTGCCTTTGTAAATAAAGTACAGTGAGTTTCCCTTTGATCTGAGGAAGATAGCTCAGCATGCTATACATAGCACAGAGATGAAAGTAGACAAGCCTGCTTTAAATGAAATATGCCACCGAGTGATATAAAGCTTTCAAACTCTTCTAAGCAGAAGCAGAAGTAATCCTGAAAGCAATGTCCTTTCTTTGCAATATTTTCTGAGGGCATTTGGCATTAATTTCAGGTTATTTTTTATTAATACAAATCAACAATAGACACTGCATGGAAAATGTTATAAAACATTAGGCATAACTATGATCAATGATTTATGATAGACTGCATGTATCTCTTTCCATTTGTTGAAGATTACATCTTCCTCTCATATTATTTCTTCAAGAATCCCTTGTCACTGTCCTTTCTGAACAGGACATCAAATCTTTTAAATTTAATAAAAATGCCTCTATAACCTTATATCTTATTTTCCCTTGGCTGGTCGTGAAGACTTGTCATTATCGGTACAGGATGATGCATTTAAAAAATAGAAAATAGGAAAAGTTAGACTCTTGTGTTTTCCATTTCAGTGACCCATTCCTACTTTCTGGTAGAGTTCTTCTGGTGCACTTCCTTCCTCCAAACTTTACGCTGTTTTTAACAAATTCAGGCCAAGGTTTTTGCCAATATTTAGCTTCTATTCCAAGAGCTGGTATCATAATAGAGGATTTTAACCCAAAGGAATAAATCCTTATTGGAAGAAGGTCAACAAGGGTAAGAGATGAGGTGCAAAAAAAGAGGCCTTAGTAGCGTGCAGTAAATGGCTCCTACTGGTATTCTTGTTAAATTTAATTTATATACTTTTTTTATTTTTTAAGTGATCTCTACACCCCATGTGGGGTTCATACTCACAAGAGGGAGATGAAGTCACAGGCTCCACAGACCGAGCCAGCCAGGTGCCCGTCTCACTGGCATTCTTGATGCCTGTTTGGGAAGCTGACCCTGGTTGAGGGATGTACATATGTATGATAATTCTTACCTCTGCCTTGTGGCCATCTGATTTTATAGTCTTTTTAAAAACTCGTTGAAGAGGGGCACCTGGGTGGCTCAGTTGGTTAAGCAGCTAACTTCGGCTGAGGTCATGATCACATGGTTTGTGGGTTCCAGCCCCACGGCCGGCTCTGTGCTGACAGCGCAGAGCCTGGAGCCTGTTTCAGATTCTCTGTCTCCCTCTCTCTCTGCCCCTCCCCATCTTGTGCTCTGTCTCTCTATGTCTCAAAAATAAATAAAACAAATAAAAAAAATTTTTTAAATAAAAACTTGTTGAAGAAACCTTATTTTTTGAAGCCTTGAATTATTTATAAGGTTTGGTCTTCCAGTATGTACATGACTGCATTTTTATTTGACAATTTATAAATGTGCCTATTTTTCAACTGAGTCATTGTCATAAACAATGCTTTCCATTTTTTGTTCAGAAGTTATTTTCACTAAATTAAAATTACGTTCATATTTGACAATGTGTTTTTTGAAGATTATTAAATGAATTTTCTTTTATATTTTTTAATTAGAGAAAAATTATATGTAGATAAACACAGAATTATAATTCTGTATCCTTAAGCCAGATACAGTAGGCAGAATAATAGCCACCCAAAGATGTTGCTATTCTAATTCTTAGAACCTATGAACATATTATCTTACATGAATAAAGAGACTTTGAAGATATGACTAACCTTAAAGACTTTGAAATGGGGAAATCAACCTAATCACATGAGTCCTTAAAAGAACCTTCAGGCAGAGAAGAGAATCCGAAGGATGAACGGACAGAGAGAAGGAAGAAGAGGCCTTAAGCCAACAAGTATGGGCAGTCTCCAGAAGCTGTGAAAGACAAGGAAACACACCATCCCCTAGAGCCTCTGAAAGGAAGCAGCCTTGCAAGCATCTTGATTTGAGCCTACAGAGACCATCTTGATTTGAGCCTACAGAGACCCATGTTGGACTTCTGAGCTTCAGAATTGTGATAAACGTGTGCTGTGTTAAGTCACTTTATTTGTGGTACTTTATTACAGCAGCAATAGAAAAATAATGCTGATTTTGGTGCCCACAGTGAGGTTTGAACCCATGCAGCACACAGTGTACCAGGTATTGCCTTTCCATTAATTAGAGAAGAATAAATGCCTAGAAATGGAATTGAATAATGAATGCAAAACACAAAGCTACATATACAACTTCACTTAATAACTTTTTGTGTGCAGCAGTTCTGTTTCTTTTTGGTTCTCAATGAAAACAGCTTTATTGATTTCTCTAGTTACATTCATAACATAAGAACATTAATGCAGGAAAAGAAAAAAAAACCTCAAAGAAACTAACCAAAAACAATCTGAAATCTCATTATCTTAAGAGATCTTTCATTAACATTTTTATGATTGTCATTTCACACATCTCTATTATTATACATACATACACGTGCATAAAATTTTACTTAAATTGAATCATTACACTTGCCATTTTTATTGTGGATAAATTATTTTTTCTTTGAAATTTATCATTCATATACAAAAATATGAAGACAGATAGCTAATGTGTTTGTGGTAACAATAAGCAGTCAGATTAAGGAATAGAACATTCATAGTACTTCGAAAGTGCCCTGTGCTTCTTCCTAATTGCATTTCCCTTCCTCTCATCCCAGGAGGAACTTCATTTTTTACTTTGCTACTAATCTTCCCTTGCTGAAAAAAATAGATTCAGCACCTATGTATTTATTCCTAAACAATTATTTTTTAGTTTTGAAAAACTGAGCAGCAAAGCAGACATATCCATAAAAAGAAATCAATTACTGCCATTGCATGAAGGTTCCCGGGAGGGTGCAAACAGGAGAGAATCTCTCTGTCTCACTGAGTAGTTTTAGCTCCACAGAATCTATTATGACTTTCCTGGGGACTGGCTCATCTTTCATGAATTTGGAATGGAGAGAACTGAGATGGAAGTATAATGGATCATGGCAGAGACATGCAAAGGGTGTTTAGAAAGGCAGAATAGCTTCCAGGCCCATGCAACTTGACATCAACCTGATTTAATATGTTAACAGAATTTAAAAAGAAAAAGGAAGGAAAAAAAAAAACAAAACACCACAACTCCCTGCAAATGAGAGAAGGGATTGATCTGCAATGGAAGCATGGGAAGATGAGAATTCCAGGGGCAGATACTGGCCATGCCTTTCTTGCCCCAACAGGGGCTGAAGCAGTCCTGGTCCAGGTACCCAAACAACACTTTCTCAGATGCTGTGGCAGATGGGATTACTCCTTCCTGTGGAGATGGATGTCACCAAGGCTCAGGGAGCATTCATTCCCCAATCTTTATGTGGAAGGATTCCCTAAGAGAAAAATTCCTGGCCTCTCTTTCCCCAGTTTTCCCCTTCTAGCAGTAAAAGAAATGTGTTATCTAATAAGTGAAATGTGGAAGAGAGAGATGGCACTCTGCCACCTTCTTTGTCTCTCTTTCTTTCTCAGTGTCTCCCTCTTTGGAAACCAGTCTTCCCACAGAATGCATGCTTTTTCGTTTCTCTGCTTCCCGGTAGTCAGGGGCCTGGCTATAAAGGAAACTGGTATTGAGCAGTTATACTAGTGATAATGTCATTTGGTCTAATTCAGCGAAGGAATAGCATCAAGTGAGCTTAGTAAGGCAGCTAACGCTGTGTCTCTACATTTTGAGCTGTATCTGTGTGACTCCATGTTTGCTTTTTAACTGGTACCAAACTTTCGGGGCAGGAAGGATAGTATATGATTATTTAAATCATAGATATATTTCATTTCTCTTGTTCTGATTCATACTCACCAGGCAATCTTCACATAATAACTCACCTCTTCATGAGTCTTGATTAAAGGCAGATAAGGTATGCACCAGAAGATTTTAAGTGTCTGGCTTTCTTACCAGCCCTACTTCTCCTTGTAATTAATACATTGGCATTTTGTCTTGATAATTTACTTTTGTGATCCTGGTTAGTGTGCATCTGCCTTAAAGAGATGTGTCTGTTCATAGAATGATGTTAGAAGTTGTGAGCAAAATTGTCAGACAAAGCTCCAAGATATTCCAGAATTCAATCTAATATGGTTTTAATACCAGGATGAGTTGGGTAATTTGATTAGTGTGAGAAAATGCAGAAATGCCTTACATTCAAGTATCTTTACACCTAGATATGAATATATTTACTTGTCTTAAGAACTAAGGAAAGCAAAATCCAATTAAGAGGCATGACCACCTGGGTAGGACTCTAACCTGACTTGAACATTAGGTAATCATGTGATTCATTTCTAATGGTCATGAGCTCCATGAAGTTTTCTTCTTTCACTTAAAGTCCTTATTATAGTCTGCTATATTCTACAGGGTTCAGCATGTTTCATCCCTATCAGAGACAGGATCCAGTCTTATCAGGGGACTAGTCTCAATTCATTGAGAAGCTGAGAAGGCAGCTCCAAAAGTTGCATGGTGATATAACCCCTAACATTTTGTGAGATGATATATGTTTCTTCCTTTGTGGAAAAGAATGTTACACTCTAAGAAGATTTAGAATTAATTGTACAAATGTTTTAGAGATCCAAAAGCTATTACTAATATTTTACATTAATTAATGTATGCATACTTGCTATATTAGATATTTATAAAGTAGAGGCACCAGGGTGGCTCAGTTGGTTAAGTGGTAGACTCTTGATTTCAGCTCAGGTCATGATCTCATGGGTTCATGAGTTCCAGCCCTGCATTCGGTTCCTTGCACTGACAGAACTGCTTGGGATTCTCTCTCTATCTCTCTCTCTCTCTCGCATTCTCTCAGCTCCTTCCATGCCTACTCCCTCAAAAGAAATAAACTTAAAAATATATCTGCAATGTATAGGACACTTTTACACCTGGCTAATTAAAAACTGATTTATTATATACAGTATTTGAACATTTAAAAAACTTAAAGGAAACCATTTTTAAAGTTTCATTTATTAATTTTCTAAGTATTGCTTAAATACTTGACAAAGTGTGCTAGGTAATTTATGTATGTGTTGAAAGAATTTGAGCATTTTAAATGTATTAATGCAGTTTAAAATGTTAAAAGCAGTTTAATTAACAAGGTTTATAACCCCTTTTAGACAGTAATTAAAGGCCTCTTTTAAAGTGTGAAAGTTTGCTAGTCCTCTACATGGGATAATAAGGTTTATAAAATAAACTGACAACTGTAAAGAAGAACTAATCCTTGTTTCCTTATAACTATAATAAATTGAATATTTAAAAAATTAACAAACCATTAAGGATTTTCTCCCCATGTAAAAACCAGTCTGGAGGAATAAAAACTCTTATTTAATAGAAATAACTTTTAGTATCAGACACAAATTGACCTCAAAACGTTGAAGCCAGTGCCCCAGTTAGGCCATGGTAAACTCACTAGAGAAGGCCAACCTCGGATGTTGCTTTGGGAGATGGGCAGCTGACCTTTACCTTACTGCAATCTGACCACATTATTGGCAATTCCCTTCCTTTTTTGAAACCTTGACAACTTTTGAGGTGCTTTATTAAAGTAAGTTATTTCATTAGAATAATGCATATCTTTTTATTTATTTTTAATTTTTTAATGTTTTATTTATTTTTGATAGAGAGACCACAAGCAGGGGACGGGCAGAGAGAGAGAGATGGGGGAACAAAGGATCTGAGGCGGGCTCCATATTGACAGCAGTGAGCCCAATGTGGGGCTCAAACCCACAAACCGTGAGATCATGACCTGAGCCAAAGTCCGACGCTCAACCAACTGAGCCGCCCAGGTGACCCTAAAACAATGAATATTTAAAATACAACATATCATTGAGATTAAAGCACACGCTTTAATTAATCACAGGCTCATATGGTTCTCAAGCAAGTCAGCTCTGTAATAAGGAAGATAGGCTTGTAATTTTAATAATAGAATTTACCTAACTGCCTAATGGCTTTTTAAGAGTTTGCACTTCAAAAGAGTTTTTGTCCTCTCTCTAGGTCCTCTTGTGATGCATGAATAGATCACTAGTTTTTAATGGAAGAAAGGTTTGGAAATTAGACAGATTTTGGTTTGAAACCAGTTAAGCCTTAGACTAGTTCTGAAAACTTGGGCAGATGTTCAACCTCTAAGTTCTCACTGTCCATTGGGAATAGTAATACCTGCTCTGTAGGGTTGTTGTGAAGCTTAGAGGTATTACATGGCAAGAGGTGGCACACAACTGGCCTTCAATGAGTAAGACGTGATTCTCATGGGCAGTGTGAAGTCAGGGCATGCATGTATTGTTAGGTGAGAAAGGGTTAATTTCTGCAGTGGGTTGAGTGTGTGTGTGTGTGTGTGTGTGTGTGTGTGTACACAGAGGACCAGCTGCCTCAAAAATATGCCGCTGCAGTGAATCATGGCTGGCTGCCAAACAGAGGCTCCAAAGCCCCTTGTACAATGTTAGGCAACGATCTGCATAGTGTAAACGATACCCCACAAGAACTCTAACTTCAGACTTCATGGGGTTGAAACGCTGGCTGCATACAATCTCCCAGAGATCACATATCCTATATCCATTGGAGTGAGAAGAATCCCTAGGCCCAACAATTACCATACACTAGATTTGGGGCTGCCTACTTTAAGTCCTTAAGGTCTCCTTCATTCACCAGCCAAATACCCTGGTGTTAGTTTTGTTCATATAGCCAATGGCTGCTTGAGTTCTTTTTTTTTTTTTTAATCATGATTATTTGTTGTAAAATATGAGACTTTGAAACTCTTGTGGAAACTGTAAAAAGTGGTTGTCATCTACATACTGTTGTGGTTGTCGAAATTCTCAAAGTGTCATTTTATATCAGGTGCCAACACTAAACAACATTAAAAAAATCAAATACAATGAAATAGAATTGAGAGAGAGAGAGAGAGAGAGAGAGAGAGAGAGAGAGAGAGTGAGCTTGCAAAGATGTTGACAGTACTTGGATAACGAAATGTGAGACTTTTTCAGAGAGCTATATGAAAGGAAAACAATTCCCTCTATTTCAGCCTTACTGAAATTTATTATTCTTCAATGAAGTCTTTGTACATCTAAAGACACCTTTTAAATGGAATAACAGAGATGAGATCTAGTGAACTACAAAAGAAAATTGAAGACCAACTCCATGAACTCAAGAACATTGAAATTAAATACTTTACCATGATTTGAATACACTTTGCTGCTATCTCCTCTTTAGTATGACAAAAACCAAAATTTTCCAACTGATAAACTGCATCTTTAAATCCTTCCCAGGCTGGTCCAGAGGAAACTGAATGTTTTAGGCATTGAAATATATGTTGATTGACTAACTTTAAATTGCCTTCAAGAGTTAGCTATGCTTCTTACCATGATGTAGATTTTGATTGAGTGAAACTATTTTTATTATACTGTTTTAGAGAAGTTCACTTATTTAATTTGAAAAAATAGGTTGACAAAATCTCCTAAGGCAATTTTTAGACACTAGGAAGATGAAGGACAGAGACTGCTGTTAAGGAAGTTACAATCTAGTGGAGAATATAGGCTAACAGGTAATTATGACACACAAGTTATGTGTTAAAAGAGGTTTCACAGGGTGTTATGGAAGCATCTGTGAGGGGGACTTAATTAAGCCTGGGCCTGTCGACGAGTTCAGTTTTAGGTGTATGCTGTTGAAAATGCCAGAGTGGTCATCAATAGAAGCTGGATGTATCATGTTGCAATTTTGGAGCAAGTAAAGGTTATAGATGGCTCTAGGGACCATTCACAATTAGGAAAACAATCAAAGGCCTCTAGGAAGCATTCAATATGTAAATTCTATGCTAGTCCTTATGATTACTTTCAAGTGTACATGAAGATGCCTTTTACCTTAAAGTATTTAGAATAACTTAAGAATTAAAAGAGAAAGAGTTTTGATGACAGATTTGGTCAGGAAAATGTAAGAAGGAAGCAAAGTCTTTAAAAACTTAAAATTTCTCATTTCAATTGCAGAGAATCTTTTGACTAATCTGTTTAACACAATTTATAAAATTAATAAAAATGAAGTCATAAAATTATTAAAGAAATGAAAATTTGATCATAAAGGTAATATAAACAGGTTAAGGTTTCAGTTTAATTTAGTTTACTTAAAATATGTATTTTAGGGGGCACCTGGGTGGCTTAGTCGGTTAGGCGTCCGACTTTCACTTAGGTCATGATCTCGCGGTTCGTGGGTTCGAGCCCTGCATCGGGCTCTGTGCTGACTGCCGGCTCAGAGCCTGGAGCCTGTTTCAGAGTCTGTGACTCCCTCTCTCTCTGACCCTCCCCTACTCATGCTGTCTCTCTCCTAGAAATGAATAAAACATTTAAAAAATATATGTATTTTAGTTATATTCAGACCTATTTAAACAGGTATATGTCATTAATAGAAAATTTAGGAAAATTAAGAAATAGAAAATTATGCAGAAAATAAATTAATCATAATTTCATATCTCTGTTACTCCCTTCTTAACATCTCTTACCATTTTCATATTTTCTACAATATATGTATATACATACACATGTGAGTTTCCTGGTCCATTTTAATTTGCGAGACATAAAAAGTATTCCTCTGGTCACTACTCCTTTAAATACAGAATAGTAGTATAACTTAGTAAAAAGAACCCAAATTTGAACTAGCTAGATCCATTTTGTAGTCACATGAAGTTGAGTAAATTGTTGAACTTTGAGCTGGTTCACCTGGCTTAAAAGTCTAATGCTATCCTTCACTGCCATGTAAACTTGAGCAAATTTATTTACCAACAGGAACCTTAGTTTTCTATAACAATAGGACAAGAATTCCTATTGCTTATGGAGAATGAGTTGAGGAGAGCAAATATTGATGTGACAAAGGCTGACAAAGTAGTCCAATTGAGAGATCGCCATTTTCTTGATGGCCTTGTTGGCAGTGGAGACAGAATGAAATGGATTTGAGGTATATTTTGCAGTAAAATTAATAGAACTTTACATCAGGCTAAATTCAATATAAGGGTAAGAGAGAAATTTGAGTCAAGGATAAAATTTAGGTTTCTGGTTGAAAAATGTATGAATGGTGGTTCCATTTACACTTATTGAGAAATAGTACGGAGTTCCATGACTGGGATCTCCATGTTGCACACATGAAGCTTGAGATATTCTGCAGCCTGGTTGAATACTGGCATCTGGAGTTCCCAGTAGAGGGAGTTTGGGCTAGAGAGGTACTTTTAGGTGTCATCAAGGTAAAAATGCAATTTAAAGCTTGAGAACTAATTGAGATTGTATATGGGAAGGGAGAGACTGTGAAGGGCAAAAAAAGGAAGAAAAATAACTAGAAGGGACAGAATGGCTCAGGAAATGCAGCTGCTTCTCATTCCATCATCTCCCAGTGCCCTGCAGGGAGAAAGAGCTCTTGAAATGAATCCCACTGTCTCTTTCTTGGGTTAATTCGGCTGGGTAGGAAGGGGACAGTAAAGACATATATGAGAGTCTTAAATAGAAGCAGCTGCTGAGTTTTCTGGGTAGTAATTTGATGACTATTTAGC
Source organism: Proteles cristata cristata (assembly GCA_017311185.1). Lineage (NCBI taxonomy): Eukaryota > Metazoa > Chordata > Mammalia > Carnivora > Hyaenidae > Proteles > Proteles cristata. Next base: position 1,715,697 of record JAESUZ010003804.1, on the reverse strand, counting down.
TTCAGTGAAATAATTTTGTTGAGTAGATAAAACAGTTTACAATATTCTTATGCTGGTTGTATATACCTATATGTCTTAACCAATTTTTTTTTTTTAATTGGATCGGTAGATTTATAGCAGGACATTGAGATGTTTTTAAGGTGCAAAAAACTTAGGTATGCCGTATGTTAAGTTTGAGTTAGCTGAATGAACAAACATCACTGTTAAAATTCCAAAGCATTACATATCTGTTAATGATTGCTCATTTCTATTTGTGCTTTCCATATTGTAATTACATAAAATGAAAATATATTGGCAATTTACATACACTGTGTTGGTGATACAGAGTGATTTTTGGTTCATATTTAATAAAAAATAATAAGCCAATGAGAGTTTAAAATTATCATTTTATGAACTAAGAAAATTGTCTTCATTTTATTTATTCTGCTTGTAAAATTGGGACCTTTTTCTCCCCCTTTCTTTTTTTTTTTTTCCTGAGGAATGAAAGAGATGGAAATCTAAAGCATCCCTGTTATGGTTTGCACTGAAGTTCCTCAGGTAAAAAACAAGTTCAGCAAGTTTTAAAGAAAAGACCTGTTAGTTAAGTAGAAGACAAATATTTTCATTAGTGCTGAGTGGAAAGAGAAAGTTTCATGTGACACGTTCAGTGTTCGATCACTTCTCACCTGAAGCCCTTTTAACTCCGAGAAAAGGCAGAAAACAAAATAATGAAGTTGAAATGAGGAGAGTTAACGAGGAGAGTTTACATCAGCAAAATATTTTCTTCTCACAAAATACAGAAAGAAGAGATGGTGCTATTTTATTCAGCACCTTTGTAGTTTCTCATGTTAAAAAGAAACTCGCGCAATTATTTTGGATATGTCTTTGACTAGCATGGAACATTTAAAGATAATAACTAAAAAGAAGATGTTAAATATAGTAAGGAAGATTGGGAAAGGAAGGACATTCTTATAGCCCACTGCATGTGTGTGTGTGTCATGGAGATTCAGGCAACATTTTATCTCATGGACCTCATCTCACACCGATATGGCACCCTGAAGGTTTCATTTACCTCCTGGAAGAGATGTGAAGTCTGGACATGCCAGAGCTGAAATAAGGTTTTTTGGGATGAGCCTCAAGAACAGAGAGAGATTTCTCTCAACAGTGGTCCTAGTCGTGGGGAGCTCAATTTGAAAAGGAGAAAGTAAAGGTGTTTCATTTTAGACCTGTCGATGTAATTATTAGTGAGAAGAGTTGACTTCTATTGGTTGTGGTACCCACAACCCAGCTCCAAAGGAAGCTTGCCCCATGAAGATAAATCAAGAACTCCCATAAAAAATTTATACAGGAAAAGCCTGTGTTCATGATCACAAACTGCTATGATCATGAACCTATTAAAAGATCTGTTAAGCTGGCTGGAGAAAGACTAACTCACTCCCCCACATACATGTCCTTCTCCTCCTTCATTCAAGGGGGAAGTGGAAAAGACTATGGGAAGAAAAGAGGCACAATGGCAATGCAGTCATGCCATGGTTTGCCTACATCACTACGAGCAACAGAGTCCTGAAATGGAGGTCAACATTGGCAATGGAAGTTGAGCCACTATATTGGCACTTGTGTCTGTAGAACAAAGTTCTAATGATATCCAGAGACTGGGTGGAATAGGCTGGACCATTTCAAAGGAGAGAAGGGTATACAAGCTTGCAGTTTAAAAACACATTAAAAAAGGGGCGCCTGGGTGGCTTAGTCAGTTAAGCGTCCAACTTTTGCTTAGGTCATGATCTCACGGTTCGTGGGTTCGAGCCCCGCGTCGGGCTCTGTGCTGACTGCCAGCTCAGAGCCTGGAGCCTGTTTCAGAGTCTGTGACTCCCTCTCTCTCTGACCCTCCCCTGCTCACGCTGTCTCCCTCTCTCTCTCTCTCTCCTAGAAATAAATTTAAAGAAAAACACACATTCAAAAAAAAAAACTATGGTAATTATATCACTCTTTCCCTCTGCAAACATAATTCTCTCATTAGGTGGAAACTGGCATCACATATTCCATTCAGAGGTTATATTTAAACTATCAAATACCATTATGGTTCAGATACAAGCAAAGTAGCATGGATGTTCCAAAGCCTTGGGACAGAACCTGGAGAGCACGTGCTGCACCAACCTTAATGCTTTATTTTCTAGACAGTGGGAAGATAATGAGAGAGTGGACAGGGTGGTTGGGGAATCAAGGGCTCAGAGCTGCTGCTATTTACCAAGTAGTTCAGAGCTTTTATTTAAAAAAAAAAATTTTTTTTAATGTTTTATTTATTTCTAGGAGAGAGAGAGAGAGACAGCGTGAGCAGGGGAGGGTCAGAGAGAGAGGGAGTCACAGACTGAAACAGGCTCCAGGCTCTGAGCTGCCAGTCAGCACAGAGCCCGACACGGGGCTCGAACCCACGAACCGCGAGATCATGACCTAAGCGAAAGTCAGACGCTTAACCGACTAAGCCACCCAGGCGCCCCTAAGTAGTTCAGAGCTTTTAATATATTAATGACCAGCATGACCATACCACTGTTTGCCAGATGACTATAAACTGATGAAATTAAATGACAGTTCTCAAAAGCTTCTTCCCTCTTAAAAACTTGAATCAATGGTGTGCAGCATATTTTTTATGTTTTACTTCAGAGAATGAATCTGAGCATGCTTCCTTGATTATTCGTCAAGTATTTATTTTATTAAACATCAATTTTGATGATAGAAGAGATTTTAGAACTACTTATTCTGAAACTTTCCTTATACCCCAGATCTATAATCAAAACTGAATTATTACCAAATGGCTTTTATAGGTCCGAATCAAGATTTTACTCATGTATTGAAATGTTTTAATGTATATGTGCATTTGAAATAGCTCAAGACCGTTACACATAAAGATTTGGGAAGAACTCATTTAGCACAGTCTTTCCAAGCATAGTTTTTAAAAATGTAATCAGAATAGCAAAGAAGCTTTACTGATCATAAATTGTAAAAGAAATTACTAGTAGGAAAGATGAATTTTTCTTCCACTGATGCAAATAGGGGAAGAGTCTGACTTGGTTACAACTCAATCCTGCCAGCACGTCTAGATGGAGTGCTGTCACGCCTCTCCACAGAGAGGCAGGCACATTAACCTGCTTTCCAGCACTGGGCTAAAGTTTGTTCCTACCTTCTTAAGAGCTTTCGGTTGATTAAGGGTCATGTTTTCCAAGGGCCAGCAAGAACTTGTGATCCTAAGAATCAAAACTGACTTAGTCCAGTTAGGTGTCTGAGAGTTTTCTTGGTCATGGAAGAAATGGAAAAATGTTATGGAATTTGGAGAATTTTCTTTTTGGAGAATTGTAGGCAGAATTTAGTCCTCTCTTCCTGTGCTTTTTCCCAGAGAAAGAAGGATGATTTAAAAAAAAAAAAAACCCATTACTGAGTAGATAGATGATAGATAGATAGATAGATAGATAGATGATAGATAGATAGAAAGATAGATAGACATAAAATTTTTAAAAATCACAATGTGATCATCAATGAGCCATGAGTGAAATCTTTGTATTCTTCCTTTTATTTCAACCAACTCATTATCTCTTCCTTTTCTGGTTCATCCTTCCTTCTTTATTTCAATCTTCTCCTCCCATCTTCTCCCCTAGTCTTCCTTTCTTTGTCAAAATCTCTCCTCCATCCCTATCCTGTTCCATTCTTGCTTTCTCCTTTCTCTCATTCCTTTTCTGCTCCAACTCTAACTCAACAATGCTTCCTAATCCTTCCCCTCCTCCTTTAGCCCTTCAGCACATATAACCAAGCACAATGTTGGAAATTTGTCTGTGGAGAGACAAGGGTATACAAGAAAGATTTTATGATGTGGATATTGTAAAAAGTTTGAAGTCGTAGAATATTCAGCTTTTCCATAGTTAAGATCATTTGAACACAGTATATAAAAAGGATACAGATTAAACTAAATGTGCCTTAGTGCTAACTAATTAAACTAAGTGAATACTCATGATTTGTTTTATCATTTTTGCATTAAGAAAATTTCTCAAATGGAGGATAATTACAGCAAGAGCCTAATTAGATGCTAACAGACCATACTCTTCTGTTCTGATGCATTAATGATTTCTTTTGTGTTATAATTGTTGCATTCATCAGGGCGAGTTAAGTGTTTCTTTTTCAGTATTCATGAAGAGGATGCCTAGTGCAAAGTGGGGAGTCTGACTTAAGAACAAGCCAGTTATTTGAAATGAGTTTGATATTTCTAGTCTAATTCACTGCAGTTTTATTATCTGCATTGCAAAAATGTCTAAAACATTTGGCACTACTGTTAGTTTTAGCAGAAAACATGTCTTTTGAAAACCACCTTCCCCCCCCATTCTATTCAATTGAGAATCTCAAATGTACTTGTACTGAACTATTGCTGATTACTAACGTACTAATTATTTTGTGATGATTGTCAAGTCATAAAAATCATATCACATTGTCATTTTTATTCTGTAAATGAAAGAACGGTAGGATAAATGCATCATGATTTATGGTGTTGAATCTGAGTTAACAGAGGAAATTAGTAGCTACCAGTTAGCACAGATTTATAAAGTATAATTATGTCTACGTGAATGTCCAATGATCAAAACATGATAGGACTAAGTATGAATGTGGACACATAATACAACTGTATGGTTCAATCATAGCCATCTTCCAAGGTGAAAGACAAAAGAATAAGAAAGAAAGCAAATTTAACATCTACAATGCCTAAATACACCTAGAGGAGACAAGAGTATTTTGTTATATAACACAAAGACTGTTTCTAAAGATCTCTTACAGAGGATTATTTTTGTCTTTTTAAATTAAAAATAGTATATAAACTAATATTGTAAACCTAACTTTGAACCTTAATTACTAGAATGTGATTTGTCATAATAATATCAAATCATTCAACTATTGTTATCAATAGAATTGAGGGACATTCCCCCATATCAGCACTTAGTGTTTAGATTTAAGAAAAGAATGTAAGATCATGAATGTTTTGCCTCTATAAAAATTACTATGGGTAGCAACTTTTGTCAGAAGTAGGAAGGACAAGGGTGCCTAGGTGGTTTAGTCGGTTGAGGGTCCAACTTCAGCTCGGGTCATGATCTCATGATCTCATGGTTCATGAGTTTGAGCCCCACATCGAGCTCTGTGCTGACTGCTTGGAGCCTGGAGCCTGCTTCAAATTCTGTGTCTCCTTCTCTCTCTGCCTTTCCCCCAGTCATACTCTGTGTCTTTCTCTCAAAAATGAATAAACACTAGGGATGCCTGTGTTAAGTGGCTGACTTCAGCTCAGGTCATGAACTCTCATGGTTCGTGAGTTCGAGCCCTGAGTTGGGCTCTGTGCTGACAGCTCAGAGCCTGGAGACTGCTTCAGATTCTGTGTCTCCTTCTCTCTCTGCCTTTTCCCTGCTCATGCTCTGTGCCTCAAAAGTAAATAAGCATTAAATTAAAAATAATGAATAAACACTAAAAAAAAATTTTCAAAAACAGCAGGAAGGACAGAAATGTGATTGAATTGTTCAAAGTTGGAACTATAACATTAAAATTAACCAGGTTACATTCTTTCTTAACCTTCTAGATGGAGAAACATTAAACAACACTAGGTTTCCTGGCTCTGTATTTGAACCAAATCTGTATTTGAACCTCAGTCTTCTGCTTCCCAGTTCAGTGGTCATTTCACTCACTATATAGGTGTGAAGGAGCTCGGATACAAAATTAGACTTGGAAGTATTATGATATGCTGAAAATAAAATTCCCTTCACGTATTTTCTGAGTCTTTTTTTTTTCAAAAGGAAAATGTAGTTATACTTTTATGACCAGAAGCCACTGATCTGAGAACCTTAACTGTACAGAACACAGATGAGTGAAAACATACAAAAATACACAACTGTACACACAATCCTTGCATTAAATCCGCATGCAAACACAGACATCACAAAATCCTTACACTTAAGCTCAGGGACTTTTCTAGAGTCTCATTAGAATATATTTCCTCTGATTCTGAGTCTGGTTCCAGCATCTTGCTTCTAGTGATTTTCAGCCCAGAGTAAATTATAAAATGTGTTCCTTTGCTTTTGGTAGGAAGGAGAGCAGGGAACAAGGAAGGGGAAGGCTGAGTAGCTTGTTGCAGGCACATGCTGACCAGTAAAAGATAACAAATGAACCAGTAAAAGCCAGTCTGACAGTGAGACAACAGGAAGTTATATTACAAACTCACTTAGTAGAGAAGCTAATAACCTACTTATTTACATAAGCTGTGAGATCAGTGCTGAGGACACTTGAGTGCATTCACTGGTAAGACTCAAACATGTTTAGACAAAACAAATACAGACACAAAAACCATAGCAATCCCTACAGGCCAGTATAGGAAAGGGCTGAGACTGTGCCCCAGCTCTAGGGCTTCAGGTACCTGTCTGAAGGGTCAGGCAGGAAACTTGCTTCCTGCTGCTTTTTGTAACTAAGAAAATCTAACATCATGTGTGTGTGTGTGCGTGTGTGTGTGTGTAAGTATGGAGGGTGCTGATGGTGGTGGGGGTGGGGCAACATCAAGAAACCTCCAAGTTAAGCAGGATGTAATACTGATAGTTTCAGAGTCTAATCCCAACATGTCCGAGAAAGGTAAGAAAGCAAATGAAACATAGAAAGCAAGATCGAGCCTCTGGAAGGAGAGATTAAGAAGACTACTAAGGCCTAGCCAAGAAGATGGGGTTTGGGGAAGGATTTTTAGTTCTAAATATAATTCTAAATTGGAATGTCAGGTAGGAAAAGCAGAAGGCAGAACCGGTAGTTAGTGCTGGAGCAGTAGAGTCAATAAGGATGGGCTGAAACTGGCGGACAGGGGGATTCTCGGAAGCCCTGGCACCAAATAGGCTCCGCCCATCTTGTTGCAGCACCTGTATTGCTACATCAGGAGTGTCTCCACACCAGCCTGGGGTTGAGCCTGCAGAAGAGGGGCATCAGGATGCAGCGAGCAGCTGCAAGGGAAGATAGGGGTTCGTACCCACTATCTCTGATGAGGCAGATGGGGAATTCCCTCTTTTCCCCCCTTCCTTCCTTCCTTCCTTCCTTCCTTCCTTCCTTCCTTCCTTCTTTCCTTCCTTCCTTCCTCTTCTTTTTCTATTTTATATAATTATTACTTTATCACCTATAGTCATTTCCTGTAGCCCATTATAGCTTTGCTCCTACACACCTCCTTTGTGCTGTCGTTGGCAAGTACATTACAATTATATGACATTTCTATGTGTTCTAGGCCCAACAATACACTTGACACACACACACACACACACACACACACACACACACACAGGCTCACACGCACACATAGTTATATATAATGTATGGTTTTATATATATACATAAAGCTGTTTATATAAAGTGTTCTCATAAATATAAAATGTATTATTGAGTCTAGCACATATAGCAACATTTGGTTATTTTTTTAAATTTAGATCTTTAAAAAATATTTTCTTTAATATTTTATTTATTTCTGAGAGAGAGACAGCATGAGCAGGGGAGGATCAGAGAGACAGGGAGACACGGAATCTGAAACAGGCTCCAGGCTCTGAGCTAGCTGTCAGCACAGAGCCCGACGCGGGGCCTGAACCCACGAACCTTGAGATCATGGACCTGAGCCAAAGTCGAACACTCAACCGACTGAGCCACCCAAGAGTCCCTAAAATTTAGATCTTTTTATTTGTATTATCTATGTGAAGTGACACTGCCATCATGCCTTCCTTTTCTTCCTTGGTCATACTTCCTTTGGTGCTGTGAACATAGTTATAATGGCTACTTTGAACTCTTTTTCTGTTAGATCCAGCATCAGGTCACTGTCACAGGCAGCTGCTGATGTCTGCTTTTTTTTTTTCTGGTATGTGAGTCATACCTTCCGGTTTCTTTTCAGGCCTCAATTTTTTGGGTGGAAACCAGACATTTCAGATAATATATTGTAGCAACTCTAGGTACTGGCCCCTCCCTTCCACTTTGGGACTTGTTATAGTTATTTGCTAGTTTATTTGTGTAGTGATCTCCTGGGTTATTTTGGTGGAATCCATTTCCCCCACTTGGTGTTAAGGCTCCAATGCTGTTCTTCATGGAGGCACAGCGTGGGGTGTGCTATAGCCATCCTGGGGCGACCACGACACTGGTAAGGTTCTCCTCTACCTTTTCCCTGACGTCAGCCAGCTGGTAAATTCCACTAATTGCCTGCCGGTTCTGGTATTGTTTTCAATAGTGTCCCCAGATATATATACGTCTCTCTACAAAGTCATCCAGTCAAAATGTGATTTCTTGAAAGGAATAGTTTCTGAGGTCAGTGATATTTGTTCCGATCCCAAAATGACTCCCCAAAACCATTATCACCCCAGGTTCTCTTCTGAAAATTAACTGTCCACTGTCCATTGTACCTTCATCAGATCCATGACTCTCTTCACACTTGCCTCACACCAGCATGCTGCTCAGGGAGAGAATTGTGTGAAAGCTGAGACGTCTGCGGCATCGCTTGAAAGTTGACTGTAAAACAAAATAGATAGCTATGTCGTCTGCATGAGAAGCTACCAGGAATTTGAGGTTGGAGTAAAAGCATTGAGATAGAAGAGCAGATAAGAGGAGGGTCAGTCAACGCGAAAACTTCAGAGAAAGGCAACAGGTAGCAAATAAGCAGTTTTAGAGGAACCAGAGAATTTCTAATATTTGTTTTTGAGTCGTATGTGCTGCTCTTACAGAAATCCCTTCAGATCCTCTGAGATTTCAGTCAAAGGCAACTACGAGCGTAGGCTTGTGCTGGCCATACTTTGAGAAGGAAGGAGTCTTCTTGAAGGCTGCCATCCTTCAGAGAAAAGAATAGCATGCGTGGTATGACGAGATGATCCATAAACTGATTCAGAACTCTAGAAGAAGTGTGGCCCCTTCTTTTTCATCCAAATAATCCCCAGAAGGATTGCACAGGGAAAACACATCTCCCCACCGTGTATGGGAAATATACTCAACCTATTCTATTGAAACTTCAAAGGACGGTGTGACCCCAGCCAAATTTAGGCCACTCACACCTTTCAGAATGCTCATGACCATTTTAAGAGGAAGGTATACAGAAAAGAAACTGAGGCTTATAGAGGCAAGGTCATCTGCTCATTATCATATTACAAGCAAGCAGTGAAGGCAGCATTCACACTCGGGGGGCCCTGACACCAAACCCCTGAGGTAGGTTCCTTCTCTTATTCTTCTGCCCATGTCAAAACCCTTTCATGGCGGTCATTGCTTCTAAATGAAGTGCACATTCCTCTGCCCAGCATTTAGGATCTCCCTTAATCTGGAAACCACAAACTTTTCTAATCTTAACATTATGACTCTTAAAACTAAGGACTAGAGGAATTTCTCTGTGATTGTGGCTCTTGCTCTCAAATCTTGCATTTCTATGGACTGCATTCATCAACTTGGACCAGCTTCTCCCTCTGGGCCTTGGCAGAGAAGGACTAAATCACCTTGACACGGAGGGCAGCTGTCCTTGATCTTGGGAACTTTTTCATGCTTTTTTGCTGTGCAGCTCCTGTGCCACTGACTTCCGTTTGTCCGGCCGGGCACCTGCCTGTTCCTATTTGCTGGGCTTCTCGGATGCTGCCGTCTGTATTCCTGCTAGAGTCCCCTCTCGCGCTTGCCAGCACATTCCCCTCATGCTTAGTTCCGCTTGGCTGCCTGAATTTACATTGCCTTTTGACGGATCTTCCCTCGAGTTCCAGTCACACCCTAATTGATTGGTCTAGTGTTTAGGTTCTGGCCATCCCTGCCCACTCCCATAACCGAATGAGGCACGTTTGTGAGACTGTGGGTGTGTAACACACTTGATCAGTTCATGGGATGGGTGGCAACCCTAGCCTGAAGAGAGAGGCTGTCGAAGGGAGGGAAGAGGGGACGTGATTTATAATGCTGTCAGTATATGTGCAAGTTGGGAACAGTAAAAGAAAGAAAAGATCAAGAAACAGAGTACACCTAAGTAACTTAAGTTTTTGGCTGCTACAGGCTCAGCTTTTACGTCTGATCTGAGGAATGGCTGTTGGGACCTAGTTAATTAAGTTAACATATGGTCAGCCTTGCAGCCTACATTGGCTGCTGCTACGTTTTGGGCCACCTCCCCTGGAGAGAGAACCAGCTCGTCTCCACTTTGGCAGGCCTGGAAAGAGTCTTCCCTGTGACCCAGTGCTAATGTGATGGTGGGTCATAAAACACCATCAATGTAAAACTTACACCAAAAAAAAAATTAATAATAATTTCATTCCTGCAAATCATTCCAGAAAATACATATAAGTTTGCTAAGTCAAATATATTATCTTCCAAATCTTTTTTTTAAGTCAGTTACAGTGATGATAAGCTAAGAAAAGCATTAAAATTATAGAAACACTTGTATGTTTAAAAGACTAACTGTATACGTTATATATAGATGTTTTATGTTCCTGACATGCTATCTCTTCCTTTATTACCATGAATAGAAATCATTTAGTACTCCTTCTAAGAAAGAATACTGATGATACAAATACAGTAAAACATAATGACAATTGTCAGTTCTTTGCAATGAACAAAAGGGTTCATCATCAGAGAAAGGAGAGACACTAGTTTCTTTTTTATTCATTGGTCAATAGCATTCATGTTACTAAATATGAAATGAAAAATTACTACATCTCTAGTTTGCCACATACGGTTACACCCAATACACATACATATAATAATAACATAAGAATACAAAATCCAAGTTGCAATGGTAAACCTTTTGTAAAAGCTGAATTCGAACCACAAAATCACAGTTTTTTTTGTGTGTGTGTGTTTTTTGCATAAAATGGTTAATTGGTACATAGTAGCATGAGGACATTAGTGAGTTTGGATTAGCTAATTATTTTAGAAAATGATTTCTAAAATTACATATTTTAATCTAATATAAATAAAGGTTTTATTAATGAATTTTTGGGCAAACCTGAAAGCTTTAGAGAGAGCATAGCCAGTGGATTGGAAGGGGCAGCAGATGAAGACTAACGTCTAATATTCATGGTAACTATCTTCTTCTTGGTTATATTGTGGACATGACAAGAAGCTAATGTGGAATAATCGAAGAATTCCCGAGGGATCTTTATAAGAAAGGTAGGCTTTAGCAGCTATTTGTAAATGGAGCCTGTACAGTATGTTTCAAAGAACTGTAAATTAAGACTTCTTACAAAGGGAAAGAGTTCTTAAATTCTATAAATTCTGCTTTCTGAAGAGGAAGTATGCTAATGAAGTTATAAATTCTTTGAGAGTCAAAATTATGCTAGAATATAATCTCCTGTTAGAGTTCTGAGTTTGTGGTAACAATTCAATAAATATTTATCAAATAGGACTGGATTCTTTGTACCAGTATCGGCTGGTGAAATGAATCCAAGTCTCTGAACTTTGTACAGAGGCTGGGTTTGGATAAACTTACAGAGGAAAGTCTTCTAGGGGGTTTCATGAGGGTGCTGACTGAGGCAATCCTTTAATCAATAGCGTGGTGTACAAAGGCAAGTGTGGGTGCCGGATGTAAGCTTAGGTCATGAGACAGAAATGATGTGATGGGGTTTTCTTAGGGTCCTTTGCCGTTGCTAATATGTTCCTGCTTTGGCGATTCTTTCAGTAACCCAGGGCTTTGGCTGAGTAGTGCCAAGAAATAGTTGGCTGAGGGCTGGGTTGTTTTACCAGCGAACAGGAAAGAAGATGGTAGTATCCATTCTTTTCTCCACTTTGGGGTTCAGAGAGAAGTCTGTCTCTGTTCAGTTATCTGTCCTCCTCTGTTTGGCCAAGTGCTTCAGAGAAGAGTTGCCCCAAGACTCAAGGAATGCATTTTGACTGCTTTGTTAATCAGCTTAATGATAACCCACGACTCTTGGACCAACTACATTTTGACTGCTTTGAATCAACCACGACAGACTCATACTCCTTGCCAATAACTGATGCATACATGAGATGACACAGGGTTCTAGAATCACCAGGAATAGCCTGCTACAAAATTTTTGGGAGAGGTTTTCTTCTTCTAAGGAAGACCCAGAGAAGGGAACAGTTTCTTACTCCTCTAGAAGAAGTAGTAACTGAATACAATGCCTGGATTTGCACAGCCATCTTGCACTCATGAGAAGATGAAGCCAAAAGACAGGAGCTTATACCTTGTGTAGATCAAAAGAACAAGGTGCAAAAATAATTGATTCCTTGATGTCATCATTGAGTGGATGAATTGCTATTTTGGGACTTACTGTTATGTATAATAATGTATTTACTTATATCCTTACTCTTGTGGCACTTCCGGTTGAATTTTCTAGCTTGCAGAGGGTGGCCAGAATTAGCAAATAAAAATGTAGTTTGCATAGTTAAGCTTGAATTTCAGATAAATGACGAATAATTTTTCAGTGTATGTATGCTTAATGTGGTATTTGTCCCATGCAATATTTGGGGCACCCTTACACCAAAACGTTATTTCTTGTTTATCTGAAATTCTGATCTAACAAGACACCTTGTATTTTATGTGCCAACATTAAGCTTGTCATTGAGAACAGTTTACCTAATTCAGGGATGAAAGGCTTTGCTCAGGTCCTACTGGCTATGTATGCTCTTTCAGAGGTAAAAGGTGAAATAGAGTGACCAGTTATACTTGCAGTATACATATTTGGAATTCAGCCTCATATTCTCAAGAACTAATAAAAATGTCTAAAATACGTTTTTTTCTTGAGTTTTGTTGATGTATCCTTACCAGGATTTGAAATATTATTATAATGCAGATTAACTGTAGAAAGAGTCAGATCCTGAAGTCTCCGTTTCTTTACTTACCACCTATTCGGGGCAGGAGAAATCTACCATCTGAGTCCCAGTATCTCACTATGTAGTTATGAGAAATTAACAGTGTACCTTTTGAGAAGCACCGTTTATGCCAGGCACATATTACTTCAAACACAGTAACTTTCTTTCTTGTATTGATTGCAAAGAACTCTCTTAGGTGTACTTGTAAGAATATTACGCTAAGAAGCAATAGAAACTCATTCATCCAAACAAGTACCGATGCTGCTCCTTCCATCTGCACAACTTGAGCAGAGTGAGTGCAATAAGATGTGGACAAATTAGTTGCTTTGTGCCTTGAGAACCTTGTATCAACTTACTGAATAGGTGAGTGGGTTTTTTAAGAAAATACATATATATTTTAATGTTTATTTTTGAAAGAGAGAGAGAGAAGGATAGACTATGGGCAGGGGAGGGGCAGTGGGGGAGGGAGACACAGAATCTGAAGGAGGTTCCAAACTCTGAGCTGTCAGCACAGAGTCCGTCGCGGGGCTTGAACCCACGAATCGTGAGATCATGACCTGAGCTGAAGTCAGACGCTTAACCAACTGAACCACCCAGGCGCCCCTAAATTATTTTTAAATACTTGTTTATTTTTGAGAGAGAGAGTGTGTAACTTGGGGAGGGGCAAAGAAAGAGGGAGACAGAGAATCTGAAGCAGGCTCTATGCTGACAGCAGAGAGCCCAATGTGCGGCTCTAACTCACAAACTGTGCGATTGTGACCTGGGCTGAAATTGAAAGTCAGATGCTTAAGAGGCTGAGCCACCCAGGCGTCCCTAACTGAGTTTTACTCTTGACTCTGAAACTGATGCATATGAGGTTGTTCATAAATTATAGCTGTTGTTAGTACCTAAACTGAGAAGAATAGGTTTCCCTTTTCTTGGAGGATAGAGCCCCATCTCTTCCTTAGTATCTCCAGCATGTGGCACAGTGGATACCACACAACCAAAAGGTATATAATGAGCATAAACAGGCATGGAATTGGGTTCCTACCTCATGGACAATGCATAGACCATACAATCTTTCTAATGGGTTATTCTATATTCAAGTTGTCATGCCATTTTGATATTTTTCTATCTTACTTTCTATGCACAAAATAAGTTATTCTCACCCAAAAAAATATAGAGCCTGCAGAATGGCAACCGGGATGTCAAGTCGTATCATGCTCCTATAACCCCGGTGAAGAAAAGAATTGGAGAAGGAGGGGAGAGCAGCTGTCCCTAAGAAGGTGACAGGCTGCCAGATGGAGGATTGACGACAAGCGGAACTACAGTTGAGGAACAGAAGAGGTGCGGGAGGGAGGTGCGATCAGGTTTAGACAATGAGAACTGCCTAGTCCTGCAATGCCTCAAAGATGGTGAGGACTCCTCTACTGAAGGACTGACTCATAGACTCTGATGACCATTTATCAGGAATATTATAGCAGCTCTGTTTTCTGCTTAACTTGAAAAATAGGGATTTATCAGCTCACAGATGAGGGATTTGATCCAACTAAACCTGAAGAGACTCCTTTGCTGGTTTTCAGGCATCTGTAAATCACTGGTCATGATGGTTTTCAAACATCACTGCTGAGTAAAATTAACTGGGGAACTTTGAAAAATCTAGATGCTTAGGCCCATCTGCAGAGATTCTGATTTAATCGGTGTGGGGTAGGACTTAAGTATTAAGGATTTTTTCAAAACTCTCCAAGTGATTCGAAGGTACAGCACTTTTGAGAGTCACTGAACTAGTTTGCTCGAGAATTATGATTCTGGATTATAGTTTGGAATCTGAGTCAACCAGAGATGTAACACTGAGCAGCTTCCTTAACTTCTCTTGGTTCCACATTCCTTATTTAGAGGTTGGATGTATATCACTTCTAAGGCACTCTCCTCCAAAATTTTATTATTCTAGGACCCTTAAAAGCTGATCAGTTATGAAAAGGCACCTTTACTGCTTTCTCAAAGTAGAGGGGGAGCTCTATTCAGAGACTTGAGAATTCTTTGGACTCTTTCTCGTTAATTATAATTGCAGTCTAGACGCCCCTCAACGTGGGGATGGTTCTGCTTCTCAGAGGAAAGTGGATGATCAACAGGGTTCAAATGGCAGGATTCTCAGGAGTCCCCTGCTGAGGACTGGTGTACATCCCAATAAAAAATGGATTCCTTTCCTCTTCTCCATGATTCCAGAAGATACTTTATTGCCAGATTAGAGTCATCTAAGGGACTCCTGCATGTTTTTCTTGGTCTTCTGTGTGGATAGCTATCTTGGTGCTCTTTTGGGCTTGATGCCTTACATTTAGCTTAGTGACTTGCTGACCAAGAATTTTCCTGACCCTAACCCAGAGCTCTCAGGTGCCTTTTAGTCTTGATTTTACTTCCACCCAAATGAGAGCGTGTGTCTCATTGTCACTCTGGTCATGCAGCTACTGACTCCAGGCAGATGATGGTAGACACAGGAGCTCCAAATTTCTTTTTTTCTCCTAAAGAAATTTAAGGAGGACTTACATTATGAGGTTTTCCCAAAGATGTTGCCCGTATTTCATGGAATTTGTATTTGTTAGTATAGTTTTATTTGCCACACAATGTGCACAAAAGTAATCATAGAGATGTGAACTATCACGGGGCATAAAACACCAACGTCTTATATGGAGACTATGAGTGAGAGATTTTCTTTAAGTGTAAAACTTCTTATTTCCCAAAGGGAAGGTACAATGGAAAGACAGTCTCTTATTACTTTAATACTTCTTGAATTTCTAGTTTAAAAACAAATTTAAAGACCTGGTACTCTACACACAATTCAAGAGAAGTCACCCAGTTAAAACTCAGACAATCTTATTGGGAGAAAATTTTAGAAACTTTGGGTTACTTGTGAAAGAGTTAAAAATGTTTTTTCTTCCTATTCTGGACATCAGACCCGGACACGTTTACTCTTACGTAAATGGTATCAGTTCACCGTGGAAGTGGGAAAGAACTTCTGATTTTAAATCAAGAGGGCAACAAAGCAGTAAGAAGGATCATAGGGCACCATGTTAGTGACAAATCACAGGGGGTGGTTCCAGAAAGGTTGTGAAAACGAGTTTCTCATTGCAGGAATTGGGTTGGGCCACTCCTTCGCCCCCCCTTCTCAAACACAAATATTTTCATATAATAAAAGCCTGTTTCCCTATGGTTATAACCCAGCCTCCCCTTCTCGGGCACCACCATTTTAAGAGGCTGACTGCGCGGACTTCCCCAAAGTGCATAGGTTTTGTATCTTTCTGGACCGAGTCTCCTAGAGGTGAGGCGTCCCTTCGGGGGCTCACGCCTGGTGAAGGGACAAGAAACACCCACTCGGATCCAACCCGGGCAGCCGGCGGCCGGAGCATGCGCTGAGAGTTTGTGCAGCTGGCCCTGGCTGCCGCCGCTGCCTCGTCCGGACTTGGCGAGGACTTGGGAGGGACAGCGGCGCTGGGAGGTGGCTTAACAGAGACTTTCCAGCAACTGCTGCCCAGGACTCTTTTTTTTTTTCCCCCTTTTTCCCAGGAGGCGGCGACGGCGGCGGCGCGGGGAGAGGAAGAGAAGGAAGCGTCTCCTGCTTGAGCCAATGCAGCCCTTCGGCTCTCCGGGAGCAGCGTCCCTGCCCCGATGAGCCCCCGCAGCGCGGCCCCGACCGTCCCCCGGCGGGAGTGGGGCGCGGAGCGCAGCGCCGACGGTGAGTGGCCGCACGTCCCCGTCTCCCCCGCGGGCCGTCCCGCCAGCCCGCCGGCGGCTGTCCCCGGCGCTGTGTGCTAAACTACTTAGCGGCGGAGCTCCGCCGCTGCCCGCGCTTCCCCCGCGCCCTGCCGGGGGCGCGCGGACGCGGCGGCGGCGCGGGGGACCACGCTCGGCTTTGTGCTGCTCCGGCGGCCCGGAGAGCGGGGTCGCGGCCGCGGCCCGGGCCGGGGGAGGGGGCCGCGAGTGACTAACCCGGCGTCGGCACAGCTGCACCGGCCCTAATTCCCCTGCGCCCCTCCCCGCCCCCGCCCCCGCCCCCGGTTAATCCATCATTCCGGGCCGGAGCACCATTTCTCACGTTCTCCCCGAGAAACCCTAGGCGCGGGGCGGAATCCCAGCTCAGCGCCGCGTCCCCCCGGTGCCCCGCGTTCACACTCGCGTGGCGGGATGGGGAGGGGTGCGGAATTGGGGGGCCCGGGAGCTGTCCTAATGCGGGGGACGCACGCACTCGCGGACTAGCCGGCGGCGCCGGTGACGTCTCCCGGGGGTAGTGTGGTTTCCAACCTTCGGGACAGTTCCGAGCTGAGCTGTTCCCCAGGAGGGGCGTGGACTGAGGGACGTTTTCAAGAGCGTCTCATCAGAATGCAGAGGACACCGCCGAGCGTCCCCTGAGAACGGGAGTTTACTGTGTGCCTTCATTCATCCGGGAGTCAATCTTTTCTCTTCTCGGCAGGTGTTATCTGAAGCCGGTTTGGAACTTTAGGGGAGTTTGGGTTACAGTTACAAGCTTAACAATTGATTTTCGATGAAGCGATGTCTCGAATGACCTAGGCTTCGGATCGGACTCTGGACCCAGCCGAGGGCTGCAGAGGCGGGATGGGCTGGGGGGTGAGGAGCGCGGTGATGAGAAGTCCCCTGTTCTCTCCGCCCCCTGCAGACCTCAGCTACTTTGCCGGAGAGAGTAGGATGTGGTGAAAGGATGGGGCTTCTCCCTTACGGGGCTCACAATGGCCAGAGAAGATTCCGTGAAGTGCCTGCGTTGCCTTCTCTATGCCCTCAATCTGCTCTTTTGGGTAAGTCAAACAGCTCCACTGCACCAACAGGTGGGGACGGCTGGACTCGGTCTCCTCCAGCCACCGCTTAATGCGCCAAAGGGCATGGCTAAACATTAATTAATTACAGAGGATCACACCCTCTATTTTTCAGAGAAGTCCACTTTGACCTTAAAATGCCTTTGATCTAGCTGAAGTGCCATTTGTAATTAGAAAAGAGAAATCGACGCCTGGATACTGGTGGCAGTAAAATTAGACTTGAAGTTAATCTAGGGATATAAATAAATGCACGTGCTTGTGCTTATAGATAAGAAAATTATGACACACTACTTAGGGAACTGCTTGTTTTCAGGAATTTCAGATAACTGCCCAAGCCATAAATTGTTGCCTTACCTCATCCTAGCCTATAAAATCTGGTTGGGGTAAAGCAGTCTTACAGTGTTTGTTTGTTTGTTTTGTTTTTTTTGTTTTCTTTTTTGTTTGTTTGTTTGTTTGTTTTTAGGAATTCATACACAGATACCCTATAGAAAGATTGGGTAGATTTTTCTAGGAGATTCCACAGATCCCCTGAAAAGGTGGTTTTCATGTAACTATTTCTAAGTTGGCAAAGTTTTAGGGAATTTTATGTATGCTTTTGGAAATTCCCATAACCTTTTAAGGAAATAAAATATATAAAATTTAACAAGCTCATGGAAATCTTTATGCTGTATGAGCTAGTGATTTTCTATGCTTTGTGCCCAGGCATAAATTTTCATTAAGTGATATTAATAACCACATTATTATTTATAAAATTTATGAGGAAAATATAAAAATTAAAACTTTGGATGTTGCTTCAAGAAGCTGTCGTCCTTAAGCAAGTTTTTTTTTTGCCAATTTTGTATTTTATTAATCATTTATATTCAGAATTTTCTATTAGAAATTTTAATGTGTGATTTATTTATCTGGCTGACTAGCTGGCATTGACCAGCCTCCTTTCATAAGGCTAGTACATATGGTCCCTAGAGGATGACACTTTGGCTTGAACTAGTCCCCATAGGTGGCTCTGTTTTAAAGTGACAAATTAAGCCTTCCTTCCATGAGTAATCTGAAAAGATATCTAAACTGGCAACATTTTATTTCCTCTACCTGAAAGTTAAACATCATCGAATAGTTCAATTCACCGCTTGGAAATGTAAAATCACTAATTGATCTTATTGCAGTTTTTAATTCTAAATATGTACATTTTCTTCAGTGGATCATTAAATCACCCACTTAGCTATAAGGTTATTAAGATTTTGAACTTTGTGGGTTTTTTTTTTTCCAAATGTATAGTAATTGTCACTTCAATTTACTGGTTTTTCACTTTTCTTCTTTATGCTTTTTAATTATAGTGTCATCACCTTTTTATAAGTAAAAGGGAATTTAAAGATGACTTGATTGAACTTCCTTACTTTGTGAATGAGAAAACGAAGTGTAGGTTAGTGACTGGCCGGAACTCAAATGGCCCGATGGTGACTGTTCCAGTAACAGAACTCTGCTTTCTCTCTCTCAGAAAGTGCCTTTACATGGATGATTACTGTGTTCTCAGTCTTGGAATTTCTAGGACTTTTGTTGTTGTCCAAAGAATAATGATTTGGAAACTTTTTTAATAATCTGTATTATGTGGGTGGAAAAAACCTCAATCGTTTAACCAAAATATTGCTATTCCAAGTAATGAATTACTTAAAAAAACTGTTCATTAAATTCCTCCAGGGCTCTTTCTTGCCCCCCACCAAATGTAAAATGTCATGTCTTTGCTGTTAGCCTGTACCTCAACCTTCTCACTTTCTGTGTGCATGTTGTATTTATTCATTGAGATCCCTTCCCCCTTTCTCCCCCTTTCCAGCCCAGCTTCCCCTCCAACAAAATAATTCATGTTAACTGCCTGGTATGGATCCCTCTGTATTCTTTTCTTTTTTTTTTTTAATTTTTTTTTTAAATGTTTTATTTATTTCTAGGAGAGAGAGAGACAGAGAGAGACAGCATGAGCAGGGGAGGGTCAGAGAGAGTGGGAGTCACAGACTGAAACAGGCTCCAGGCTCTGAGCTGGCAGTCAGCACAGAGCCCGACGCAGGGCTCGAACCCACAAACCGCGAGATCATGACCCAAGCGAAAGTTGGACGCTTAACCGACTAAGCCACCCAGGCGCCCCTCTGTATTCTTTTATATTTCATACAAAGATGTATTTACTCATACCTGCCCCCATATACTCATTCACGTACATTTATATGTACATTCACAATATTTTTTATTTTTAATTGTTTTTTTCTCATGCGGGTTCAAGTAGCAGGAGTGGGATTGCTTCGTGGGAGGATGTGTGATGTAGACAACAGCAGAAGAACTAATCTTTATACAGTTCTTCTTCCATTTGCTAGTCACATGTAGTGCTCCAGTTTCCCAGCCTGTGAAGTAGGAATGACAGTTCCTCCTTTCTAGCGTTGTTGTGAGGATTAGAGTTAATGTACACAGTGGGGCCTAACTGTGCTGTGTGGAAGTCGTAATACTAGATAGTAGTACTTGTGTTTGTTACCACTGTTACTACAGTAATGATGCTCAAGTAGATTATCAGGAGGTGGAGTGTTCAATCAAAGGAACCCCTGTGGTGGTAATAACAGCAATAGCAGCAATTGTGACTGGTTCCTTGACCCAGAAATCCTGCGCCAGGAATCTATCCTCTAGAAAGAAGAATACCAATACATCCCATTTTATGCACACAAATATTTATTGCCATCTTGTTAGTATTAGGGCACTTTTAAATTTTTGTCAGTTTGAATGGTTTAAAGTGTTATTTCACTGTTGCTTTGTTTTTTATTTCCTCTTTTCCCGATTGAGCATGAGCATAATTTTCTTTAGACACGTATATATTTCATATATATTATTTCATTTCATAATTCATATTCATTAAGTATGTCATATTTACCATTTAGGTTTGCCTTACAGTTTGTTCATTGATTTCATTTATGCTATTACTATACAGTAGTCCAAAAAATTTTTATACACTGTTTTAAAAAGAGTTTTTCACTAAGATTTTATATATTCTTTCATATTCTTCTGTTCTTTCAAAGCACCTGTCTTTCTCGTTTTAGTCAGGGTTTCTTTTTCCCAATGGACTTTAAGCTTATTTTATATAATTAAAAATATCTGTTGGTATCTTTTGGGAATTGTATGCATTGTATATCTAACTTTGGGAGAATTGGCATTATTCTTTCAGTGCTAAAACAATGTTTGCAGATCCTGTGTTTTCTTACTGAGTCAGACGTAGTTTTCAGCCTTGTGCGGAGCGCATTCCTGGGCATTCTTGCACTGCTCTCTCATCTAGTTCTCATAACGGCCTTGGAAAATTGTTTCTTTTTTGGAGAAAGAGAGGTTATTCAGAAAAGTTCAATAACTTGCTAGTGAGTGGCAGAACAGGGACTCCAAGTTCAAAATTTTTCTTCCCCGAGTGTGATGGAAGTTGTAGGACTGGATATGGGGGTGAATTTATTTGCAGTGGAGAGGTAAACATCCTGAGCAGGAAGGGATAAGCTGCCCGGCTCTTAATTCCAAGTCCTCTAGAGCAGTGCATCTCACCTGCATGTGCATACGGACCACCTGGCAGCTTGTTAGAATGCAGATTCTGATTCAGTACAGCAGGGGCTTGGGCCTGGAAGCCTGTATTTCTAAAAAGCTCCTCTGTGATGTTGTTGGTCTACGTCCCACGTATTGAGGAGCAAGGCTTTAGTCCCTGTTCAGTTCTTACCGGAATTAGAAGCAGAACAAACAAATGTAACATGCTGAGCCCAACTTCTTACATCAGACTTCACGCCCTGAGTATGGAGAGGGGATTATTCTTGCCCCTAGTTTTGCAAGATTGAGAAACCTGCCCTCTTTACCTCTGGGATCAAAAGCTAAAACATTTTACCCTTCTTTTGACATTTTAATAGATCCCCCACCCCTCCACCTTCCCTATTTCTACCATCTTTCCTTCTCTACCCAAAAGGATTTTAGGGAAAAGAAAACGAAAATCTTAACTGAGGACCTACACAATTTTGTTTTGCTGTTCTGAGAGTTGGACATCAAACAGAGTGCTTTGTGTGTGTGTGTTAAAGTACATCCTGGGTAGTTTTCTAAATGTGAGGCAGAGACGTGTCTAAGAGGAAACAATTCAAGATCACAAACGCACTGCCTTCTCTCCACTGCCGTGGGACCAGTCACCTCGATGTGCCCTCTGTTGAGTGGCTCTTCCACGTTCTGAAGAAGCGCGACCTGGTACAGCTGTAGGGGAGCCGACACACAGATATTGGAGGTTTGTCATGAGTGTCGTGGGTTTGTAACAGGAGAGGTCACATGGGACACTGTGCACGTGGGTGAACTGCCCCAAGAGCTCTTTTGAAACCATGATTCACATTCTGGCCACAAAGGAGCAAGGAAATGAGCTATTTTCACTTCAGTTTTATCCCTCTTTTACTATTTAAATGGCATATTATTTAAGTAAATGAAAGCTTTCCTCCATTTTAAAGACAACTTCTGTGGCTCTATGATATGAATGCTTGCCATTCATAGATGATAATTTTCTGCTATTACAACTGTGGATAAATATGGTTGTCTTTGGAAGTTCTTGAAGTTGGGGAGCACTTAACATTTATCAAATATGTTTGCTCATTATTTTCTAAAAATATAATTTCCCATCTGTAGTTTTTAAATCCGATTTCTCACTGGCAGATAAGAGCCACTGTTTTCCACCTACCATTACTAAAGATAGTAGCAATAGAGAGGAACTACTCTAATGAACTAAGAAAAGAAGCTTATAAAAGAAAACCTAAAAAGTGGATAGGGAATCCAGTTCATTCTTTTGGGATATGAAATGAATATCTTTTGGGTAAATGAAACAGCAGAAGGTTAATGTTCTGTTTCCTTTTCCCTGGCCATATGTACTGAACCTTAGGTGTTTGACCCGTGGCAGACCTTACAGAGATTCTTGGCAAGTAGACGTTTGTATTCACGTGGCATTTATGTAGTCATATAAAAATACAACTTTTTAAATCGTGGTCCCTAACTTTATACTCTGAAAGTCCTTGAAGTTTTCTTTAATTCTAAGGACTAGGGGAGAGCCTCCCAACAAATGTTAGTTGTTTCTAAAAATAAACTTTAGGGGCGCCTTGCTGGCTCAGTCGGTTAAGCATCTGACTTGCGCTCAGGTCACGATCTGGCGTTCGTGGGTTCGAGCCCTGCGTCAGGCTCTGTGCTGACTGCCAGCTCAGAGCCTGGAGCCCATTTTGGATTCTGCGTCTCCCGCTCTTTCTGACCCTCCCCTGCTCACGCTGTCTCTGTCTCTCAGAAAATAAATACATAAATAAATAAAAATAAACTTTAAATAAGCTTTAGTCTCAGGGGCAAAGCCGGCACATGTTTTTATACAGTGTGGCCCCAAATGAGCAAAGACGAGCCATCGCATGGTTCATAAGGACCATCCTTGGGAGAGGGGCCTGGCTGACTCTTTCGACCGTGACCCTGCAGCAGACCAGAACAGTACTGACGTTGGCCTGCCAGCCCCCAAATAATCAAGACTTGATTTAACTTTGTGTTTCAAGAAATAACTATTTCAATCCTTTTTTTTTTAAGCCAAAGGGAATTTAAAAAAAAATTTTTTTTAGCGTTTATTTATTTTTGAGAGAGAGACAGAGTGCGAGCAGGTGAGGGGCAGAGAGACAGGAGACACAGAATCTGTGGCAGACTCCAGGCTCTGAGCTAACAGTACAGGGCCTGACAAGAAACTTGAACCCACAAACCATGAGATCATGACCTGAGCGGAAGCTGGACACTTAACCGACCGAGTGAGCAACCCAAGCACCCCAAGACAAAGAGAATTTTAAAAGCACCTAGTCCAATTCTCCATTTTCAGGATAAACAAACAAAGGTTCCAGAAGTTTGAATTACTTGTCCAAGTTCTCTGTAGAGACAGAACTGTAACTAAGTTTCCCACCTCTCTTCTGCATTCTGCTCTTTGCTACCAGATTTGACATAAAAAGTAAAGTTAAGGTAGATGGTTTTAAACATTTGTCAGCCTTGAACAGCTTTGAACAGCCTTGAACTGTTCTTTTATATAAGAACTATAGATTATGGATGGCAGACAGTTGAAGGAATTAGAAAGTCTATTTTGTGACTATGCTCTTATTGTTTGGTGGAAACCAAAATCATACATTTCATAATAAGTTTAGGGAATGTGCATACACGTAAAATTCTGATTGAGAAAACAACTTGATTCAATACTTATTTTTACAGAATTAGATTTGAGCAAAACCAGAATATATCTCCAACGACAGCAAATTTCATATGTATAAGTATTTGTTGAGAGCTAGCATTTTCTAAATGTTTTGCAAGACAGAATGTGGCAAATGTCCTGCTAAGTAGTAGATTAAGTATATTGCTTTAGAGTAATATTTGGGTTATTTTCTAAACATTTTCTTCAACTACAAACAATATTTCACAATATTGGAGAAAATGTAAGGAGGTATATGCCTAGTTATGTATGATAATTATACTGCCCCTGGTAATTTAGTCATCATGAATGACAGTTGAAGGATTATTTTATTTTCACTTGAAAACCTAGTAGAAAATGTTGTTATTAGGAAAGGGTCCTGAATTGCTTGCATTATTTGTGCTTGTAGATTTAATAGCATCAAGATTTGTATTGAGGTGACCTCATCTCCTTTTAGCTTTGTTTCTTGCTACACCGTGCACTCTATGTTGTTACTGCTATGATTTTCTCAACCCCAGTGAGTAAAACCACTCTTTGAGAATGAAACTGTTTCCAGACTTTTAATGCAGCTGGAAATAATGTCATAATAAAAAGCAGTTTTATTCTCAGAGTTGCTTGTTCGCCATAAGATAGGGCTTTGTGTTGATATTATTTATTTTGACTAATGTTCTGGGCACAGCTACAATGGCTGGGTAACTACTGTGCAAAAGAACAGTAGAGTCAAGTAGAAGCTTGTAGTTTAAAGGACGCTTGAGAACACTTAAACCGGCTTCTGACCTGATATATAAATCTTTGAACTTGTAATTCAGCAAGCATCTCTCTACTGGAAAACTTCCAGTGGTAGAAAGCTTAGCTCTTCTTGAAGCATCTCTTAGTTTTCCTTAGCTCATCTAGCAAGTTGAAATCGTCTCTCTTTAATTAAACCATTTTCTCATTTATTCATCTAATATCTGTCGGGTCTCACTGCTGGGCCTGGTACTCTTCTGCATGATGGGGCTGTAAGCGGTGCTCTGTGGAATAAGATGGGTGGGTGAAAATAGGAAACGATAGATAATTGCTGTGTGAAGTCTGTCCCGGAGATAAGGAGGGAATTGGGAGGACATCTTTACATGCTAGCCATTTGAGCTGGTCTCGAAGGGTAAGGTTGAGCTGCTCTGCTGGTGAGGGTGGGAAGGCTGGGGCAGGGCGCGTCGCAGGCAGGGCAACTGCATGGGCAAAGACACATTGGCTTGGGGAGAGCTGCATGGTGCATTGCCGGAGAAGTACAGGCAGCTTTTTGTATCTGGGTACAGAATGTGTGTGGGAAGGAGCAGGCAGGGAACAGATTGAAGAGATCACTTAAGGGTGACTGAAGAGGGCCTCTGTGCCCTGCTGAAGAGTGTAAACTGGACTCTGTAGGAGAGATTTGGGGGCAGTGGAAACAAGAGCTGGGAAGGCCCCCTCAGGGCAGCTGTGGGAGCTGTATAAGCCGAAGAACTCAATCTGTGTTTCCTAAAGCTAACTGAAGGGTGACTTTGAGGTGGACTCTGTGAGCCAGAGAGTTCATTATAAGGTGAGTGTAATTACCTGGCCAGAGATTGAGGGCCTGAACTAGCCAGAAGTGGCAGGAAGCGGGGAGGAATTCACCAGCCGTGGTGCCGGAACAGTCTGTAGGACTTGAAAATAATTAGATGTAGGACTGAGGAAGAGGGAGAGGTCCAGGCTGTCTGCCAAGTTGCCAGTTTATGTGATTGAAGTGTTGATTATACCATTTACTGAGATAGGAAACACAGTGGGAGGGACACACAGGTTTCGAGAGGAACGGAAATGAGTTCTGTTTCAGAGATGTCAAACTCGAGAATGGCCATGCAATCCAATAGGTAGCTATATCACAGAGCTTCCTTCCTCATCCACGTGCTAGACCTTCAAATATCTGAAGGTTCCATTCTGAACTGATCTAGGAGTTGTCTCATCTCTTAAGTTGACTGAGAAAGATTAAGAGAAAGCCCTGAGGTCAAAAGTGACTTGAGATAGTAGTAGGTAATATATGTGAGAATCCTAGTCTGTCTTTTCATTGCATAAATCCTCTGTGAAGTCGCTCGTCCTAGCCTACAGACTGTATGTGAGGAAACAGGCTTAGGAAAGATTCAATGACACCCAATGTCATATAGCTAAAAAGGAGCACAGGTGGAATTACAAACCAAGGCTTTTTGATTCAATGGCTTCTTATAGCCATTATGGCCAAGACTATATGCCTTAAATGGTCTCTAAGACCGTGTATTCGGGTCCCTGCTTGGCTTTCCATTCTTACCACATGGCAATTTCCCTTCCGTGAACATGTCATGCAGCCTTCCATCCTAGGGTCTTTGCTTTTCCTTCTGGCTGGAATGTACTTTTCAACTGCTCTTTCCACAATGAACTTGTGTAATTATCCTTCAGCCCTCAGCTCTCCGAGAGAAGTCTTTTTGACTCCATGGAATAGGTCAGGTACCACAAATAAGACTCTCATAGCAACCAGTATTATTTCTTCCCAGAATGAATTTATTACAGTTTACAGCTACACATTTATGTCTTTGATGGGTTGGTTAAGGTGTGTTCTCTTACTAAATTTCACCACAGAATAGAGATAATGCCTGGTATGGCCCATCCATGTATCTCTACTACATTAGAAAGGACCCGGCCAAGAGCAGTTGATCAATATATATTTTTTGAATGTAAGAATTACTTCAAAACCTGTCCACTTAACCAGTTCTATCCTACTAGAAATGTTTTGGGATATGCCACTTAAAAGATATATACATTTTTTGTTATAAATGGAAGATGTGTATAATGACAACCACTGATAATATTACTATACCAAAATGAAGAATCTGATAATTTATTGACACCTGTCTCAGAGCTAAGATACTGAACATTGGCTAAATAGCCTGTAAGAAATTAGAAGGCAGAGAAACCAAGATCAGTAATTACTTTAAATAATGATAAAGAGAGGAGAGAATTATTTGTAATTGTACAAGGATTTGAAGTAAATAAACTATAACATTAATAGAATTTTCTGGCTCCTGTGAAACTTACAAGGTATTTAAAAGCCCACATACATGTCAAATAGAGGGAGAGTATGGAGCCTTAGATATAAGGTCCATGGTGCCCTGCTAGCCCTGTGTGTTTTAATAGGTTCTGTTATTATTTAGCTATGGAGAAGCCAACAGATCAGATGACTACCGTTGAAAAGATAGTTTATTATACTTACAGATCCTGAGGTAGACAGTACACGTCTCATCATGAGGGCCAAAGGGTAAGCACTGAGGTCCATCGCAAGGCAGAGAGAAAGAGGGATGGGGCACTTTTGTTGTAGCTACATCAACAAGGAATGGGCAAGGCAAAGTAAGTGGGTTCTGGATTGGCTAGTATAAATAATTTCAGCAGCGTCTGGAGTACAGGGGTGTCCCTGGTCGTCTGGCACCTGGACCTTGCTGTGATTACGGCAGGTATAGAGTGGGCCAGAGTGAAACAGACCCATACAAGACGTGGCTGGGGTGTGGGGTCTGGATTGGTCGTTTTGTATTTGAAAATGACAAGCGTGAACCTGGGAGCAGACCTCCTCTGAAGGTGGTGGAGGGCAGGCAGCCAAGGCAAGGTGGCTCAGGCACATTATCGGTTTGTTCACACCAAGGTGTGTCCGGCTTGAACATATAGAACAGATGTTAAAGCATCAAATTCACAGAAGCTAGAAGCATGATTAATAAACTGTGGCTGACTGACCCACGGGGTAGCTTTTATTAGTTTTTACTTTTACAGTCTGTTTTTATTCCCAACAAAAATGAGGATAGTAATAACTGGCCTTATTCTTCACTGAACTGTGGCCCCAGGGTTCGTAATCTGTTTTACGCCATTGACTCCTGAGATTCTATTCCCCAAAGGATATAGTTAAGACATTCAGACTTAGTCTTATCCCTCTCCTTTTAAAAAAAGATCCCTACATGCTGTGTGGGCTAGTCTCCTCACTGTGGAAATCGACACATTCATTTTTTTAATGTTTATTTATTTATTTTTGAGAGAGAGAGAGAGAGAGAGAGAGAGAGCGCACACACATGAGTCGAGTACACAACATGCACACATGCACCGGTGAGGAGGGGACACACACAGAGAGAGACAGAGACAGAGAATCTGAAGCGGGCTCAGAGCTGTCAGCACAGAGCCCGACACGGGGCTAGACCTTGAGAATCGTGAGATCATGACCTGAGCCAGTTGGATGCTGAACCGACTGAGCCACCTGGGTGCCTCGATATGTTCATTTCTAAACTCGGAAGAAGTTACTGACTAAGCCTAAACCTCCAAAGACCAATGGCCTGGATTTGAATCTCAGTTTTGGCACTTAGAAGCTGTAGGACGTTGAACAGATTACTTCATTTTTCTGTTCTTCATGATCTGCTTTATAGTCTGTAATTATCTACTTTACTGTTCACTCTTCGTGTCCCACAAGCAGCTTCACAAAGGCTGGGATCTCGCATCTCTTACTCACTGTGGGGTCTCTAAATCTAGCACAGACAGTGTGAGGCAGATTAACAGGTGTTGAGTCAGAATTTGCCACTGAATGAAAAATGAGCAAATTCACTACCTGATTTTCCAAGCAGGTAGCCATACTTCCCGGTACAAGAGGTCATTGAACTCTACATATTCTGTTTGCTTTGGAGCCTTTATCCAGAAAGCATTTGCATGGCCACTGCTTGACTCAGTCAGTACAGACTCATTCTTGTCTTGTACATTCATTATTTAATGAATTTAAAGCTAAATCTATAATGCATAATGGTAATTGATGTTCATTAATATGCCAGAAATGATTAAAAATCAAACTAAGTCAAATTTCGCTATATTGTGCTTAAAAATATAACTCTACCCTTTAGAAAATATTTCCATCTAAATAGGAGAGGGTTAGGGGTTACCTTCAACTTTTTGAAAAGTTGAAAATTTTTCCCAGGAAGACTCATTTTGAACATGTTCTTTATAGCTGTTTAAATAAAACTATGGGCAATTTAAAACATATACAAAACTGGGAAACACCGTATAATTAATTCTTAATCACCTATTATCCAATTGTCAACATAACCTCCACTTCCCAACTAAATCTTATGCATCATGATTATTTATTTAACCATTCAGCATGTATCTCTAAAAGACAGGGATCCTTTAAAAAATCTTCATACCACTGTTGTATCTAAAACAATAATTTCTTAATATTTTGAAATATCCAGTCATGTGAAAATATCCCCAGTCATCTCATAAATGTCTTTCTGTGATTGTTTTGTTTGAATCAGGATCAGGCCAACATATTGCTTTGGGGAATCTCTTAAATTTCTTTTAATTTATAGTAATTTCTCTTTTCTTCTTTCTTTTCCACTTGGCCAGTTTTTTTAATTGAAGCAATCAGACCATTTGTCCTGTGAAATTTCTCATATTCTCGATTTTGCTGATTGCATCCCCGTTGTGACATTTAACAAGTTTAAATCTATTCCCTGTATTTCCTATAAACCGATAAATAGAGCTGGAGGCTTGATTAGATTCAGGTTGACTTGTTGGTAAAAATACTTCATCTCTGCGTACTTCTGATTGTATCTTGTTCGGGGGACATTGTGTCTTCTTTGTGACGTTAAAACTAAGGAGTGGGGTCTGGTATTTTTTACTTCCACCTGATCTCTCCTTTCTAGAAATTAGCCTTTCACGTTACACAGTTCACAGTCCTGACTACATATTAGAACATCTGTGGGACCTTACACATTTCTCATGCCTCTGCCCCACTTTCAAGAATTTGTCCGGGATGGTTCTGGGCTCAGTAAATTTTTTAAGAGTCTCAAATGATGTCGGTGTACAAATACAACTGAGAACCACTGTCCTGATAATTTGGGCAGTCACTGAGGATCTTTGCCTAGAGATCCATTATTTCAGAGGGTGTGGTTAAATAGTGATGCTCTATTATGCTTTATGCATGTATTAGCAGAAATTCTTCTATAAAACTTTCATGAAGTCTTCAGTTCTTTCTTTTGTATAAGAAAGGTAGGATAAATATTGGATTCCTACCAGTTTTCCGAATAATGAGTATCCACCATCCTACAAAGGTGACGAGGGAGTTTTAATTATTATATGAATTCATAGATTTTAGCATGTGATATTTCAAAGCATTGCATTTATTATTATTATTATTATTATTATTATTTTCATGCTCAAATTGTTGACCTTTAGCCAATGGAAGCCCTTTCAAGTTCCCTCCTGTGACTTTCTTTTTTTTTTTTTTTAAAATGTTTTTATTTATTTCTAGGAGAGAGAGAGACAGCATGAGCAGGGAGGGGGTCAGAGAGAGAGGGAGTCACAGACTGAAACAGGCTCCAGGCTCCGAGCTGGCAGTCAGCACAGAGCCCGACGCGGGGCTCGAACCCACGAACTACGAGATCATGACCCAAGCGAAAGTCGGATGCTTAACCGACTAAGCCACCCAGGCGCCCCTGTCCTCCTGTGACTTTCTTGGCAATATCAGTCGTATGGATTTCATTGCCTCCTTGCTACTGCATATGATGTGTTTTAGGCTTATCTTGTACATCTGATCACTTAGTCATTCTGTGGCCTCTTCATCTTGTTCAATTCCTGCCTTGAACCTGGAATCAACCATGTAATAGCTTTGCTATTTGTGTCCTATTTGGTGACCTTCTATTTAGGGGCTATGGCATGATTACAAAATGAAGGGGCAGATATTTATCATAATAGTAAATTTCTAGATGGTAATTGGGGAAAAAGCACAATGGTTATATAACAAAAAAAATCCTTAATTTTTAAAATGATTAATCCTGAAGAGAATGGTGGTAACCAATTTGTATTTTTTTTCTTTCCAGTTAATGTCTATCAGTGTGTTGGCAGTTTCCGCTTGGATGAGGGACTACCTAAATAATGTTCTGACTTTAACTGCAGAAACAAGGTAAGCTTTATAATTAATGATTGATTTCTTTCATCAGGTTTTCTTAGACCCAAGTTTCTAAGTAACTTTGCCCTTAGCTGTTTAGACAGTAGTGCTCTTCCACAATCAATAACCTTTGTTACAGACACTTGCATCTTCTAACATTGTCATTAAAGTATGCCACATATCCTAGAGAACACCTCTGGGTATGCTAACACCAGTTGCCTGTCCTCTGGACAGTGAGTCAGCCATGTCACATTTGTGCGAAAAGGACAGCATAACTACTTTTCTATAAGAAAATTACTACCAACACCTTCTTACTTTCATATCCCTCAGCTACGGATAACCAAACTCAGCATTCCCATTTTCTTCTAAAATTTCAAAAGGGTGATCCACTAACATCACCAAAGGCAAGTTACTTAACTTCTCCCAGCTTCCATTTCTTCATGCCTGAATGGGAACTGTCACATATACCACTCTGAAATGTCAGAAGGATTAACTGAGATACATTTTGTAAAGCCCTAAACAAAGTGGAGCTTAGTAAACAGTAATGGCTAATTTTTTGTTATTATTATTATCTTACTAGTATGGTTCTTGTTAATAATTTTTTTCATAGAAAAAAAGTTTTCTAATAAAAATCATCTTCCTCCCTCTTTCTTTTAATATAGACTAATTTCTTTTTACTTAGCCGTGTTTCACATTTTGGTGAAAGTTACTTGCCGGGCAGAGAGAGTATTGCACGCGAAATCCCAGATCAGAGGAGGAGGGAGATTCTTCTCAGCAAGGAAGCGGCAGTGGGGCAGTGTGGTTTCCTTAGGCTACAGCTTCAGAGCTGATAGTAGATTGACTTCTTATTGGGGACCCCTATCATTTATTTTTTTTTAAAGGAGGCTTCATGCCCACTGTAGAGCCCAGTGTGAGACTTGAACTCACTACCCTAAGATCAAGACCTGAGATGCTTAATTGACTGAGCCATATCTTATAATGTATTTTAAATGAGTGAAGGTAGAAGTGCTACCACTTGTATAAAAAAAACCTAAGCAAAACATACAAAAATAAGACAAGCAATCAAGTCAGTGATAGTGCAGTGATTTTGAAAATAGCACTTACAGTCATCAGCTTTGAGGCATGATGATTTAAAAGATTATTAACACGAATCTCAGTTGTGTCTTGTACTATGTCTTGGGTGCATTTTGGTTCTATTTTATGTATAACATGACATTATCGTTCTTCTTTCAGGGTAGAGGAGGCTGTCATCTTGACTTATTTTCCTGTGGTTCATCCAGTCATGATTGCTGTTTGCTGTTTCCTTATCATTGTGGGGATGTTAGGATACTGTGGAACAGTGAAAAGAAATCTGTTACTTCTTGCATGGGTATGGTGTTTATATCTTCTCTTTGTTATGGGTAAAATGACCAACCAGGACTATTATTTTTTTATCAGTGCACAAGATTACGTGCTTAGGGAACCGTGATAGCAGTACTCTAATCTGTGGTAATTGTTCAACATCCTGTGAGAAGGGAAGCGTTCTTTCCATGAGAGATGATTTCAGCACAAGTATTTGTTGTACTCAAATGATGAGGTATGGAAATATGTATGCTATTTAATTATTTCACTCAGGCTATGTATTGACATTTTCGTTTGAAACAATGAGGTTTTTTTTCTTGTGTCATGAGCCTTATTACTACCCAAACAGGCTCCTTAGGACTAGAACGAGGAAGACATAACAGAACTCTATTTCTCTCTCTTTAAAAAAAACAAACATAAAAACCTATATGGAAATTCAGGCGATGAAGTAGCAGACGGATATTAAAATCCCAGCACTGCCTTTACAGAGGTTAGTGGATAGAGTGAGTCTTGGTTTCCATAATCTCTGTGGCTTTTGTTTTGTGTTGTTTATTTTGTTTTGTTTTGATTCTGAAAGAGTTGGACTAGATGGCTTCTCAGATTCCCTTCAGCATATAAAATTCTATGATTCTAAAATCCGTAATCAGGCTTAGACAACTCTCTTTTAACATTAAAAATTTGAGTCAGTTTAGGGGCACCTGGGTGGCTTAGTCGGTTAAGCGTCCGACTTTCGCTTAGGTCATGATCTCGCGGCTCGGGTTCGAGCCCCGCGTCGGGCTCTGTGCTGACTGCCAGCTCAGAGCCTGGAGCCTGTTTCAGTCTGACTCCCTCTCTCTCTGACCCTCCCCTGTTCACGCTGTCTCTCTCTCTCTCTCCTAGAAATAAATAAAACATTAAAAAAAATTTTTTAAATTTGAGTCAGTTTAAACTATAGCATATACATATATATATATATACATACATCTTTTTTTTTTTTTTTTTAAGCAATAATGCATTGGTTGTTAGTGGCATCAGGTAGTGAGGCTGCTAACATGGAATTGCAGACATCTCAGATTCTGGAAGAATTAATTCAGTGGATATATGCCTTTCTTTGCAGTAGAACTCAGTGCTAACCGTGCATTAATTTCTTGTAGGGAACTTTCAAAAAACATTTTAATGGTGTGCTGATATGCTGGATATCTGGGCGGAAAAAAATCCTGATTTGTAGCATTTGAAGATGTCCGTGGGGTAAATACTTGCAGCATGGTTGATTTCAGGCTACCAAAGTGGTATCACTGAATGCAGAGTTGGGGAGAGATGAGCACAAATTGGCTCTCAGGAGTCCGCTCCCGCACACCAGTGCTTGACTGGATCCCATCCCAAGCCAATTAAAACAGAATCTTAGTGGGAAGCTGAACTAAAGCTTTGAATTTCACAGGAACAACCTGTGTTAATGTATTAGTTGGCTTCTTGGAGGATAACTGTTGGCTTCATGGATTCTTTGGGTCCTTGATTGGAAAACTGAAAATGCTGCAGAAAATAAACTACACTCAGAGTAGGGAAACATGCCCATTTCTTTACTTGTCTCCCCTCTGGTATACAGTGAGGAGAATGGCAAAAGGGTTTGGAATCTTAATTTGCCAATTAAGACATTTGGACAATAATAAACATAACCTCAAGGACTTACTTTACATGAAACTCATATTTTAAAGGAAGAAGAAGGTATTTTGAACTTAAAAAAAAATCTCCAGGATTCGTTTTTAAAACCACAATTTTAGAATGATGTCCCATTTACACAACAATTTAAGGATGACTAGTCTTCCCCCTGTCTCCACCACTCTGGGCGGTTCCTGGATTGTGTGTTTGGGTAGGGTGGGATAGCATATTTCCTGGAAGCTCAAAGATTTTTAGGAACCCATTTTGAAGGCCATGTATGCATTCCATTAGGCTGTTTGAAGGCCCATAAAGCAAGTTGACAAAGAACCAAGTAGTTTGGTCTCTACTTGAGGCAGGATGAATCACAGAGAATTGTGATGAGAGGCTGGAAAGAACCTTATGATGCAAAGGTGACATGGAGGACTGAAATCATAATAATAACAAAGATGATGATGATAAAGTAGTTAACATTTCTCAGGTGCTTCCAGATGTTGTAGAGGTTTACATGAATTTTTTTACACAATGAGTTTTATATGAATTCATCAATTTTGTCTCCACAATTCTAATGAGATAGATACTGTTAATTCCATAATATGGATGAGGACATGAGGCACAGATTGGCTGACTGTCTGGGTTTGCATAGCTAGTAAATGGAGAATCTGTTGTACTCAGGCCATGGCCGTCCAGTACGACATATCTGTAACAACTTCACTATGTTACGCTGCCGTCTTTTCCTAAGTGCTTATAAGCGTTTCTCACATTCTATAAAATATTTTCCCTATGATCTTTCATTTCTTCAACCTGACAACAAATATCTAAAGTAAATAATTATATATGAGGTTCAGAAAGTTTCAGTAATATGTCCAAAGTCACTCAACAATAATGGGTGGTGCTCTGATCCAAACCTCAGTGTTTCTAACTGCCAAGCCCAATCTCATTGGGCCTTTACTGATGTCTCTAGTAGATGCTTCTCAACCTTTGAAGCCTGGCACATTTACCTTATTATAAATTTCCTTTTTTTTATAACCAGCCCAGACTACCAGACTACAAACAACTTGGTAATATGAACTGTTCACTTTGCCTATAGCTTTAGTAAATGTTTATAAAATTGCATAATGGATGGGACGTTAGGACAGTGTGAGTAGGAGCCGATAGCCACTCAGAGGGAAGATGGAGCCAGGCAGGCAGTGAGGAGAGTGAGATTTTAAAGGAGGAATCTGACCCACTAATTCCAGTAATGATGCTGGAATTGAATTGAAGCAGGTCTTCATTTTGGGGCAGCAAATAAACTGCCATCTTCACCACCCTATCTTTGGATGTTATTTGGACATCTGGTTGATTCCAAGCAGGTTTATTACTTGAATTTATACTGTAAAATTGTTAAAACCCCATATAAAGAATGATCATCTTTAAAATTAATAATAGGGGTGCCCAGCTGGCTCTGTCAGTTAAGCATCTGACTTTGGCTCAGGTCATGATCTCGCAGTTTGTGAGTTCAAGTCCCTCATCAGGTTCTGTGCTGACAGCTCAGAGCCTGGAGCCTCCTTCAGATTCTGTGTCTCCCCCTCTCTCTGCCCCTCCCATGCTCATGCTCGGTCTCTCAATAATAAATAAAAATGTTAAAAATTTTTTTTAAAATAATAAAATAAAATAAAAAAGAAGGAGCCTAGTGGATAGGGTTCCACTACAAGGGGAATGGCTTCTTAAAGGAGGGAAGAGGCACTAATGCAAAATAGGACAGGATGTTATTAGGTCTTTAGCAAATATTTGCAAGACAACTCTCACGTTTTCTTTACTTTGTGCCCTTTAGCCTTTTATCCTAATTAATATCTTAAGAAGTCCAGTACATTCAGGGGCGCCTGAGTGGCTTCGTCGGTTAAGCGTCCGACTTTCGCTTAGGTCATGATCTCGCGGTTCGTGGGTTCGAGCCCCGCGTCGGGCTCTGTGCTGACTGCCAGCTCAGAGCCTGGAGCCTGTTTCAGAGTCTGTGTCTCCCTCTCTCTCTGACCCTCTCCTGCTTACGCTGTCTCTCTCTATCCTAGAAATAAATTAAAATATTTAAAAAAAGTTATTAAAAAAGAAAAAAAGAAGTCTAGTACATTCAATCCAACTCATTCATTTCCCTTTATTCAAAATCTTGTTTCACTTTTAGGAACTGTAAATGAGATTAGTAGGAAGAAGCTTTTTGTTTTTATTTATTTATTTAAGACAACCAGTATCTCTGAGAGCTGTCATATCTTTTGAATGAATGATTAAAAAAAAAAAAGGAGCTGGCTACGGGGCTACAGTGCTGTTGAGCAAAGGTCAGAATGCCATTATTTATCAGGCTGATCAAGAAAAAATGGGAGACTCTCAAAACAGGTCTTTGTAACCAACCTGCCCTCTCCTTACACCACCCCCCTAAAATACCAAAAACTAGACAGCCTAAGAGGCCACCCATAGGAAACATTTTGGTGAATTTTGGACATGAATTTTACCGATCTGTTGAGTTATAGATGCAAGTTGTTAAAGTACCCTAATTTAAAATTCCTATGTAAAGTACAAGATAAGAAATTAAATTTGGATTTCAGATAAGCAACAAGTAATCTTTTAGTATAAGTATGTCTCATGCAATATTTAGGATATACATCTACAAAACATTATTCATGTTTATTTGAAACTCAGATTTAAATGAGCATCCAGTAATTTTGTTTGCTAAGTCTGGCAACCCTACTCTAACTAGATTTATTCTTAACACATGTGAAATTGTCATAGAACAGAAACTTTTATATATTTATAACAATATATTTTGTTATTTATAAAAGTAATTAAATTCAAATTGTTTTAGGAAAACAAACCAAAAATGACTAGGAAAATAAACTTGCACATGCCATGACTTTCAAAGTGATTTTAGTAATAGAAATTCCTTCTCTTTTGTAAAAAGGAATTGAAGCTACATGGAAATTGGTTTTAAGCCTTAGATGGTTACTCCCAAGGCTTTTAGTAGTAGACTAAATGAAATTCATTTGTTATTGCAGTTCTACCTTGCTATTAACACAGGCATTAGGAAAGTGGTGCGAGCTCAGGGGAATGTAAACAGATTGAGCGAACATGTTTACAATATCGACAACAGCTGAATGTCACCATCAGGAGATCATCACTTGTCAGAGCATGATGCTAATATACATCCAACCGCCAGCAAACCACTAGTCAAGCACTGGTCAGAACTGAAGTTGGATGCACCTCACAAGTTCAAGACCAAGTACCTTGTGTTTCAAAGGGAAGGTTTTATTTTTTCCATTTTTATTACTCCAGAGAATTTGCATATAGCTAGTGATTATATGAAAGTGCTTATAAAGCTTTCTTAAAATATACAGTGATTGAGCCAGATTTGAAATTATTTTCTTAATGGAAATCACGTAACTTTTTAATAGCCATGAGGAAATTAACCATCCTCAGGTTTTTTTGTTGGTTGAAATCATAATGCAAAACCGGAATATCTTAAATGGTAATTTTCCACAGACTCTCTGTTTAAGACCTTCTTTCAAGCAGTTATAAATTTTATAATTATATAGCTAGTCATAAGCCATTAAGTTAAAATTAAGCTATTGAGTTAAATATCTTTATTATTTTCTGTTTATGATTTTGGTTGGTAGCCTAGCAACTGTGGTTCTTAGTTAAGGTCTATCATATTATTGACCACATATTCAGCATCTGTCTAGTGTTTTATTTTGTTTTCTTAGGAAAAAGCAACTTTATGTGGTTTGATTTATTGTACAGATGAAGGAAGGATGGGTGAAAAAAGATACAGAGCTGCTTGGCTCAGTTGGTTAAGTGTCCGACTTCAGCTCAGGTCATGATCCTGAGGTCTGTGACTTTGAGCCCTGCATCAGGCTCTGTGCTGGCAGCTCAGACCCTGGAGCCTGCTTCAGATCCTGTGTCTCCTTTCTCTGCCCCTCCCCTACTCGTGTTCTCTCTCTCACTCTTTCTCTCTCTTTCTCTCTTGCTATCTTTCTCTCTCAAAAATAAATAAACAGTAAAAAAAAAAAAAAAAAAAAGCTACAGAGCTGCTAGTTGCCATCATTAGCATTCAAATAGAGTCCTGTCTTGCTCAGGCCCATGCAGGGCTCACTCACTACACCACACCACTCTTACAATACAACAATTTGTTACTGGCATCATTTCTCTAAGATTTAAATATGCTTCATTTATAATTCCAAGGCAGTCACTTAGCCTTTAAAAATATAATCTTTTAATGTCCTTATCATAAAAGTTCTGCCATAGTTTTCTTTTATCACAGAATCCAACCATTTCGCCTTTCCTTCCTCCCTTCTTTCCTTCCCATTTCCTGTTTCTTTCCTTTTCCCCTCTTTAGACAGGTGTCTTCTGACCAGTGTGTGGTAGACACTTGAGATACAAAGATGAAAGGGGAGGAGGGTAATAGAAAGAAAATAACAAAGCAAAATACAATATTAAAGTTAGAGGTAAGTAAGTGTGGGAACACAGAATAAGGAGCGATTGGAGACTTTTGGCAGGTTTCAAAGGAGGTTCTTTATTTGAGCTATTGAAAGGATATTGAATGTGTCAGGTTTTCGGTGGAGAAGGGGAGGGGGCTTTAGAACAACATGAAGAGTGTGCAAAGACACAGAGGAGCGAAGGAACATGGCAAGTTTATGCAAAACTTAGAAGTTTTGTGTGGTTGTAGTGTTAGTGCACTGAGAAAAACACATGAGGTAATCCAGTTGTGAAGGTCTTTGTAGGAGAGTCTCATGTCCCTTGGGCTATGAAGAGCCAATAGATTTTTGTAGCACTTAGGGCTGGAGGCGTTGGGAAGTCCTGTTAGTGATTACACAGTAGTCTTCAAAGCGATGGCTGGGGTCTGAACTAAGACTTTGGGGGCTGGATGGAAGGTGGATGAATTCAGGAGACCTTGCTGAAATTGAATTATGAATAAAGAATTGTACATGATAGTAATATTTGTATTACTTGACATCAGGAAATGAGGTATTACTCTACATTGATATACTTTTCATATGATCAAAACACATCTCTGCAATACTGGCATATTATTTTGACCTTTCAACTAGAGCTCTTTAAAAGCTATAGTTTTCAAACTAAGTTGTTAAACTCACAAAGAGTCTCAGGTCTTGAGAGGAAACTGAAGATGACGTAGGCATTTCTGGATTCAGAGGCTCAGCACAACTTGCTTTCGTATCCACAAAAGCCCAGCACAGAGTTCCGTGACCTCTTCAGTGTTTTAAGTCATGTTGGTTTGACTGCTTCTAATTATGCCCCAGAAGAGTACATAAGCAGATGTCTTCAAATGTAAGTGTGTCCAAGACAGGGGCCAGGGACAATTGTGTGCTATTCATGCCTTTAGTGTTGGGTCTTTGTGACAGGATTTTGAGTGCTCTTTGGACTTTCTGCTTACTTTGGGATTTGAAGTGTGAATAGTTCAAGTTTTTATATTTCTGACCTTTGCATAATTTAAGTGTCCTCTGTCATAGTAAACATTTTAAACTTTGTTGTCTATTGTTTCCTAATATATACACTTGAGATAGCTTTGGTTAAATATTAGCCACATAAATCTATATCCATTAATTTGGTGAACGCCTTTAGTCTGTGCAGTGTTTAAAGCCAGGTATTTCTCTGGCAGAACGTGCTATTCTATTGAAAGGTCCGTTCTAGCTGTGAATGCCTGTTATCGGTGCGGCAAATGCTCCCTTGAGGTGAATTCAGCAATTGTGCTATGGTTTTGCTTTGTCCTCTGCTTCCACGTTGTCAGTCTGTTGGCTTCCTTTGGCAAATGCTAAACAGTAGGCATTCATTTGAAATCGTATAGCTGTATGACTGACTCAGGAAGGGGTGTCCCTGGAAGCAGAGTTCAAACAAGAGGGCAAATGACACATGTAGAAGATGAGAGAATTAAGTCATTTCAGCTCCTGGGAAAATAGCTTTCAGATAAACTTTTTAGAAAAATGATGGTTAATATTTACTTTATGTGCAGTGTCTCATGAAGTTAATAATGCAATAATAGCTTATAAATTAGTTTTTTCCATGAAATTTCATAAATTTGAAACACTTTGTGATCCATAGAATTCTCTCTTTTTTCAGATAAAGGGTGATAACGGGTCCTGGTTATGGGCTCAGATTAAGATGAATCTTCTCAGCTCACATGACAAACACTCATTTAAATTTTATTTGAAATGTATAAGTACTGTTGTATCACTCAGTATTTCTGTTGCGCAGTATATCTGAGTCATTCTAAAATAAGTGGTTACCCCTGAATTTTCTTTAGATTACTGTTCTTTTAGTTTTAAAACTTGAACATTTTGAAACTACACATTTCCTCACAATGATCACAGCTATTAAACATTTTAGAAATATCATCCTTAAGAAGAAAGGATTTATGAAATGATACTTGCCAATGTAACAGTTATTTTTCATTAAGTAAAAATATGATTTTTTTCAGTGTCTTTTCTAGGAAACAAACATTTAAAATATTTTCAGATTTCAGGTTCTTCACAGGGTTTACAAACGGAGTTGAAGGCATGGGCTGAACTTTTAGTGAGGTCGTGAGACATTTGCCTTTTATAATTAAAATATTTTAATTCTGTAAGTTTTCTCTTTGTGTTACTAAAGTGCTTTTTAAAAGAGCTCTAAAGCTCATATATGGAAACCAACTTGACAATAAACTATTTGTAAATAAAATAAAATAAAATAATGATCTTTGTAAAAGAAAAAAAAAGAGCTCTAAGGAACAATAGCCTTGTTCTGCCGAGACCATTTAGTACAGGACGGGAAATGGTGCTGGAGCTGAAGGGCAGGCAGAGGTGGGAGGTGGCTTACAGAAAGGTCCTGGCTCCTGGAGAAGGTACTCTGGGGGACCGGAAAGGCTGGTGGATAGAGCAATTGTAGTAAAACATTTGGAAGCTCCTGGTGTATGTGCAGAAGGGCATGTGTCATCATATGGTAAATGTGGGCCAGATATGCAGGGCAGACAGGTGGCCTTGCCTTGTGAGCTTTAGCCACATGATGAAGAGTGTTGAATGTTATGTGTACCTACTTTGCAGTTGAAAGTTCTCTGAGCCCAAGAGTCATGTGATCTACCTTTTGCCACCTAACGCTGGTAGCAGTGTCCTTTCTTGCATGCTTCTGGGCTTTCTGCTCATTTACCCTGGAGAAAATATCTACCTAGTTTTGCCACTATGGGATAAGGGAGCTCACATTTTTAAGTGATGAGCCGTTTATAATGATACAAGAGAGAATGGCAGAAAATTGTATCCTAACAATGTGCCTTTACCGATGAAGAAATAAAGGTACTCAGGTGGGGAAGTTTAATATCTTAGAATTTTCTTTTCAGATGTACATTATAAAGAAAAATTCCGTGAATCTGGATGTATTTAGTTCAGGTGTCATAGCAAAAATATGTTTATCAGGTTAAAGTAGGCACTAGGAAGCTGGGTGCGGGGCTAAGGTTCCCTTAGGGAGACAAGCCAGGTTCAAGGACTCTTGTGGAAAGGTGAGAACAGTAGTTCTTTGAAGTGCTACAGCAATTTTCCAGCCTGGGGGGGGAGGGGGGGACGGACAGTTCCACAAATAACTGACTGGTGTCAGAGGATTGTCGTAGAACTGCTTAACTTGTTTGAGAATAAACTTTTCAAGCGTGTTGGAAGCATTTCCCTGTAGATAATGGATATACTCCATTCAAATGATTGTTGGTCTGTTGTTAAAAGCAGGTCTTGGAGGATCTCTACTTTTCAACACTGGTACAGCTCAAATATTTGTTGTGATAAGGGTGCATTTCTTTAAAATAGTTCTGTAATTCATGCTATTTAATTTACACGATACCTTCTATCAAGGAGGCTGAATTATTGATGTTTGAACAACTTTGGTGAGAATTTAATGATTTTATTGTTATTCACACATGATTTTCTCTCCCTGAACATTAAGCATGACTCTGAATTTAGTTATGTTCATACACTTTCTTCTTTTAAGGAAGAAGGTATATTTTTGACTTAGGAAAAATGTGTTTTTGCTTGAATAGATTTATCAAAACAAGAAAAAAAAAGAATCAACCTCTATTCTTACAATAAATGTTGTATGCGTAGCTTTGTACAATTAAAGGAAACATTTTATTTTAATATTCTGTTTAGGAAATAGGGTTTGTGGTGTTCTGGAGAATATACAAAAATAGGTTAAAGTGCATATCTTGTCTGAAAATAAACGTCAAATAATTAAAAGAATGTGATTTATAAGACGATAACCTTCACAGATATAGAGTTACAAATAGGTTCCAAAGTTACTGACTGGTATTAGAGGGTAAATTCTCTTCCTGCCCAATAAAACATCATCTTTTAAAATTTTCCTATTTCTTAACCTGTAAAAGATGTTTTCATAAAAGTGCCTGTGATAATGAACTCCTGCCTCTCACATGTTTAGGAGGGATCTGACCACATTTGAATGGGTCTGAGTGAGAAGCACAATCTGGATGGGAATCAAATCTGGCATTATTTTGGATATTGTTGCTTAGAATATTTCTCAAGCTCCTTCCTGTTTGCACTTTCCGCCCAGGGTCTGGGGGTGGGAACCCCTGTCTCAAATTCTGAAGAAGGGCCCAATTATATCTAAAGATAGCCTCTTCAGAGACCAGTAACACCCTGTAAATCTTTGGAGAGATAGGCCTGAGCAGGCGGACTTTAGCTGACCTGGCTTACAAAGCAACAGAAGCTGTATATGTGGTAACCTGTCTAGCGTGTCCAGCTGCTTTATTGCCTCACCCTTAATGCTTTACTTCTCATGATATAGATCATTGACCCTGAGAACTCATAGCCCTTGGCCAAGTCCCTCAGATTCTGGTGTAACCCATTTCTCAAATAGTTTGAACAGCTCGTGAAGCAAACACGTACTAATTTGAACTTCACCAACATCCTTGATAAAGAAATTAGCTCAGCAATTACCGGACAAATAAAATTAAAAGGGAGCGTAAATTATGATGTGCTATTAGAAATATTCTGTATTTATTCACACATAAGCATGAAGAAAGGACCATGTCGTTCCTATAGTTTCTTACTTTACCCTGAATTTCTGTATGGGCTCAGGAGTTACAAGATTGGGTTTCTTCAAAAATTGGTTTATAGTTCTGGCTTTTTCCTAAATTAGGCTGATCTCATTCCATTTGCGATTCTTAAAAGAAAGGATGTTTAATGTTGGCTTTGCTTTGAATAATTTGTAAAGATACATAAAACATGGTGAATAATTGGCTGTCA
Source organism: Proteles cristata cristata (assembly GCA_017311185.1). Classification (NCBI taxonomy): domain Eukaryota; kingdom Metazoa; phylum Chordata; class Mammalia; order Carnivora; family Hyaenidae; genus Proteles; species Proteles cristata. Next base: position 1,672,743 of record JAESUZ010003804.1, on the reverse strand, counting down.
GAAAGTACCAAGCCTATGACATCGTTTTGAGACCCGGCTAACACAGCAGCTTTGTGTGGGTGTATATTTTAAGCAGCAAGTACTCTTGGACTGTTAGTAGCTTAGTCCCAGTGGATTCTTAACAAAATGTCGGCCGTTCCATTATCTTGTATAAATATTTGGCACTGGAATTCTCTTATTTACTAACTATAAGTAATATAATATTTTTAAACCTCCAATCACCAGGAAAGGAAAAATAAACAACTGACATAGAGATACTTAGCACTGAAAGCTTGCAGAGTTTAGTATTTGACAGGGTAGAGACTGGAGTTTATCACTTATCATTTCATGAATGCAGGCTTTTAATCAAACTTTTTGTTTATTAAAAGTGCTGGATATGTAACATGTAGATAGGAGTCCGAAGGCACCGTGTTTTAAAAATGTTAAAATGTCCAGTAAAGTATGTTATATTTTGAAATGGTTTTCATTTGCAGGGAGGTGAATCTCAGGTTGTACTAATTTTCCAAGATAAGCAAATCTGACTTTTATGGTTTTCAATATTTTGAATGCTTCTTATGATAAAACAGCCTGAGTTTTTAGTTATACATTTTTTTTAGTTATAAATTAAGAGAGTAGCAGGTTAAAATAAATTTTACCTTGTTTATAATTCGTACTTTTCTCTCAGTGAAATATATTCTTACTGACAGTGTTCTGCGGTACTTGGCTGGTTATCTGCTCGCTTGCACAGAGAAACTTATATGAAAGTGTCCAAGGAAAATATTACAATTTTGTTTTAACGTAAAAATTATTTTCCAATGGCATTTATATAGAACAACAGTTTGGAAAAGAAGTGCCTGGTTTATTTGTGGTAGGGTGTGCAGGAGTTAAGTCTATATAACTTGCTTGGATATAGGGCCTTTTGTTTCCTTTAGATACTATATACCTCAGAGTCTTCTCTCTCTGAAGCTGGAAGGAATGAAGGTAGAAGTTTTGTAGTGATAGAATATATTTTCTATAAGATGCTCTTAATATTCAAAAATATTTTTTCCTCTGTTTCTCAACTGATTATAAAATTTAATACTCCCAGGAGCGCCTGGGTGGCTCAGTTGGTTGAGCGCCGACTTTGGCTCAGGTCATGGTGTCACGGTTTGTGGGTTTGCGCCCCTTGTCAGGCTCTGTGCTGACAGCTCGGAGGCTGGAGCTGCTTTGGGTTCTGTGTCTCCCTCTCTCTCTGCCCCTCCCCCACTCATGCTCTGTCTCTCAAAAAAATAAACGTTAGAATAAAATAAAATAAAATTTAATACTCTCCAAATTTAAACACTCAATACATTGATTGTTTTTATGTTTTCATTAGACTGATAAAAGCTGGAAGTGAAATTTTAAATATCACTCTATTTTCCCAAAAGTGACAATTAGTTGACATTTTATACAAAAATAAATACGATTAGAAATTTTATTATTATTGATTATTAACAGTAAAGAATTAAAGGTGTAAAAAATCACTTTCATTTATTAGTGCTTTCATAAAAGTTCCATTTAATGAACAGTTAAGCACTCATTGGCTACATGACACCAGACTTCATTATAAGATTGTAAAATGTGAGTAAGAATAAAAATTAATTTTACTACTGGAAAGAAGCTGATCTGACTGACCTAATGAAAAGTTCAAAACATAAAAAGAAAAGATGGAATTTTTGATATAACTTGTCAAGGATTTTACATAGCAATTAAAACAGCATTTGTACCTTTAACTAGCCATTGTAGATGGAAAGAAAAAGGACATTTCTTGCCATCTTTAAAATTTTGATATTATTGGCAGTCTTTTCTTTCCAACTAGGAAAGGTCAAAGATGGGAACATAAGGTTTGTAGGTCATTCCCCATCAGTTCAAAGATAAGAAAGGTTTTGTATAAACATGTGTGAACATGTCCTTGTGTGCATGTATGTCCAGAAGTTGCAGGTCTATAGATGGTGGATTGCGAGATACTGCTAACACCATCACCGCCATCCCTAATATACTACATGCTATGTGCCAGCTAGTATTGTGTGTAAATTCTCCCAACCACACCATGAGGTTGCACTATTGTTATCCTCATTTTACAGATGAGGATATTGAGACATAGAAAAGTGATTTGCCCAACTATTAAGTGGTAAAGCTGGGATCTGATCTAGGATGTTTGACTTCAAAACCTGAGCTCTGAGAAACTTAGTGTTCTAGTGCCTCTCACTTATGGACGAATGTGCCTTTTTCCCTTTTGAAAAATAGAGATAATGATGCTTTTGTAATATTTTTTGAGGAGTAAGTTATATAGTTTAGCATTATATAATTACATGGTATATAATTATAATTATATAAATTATATAGCATGTAAATCTCTGGCACAGTAAATCATTTGTGGATGCATGTGTGTGTGTGTATGCATTCACATACGCATATTTACATAGTTATATTAGTATAGTTGATTGTTTACATACATTTAATATACTTTTGCACACTTATAATGGTATATACTCACATTACTTGAGTATACAAAAATATATATCTCTCTAGCAAGTTAACTAAAGCCAGATCCCTCTCATTGAATGAAATTTGTCCATTAAATAGAATTCTAAGCTTCATAATTTTTTGACTGAAATGGAATATCATGGACAATAATCCAGCTCAAACTGACTTGAAAAGACTGTATGTGTGGTTTTATTGAGCAGTGTTGCAGGAGAGATCCGAATTGCCAAACAGGATCCAGTGATACAGAGAGACCCGGGGTTGGGTCTGTAAATCACATTTAAGTATATACTTTTGTATTTTGTTATAGCACTCCTATTTTAAGCTACTGAAGGTTCATTGAGCAAAAAGATGTCAGCACCTGAGCATGAAGTTTCCATTTGCCACCCACCCCCCTTAGTTTCAGTAACTGTGAAGTATAATTGGACCACTTAAAATTTACAGCCTGTTTGAATAACATTTTCTATGTAAAACATAGATAATCTCATCTCCAACCTTCTTCTCTTTGGTGTCAAGGCTTTGGGCAGACTATTGTTTGTTTAATTTTGCTTTTACTTTTATCATAGTGCTTCATGCACATAATTTACAGTTAATTTCATTTTCAAGGCCTTACTATGAGAAACAGTAGTCTTACACCATTTTCTACCCTTAAGAGGCAGCCGCTTTCAATTTTGTTTTTGCAGATTCCCTTGGAATTTACTTCCCCATCTCTAAATCTCATTTATGTGCATTCTCATTTTTAAAACATTTTTAGCTGTAAGTATTACCCATTGACTTCTTCTGATGAAGAACTTTTTTTTCTTTAATGTTTTATTTATTTCTGAGGGAGAGAGAGACAACATGAGCAGGAGAGGGTCAGAGAGAGAGGGAGACACACAATCTGAAACAGGCTCCAGGCTCTGAGCTAGCTGTCAGCACAGAGCCCCACGCGGGACTCGAACCCATGAACCATGAGATCATGACCTGAGCCGAAGTCAGACACTTAACCGACTGAGCCACCCAGGTGTCCCATGAAGAACTTATTAAAATGGACAACTCCCTTTCCTGCCCTCATGCCCCAACCTTTCATGCATACTTCCTATCACACCTCAACATGGACAAGTCGTAACTCCGGATAGATTAGGATTGCTTAGGATTATGACTATGTAAATACTATTCACAGCTAGGCCAGGAAAAGTACTGGGTTTAATTTTTCTTTCTGGAATAGTACTTTGTTTTCTTGGAATTAATAATTCTATTTTCTATGTATTTCTGTGTAATTCAACTCTAAACTCCCTCTGGTGTAACTGTTCTCTTTATATGTCCAAATATTTGGGGCATTCTATCAATTTTTTAAAAAGAAATCTCTCTCAAAACATTCTAGACCTGCTCCAGTCTAGGTGCACTGAAGCTCTTGTCATCATGGACTATTCCTTTACTACCATTCTGGGATTTCCTTTGCCTCTTTCTTATCTTAGATCCCTTGTTTTTTGGAGTGCAAATCATTGTCTTTTTCTGTTTAGTCTCTCATTTTAGGAAGCACATCTTTCAGTCATTTGCTGAAGAAGCATATAGAGGAGATAAATTTTTTAAAGCCCGTATGGCTAAAATTGGGTTTATTTGCATTTTCATGATAATTTTGATTGGAATTATAGTTAGAAATCAATTTTTCCCTCGAATTGGTTCCATTGGAGTTTTGAACGTTTGTGGAAAAGGTATGTAAATTTGAATTTCAATTCTCTTTTTTATTTTTTTAAAGGCAGAAATACCTTTAGTTGACAATCAGCAATTAGTTCTCATCTACATTAACGGTCTGTAGATTTTTGAAAGTGGTAACAGGTACGTAGGTCACCATCGTATAGAGCTTATTTTGTGAATCTTCATCCTCGTTACGTTTCCTGGACAACCGCACATGGATATGGTATGGAACATTCTTTATTCCTTTGGCCCAGACAGCTTTGTTGAGCCTGGTGTTGGTGCGTACATCTGAGGTTCCGATCGCCTTCATAGCAAACTTCCGGGTCTCTTTGAGTGCCCAAGGGGCACGCTTCTTGAACCCCACTCCATGGATGCACTTGTGAATGTTGGTGTATTCTCTGGTCACTACCTTGTTGATGGCAGAAAGGCCCTTCTTCTCGCCTCCCTTCTTTATGGGAGCCATTCTGCTGGGTCCCCAATTCTCTTTTTTAGTACAGTACTTTATCCTCTACTGTGTCCAGTGTCCCCAGTCCTGACACTCTGTTTTACTGTCTCCATTGAATCGATATCCCCAACTTCTGTATGGGTGGGCTGTGTAGTCACCCAGCTACCTGGTGGGGGGAAATTGGACCTGAGGCATCTCACTCCTTCCTAAACAGGCTTGCAACAAGTCGTTCTTTTAGCCCTGCCTTCATGCACTCTCAGAGATATCCCAGCTGCCAACACCTGAGCATTTGGGGACCCTGTTGTTTTCAGCTTTCCTCACTAGTGGTTAAGACTCAGGTTTTGGGGGGACTGCTGATAAATTTGTGCATTTCCAAACTATACTTGCTGCTGTCTCCTTTTCCTTTACCTCTGGGCATATACTTTTTTTTTTTTTTTAATACCCCCTTCCCCCCTTTTTTTAGTGAAACTTCAGGAGGGAGAAGGGGTAGGGACATGTATTTATTAATCTGCTTTCTTTAGGAGGAAATCTTGGGATGGATGGTGTCAGGGAACCAAATCATTTTTATAAATAAGTGTTTCTTTAAGAAAGGACCTCCTTGAGATTTTACTAGTTTGTATACATATAACAAGATGAAATCACCTTTAATAGTGGGGAATAAATCCCCTTTGTTTCTACTGGGGGATGCATTTACCTATAAGTCACCAAGGGCTTGCATAGGAAGGTGGGATTTCATGTCCTTCTCTTCCTCCTCACATACTTCCAGTGGGCAGAGGGGGTAGTTAGCCCCCGTGCCCTTCGTGCCGCATTGTGGCCAACCTCAGTTTAAAGTAACAACCTGATTTCAGTCCTTTTTTACAAAGAAGTTGGGTTCCCCACCCACTATTTCCTCCTTAGCTTCCTAATACAGATGTTTGGAAAAATACCAGCTATATTCTCACTAGGTAGGGATTTCAGAAAAGATTGTGGCAAATAACCTGTGGGATGAGACGTCCTTTCACAGGAGTGCCACTGATGGAGGGAAATGAGCCATGTTACTCACATCCTCCTCTGGCCCTGACACACCCACTCCAGAAATAGGCCTTGAGTGTCTGCACTATGCTAGTCAGTATGCTAAGTATTTAAGCCAAAATGATACATCTTGTCCTCACTTGAGTTTATACTCTACTAGGTGCTATAATATGGTTACTAATAGCTGCTATTTAGGGAGTGTTTACTACCCAAGAACACGGTACCTGATTGAGTCCTTAGCACAGCACCACAAGGTTATTTTTAACATTCTCATTTTACAAATGAGGAAACTGAGGCTTAGTTGTTTGCCCACATTCATCCAACTGATAAGTACATGAGCCAGAATATGGAAACCAAGTGTATTTTATTTCATATCCCATGTTCTTCTCACTTGTCTCGTTTAAAAAGAATCAACAAAGCAATTTCACATACAGTGTTTTATTTGATCTTCTCTTATCTAACCCAGGGAGGGCTCTCAGTTCTTAACTGACGGTAATTACCCTCTGCTTGAGAGATTTGGTAAAAAAAAAAAAAAAAAATCACTAATTAATTGCATATTTTGGGAGTGTATTTCCTCTTGTCTGCTTGCCTTATTTTATGCAGTTTTTTTTTCTTGAACATATGCTTAGAGATAAAGCTTATCCATAGAACAAAAATTTTGGTTTAGTTATAGTAGAGGAACTTAGCTATTTAAAGGAACTCTGTACTGAATCATTTTTTAAGCAAATAAAATAATTTGTCATGCAAATAGTCACATTCTGGTTTTTTTGTATACACACACAGTTTCACCTTCTTCATTTGTTGAAAATGTTTAGTTGTTGGTAGCTGAGGAAAGATCCTTTCCTTTAGCTTCAATAAGTCATCTCATATGTTTAAAGGCACGCTGGGTTATCATAGAATAATCCACAAAAAAGACAATAGTAAAACTGAAAGGCAATATTTAAAATTTCTTTAGGTGTGTAAGCAGAGGTCAAAGGGAGTCAGATGTCAACAGGAAACTCAATTTGAATTAGAGAATCTCAAGGAAATCTGAAATAGGTCTTTTTAGTTGGTAAATCGATTACTATTTCCACTGAACATTAATTGATGATTTGCTGTGTGACAGGTACTACTTAGTTACTGGGCATAGAGTAATGTTTAAGCACAAGGTCCCTGCCAGGGGCACTTGGGTGACTCAGTCCATCAAGCATCTGACTTTTGGTTTCGGCTCAGGTCATGATCTGAGGGTTTGTGGGTTCGAGCCTGTGTTGGACTCCTTGCTGACAGTGTGGGGACTGCTTGAGATTCTCTCTTACCCTCTGTCTCTGTCCCTCACCTGCTTATGCTCTCTCTCTCTCTCTCTTTCAAAATAAATAAACTTAAACAAACAAACAAACAAGATCCCTGCCGGGCAGAACCGATACTCAGGTAGTTAATGAGCACTGTAACCTATGTGTGGAGCAGCCACCGGTTTAAAAGCCAAAGCCTGTGAGGCCTGAGGGACAGCAGGAGGAGCCGTGCCATACATGGAGGGAAGGAGTAGAGTAAAGTAGTAAAGAACAGAGAAGAAATGCTGGAGAACGAGGAAAAAACCGTGTCATGTTGCAGGGAATGCAGAGAACGAGGGAAAAACCATGTCATGTTGCAGGGAATGCACACTCTCTATGGCAAGGAAGGAAAGGTTAATATTGGATTGCATTTCACACACTGATTAAGAATTGCATTTGTATAGTGTTTTGCAAATTTAAAATTAAAAGCATTTTTCAAACCACCTTCCCATCAACCTTGATGAGAATAGCGAATAAAGCTTCATTTTCACCTTAGTCATACAGATGAGTAAACTGAAGCTGGGCCAGTTTAATGATTTGCCAGAGGTCACAGAGTGTGTTCAGAGCTGGGTTTGAACGTCAGGCTTCTGAGTCCAAATTCTGAGGTCTTCCCGAGTTTGAGGAAAGACAGCGCCCAAAGAGATGAGAGGGGCAGGTTGCTGTGCAGACTAGATTGGCACAGACCATCTCACCCGGGTGTGTGCAGGGGGAAAGTAGAAGCGCAGGAGATGCAAGCTAACACCTTCAGGGAAGATGTGCACATGTCCCCAGTACTGCCAAGGACAACGGATGGCTTTTCAGTGAAATGTGTTATGTATGTGCACTTCATACCATAGCAAAGGGCAGTGGGAGCCATTGCGTTATTCTCTAGTAGCTCTGTTCTCTTGCAACTACAGATTAGCAGATGCCTCACTCAGATCCAGCCCTTAAACAAAATACTGGCAGAGGGATTCTTTGGACAGTAGTCAATCTGAGGATGACCATCTGAGACTCAGAGCTCACGGAAACAGAAAAAGTTGGGGTCAATGGGGTTGATCTCTGTAAGCTGTGTTCACAATGGATTTGGCAGGTAACATTTTCCTTGGAATTAGAAGACCAGATGTGTGAGGCCAATACAACGACAACAAAGCAGAGGCATGCATCTGATCATGAGGCTGCAGCATTGTTTGTAAAAAATACATATACGTTATATATATGCGTATAATTTGAATTGAATTTTAGATTTATTTAGTTCAAGAAGGTTTTACAATGTTGATGAAATGTATATTTTCAATCTGAAGGTGAAAAAAATCTGTGCTCCCAAGTATAAGTGGAATAAAGACAGAAGTATTGTTTTATATGAAAGAACTTGCATCCAATGACATCATTGGAAATCTGCAAAAATAAAATGATTTTTGAGTTTTCCCAGAGTTAAAGGAGTGTCCAGTTTATGAGGATGTCTTCCTTCCCATGATGGGTAATTCCCGTTTTGAGTTTTTAATAAGCGATCGTTTTAGTTGTATAGGCTCCATTTATGCAGTCCTGGGGACGCTTAGATCCCGATTCTGCGAGCCCACTGCAAAGCTCACCAGGAGAAATCAGAGGTGCTGCCATGCGAGTAGGAACTGCACTATTTGGATCCATAGGCCTGGCAGAGTCACTCAGGTACTGCAAGTATCGCTTACGCCCGGGCACTTTGCCCTGGGTTCTTTGCTTGGGGGCCCTTCTGCTGGTGCAGCACAGACATTGTAAACTGGCTACTGACTCCAGGAGGCAAGAAACAAGAGAAGTGACTCAAGTGGGATTTAACAGGATATAAAATCAATCCAGAAATCTGCCTGGTGATCCTCAAGGCAAAGTAAGGTTATCTCCTGACCAGCAACAGCGGCCATGTCTATGTTTCATTGCAGAGATGTCTTGATTTTCGGGACTGCTTTGGTCTTCATTGTAACCAAACATCAGTTTTGAAAAGAATTTGGATTAGGGATGTGAGAAAACAAAAATATCCCATGCTGTTATTTTTCTCTGGAGTCTTACTCTCTTGCAGTTTCTTCTCAAATGTAGGGGAAAAAATTGATGTGGCGTACAATTATTGAATATTTGCTCTTGTAACATAAGGGGAAAATGTGGTTTTGTTCATGTCTAGAAATCTCTTAAGCCATTAAAGAGAGTTTGGAAAAAGACTGACTTAAAATACTGAGTGCTCACAAGCTTTCTACTGATCATCATTTTAAGGCTAAAATCTTTAAAGTAAGGCAATGAGATTTGAGTAGATTGATGCTGACCAGGAGTACTGCATATATTGAAAATAAAAGTGCTTATAAAATGGAGTGCCCTTAAGAAAATGTCACTTAATCTTTTGAACCAATTTTTATTTTCAAGCCATGTTATTATCTATGAGATTATGCAGCTATATATTCTTAGTTTTTTTATATGAAAGAAACAAATTAAAACTAATAACAGTGATTGATGTCTTTAAATCATAGGGATATATCCTGGAAGTAGTAGAAAATCAGCTCAATTTTCTAGATTTCTTATTTCCTCCTCCCCTTTCTTGGCAGAAATGATGAGCAAAGAGACTCGATGTTCAAGTTTTGATGGCTCACAATTCTATATCAGTTCATTTCCCTGCTACCATCCTAGTTCAGCAATTTTTTATTTAGCAATTTTTTTATTGTCACACCTTTGCTTTCCTGCAGGTTGTTTCTTTAAAAACAGCCAGCATTTTGTTTTTATAATGTACGTCAGATCATGTCACATGCTGCTGGATTTTGATTACCCTTCGAATAAAAGCCAAAATCCTTTTTACTGCCCACGAAGATCTGCCCCTTTATACTCCTCCTCATCTACTCACACTCCCTGGACCCACCCTGCCCCCTTCTGTGCTCCAGTTGCCAAGGAGTTCTTAACTAATTACCTTGCTCAGATAGGTGGCCTTGCACTTGATATTTCCCTTTCCTGGATTGCTTTTCCCCAAATCTTATCAGCATTGCCTCCTTCTTGTCATTACTGACTCATCTTAAAAATCCCCTTCCTAAAGTTCACCCAGTCCAAGGCAGCTCCCAGTCTCTTACAGTGATTTCGGTCCACTTTGTTTTCATTTATTCTATTATGTAACAAATCTTTATTGAGCACCCGCTCTGTAACAAGGAGCACAGTAAATTTCCTGCCCTTAAGGGAAATGCCATTCCAGTAACGGGGTTAATCACTAATCATCACTAGCGTGGACCCCACCCTGACCCACTGACATACAAGGAATGGAAGATGCAGAAAGCAGTAGTGTTGTTTTACTTCTGCTGGAATTTAGCGAAGAGAACTTTCCGAGAGCCCTTTCTTTCTCACACTTTTACTATTCATTTCTGCAAAGGTACCTCCACCAGTGGGAGAGGTGTCGAGGTGCGGCATAAAGACACAGCCCGAGGGTCTAGCCCTCCGGAATTCACTGCACACATTCTTTTTTTTTTTTTTTTTAATTTTTTTTTTTTAATGTTTTATTTATCTTTAGGAGAGAGAGAAAGACAGCGCGAGCAGGGGAGGGTCAGAGAGAGAGGGAGTCACAGGCTGAAACAGGCTCCAGGCTCTGAGCTGGCAGTCAGCACAGAGCCCGATGCGGGGCTCGAACCCACGAACCGCGAGATCATGACCTAAGCGAAAGTCGGACGCTCAACCGACTAAGCCACCCAGGCGCCCCCACTGCACACATTCTTGAGCAGATCACACTGTCTACTTTCTGCAGCGACTTTTTCATATATAAAATGAGGCAGTCCTATCCATTTCACAAGGTGTTTGAGTGAATGCATCATGAAAGTACTTGATAAAATAGAGCACTGGCGAAACAGCCCGTGTAGGTGAGTTACTGAATGTTGTCTGCCTATTTCTCTAAATTTGCTGACATTTCTCACATCTTTCCAGGGGGAACTTCTTGAATAAGTGCCTCTGTTTTCTGGTCCACCAGATTAACAATACTGAATAATAGTTAGCTTGTCTCTGATGACCATATCTTGTTTTGACTCTCTCCTAACAGCATTAATGGTTTGTTCTTCTACAGTACTTTGGAAGTTTGCTGGTCATTTTCTGTGTGGAACTGGCTTGCGGTGTTTGGACGTACGAGCAGGAGATTATGGTGAGTTCAAAGTGGGATATAGTTACGGTCTGAAGAATATCTAGTGCAGCCTTCTAGATCCTATACTTTGGAGTTATTTAGACACATGATTATTAATTTGAATGTTTATACCAGATGATAACAATGATGGTCTCAGGACTTCTGAAAATTAACATTTTCTTGTCTGTGTCCAAACCATAGTTCCAAATCATAATTTGTAATATTTTATATGCTGTACTGTATGTCTTTAATTCCACAGGTTGCTTAAACATGGATACAATAGGCCAGAAATAATATACGTTCTAAAATAATTTTGCCAGCTTCTGAGTGTATAATAGGAAAGATTCGCGTTTGCAGCAGGATCTGGGAGAGCTTGAAAACCTACATGTAAGCCTCAGGAACTGTCCCCCACAGCTGTACCCTGATGATTAGGAAGTGCATCTTCCATTTGCAACAAGCTGAGCCATCTTCCACTTCAAGAAGTGTACTTGAAGAGTTGTTGTGTGGTTACTTCAGCCTAGAAACACTCTGCTAGTTGGAGACTTGGCTACATGAAGATAACTCTTAAGCATTTTTCCTGTTTCATTTTATCAATTGAAATTAACTTGTATAGCTATGTGACAATAAACAAGGGCAAGACTTTCTCAGTCTTAAGATCTTACCAGTCTTGCTTGGTGTATCACTTGCCCTTCACTCTTGCTCACACCAGGCATTATTACTCTTTTAATGTTAGCCCACTTCGTTGGTGAAAATTGGTGCATTTATTGCCAGTGAGGTTGAACATCTCTGCATGTCTGATTGCTGGCCGTTTTCATGGTGGCAGGCCAGAGTTTTCCCCTGCGAGCATCTTGGAGTAACTCTGTTTCAGGAAGATGATGTTTCTCAACAAGTAGTCCTTGGACCGTCTAAAGCAGGAGTCACCCAGGGCAGTTCTTTAAAATGCGAATTACAGGGCATTAGGCCAGAATAGAGGGGAAAGCAGAGGGAGAAAGGGCAGGGACCAGGCATTCGCTCTTGTGACAAGTTCTCCAGGTGAACCCTCAACATTTTAAAATCTAAGAGCTTTTAAGAAGAGAGAGATTATTTTGTACTTGTTTCAGAGAGGCATTTCAGCAGTTGCGCAGTAAAATGGAAGTTGTCTCGGTATTGATACAGTTATTGAAGCTTCTGTGGCGAATCTGTTACTGTACTGTGAGACTGTTCTGAATCCTAAGCGGTAATTACAGACTAATGGGCACTTTGCATACTCTAATTTGCATGGAAACGATGCTTTGGCACTGCCACATGTCTGAACCCCTCTGAAAACACTCGTGCTTCCCCTGTCTGACAACTCTTAGTAAGAAGAGAGAATTTATGATGACTCTTTTTTTCTATTAAAAATTGAAAAGTAGGGGCAGGTTCTAACTAATTTGATAAAGTTTAACACTTTATTCAAAATGAAATCTCCTATTAAAATAGGAATGTTCTGCTGTGTTTGAGAATCCCTATCCCTAGAAACATTGTATATTTTGGAAAATGAAAGAGTAGTTCGTTCCAGACTCAGTTTCTATGCTTTATAGATAAAGAGATGTTCTCTTCTAATTTTTTCTGTTTTCACAAAATACAATATAAAATGGCATTCAAGCAATAGATAGTAGTCCTATAATTAACTTCTGAGCCCATCAGCTCAGCTTTTGATCATGTTCTGTTTGATAATTAAAGGATTTTAGAAATAAGTTTGCTTTCTATGGATTTTAAAATGATTTGTATGGTTTTTATGTCATACTAATATTTGATAAATCTCCCACATTATAACAAATATGAAATGAATTAATTTAAGGTATTTGAAAGGAATTGTTTTGATTCTAATATATCTAATCCTAGAAGATCCTTTCTTCTATTCTATTAAGGGGCAGTCCCCACATACTGTCTTGGTATCATAGTGGTACTAAATGGATGCACACCACCATTTCAGCTGAGTGCGTACATCACTGTTTGCTTATGTAAATCTTCCCCACTGAGTCACCAGGATAGAGGCTGTTTGGGCTGTTTAAAAGTGAAATGTGGAAAATGGTACTTTGGAAAAAAAGTTTGTCAGAATTTTTTTATTGCTTTTGCCCTAATAGCAGTGTGAATGAAAAGTGCCATTAAAGTTTATTAGCTGCCAAATTTTGCAGAACCCGGCCTTTGCATAGAATGGGCTTTGTGCTCTTAGCTGTTCCATGCAAGGAGCCAGTAAGTGTGTGTTTTCCTTTATGGCCAAATCACAGTATTTTGTGCCAGAACCTCAATGATCTCTGTTTCTTGCCATGTTTGGTCTCAGCTTGATTGTGGTCACAAGAGGGAAACAACTTATATTTATTTTGTAAAATAAAATTTAAAATAAGACTATTCTAATAACCCAGTCAAGAGATTTGACATCAGTCCATTTCCCTGTTATTTCTGTTGCTTATACATAGTCACCTCCTATTCATTTTTTGTCTAGAAAAATTAATAATATTAACTGTTTCAGATTATGATTTTTAGAGAATTTATTTTATTTCCATTTATATTACGTTCATAAGCACATGAAATAATAATTTATAGTGAGTAGCCTGAATTTTGGTTTAGTTCCCTGAATTTTTTTGAAGCCATGTGAACATGAAGTGTACCTGGTCAGACAATTTTGAGGGGAGCAAAGTTGTGTGCCCAAGTGCTGGCATGTTTTCCTCTGTATGTGGATTTCCAAGTATTAAAAAAGAAAAGTAACAAAGGAAAACAATGAAGAATTTCTGCGGTCAGGAATTTTGAAACTGCTTCTACTGATATTACTGTCTTTTAAAATAAGATTGCAAAATAGCCCTAACCTTGAGTGAGCATCAAGCTTGTTTGGCTAAGTTTGGTTTGTATTACCCCGCCGATTGGTTGTGGATATTTGTCCAGTTTCCCAGTTACATATTCTAAACATGATACCACATGTGTGGTGAGACTATGACACGTACGTGTCTGTTTCTGCCCTGGCATTGTACATAAAGCACGCGTGATACGCTGACTAGATTTCTGGCCAGCTGTTGGGTTGTGTACCTGAAGCTGTCATAATTAAACACCCTGTTAAGGGACACGGCGCTAGGTGACTGGAGACTAGAAGCACAAAAAGTGCTTTAATTTGAGAGGTAGCCTTTCTAAAATTCTAGCATGCATCCAAAATCCGATGTTTGGAAAGATATTTACACACTTAATCCAGAGTGAGGCTTGACTTGAGCTGAATTCTTTCCCTTCTTAATTCTTACCCCTTTATTTTAGTTCTATAATCTGCAGTCACTTCAAAGACCAACTCTATAGCATTCTGAAATCAAATCAAAGGGCTTTTCTGGGCAGGGGTCATTTATTATGAGGAGCTCTTCAGCTGGGTCTGTAGGATATACAATAAACCTCTTGTTTTGTAGCTTCCTAATGCTTGATACTGGCATTAAAAGATTTTGCTTATTTTTCTTTGTTTAATGTAAAGAACTTCCTCATTTACTGCAAACGTCTACACATAGAAATCATTTAATAAGTAGATAATAAGCTTGAGCTTAATTTAGACCACAAATATAAATTTAAAATAGCATCGGTTAATTGCAGTACATCCCAACTATGTGTATGAGTCTGTGAGCAATTGTACTTGTGAATACATGAATGTTTGTGTGTCTGCATGTGTGTGTTTGTGTGTTCCAGCTGTTGATATTTCATTTGTTATCTCCAGGTTCCAGTACAGTGGTCAGACATGGTCACTTTGAAAGCCAGAATGACAAACTATGGCTTACCTAGATACCGGTGGCTTACTCACGCTTGGAATTTTTTCCAGAGAGAGGTAAGTGCTACAATTTCTAAGGTAGAGAGTATGGAATAAATGGCACATTTTCAAAACAAATGTTAAGCTTTTGGTTTGGTCATTTTCTTTGGGCTGAAAACTGAAGCCTATGATTCAGTTACCATTGATGGAATTTTTTACTGAGAAATAAAAGTGACTCCATGCCCTTCTTTTCTTCCTGTGTGTACCATTTTCCCCTTCATTTCACATGCTTCACATCTTTTAAGAATTTCTTAAAAGCCATGTTGCTACACTACTGTGAAGTTTTCTGAGAGTTTCTTGATAAATACTCAAGTTTTAGTTGAGTAGATAATTTTTCATGATCTTTAGGGCTGTCTTTACTTTTAAAGTTAATTTTTTTTAATAATGGCTCTTACTGTGAAATTAGGCATCAGTATACCATTGAGAACATAAGCTTCGGGGTGCCTGGGTGGCTCAGTCGGTTAAGCGTCCGACTCTTGATTTTGGCTCAGGTCATGATCTTACAGTTCATGAGATGGAGCCCTGTGTCAGGCTGTGCACTGACAGCATGGAGCCTGCTTGGGATTCTCTCTCTCTCTCTCTCTCTCTCTCTCTCTCCCCCTCCCTCATGATCTCTCTTTCAAAAGAAAGAAAAAACATTTTTTTTTTTTTACAAAGCAAGAACTTTCTAGTCAGATCTTGGTTCAGACTCTGGCTTTGCTCCTTACTAATATATGAGTTTTATAATTTACTTAACTTCTTTAGCCTCAGTCTCCTCCCCTGTAAAACACGGATAATAAAATTACTCGCCTCCTTGGATTGTTGAGAAGATTAAATGGGATCATAAATTTAATCTCATTTAGCTTAAGGTTATTAACTATAGCATCACAAAGCACAGGTGCTTTTAGCTTTTCTTACCTAGCTTCTATATAACCCCGTATCCAATCATCTTCTCAAACACGGACTATATTTACATGTTTAAAATGGTCACTTGAAGTTAACCGCTGATCTTGCTTCAAACCAAACTCATTGCCCAAGCAGTTTTCTTGTGACTGGAGATGCAGGGGTGACCGAGTGTACCTGTTTCCTTTCATTTCATTTAGAGCTGGGACACAATGCCTGTGAGAGGCAGTGTTTTACATGATAGATATCCTGCTCTCTGCTCAGTTACTCTGTCTGGAATACGGGCAGAGGTTCAAGTCCAGGATAATCTCCAAATCTGGCTCTTTGTGTTACAGTTGTTGAGATGGTGAAAATTATCATAGTGACACAGATTTCCTATTTATTTAAATGCTTCCTGACTTTGTTTGTTTACTGTTCATTCGTACTAAAAGCAATACAAAGGGAAAATAGGTGAGGCATTAGGGAATTTATGGTAAGCTGTGTTCAGCTGCTGGCCTTGGTGGAACCTGCCTGGAGCTCCTTATTTCCTGGGATTTCTGATGTAGATGTGATAAAACAGGTTAGAAAGCAAGGGGAGTTTTTCCCCCTAGTGGCACAATGAGGGGCTTTACATAGGTAGACATGGTACGGCACTGCAAATGATAGTGCATGTGTTTCTAGCTTTGCTGCCTGGTAAGTTCCCTCCTCCGTACCATAGGCCTATTTCATCCAAAAGGAGGTGGTGAAGACCTCTGGGCATCCTGAGTCTTTTAAAGCCCCTTCGTGTTAGTTTGCTAGGGCTGTAGCCGTGATAAATTACCACAGACTTGGGGGCTTGAACAACAGAAATGTATTGTCTCACCGTTTGGGAGGCTAGAAGTCTGAGATCAAGGGGTACAGGGGTTATTTCTTCTGAAGCCTCTCTCCCGGGCTTGTAGACCGCAGTCTTTCCCCTTGTCTTCAGGTCATCATCATTCTGTATGATCTGTGTTCAAGTTTCTCCTTCTCATAGGGATGTAAGTCATATGGGAATAGAGCCCACATTTATGACCTTATTTAATTTAATTCCCTCTGTAAAGATCCTGTCTCCAATGGTGGTCACATTCTGGGGTGAATTTTGGGAAGGGGGAACACAGTTCAGCCCATAACACCCGTCTCACAAGATAAATTGTAGAGTAAATGGTGACCTTGCCAGGCCCTGGTTTTTCTGACCCTCTTTTCAGTGCAGTTCTATCCATGTACCTCATTTTAGTGGCCTCTCACTCAAGCCCTAGTGATCTTCATTTCATATCTTTTTTAGAAATTGAAGTTTTAGGTGTATCTACTTATTTATTTTAACTTAATGATTGGAGTACAGGCTTTGGAATAAATAGGCTCCTGCCACACACTGGTCTGTGATCTCTGCAAGTTACCTGACCCATCAGAACCTCACTTTCTTTGCATGTGAAGTGGTGTGGTATTTTCCAGTTTCACAGGATGCTAGCAAGAGTGGCCCTATCTCATAATGTGATTTTAAAGGAGATGAGAAAACTGAGAAGATGTAGACGACAGTCTTGTGCAGTATAATGCGGAAACCACTTAGAGAAGTTTTCAGGAAAAATTTTACCACCACCGATTTAGTATCTTCTGTTGACAAAAGGAAAACAACTATATAAAATGAGAAAAAATGATTCAGTGACTTATTAAAATTAAAAAAAAATATCTGGCACTGAACATGGTATGCTTATTTGGAAAAATCATTTCTGTGGAGCACCTCATTTCCTGACAAGGCCAGATAAATGGGCTGCTCTAGTGTGGATAGAGTCTGAGTTCCAAGAACTGTACTTTTGTCATCAACATAGAAAAACACATGTCCTTAGGAAATGAGAGAAGTAGGTTTTCTCTAAGTGCAAGGATTTAAAAAGCCTGACTTGGAAATACAGTAGTTTATGATTTTTAGAAAATGAAGTCTTTTTACTACATATGTTTTTTTTATGGATACTCCAGGCCTTATGTAAAATATATGATGTCAAATTGTGTTTGACTTAATTTATGGTGTTTATGGTATGTCTGTAGCTTTTAGAACGAGTTTTTAAAAGGAAAATACTAAAAATATAAAAAATGTGTCTTAGAAAATTTTAGTGTTACTCATGGCATCAGTAATTCATCATTCACAATAGTCTTAAGATTTTTTTTCTTTTTAAAAATTAGGCATTTAGGCAAATGAAAAAGTGTAAAATGGTTTTTACTATTTTCCTTGTTTCATTTTACATGAGAAGTTCAGAATTCTTCGTAGTTAATTTTAGTTGGATTTTGAAATGGTGGATTGTGATATTTTATGATACGGTGTTAATCCTGGACACAGATCGGTCTGTTGGGCTACATAATTTGCAGAGCCAGTCACTCTTGGCAAAGTTCTTCTCAGTGGTTGCCCAGAGTCCTTGTTTTTGACTATACGGAAGAGTAACTCCCTCGACCCAAGGGTAGAAAATTACCATAATCAATTATTCTGAACCTAATCTACATATGTCCTTAAGCAGTGTTTCTAAACTTTCACCAGAGAAAAGTTTTTGCTCATCCTTGGTGAAATGAGACAAAAAAGAACAAAAGAGAATGGTAGTTTTCCTTAAATCCAATTTTATTCAAGCTAAAGGCACATAATTTCTTCTGAGATTATGGTGATAGAATATGATACTTTATTTCAAGATTCTCGTTCAGTTAAATAAAAATTTGTTGGCCAAACCTGTGTTTGTGTTTCAAAGAATTTTTGAAAATTTACTGGTTCATCCATCCAAGTTGGGTGATCTTTGTGATGTGAACTTTTGGCCAACAGCTCTTTCTACAGAGATAATGGAAACTTTTAATATCTGAATTTATAAGCAGTTAAGTTAGTTCAACAAGGTGATATGCCAATAGATGGATCAACTATTCTTTAGTTGCTAAAGGTTTAATGGTAAGCTAATGATTTTGTTACTGTGAATATGGAGTCTGTTGCTGTAGGACCACTTGCGGAGGCTTGTAAACTGGTGGAGAGCCTCAGCCATGCCTGATCTGTCCTCATGTGCTATGAGCATTATTGTTCAGAATTGTCCCATTATAGAGTCCTTCGCTACATTTTTGTCATCAGCATAGAATGTACACATACCGTTAGGTGATGACAAAAGTTGAGTTTAGCTCTGGGTATAAAAACTTAAGAAATCTAATGTTTAATCTTCTGTAAGTTAAGAAAATATTTTTGTAGTTGCTGAGCCTGACCAGTCATTCTTTTGCAGTTTAAATGTTGCGGGGTGGTGTACTTCACCGACTGGCTGGAAATGACAGAGATGGACTGGCCCCCAGATTCCTGTTGTGTTAGGGAATTCCCAGGATGTTCCAAACAGGCCCACCAGGAAGATCTCAGTGACCTTTATCAAGAGGTAAGGCCATATGTGGTGAACTTATTATGCGTACAAGTTTTCTAATAATGACTTTTAAGAATCAACAACTTGCCAATGAAATTTTCCTCTTCTGTCTAAACATAGAGGCCCTTAAAACTATTCTCTTATTTGTGGAAAAACAGGTTAGAACTAAAAATCTGTATAAAAACCCGAACCTTATCACATGTTAACAAAGAGAATTGGGGAGAGGGGCTCCTCGGTGGCTCAGTCGGTTGTGTCTGACTTCGGCTCAGTTCATGATCTCTCATGGTTTGTGAGTTCAAGCCCCACATCAGGCTCTGTGTTGACAGCTCAGAGCCTGGATCCTGCTTCAGATTCTGTGTCTCCCTCTCTCTCTGCTCCTCCCTTGCTCATGCTCTGACTCTCTGTCTCTCTGTCTCTCTGTGTCTCTCTCAAAAATAAACATTAAAAAGAGAAGTTAAGCAAAAAAGAAATTGGGGAAGACTAGATTTAGAACCAGTGGATTTTAAACTGTATTGTCTAGAACCAAGTTCTCTTTCCTCCTAAAGACCCTTTGAAAACAAAGGTGTTCAGAGAGTGTAAAGAACTCTGAATATTTCAGAGACAAGGTTTGGAGTTCTCGAATAGATTATGTTTTTTAGGGCCTCCAAAGAGACTAAAACATATGTAGGGGAAAAAAAAATCCCACTCTCCCGGGAAAACATTGTCTTCTACCCTTCAGTTCCCCCTACTGGCTAATGATCAGTAATGTTAGTTTTAGTTAAGCTGATCTAAAAAAACTAGATGCTTACTGGGTTTAAAATCAGTCATCACATGCCCAAGAAAGTTGCATGTGTGTGTTTTCTGGAAGAATTTAGAAGAATCACTAGTTATTCCTTTGTTAGCAGAAGCTTTCCTAGCCCTTTACTTTTACTGGTGAATTTCAAACTTTGTTAAGCAGCAGAATCTTAATTCAAATTAAAATCTAGAACTACACCATCCAGTATAGTCGCCAATAGCTACATGTGGCTATTAAAATTAAATTAAATTAAAATTTCATTTCCTTAGTTTAAAGAGCTGCATTTCAAATGCTTAAATGCCACTTGAGACTTGCGGCTTCAGTATTAGACAATGCAGACGTAAGACATTTCCACATTACGGAAAATGTTCTTGCAATCTTGATCTAGAGTGGAAGCTCAAAATGTGAATAAGATGGAAGGGAGGCTTCTCAGGCTGAGGGACTGGGATCATTTCCCAGAAACATCTCCAGTCAAGCATCTGGGTATCCAAAAGCACCATTGAAAACCTCCAGCTTACCGTAAAGTATGGCAATAAAGAGTGAAATTTTTAAAACAGGACATCCGGATTTATAAAACGTGCATTTTTATATATTTCAAGATAGTTATCATAAGAGGCTATACATGTTCCCCTAGAAATACTATTATTGTTCAAAACATCTTTTAGGCTGCCCAAGTTAGTTGCGAAGATGCACAAAAATCAGTTTCGTGAATTTATGGTGTAAATTAACTTATTTGAAAAAGACGGCGATTACCTCCACAAACGATCCATCGTATTTATAGCTTAAATATAAGCTAAAGAATTCATCTCAGAGGACAAGACTATGCCATATTAAGTACAATCAAAATAAAGTGCTCTGAGCTCTGAAGTGCCACAGAGAAATGTGCCAAGTATTTTTTAAGAGATTTAGAATTGTATTTGTTTCCTAGAGCTGCTGTACTAAAGTACCTTAAAGTGAGTGGCTTAAACAGAAGATATTTATTGTTTCGTGGTTCTGAAAGCTAGAAGGCTTGAGATCAAGGTGTCAGGAAGGTTGGTTCCTTCTGAGGGGTGTGAGGAAGAATCTGTTCTATGCCTTTCCCTCAGCTGCTGGCAGTTAGATGGCAACCTTTGGTGCTCCTTGGTTGTAGAAGCATCACCCCAATCTCTGCCTTCGTCCTCACATGGAATTCTCCCTGTTTGCGTAGATCTCCAGATTTCACCTTCTTCATAAGGACACAAGTCATGTTGGATTAGGGGCCCACCCTCTTACGGTATGACTTCATCTTAACTAATTACATCTGCAATAACTCTATTTCCAAATAAGATCACATTTGGGGTTCTGGGGATTAGGACCTCTACCTATGCTTTTGGGGGAACACAACTCAACTCATAACAAGAATTGTTATTGTTGAAACAACTGAATTATCTAGATTATTTATTTTAAAAGATAATCAAAGAATCACTGGGTCAGTATCTCTGAATTCCTTAGTGATTATGCTACATCTTTTTTTCTGGGTGAAAGTCTGAAATAAGGATGGCCAGTTCATCAGTTCAACAGTTAAAGTCCTGTTCATGCCGTAGAACAGAAAAGAATGTTTAATATTTCTAAGATACTATTAAATGCAAACATAACTGTGGATATTCAAATACATTATAACTCCCATTAGGTTTTAAAACCACAGATGATTACAGGATAGATATTAAGTGTATATGTGAATTGAAACCTATCAACTTTCCTAGTGTGAACTTAATTCGTTTGTTAGTTTTCGGGAGCAGCAAGTCAGTATGGGAAATTATTGGGTTACAACACTATACATAATTTCTACCTTCATTAGTGATTAATACTGATAATATGATTATAACCAATATAGATCATAAGAATGGCAAAACATGAATCAATTCCCCAGATCTTCCCATAAAGCCTGAATATGGGTATATTCACTTCACTTGTACTTTGATTGGAAGCATTCAATTAAACTTTTGATAAACTTTTTTTGCTGTAAAAATGCCATTCATTTTTACTAGTTTATCTTAGATTATTTCCACTAGTAGTATTTATAATGGAATGCCTTACATTCAGACTGTGTATAATTGCTTATGCTATGGATTTTAAGATTGAAAGAAGCCACGCTATTATGCATGTGCTGATTGAGGAGCCAGATTATTTTAAAGGCTTTTTCATATTTTCATCAAAAGATTTTTCAGTAGCAAGCCGGCATTGCCAGTTATAAGATATTCTTTAGACAGACTTCCAGCAGAGATGGAGGTTCATTATATTAGAGTAAATCTGCTTTTTCATTTCATAATTAATAACAGATGCTGGTATTGGTAATGATATAGTGCATAATTATATGCATAGTTGACTTACAAAAGTGGATCACTTAGTAGCTTTATGGTACAAGTACAATTAAACCCATCATTAAAAATAAAGCTTAATTCCACTTTGCCCTGGAGAACATATGCTTCCTAATTGAAGAGTACCCAGAGACCATCCACCTGGAAGATGAGGGGTCTAATAGGGAGGAACAAGTGAGGGACAGCTGGAGGAATTTATGTTGCTTATTCTGAAGTACCAGATACTAAGGGGAGATATTTTAGATGTCTTCAAATATTTCAAAGTTCATCATTCAGAACAGGAACTAGACTTACTCATTGTTGCTCCAAGGGCCAGACGTTACAGGAAGGAAATTTTGAATCAATAGAAGGAAGACCTTGCTCATCAAAATCCGTCAGTTGTGACACAGGTTCTTTTATAAAATAATGAGTGGCTCATCACTAAAAATATTAAAGTCAAGGTCAGATAACCATGTCATTGGTGGGTAGAATGGGTTTTTAAATTAAGAGTGGATCTGGACTAGATGAACTTCAAGGTCCCTTTTTATCTTTCCTATTCTGTAAGCTCAGAGATAAGAACTGGCTTTCTTCCTGCAATCTTTCTTCAAGAGTCTGAAATCAAGGAAATAAATCATCCTCAACCATCTGGTGGCCTGCATGGTCCCTGACCGAATAATATTTTATGACACATTTGAAACCTGTGAAAAATGACAGAGCAGAAATAAAGCAACAATTGCACATTTTAGAAACATTCCCATCAGAGGTATTATTGGCATTGGCACACAACGCCTCCAATACCTGTAATAAGTTACACACTTGTATAAAAGTATAGATGTAAAAATCACAGATGAAAATATTTCTGACCATCAATTTGGTCCATCACATTCATTAATTCACATTGTTTTGTGAGGGCCAGATGCTATTATAAATGCTGAGGATATAAGGAAGAATGTTGCAGACAAAAATCTCTCCTCCTGTGTAACTTATATTCTCATTAGGAGTATAGACATTCATCAAGAAAGAAGACAACAATGAAAATAATTTCAGGTAATGGTAAGCATTTTGAAGACTCTTAAGTAGGATTGTGTGCTGGAGAACGGCTTTATTGATGAGGGAGCTTCTTAGGATGGTTATGCACCCTCTCTTAGGAAGTGACATTTGAACTGAGAGTGATCGATGAGAAGAATGTGGCCATACAAAGATCCACTGAAGGGGCACCTGGGTGGCTCATCAGTTAAGCATCTGACTCCTGATTTGGGCTCAAGTTATGATCTTACAATTCCTGAGTTCCAGCACCACGTCAGGCTCCAGGCTGACAGTGCAGAGCCTGCTTGGGATTCTCTCTCTCTGTCCCTTCCCCATGCGTGCAACCTCTCTCCCCTCGCCTCTCAAAATAAACTTAAAAAAGAAAAAAAAAGATCCACTGAAGAATTTTTCAGCCTAAGAAACTGTAAGTGCAAAAGCTCACCCAGAGGTAGCCTAGTCAGTGAGTATTGACTGCTTACTATCCTGTTCCTTGGGGTCGTTTGTGTAACCACACTCTCTAAATACCAGCTGTGAGACTCGGCCTCAGCAAAGCATCAGACTCAGAGTGTCAGTTGGTAGAATATGGGACTGGGATGTCTCTTCCTTCTCTCACCTGCTGTTACTAAAGGTCTCTGTCTAGACTTGATCTGGAGAAGAAAAAGGGAGAGACAGAGAAATAAAGAAGGTAGCAGAGAAAAGAGCTTTGTCGAGTATGGACTGTCAGCCTCTTGTCCGTGGACCTTACTCTTCTAGGACAGGCTTCAAGGGAAAGATGGTACTGCTGGAATTGTTTTCAATATTACATATGCATGTTTTTCAATGACTAAGATCCTTAGCTTTCATTAGCTTTTCTTGGAGTTTCATACCAAAAAGTGTGAAGAACCACAGTCATAGAGATAGTTGCAGTGTTTGCTTCCCTTGTTGGGAAATGAAGCATAAACATCTTTCAGAGGGATTGGAATGTCATTTTCTTCCTCCGCATGCCGCCTCAAGAAAAATGAATGCAAGTAAACAAGTTCACAACTAGCCCTCCTTCAAATGGACCAATTCAAAATGTAAAACAAAGAGGAACAGAGAGTAAAGTGAAATGTACCTCCAAAGGCACATGTCTTTGTTTTGTAGTTAGGAGAAAGACCATATTGTTGGCTTCTTCGGAAAAGTAGTACTCACAGCAGTTTATGTGAGGGCTGGATACAGAGATGACTTCCACACAGGTGGGTTCCTTTGGAACACTTTCCCTTTATTTTATTTATTTTTAATTTTTTTATGTTCATTTATTTTTGAGAGAGATAGAGAGACAGAGTGCACGCAGGGGAGGGGCAGAGAGAGAAGGAGACACAGGATCTGAAGCAAGCTCCAGGCTCCAAGCTGTCAGCACACAGCCCAATATACGGCTCAGACCCACAAATTGTGAGTTCAGATGCTTAACCAACTGAGCCACTCAGGTGCCCCTATTTTTTTTTAAGTTTATTTACTTATTTTGAAAGAGAGAGAGCAAGTAGGGGAGGGGCAGGAAGAGGGAGAGAGAGAGAGAATCCCAGACAGGCTCCATACTGTTGGTGCAGAGCCTGATGCTGGGCTTGAACTCACAAATCATGAGATCATGAGCTGAGTCAAAGTTGGACACTTAACCAACTGAGCCACCCAGGTGCCCCTGGAACACTTTCCCTGTAGACCCTCTGTCTTTATATATTCCATGTGATGTTGGGTCTGAATAGCAAATATTCTTTATAATTCCCAAGTAATTTTTCCCCAGACCACTTCTGCCTCTTTAGGTGGTTGTTTATTTCTTGTCTGAGTAACAGAAAACATGTACAGATAGGATGATAGAGAAGGCCAGGGAGCGTGGACGTGAAGGGATGTGATTGGTTTTCAGCATGAAGAGCCTAGATGGTGACAGGCATGTAGGGGGTCCATGGTACTCCCAGAAGGTAGATGGACATATTAGAGATGCCCCCTCCAGGTTGAAGGTGGGCCAGCTCATGGGAACCATGTGGAATGGTTCATTTTAGGTTTCTGTTCTCTCTGTTGTGTGTTCTCTGCTGTGTGAGCTGAGAGTCGTGAACTCAGCCATCATCTCTCACAGGTTGGAGATCCTGTTCCTCTATCTCCTTTGTACCCTGTTGTCGTCGGCAAATGGTATTTGCTTTATAATCTGTGCACATTTACTTTTGTGGGCAGCATCTTAGCCTTCAGCACTTTTGATGAACACTCTTCTATTAACAGTTAGAAAGATGAGTCAATTCTATACGTCTGCTTTGATTAATAGAAACAACTTTGATTTTATAATTTTCATATACAACATCCTCAACACAGAAATATTTCCTTAACAATGCTCTGTGGTAGAGACATGACAGAGTATTGTAGACACAAAAGGAGATGTGGGGAACAGGGGTATGGTTTTCTGGCAAGTTCTACATAGCTATGGGATTATTTTTCTCCCAGGTAACCCTGCTCTTAAATTACTAGTAGTAGGATTTTTCTTAGGACCAAGTAAATTGCCACACAAAAAAACAAAATGAGAAGCAAGTGTTGAAAGATAAGTGTAAGATCAGAAGCCAGAAGTAACAGTTTAGGCCCCTGGCTAGGGATGGGCCATTGCATTAACATAAATGTAGTCAAATCTGCATAGTAATGATCCTCACATCAGTGGTTACAATAAGAGATAGGAATTGATGACCTCATCATATTGGGCCACATGAAGGATCCAGACACAGGTAAGTAATTACCATTTTGTTTATGTTTGAGATATGCATTGGGAACAGAGGGGCTAGTCTTTCCCTGAGAGAAGCAGGTGTTAGCCAGGTGGAGAAAGTATTGGGGTGGCAAGACCAGAAAGGGCATCGCAAGCAAAGAGTTAGTTGTGCCAAGTTAGAGCTGGAGGCACAGAGCAGAGCTAGAGCCTGGGGCATGAGAGGGCCTTCCTGGCTTGGGGGCCAGGCAGGCACTGGATTACAGAGACCCCTGTCCATCCAGCTAACCGCATGCATTTTATGCTAAAGTCTGTGAGGAGTTGCCAAGTAGGAAGGCAAGCACGTTCCCAAATTTGAGGCATTATTATGAAAGGAAAGCTTAGCGCTGGGCAGTTGCAGGATTCTGATTTATTAATAATGAAGCTCCATTCTCAGATAAACACACACAGAACCTCCTGCGCAGATAGTAATCGGTAGGCAGCTTTCAGGCGCAGTGGTTATTTAGATGGAATAGCCCCAAGAAGTTCCATTCTCAGGGTTCTTTTATATGAAGTCAAAGACACTCCCTCCTGCCCCTCTGCTGACTTCATTATCTCCTCAGCACCTGCCCGCAGGGCTCAGGTTGACTCTGACTTGGGGTGATGTCTGTTTTATCATTCAGAGCCCTGCAGGACTAGTTTGTGCTTGGTGGGGGGAACGTCCCTTTTATCTTCAGGCTTTGCTTGATCTAATCGGGCCTTGAACTGTTCTGCTGGTTTTGCCTAAGGTATACAAATGCGTTCTTTTCTTTCTGGCACAGTTCACTTGTGGGTTTCCAGTTACCTAGTCACTGTTCAAATGACTTTTCTTCTTGTGCTTTGTTAATGAAGACTTGCAAGGTTTACCTTTAGAAGTTGCTCATAAGAAAGCCATTTTAATGTTTTGACCTGAAAGAAGTACTTCACGAAGTGACAAGTTTAGATGCGTGCCTTGAAATCATTATGTCGCCGTTGTGAAGAGTTGAGGTAAGGACTAGGCCTTGAGGCCTGCAAGTGAGGTAGGGGACTGTTGAAACTATTGCAAGTGATTCATGTGAGTGAAGATAAGGGCTGGGTTCCAGGTTGTGCCACTGAGGACAGAGGGGAGGGGAAGGATGTGAGTGATTTGAGGGGACACGAACAAAATGATGAATTGGTTGTGCAGAACAAATGACAGGAAGCTGTAAGGACACTCGCCTTGGACTTGGACCCTGGTTGGATAAAGAAGCCATTTACCGAGGAGATAGGTTGGATTTGATTGCGTCCATCTTGGGAATGGTGGGTTTAATGTTCTGTCAGGTACGCCACGTACAGAAATCCAGTAAAAAATACGAAGCTCAGTAGACTGAATCAGTCAGAGATGTGGATTTTGTGTGGACCGATCAGGGAAAGAGCTATTTCCATATGCAGTGGGTTGAATAAGGTGGAAGTCTATTTTTCTCTCATAAACCAGTCAGGTGGGCCAGGCTGCCACACAACTCTGCTGCCTAGGTTCATCCAGGGACCCAGGATAGTGAGACAATTTCACCTTTTTTAATACCTGCTTTCCAAAATTGCTCCTGTTTTTCTCCAGTTCTAGTCAGTGGGAAGGAAGAACTAGGAAAGAGAACATCCAGCGTGTTCAGCTTTATACTCATCGCCTCTGCTCATGTTCCATTGGCAAGGGCTTCCTTGGTCCTGCTTAGCTGCAAGGGAGGCTGGGAAATGTGGCCTCTGACTAGGAGACTGTGTTCCCATAGACAACGCTGATTACAATGAAGTGGAGAACAGACTGGAGCAGGCGGGGGGACTGACAGTTTACAGGTGTTATCAGTATAGGTAAGGCAGTGAATGCATTGGAGGAGATCAGGTCACACAAAGAGATGGTGTGATATATGCGGCAGAGAACAGAATTTAGGGAATGGCGCCATGAAGGAAAGAAGAAGAACCCCACCTATAGGCAGAGGAGAAATGGAAAGCAGTGTCCTGGAGGTCAAGGAAGGAGAGGGTTTTAGGAATGAGTTTTCTTTAGTGAGAAAGCATGGTTCAGAGGTTAAGACCAGGCTCCCAAGCCAGACTCTGGAGGTTAAATCTTCACTCTGTGCCTTACTAGCTGTGTGATCATGAGCAAGATTTTCCTGTCTTTGTGTTTCATTCTTCTCACCTGTAAAATGAGGATAACCAAAGTACCCATCTCAGGGTTGTTTGGAGTAATGACCATATTAAAGCCCTAAGAACAATGCCTGTTTGCAGTAAATACTACCAGTAACAGCTAAGAGTTAAGATAAATTAGAGATTAGAAACTCCTTGGATTTTTTAAAAATAAGATACATATTTACATAGCTCTATAAATGTGCATTACCTCATTAAAGCCCTAAAATATTCCCATTAAGGTGTGGTATTATTATCTCCATTTTACAGATGAGAAAAGTGAGACTCAAAGAGGCTAAGTGATCTAACCCTGTGTCATAGCTAGTCAGTGACTGAGCTAAGATCTATTTGATTTCAAAGCCCATATTTTTAGACACTAAAATTTTGAGATGTAGAATACATGGTGAGGAACAAGCTGAATGCGTCTAGATTTTTTTCACTCATAAACCTCAATGTCTTTATTTTTGTAATGATAGTAATAGTACCTACAGCACTCTAGTATTACAAAGATAAATCAAGCTTCTTAATGAGAAACCCTTAGCAAGGCACTTGGCATATAATAAACACAAATCTCCAATGTGTGGCGGTAGCTAATGACAGTAATGACAATAATAACTTATTCATTAACGTATTTATTAAAATAAATAGAAAGATTAACAATCTATGATTAGATTTTTAACAGCCAAATTGGACTCAGGTTTGCTAGTTAAAGACAGGAAGAGTATACATTTTCTGGTTCTATAGATCTGTGCTGACTGAAGGTAGATTTTCAGGTCAAGAGTTTGAGGATTTCATGTGGTTTCTGACTTCACTTGTTTTAACACCTTCTCACTTCTTATAGATGTAATCTAGGTGGCCAAAGGGCCAATGAGAGACAATGTTTGAATGAGCAGCTTGTAAATGTTTTTCTGCTCAATCAGGAGTGTCTCCTGCAGGAGCCGGCTTCACAGGGGAGAACAGCACTGTCTGTGTTTTCTGACTGTATAGTCTCTTTACAACCACATCTCTCTGTAAAAATAAAAAATGTTCAGTTGATGCAGTCTTTTAGATTTGGTGATTCTGTCTATCCAGTGGGGATGTTGTGAGAATTTATAGAGACACCAGGGAGTGTCATTAAGAAATACGAAGACTTTTTTTTACTGCATTTCTTTTGGATGGGTTTGGTTAGCCTTGCCCTTAAAGAAAACAGAAAGTCCTATGGTGAATTTTATTACTTGCTATTTAATTTTTTTAAAGGAAGCATTCATTTCCCTGCAGCACTTATGATTATCAGCGGAGAACATTTGGTCCAACCTGTGTAAAGTTCATGGACTCATGAAGTACATTCTCTTTTTTAATTTTAGAAGAAATAAGGCTGAAGATTATATAGTTGTACGTGATTATTAACACAGTCATTTCAAACTTGAGAGCCATGTTTATTACCAAACATCAATTAGAAAAATATCAATACTGGCATATATTGGCACATAGACTTAATTTATACTTTATCTTTATAAGCTGATTAGAAGTCTGCCTAATTTTTTCTATGTTGCCCATGAATATTGAGTAACAAAAAGCCATGGGGTTCTTTCAATTTTAGAAAATCATTTTGGAGATAGATCAGAGCATAATTTCAAGTATATCATTTCCTCAAGTAAAATGAGGTATCCTGACATGCCTTCTAATAGATTCTAGGAAATGTAGAGTTTAGTAATTTTTTTCTCTAATAAAAAGTTAGTGCTATTATTTACAGTTAATAGTTGACCAGAATTTTAATATTGCAGCAAGTAAAGTAGGTTAGCCCACATGCGTATTCATACCTTTGAGTTTTCCAAAGTTATTAACATACGACTAACATTGCTTTATGTAGGAAGAAAACATATGCAAGGTAAATCAACTTAGAGTATTTTTATTTTGAGAAAAGCAAGTAAGTATAATTGAGTTCCTTCCAATTCTGAATAAAACACCCTTTGTGAAATGGAATGCAGTTTTGAACTCTAACATTTCTGTTTCCTCTTTGACTCACTCAACAGAAATGTTTGTTTATGCAACTAAATCTCTATGAATAGTACAATAGAGGGTATAGAGACACATCTGTATTTTTTTTTCTTCTCTAGACTTGGTGTCTTGGTTTTCAACAAAAGTGTCCACGTTTGCACTGAAAAGTGTAAATGTTATGCATGATTATCTGACTGACTGAAAATAAGCTCACAACTTGTGTTCAGACTGACTTACTTCAAAGGTGCATAATGGAAGAGAGAGACCAAGGAGGACAATGCTTATATAGAAATTTGGAAGGGCGCCTGGGTGGCTTAGTCGGTTAAGCGTCCAACTTTCGCTTAGGTCATGATCTCGCGGTTCGTGGGTTCGAGCCCCGCGTCGGGCTCTGTGCTGACGGCTCAGGGCCCGGAACCTGTTTCGGTCTGTGACTCCCTCTCTCTCTGACCCTCCCCTGCTCACACTGTCTCTCTCTCTCTCCTAGAAATAAATAAAACACTTTTAAAAAATTCTTTAAAAAAAAAAAAGAAATTTGGAAAAACACTGTCCTCAAGAAGAGGACTGTTCTTGGGACACCTGGGTGGCTTAGTCGGTTAAGCGTCTGACTTTCGCTTAGGTCATGATCTCGCAGTTTCGTGGGTTCGAGCCCGGTGTCAGGCTCTGTGCTGACAGCGAGCTCAGAGCCTAGAGCCTATTTTAGAGTCTGTATCTCCCTCTCTCTCTGACCCTCCCCTGCTCACGCTATCTCTCTGTCTGTCTCTCTCTCCTAGAAATAAATTTTAAAAAAATATATTAAAAAAAAAGAAGAAGAGGACTGTTCTTTTGGAAAATTAACTTTAAATAATTGTGTAAATGATTCACTGATATTCAGCACAATGCATGCTACAATACCCTCTGAGTCATCAAAAAATATCAAATTGTGTGCAGTATAGAGAAATTTGCATTTAATGAATTCTAATGACAAACTTAAGTATTAAAATTCTATCTTGGTTGAGGAGTTATCTATATGCTTTGTAAACTAAATGAGTTAGTGATAAGGCTGACATATTGTTATATTAATTGAGGAATCTAAGACCTTTGCCTTTAATGAACAACCCTTGCCCACCTTAACATGGAAATAATCTTTAGTGTCTCCAAGATCCAGAAGGAGGCCAGGTCCTGACTATGTGTCATATGATTCATATGACATATCCCCATATCCACACATCTGGAGAACCTGAAAAAGCTTTTTGCCCAGAATCCAATCTCATTCACAACAGCCTCGGTTGTCCGAATGTAGCAGTGAGTCACAGAGAGTCAGGACGCTGAGAGTTTTCTTTCCAGGAATCAGCTTTATTTGTGCCAGTACGGGCTCAGTGGGCTAAGACCCAAAAGACTGAGCCCCTAGTGCAGCAGGGGGCTGCCTTTTGTACAAGCTTTGCTCCTGTACATCTCCTATCTGGTACCATACAGTCTGAATGGGCAGTCTATGTTACAGAGCCATAAGGAATGTCGTGCACATACACATAGCCTGGTTGCCTTCCCTTGTCTTGAGATGTTCACCATGTTCCTAGTGAGGCAGGGAATTCTTCTCTTTAGAAGTGCATTTTCCGGGGCATCTGGGTGGCTCAGATGGGTAAGCATCCGACTTCGGCTCAGGTCATGATCTCACGTTTTGTGGGTTCGAGCCCTGCATCCGGCTCTGTGCTGACCGCTAGCTCAGAGCCTGGAGCCTGTTTCAGATTCTGTATCTCCCTCTCTCTCTGACCCTCCCCTGTTCATGCTATCTCTCTCTCTCTCTCTCTCTCTCAGAAATAAATTTTAAAAACATTAAAAACTTTTAAAAAAAGAAGTGCATTTTCCTTGAAGTCTCTATTTATCTGAGTCCTTCTTTTCTTGAATCTTTGCACATCTTATAATTGTTTTTATTGTTGTTGAGAACTGGACATTGTAAATAGTAAAATATGGCAACTCTGGAAATCAGATTCTCTTCCCTCCCTAGAGTTTGTTGTTGCTTGTTTGTTCATTAGTGACCTTCCTGAATTAATTCTGTAAAATCTGTATTCTTTGTCATGTATGGACTCTAAAGTCTGCTTCATTAACTTAGGGGCAGTTAATGAATGAACAGAGATTTCCTTAAGATTTCTGGAACTGATAAAGCTCCCCGTCTCTGTCAAGGGTGCACAGAGTCTCAGAGTTAGCCAGAGGTGAGATTGTAGGGCCTTCCTAGGTCTTCCCTTA
The DNA here is from genome assembly GCA_017311185.1 of Proteles cristata cristata. Taxonomy (NCBI): domain Eukaryota; kingdom Metazoa; phylum Chordata; class Mammalia; order Carnivora; family Hyaenidae; genus Proteles; species Proteles cristata. The sequence continues at coordinate 1,640,554 of JAESUZ010003804.1, read as the reverse complement.
ACATGTACACAGCCCTGGGCATGAGCACTGCCCTACTCTTGTGTGTAACTTTGGAGATCTCCACAAGCATCCCAGAGCTTTGCCAAGGCCCCTGTGGACTTCTCATTCCCCCAGATTTTCTCTTTAAGCTTTTTGACCAGCTCACTGTGTGCAGTTATTATACACTGCCTCAGGCAGCCTCAGAGTTCCTCTGGGTGCTTTTGACAGACACCCCCAGGGAAAAAGCTGTTGCCCTGTTGAGCTCCAACTCAGGTTCAAATAAAAACAGCCTTGCAAATGAGGTCTTCCAGGGAACCACCAGATTGGACAAATAATGACAGTTCTCTGAGAATGGGGCTTTGAAGGAGCTCCAGTCATATTCTATTGCCTCTGGCTTCCAAGCCACTGGTTTTTGCTATAATTATGGGCTGTTGATTTTCAAGGCTGCTGCAGGGCTGAGGAGAGGGTATGGGACAGGGCTCATTACGATGTGACAGTGCTTGCTGTTCTTACCGAGACTCAGGTACTTCTCTTGAATAATGCTCCTCAGATGGCTGTAAGCTTTGGTTAATTTTCAGAGTTCTAAAAAAGTTGATTGTGACAATGTTTTGCTAATGCTTTCATTACATACGTGGAAGTGAGACTATTTAGAGGTCCTTTCTCTGCCAGTTTTGTAGATGTTGTTCTGGAAATGGGTTTTAGTCATATTTTTAAAGGTTAAAAAGTTGAACTCATTAACTTCCAAGGCCTCCTTCCACTCTAGAACATTCATTGTTAACTAGTATATCACATCTCCCAAACTATCCCAGAGGATATAATTTACCATACCCTTTTTATAAGTGTGGTTGTTTAAAATATAATTAGAACAAACTTTCCCCGAAGCCAAAATATGGAACACAATAGACTGTAGTTCGGTTATCAATCTCTGCTTGATTTTACTGACTTATTAAATAAGAAACATTGCCTTTCCTGCACAGTTTTTTAAGTTACAATGAGTTAGTCAAAAGGAGTGGGAGATCTTATGCCAATAAGAACTATATATCATGATAAAGGTAAAATGTAAGTACCAGTGACTACTAAAAAGGTAAAAACCAAACGATAATTGACTTCTGGTATTTCACAGGATTGAATCATTAGCATATGTATTTCTTGAACGGTTTACATTTAATTCTGAAGTTTATTTTAATTATTATTACCAAATTATTGATTTGTTTATTCTAACTAATCCTTTATTTACTTATTAAGCACCCATTTTTATTCTAAGTACTGATGAATATAGGTAAGGAATTAACTAAACATAATCCGCTCCTATTTTATATCCATTTCTTTGTTCTGAAGATGGTTATGGGGATCTGGTACTATCTTACTTGGCAATGATGTTAAATAATGTGTCTATAGAAATTAATTTTCCAGATGTTTGAAGCTAAACCATTTAAATTTAACTATCTTTAATGTGACCCTTTCCAAACTATATTAAATAGTTTTCAGGGTGCCTGGGTGGCTCTGTCAGTTTAGCATCCAACTCTTGATTTTAGCTCAGGTCATGATCATGGTTCATGGTTCTGGGCCCCATATCGGGCTGTGTGCTGATGGTGCAAAGCCTGCTTGGGATTCTCTCTCTCTTCCTTTCCCACTTGCTCTCTCTCAGAATAAATAAATAAACTTAAAAAGAATAATACTTCTCTGCTTCATGAGAAAGCTAGTGATCTAATGTATCGGTGGCAAATAATCATTTTAGATAGTTCACTGCCCTGATAAACAACATCAGCCACTTTGGCTCTCGTGAGCAAGGGCTGTTGCATCAATACTCAGTTGTGACACAATGCTGTGATTTTGCTATTTTCATACTCTTAAAAAGTGTTGTACCTTGTACTTGTTCATCCAAACTTGCTTTTCATAGATTTTTCTATTTTATTTTTAATTTAATTTTAATTTTTAATTTTTTTGAGAGAGAGGAGAGGAAGATAGAGAGAGAGGCTGAGACAGAGGGAGACACAGAATCTGAAGCAGGCTCCAGGCTCCAAGATGTCCACATAGAGCCCAACGTGGGGCTCCAGCTCCCCAACTGCAAGATCATGACCTGAGCCCAAGGCAGATGCCCCAATTTTTTATCTATTTTAATTTGAGTTTTCTAATTTTTAGTGGGCCTGATGTGGGAAACAAAGACAGAGGGAAATGGCAGATAGAATTTAATTTTCTTATAACCTGCAGCCCATTGACAAATACTTGAGGCAGGCAGAGTCAAATATTTCTCTAGGAACTCCCTACTGTCTTAATGCCAATCCTTTGCTACAGGGAAAAACAACCCTGACTTGACCATAGCTAGGTCTCCAGTATTCTATTCAGAGTCTTCTTTAGCATTTGAAAGCCTCATTGGAAACTTTCCTTTGACTTTACCTCCCCCAACTCCCAAGCATATAACCAGTCTCTCTACAGGGTCTGGGACAGCTCTTTCTGCCCACGGTCCTGTCCCAGTGTTTAATAAAATCACCCTTTTATTTCCATCTTCAAGAATTCTTTCTTGGCCGTTGGCTCCAGATCACCCACAATAACCCCCAAAACCTCATGAGGCCGACACACCAGATCAGAGCTGACACCCAAGGGACTGTAACCATGCACTAGACCCCACTTTAAGTCTTAAGTGTGTTTATTCATTTAATTTTCCCATGCACTAGACCCCACTTTAAGTCTTAAGTGTGTTTATTCATTTAATTTTTCCCAACTTATGACAGATAAGTAGGCACTATTATTATCTTTTTTGAGATGAGAAAACTGAAGCACAGAGAGATTAAGTAACTCGTACAAAGTCACATAGCTTCTAAGTAGCGCAGGGATTTGAAACTCAGAATTCTGGCTCTGCGGTTCATGATCTTAACTGTTACTCTATACTGTGTCATGCAAGGATGCTTGTTAGAATTATACGTAACTTGGGTGAATTTTCTCCGTGACAGCTGTTTTGGTTTCACAGACTGTATGTGCGTGTGTGTGCATACACGCATGTTCATGCGTATTTGTATATGTAATAAAAAGGTAAGATGGCCAAAGAAGTGATTTTATTAAATCCGTGTTAAGTAGTATTAAATTATAAATATTTTACGTTCACTTTTGGTGACTTTGATCAAGCTGTGCTAACCTTTTGTCATTAATGCATTACATCATTTACCTGAAAAATTTCTTGTAGTATGTCCAGAACTTGTTTTATATGATTTTGTATTTTTTGAGAATAATGACTTATTGGAGTAAAGTTACTGATCAGTCTTAATTAGAATACATCTTAGAATTATATATTGTTCATTCTTCTTCTCCACTATAATGCACAGATTAACAACTGATTCAGTAGTCTTGCTGTCCTTGATTTAGTGGAATTCTTTGTAGAATCTAGAGAAGAAAACAGGAGGCAGTTTTCTAAGTAATTATCAATTTCTTTTTATTCAAGTAGTTGCCTCAATAGGGTAAGCAGAATGAGTCACTGTTACCACAAATTCAGAACAAAAGTCTTGAAAAGTCAAGTTCATCTTGTTGGGAGATAATTTCCCATGGGTCTCTTGCATTTCTGCATGTCTTATGAGCAGAAGCACTGGAAGCCTTTTTCTGGATTATCTTTTCAAGAGCTTTTGCACAGAAAACAGCCTCGATGATAGAGATGGTGTCTCCCTCCAAAGAAAAGGGCAAGTTTATTTACTGTCCAGTATAATAAAGATGATGACTTTCTCTAGTGCAAAGGACATTTATGCTTACTGCCCGTTATGAAAGATTAGGGTTCCCTAACTTCAGATTTCTCTTTCATAATGCAGTCCACTGTGTGTGCAGTCATCTCCATGTTGCACTTGGACCCCGAGGAACTGGCACATAGTCTGCCTGTTGCTGTTGCTATGAGTAATAAAGTCCATGGTTTCTGTCTTCTGCCAGAAGTCCGTGAAACTGTGTCAGGCAGATTTGTTCTCTTCCAAGTAGAGCAAAGTCTCAGAAACTTCCAAGTTCTTGAAATTTATTATTATAAAATTCTTTCTTAGATTTTCACCTTCATTTAGAATCAGCTTCCCTTTGGAAGAGGGAATTATCATTTCTTTGTCATGGATTTGACAGAGACTTGGCAGGTTCTCTATGCTTTTTGTTCACCAGAGAAGTGACTTAGGACAATTGTTAGTTTCATTCTCCCTCCTTTCCTTTGCAGTTCCCCCACCCCCACCCCACCCCTATTGTTATCCTTAGTCATAGTTCTTCTTCCCCTTTTTTTTCTTCCTCTCTTTTTTTTTTTCAGAATTCTCTTCTGTCTGCTCCAAGCACACCTTAGTCTTTTGTACTTAAATTTAAATATAAACAAACAAGAAACATTGTTAATCAGTTTAAGTCAAGTGTCTTTAGCATGTAGGGAAACTAAAGATCCTTTTCAAACCCTTACTTGGGGCACCTAGACGGTCAGTCATTTAAGCATCTAACTCTTGATTTTGCCTCAGGTCAAGATCTGAAGATCCTGAGATTGAGCCCCACGTCAGGCTCCACCCTGAGTGTGAAGCCTGCTTAATATTCTTTTACTCCCTCTCCATCTTCCCCTCCCTGGTTTGCTCACGTGCTCTCTCTCTCTCTCTCTCTCTCTCTGTGTCTCTGTCAATAAATAAATAAATAAATCCAGCTAAGACTTGATTCTGTGCCAAACCCTCCCCCCCCCATGTGTATTTCTTCTACAGGCAATGGACAAAATTGTGTGATGATAGGTGAAAGGGAATAGATTAATTTCCACCCATCAGCAAGTTTCAGCAGCAGATTGGGCAAGCATTCCTGATCTCCTGGTCCTTGGGGAGAAGTCTCTGACCAAATGAGCTATAATGTAACATTGAATACAAAAAAAAAACAAACAACAACAAAACAAAACAAGTTACCAATCCCTGCCCTAGTGTGTTTTATGCCAGTGATTCTCAATTTAAAGGGTGAGGAAGATAGAAAAAGGAGTAAGCTCATCAGAATCGCCTGGGCAGGCTTTTCAAAAAGTGTCCCCTTCCATCTCCCCTCCAGTTTTCCATAAGTGTTCCCTGCTGAGAGTCACTGTGTTAAATTTTTATGATTCATGCTGTTTGGTTCCATTGACTGACACAGATTGTTTGTTTTCACTATTTGACCCTCGGTGCCATACCCAAAGTAATACTGACTGTGGTTCTTCTTTTACAGGGCTGTGGGAAGAAAATGTATTCCTTTTTGAGAGGAACCAAACAACTGCAGGTGCTCAGGTTTCTGGGGATCTCCATTGGAGTGACACAAATCCTGGCCATGATTCTCACCATTACTCTGCTCTGGGCTCTCTATTATGATCGAAGGGAGCCTGGGACAGACCAAATGATGTCCCTGAAGAATGACACGACTCAGCATCTGTCATGTCACTCAGTTGAACTGTTGAAACCAAGCCTGTCGAGGATCTTTGAACACACATCTATGGCAAACAGCTTTACTACACACTTCGAGATGGAAGAATTATAGAGAATGTCAAAGAAGGAAACTACAAATTTATTTTATTGGACTTGTGCATTTTTGAGCACACACTTAACCATTTCAGAAATGTGTGGAAATAAAAATGTTGCCATAAGGAATGCCTAAGCATGTAATTTTCTACCCTTTAAAGTGAAGAGGGAAAAGTTTTATAAGTCACCACCTGGATAATGGTTGATGCCTTTTATAATGCTGAGAACAGATCTAATACCCATTTTATAGCCTGTGTAAGATTTTTACTGAGTACAGTTATTCTTTGAGGCTCATACTTTGGCATAGTTTGACCAGCATTTCTGCATCCATGTAAACAAGCCATGCTCTGGTGGCATTGGAGCCACAGTAAAGTGTGATTTACTTTCATAAGCTTGCTAGAGTATCAAATACCAATGGATTGCTAACACAGGAAATTAGGCAGTATTAATGAATTGTATTACTTGATGACATATTCTTTTGAGAGTGGGTAGATTATACATAAGAAAACTCTAAAGATTGGTGACTATCTAAATGTGATTTTTTCTGGTTACTAAAATATTCTTACTACTTAACAAGAGCAAATTAACACATTGTCTTAAACTGATCAGGGATCTATGTGTATATAAGAGTCTGTGGCAAGTCTGTATAATTCAGTAGATTTCAGTTCTTATAATGTTAAGAATAACAATTGTGAGTGAAAAGGATAAATTTGTCCTGTATAGCACCGTTATTGTTAACCTTTCCTGTTAATAGAGCTTTAAAAATCCATCTTGGGCTTATATTACATACATAACTGTTAATTTAAATACTTAACCACTAATTTTGAAAAATTGCCAGTGTGATACATAGTAATCATTTTAACTCAGAATGTAGTCTGGTCTCTAGGAAGTATTAGCAAGAAAGTTTACACGTAACATTAGTTCATTTAGCAAAGTCTTGGATGCTACCTTTCTCCCAAACTAAGGCTCTTTTTGACACTCAACACTTTTAAAAAGAAGCTTACCTTTGTCTTTTCCAAACAAGAGGCAATAGTTCACAAGTCTGAATATAATTCTACAGAGAATACTGTTCCTTCTCTTCAGCAAAATGCCACGAGAATCATTAAAATTAGTGACAATTTAACTAGAGATTTTCTTTGTTTTATTTCACTGATTAAGATACTGTGGTGAATTACACAGATTATTAAATTTTTTACAAGAGGAAGATATATTTATTTGAAATGGGGAGAGTGCATTTTACTGTATTTTGTGTATTACTTTTATTTCATAGAAAATGAAAAGAAAATTAAAATGTGTCAATAAATATTTTCTAGAGAGTAATACTTTGTCTGTGTCTAATTTTTATGCATGATAAGCACTTTTTCCACTCACAATGATTGGCAAGGGGAGAGAAGAAATGGTGGAGTAAAGTAACAATAATGATATCTAAACTCTGGAACTAATCTATAAAAGGATGTATCCTCAGTGAGAAAACACAAAAAGATGCCCATTTACTTTTCAGGTTCGGTTTTGAGTGAAATGATAAATAATGTGGTTGTTTGCTAGAACATAAAAATATGCACATTCATGCTAATTCACCCTCTCAATGTTTGCACATCCCAGTTTCTTCAAGGTAACTATTAGAAGCAAACGAGTCTGAGAAATGCAATATATGAAATTAACTGCCAGATTTTATCTCTTCCACTATATTCAAATGAAAACTGAGTAAATCCTTTGCTCAATCAGAACCAAAAGAGTCCCTTTTTATAATTTCCTCAACACCCAACTCTCCATAACTTCACTTAAAATGCCCATGGAATTGAGACAGCTATGACTATTGTTTGAATTATTTGGATAATGTTTAAATTACCCAAATGGCTGCTTTTTCGTTGATGTGTCTCAGTCACAGGAAGAATAGCACATACTGTGTTGACCTCAGTTAAAAATCTGCAAATTATAAATAAAAGCCAATTTCCACATTTTTAGACTTTAGATATTTTGATATATTACCTAACTTAGTACTCTAGAATAGTCAACATAAATTTAGACAGACATCTTGTATATCCTACACTTGCTTAATGGGAACAAACGACATTTATAGCTGTGGTCTACACAGGCCTCTTACGGTGGCAGTGCACCTGGAAAAATAAAACTGCAAGAGCCTTTAAAACGTGTATTTAATATGGGAGAGCTGAGGGAGTTCACTGTTTGGGTACACTGCAAGGAAAAAAATGCTAACTATTTCTTTGGAAGTTTTTAAAAGCTTTCTTTAATAAAAAAAAAATCACCAGTTTGTAAGGTAAAAATTTAAGATTATTTTCAGACTAGTTAATAGTCCATTCAGAGTGCCCTGGAGATTCAGAAATGACAGTAGGAGATGGGGTCTGTCCTCAAGCACTAAAATCTGGTGGAGAGGTCTTTGTGCTAGCCAGAGAGAACTCTCAGGAGAACGTGCAGTGACTGGGGTCATGCTGAGGAACAAAAGACTAAGAAGAGTCAGTCTTCAGGCTGAGTCAGGAAGGAAAGTAGACCTTAGCGAACTCATGGAGAACATTCCATGACTCTGAGGTCAGTAAATATTTATTATTTGGGGGGCAGAGCGTGTCCTTTGATGTGGTGAGATAGAGCACAGGATGCTTGAAGAGATAGCATGAGAAAGGAAATGAGTGAAATTTAGGTTTTGAAATTCATTTTGTAACCTAAATGGGAAGCCACTGAAGTGCTTGCTCTCAGAAGTGATTTGCCTTTCAGAAATGTAACCGGGAGGCGCCTGGGTGTCTTAGTCGGTTAAGCGTCCGACTTTCGCTTGGGTCATGATCTCGCGGTTCGTGGGTTCCAGCCCCGCGTCGGGCTCTGTGCTGACTGCCAGCTCAGAGCCTGGAGCCTGTTTCAGTCTGTGACTCCCTCTCTCTCTGACCCTCCCCTGCTCACTCTCTCTCTCTCTCTCCTAGAAATAAATAAAACATTAAAAAAAAAAAAAAAGAAAAAGAAAGAAATGTAACCGGAACCGGATTACCCAGTGAGACACTGGTGGCAACGGGACAGGTACAGCTACTACACATCACTGTGGGGTGGTCATTCTTTACCTGGTGTAGGTACTGGGCACTCTGGATTCTAGAACGCCTGGGACTCTGGAGGGGGACTGGGTAGATTGCTGTTGCTGGAGTCCTGGAGACAGAAGGATCCTCACCAGGGTAATGGATGTGAAGGGAAAAAAAAACAGGAAAGGAAAGCATAAAACAGATTACAACAGGGTGAATCCAGAAAAATTAGCAGCCAATTGAAGGTGGAATGAGAAGTAAAAGACCTGAAATTCTAGATTTTTGTAGCTAGTAAATTGGCAATGGCATGAACCCAGATAGAAGACTGGAGGGGGAGTGGGTGTGTGGGAGGGTAATTAAATCGGTTTGGGACATACCGAGTGGGACATGCCTGCAGGACATGCGGATGGAGATGTCCATAGGCAGCTGCAAATTCCAGTCTGGAGATTAGAGAGTTCACTGTCGAGCCTGAGAATTTTTATGCATTGCTTTCCCATCTCAGGAAGCCTGACAGAAAATGGGCTGGGAACCAAATCTAATATGAGGAGAATCTTAAGTAGGATGCTACAAAAGCTTCCTTTTGTCTGAACTCCCACTCCTGTGGATGAGTCAAGCGAGGTAAAGAAAAGAGAAATGAATATACCACTGAATCTTCTGTGGCAAAAGGAGCCACCCCTTTTAAAACAATACTGCCAAATGCTATGTCGCCTATCCAGCCCCACTCCCTATGATCATCCTGTGATTTACAAGCAGATTTCTCTTTCCTATTAATCGAGTTATTTCCTCGCCTCCACGCACCTCTTAGAAACATGTATGGGAGAGTCTTTCATACCATTTGAAAACCATTTATTTTCTCTTAGAATATGGTATTGCAATCACTTCTCATCTGGTGCATTCGGGGGTGGGCGTGAGGTACCAGGCCACCAGGTGCCAGGTGTGTTACACGGATTTTCTCTGTTTTTTACAACCGTTTTGTAATCTGAAGGCATCATGATCCCCATGATAGAAATGAAGAAGGGGGACTCAGAGATATTGAAGAAATACATCTAGCCAGGAAGCGGCAGTGCTGTATCCTCCACCTAACCACTGTGATGTGATGCGGCGTCTTCGTCAGCCTGCGGTGAAGCGCGTCTGTTGCCCCACACAGGAAAGCCAAATCCTCCTCCATGGACATCAGTATCGTTAGGCCCAAATTCTCTTCCTTCAAAATGACTCTTTTTTCTAATTTCATTCTTCCTACTATTTCCCAGAACAAATTATCAAACACTTTGATTGAAGCCCTACATTTCTCTCTTCTCCCATTTCTTGTCTCCTTCCGTTGATCTATCTTGCACATATACAGGGCCAAATTAATTTCTGTAATCAACTTTATTGAGATGATACGTAAATATATATATAATACATCGCACCTATTTTAAGTATTAGTTTTGACAAATCTATATACTCATTTAACTGCAACCACGATCAAGATACAGGACATTTCATCGTCTCCAAAAGTTCCACCTCATGCCTTTGCTGTATATCCCTACAATCCCCACTCCTAACCCCAGGTGACACTGGCCTGCTTTATGTCACTCAATTTTTATAAAACACAATTCCTATCATGTCACTTCCTTATTCAAACCCTTCCAGGAGTTTTTTGCTTTAATTAAGACAGAGATGTCCAGCTCATTTGTGTATATGTCATTTTTGTGGCACATTGGGGTAAATGAACGTCTGAGGGGACCGGCCATCCCGCCCCTTTCCCGGCTAAATGAGGGCTACCGGAAAGCAATAGCTCAGCACCCAGGTTTGGCTGCAGTCCAGTAGTTTTGACAAAATAGAAGTGATTTTATATTTCATAAAATGTACATGTGTGAGTGGCCCAAGGTACGACTGCCTGAAGGAGTCAGGGACTCAAGTCCTTTGCTTATGCTGCTCTGCTGTGTTCACGTGGCCCCAAATGGCACACTCTACTTCCACATACATGGCAGCAGGCTGGAGGAAGCGCAAAGCGGATGGGAGGAGAAATGCTTCTTCCCTTGAAGGGCATACCCATACCCAGAAACACACAGAGCTTCCATTCACATCTCACAGCTATAAGGGGGGGTGGGGGAATGGTCTTTGTTCCAGGTGCCCATGTATCCAGTTGAACCAGGAAGTTCTACTACCTTAGAAGAAGGGGAAACTGGTACAGGTGTCACTTAGCAATCTCGGCCACAGTCCTCAGTCCTTGCAGAATAAGATCTTCCATGTGAACTTATTTTTCCAATCCTCTTGTACTTACCCACACAGGTCAACATTCACCAGCCACACAGGCCAACCATAGTCTGTTTGTTGCCGTTAACCTCGTGGTATATACCTGGGGGCTCCTTGATCTTGCTCACATCTTGGTGCTCTTCTCACAGACCTTCATGTCCACCAGCTCACCCTGCACTCAGCCTTTAAGTTCCAGCTCAGCAGCCACTTCCTACCTGCAGCTCCACAGCAAACCTTCTTTCAGCCCATAGCAACCTTCTTCCTCTGAGCTCAGCATTTATTTGTTGCCATGATATCTAGTTTGAGCCTTGTGTTTTCTATTTTATAACACTATTTTTTATTTATATTATTATTTTCTCTTCATACGTCTGGTCTCTCTTGAGAACAGATATGCTCCTTTGTATCCCACTCAACACTGCATAGGGCTGGGTAGTGTTTCTTAGGTATCAGTGCATTTCTATTCACTATGTGTATGAATTAATACATGCATGAATTATGAGTTAGTTAAATGAATCAAGAGCTATTGTCCAAAATAATTTCAATAAGGAGAAACTACTCTAAAGGAGGCCATCTGTTCTTGACTGGGATAGGGGACACTGGATTCTCATGGGCTAAGTACTCATTAAGCTGTAAGTGGATGTAGATTGGATCTGTAGAATGCAGTTAGAGCTCAGTCAAGTTTATAAAATGTCTGAGTGAACTATCAAGTTGTACTTATGGTCTAGTCAAATAAGAGTGTCTTACATTTATAAAATGTTTTTATGCCTAACTCCAAACCCTTTAAATTTTGAATCTACATTTGTTAAACTGGAAGTGTACAGAGTAAAATCTGAGTTCATATCTCTGAAAAAAATCTCTGGAGAGCTATAGATTGTAGCAGATCACCACTAATTTTGCAGTTTTCATGCAATTCTAGAAAGTAACTTAAGAAAATACTTGGCAAGCGCACCTGGGCTGGTCAGTTGGTTAAACATCCAACTCTTGATTTCAGCTTAGATCATGGTCTCACAGTTCCTGAGACTGAGACCCACATCAGGCTCTGCACTGACAGGTCAAAACCTGCTTGGAATTCTCTCTCTGCCCCTCTTCTGCTTGTGCATGAGTGAACTTTCTCTCTCTCTTTCTGTCTCTCTCTCTCTCTCAAAATAAATAAATAAATAATAAATAAAATAATATGTGATATCCAAAACTTCTGTGCTGAGTTCATCAAATACAGTTTTCTATTTACTCTTCTCATAATACCATTGATGTAGGTTTTATAATAAAGAAAAGGTGCCTATTGATCAGAGATCATAAGGAACATACTCCAAATAACAGAGCAAGTAAGTGTGATTTTTTTTTTTTTTTATTTCTAGGAGAGAGAGAGAGAGAGAGACAGCGTGAGCAGGGGAGGGCCAGAGAGAGAGGGTGTCACAGACTGAAACAGGCTCCAGGCTCTGAGCTGGCAGTCAGCACAGAGCCCGACGCGGGGCTCGAACCCACGAACCACGAGATCATGACCTAAGTGAAAGTTGGACGCTTAACCGACTAAGCCACCCAGGTGCCCCAATGTGATTTTTTTTTTTTAATATGATCTGAAACAAGTAAGTGTAATTTTAACCAGGCTTGTCTAAATTCAAAATCCATGCTCTTAATTACTTTACAAGAGAGCTAGTATATTAACAGATTTCCTAAATTATTCTTAATTTCTTGGTTATGACATGTTATTTTAACATATTGCTGACTTTTGCTAATTAATGTTTCTTTAGGAATATTTTATATATTCAAAAGTTATATTCATTTATTTTGTTTGTTAACTCATTTATCTTTGATAGATATTGTAAAAGGACAAACTAGACCCTTATAAATATATTTAAGTTTCCTTTTAGTCTAGTAATTTGGAAGGCTTACCTACTGTCTTTAATTCTATGAGATGAATTTTTTAAAATATATTTATTATCAACATTAAGAATGGAAAATAAGACTTCCACTTCCAGCCAAGATAGAACAATAGGGATCAAATGTACCTTTCTGCCTGAAATATACAATAACAAAAAAGGTTTGAAACAATGATTTTTTTTTAAAGACACTGGATATTAGACAACAAAGACAGTTATGTTTTTTTAAATATTTTATTTATTTCTGAGAGAGAGAAACACAGCGTGAAAAGGAGAGGGTCAGAGAGAGAGGGAGACACAGAATCTGAAACAGGCTCTGAGCTGTCAGCACAGAGTCCGACATGGGGCTCGAACCCACGAACCGTGAGATCATGACCTAAGCCGAAGTCAGACGCTTAACCTACTGAGCCACCCAGGCGCTCCAAGAAGTTATCTTTAAGAGGCTGGTAACAAATGAAGTGAGCCTTGTGGTTTCCCCAACTTATTTCCTTAAGACAACTTCCAGAATGTAGCGAAAGGGGGGAGAATCTAAGTATTCCATATACTGGATTCCATATTCAGAGGAGATGAAGCTCAGAATACAGGGAGACCAAGGCAGTTGAGTTTGAGAGTGATGGAGAAAAGAAATGCATGGATAAAGAGCTCAGCAGATATGTAAAATATCCCCTTTGAGTATTCAGAAGAGTCATGATCAACACATTCAAAAGGACTAGAGCAAATGGTACTTAGTGCCCATAGAGGCTAGAAATAGTGCTATTTTCACTAGCCAGACCAGAAACCCCATAATTCGTAGGGCAGTGAGTGGAGTACAGAAAGTCCCACCTCAGTAGTGAGAAATAATTAGCCTTTAAGTAAATAGGGCTCTACCGGCACCAAACAAATCATAAAAGCGAGACCCTAGATTATCATACTTCTTCTATGTACTGTAAGTAAAACCAGAACAAAGCTCAAGATACTTAATGAAATACAGGAATAGCCATCCTCCAACAAGGGAAAATTCACAATGTTTGACATCCAATCAAAGATGACCAGTCATGCTAAAAATCAAGAAAATGTGACCCATAATGAGAAAAAAAAACCCAACTAACATCAAATGAAATAGATCCAGAACTGGCACAGATACATTAGCAGACAAAGATATTAAAAATGTAATTATCTTGGTATTCCATGTGTTATTGAAACGCCCAGAGTTCGAGAGAACCCCAAAATCAGACCACCAGAGACCAGAGTCAAAGCCAAGCGGCAAGGGTTGTTTATTTGCAGGTTCGAACCCGGACCTCCTCGCACTCGTTGCCGGTGACGCTAAGAGGCCTTGAACAAAGCCTTTGCATCCTTTTTATAGACAGAAGTAAACAAGTCATGGGGAGGGACAGGAGATTTCCATGGTTACAAGTTTGCCATTGGTTAACATTCAAATGTGAACATATACCGTATCTGATTGGTTCCCGCCATCAGGTTTTTGGCAGGATCCAATTACAACATTTGGGATACCTTTGAATTCAGCCTATCATAGAGCGAGTTTAAAGTCTTGTTTGGCGACTAACAGGTTAACATCTCTCTCTCCAGGCCCTTCCCTCAGCAAGGTAGGGGGTAGCCGCTGGCCTTTTCGGATTGGCTGCCGCCAAGGTGGGGTGGTGGGGTGACGGAGGGAACATGAAGCTAGTCGCTTGGGCAATCCAGTGGCGGGAAAGCAAGCCCCAAGCATTGTTACAGAAGCGGAAAGAGCTGGTTAGGTAATGGCTTCCCGTAGCGCAGGCATTTGCCCAGAAGCGGAAAAGCTGGTTAAGTTTTTGGTTTAGTTTATCTAGGCCTCTCATTATAAAAATTAAATGGAGACAGGGAAGAAATTTTTAAAACAATCAAATTGAACTTTTAGAGATAAAAACTCCAAAAGCATGACATGAAAAATATGCTGCTTATAACTAACAGCAAATAAACCATTGTGGAAGAAAGATGAACAAGTTTCAAGACATAGCAATATAAGTTATACAGAAGAAAGCTACAACAGAAAAATAAATTAGAGACAATGCAAGCACATCACTGAACTGTGACAATGTCAAGTGGTCTAATATACATGTAATTAGATTCCTCTAGCCAGAGGAGCAAAAGAAAGATTTGAAGAATAAGAAAATTTTCCAAGCTTTGGGGCGCCTGGGTGGCTTAGTCGGTTGAGCGTCTGACTTTCGCTTGGGTCATGATCTCGCAGTTCGTGGGTTCGAGCCCCGCGTCGGGTTCTGTGCTGACTGCCAGCTCAGAGCCTGGAGCCCGTTTCAGTCTGTGATTCCCTCTCTCTCTGACCCTCCCCTGCTCACGCTGTCTCTCTCTCTCCTAGAAATAAATGAAAATTAAAAAATAAAAAATAAAAAAAAAATAAGAAAACTTTACAAGCTTGATTTTCAAAGTGTTGAGAGCCATTTCTGAACTCATAAGTTGAGAAAGAACTCCTTGTGAGGTTAAGGTAAATAGCACAAACTCTTACTGTCAGATGGTGACCTATATCCACCCCCACCCAATTGTTTTTGCTTGAGTATTAACCCCCAAGGCATCTTGTTGATTGGTATTCAGAGTGACTTCTTCTGGCCTTGATATGCTGATTGCATCTTGTGAAGGAACCTATTGTAGGAACTTCTTCTTTTGTGATTATGGGAGCAAACATTTGTGTTTCCTGAAAAACCTGTTTTTCTTAATACT
The DNA here is from genome assembly GCA_017311185.1 of Proteles cristata cristata. NCBI lineage: Eukaryota > Metazoa > Chordata > Mammalia > Carnivora > Hyaenidae > Proteles > Proteles cristata. Next base: position 1,625,296 of record JAESUZ010003804.1, on the reverse strand, counting down.
TCCCCTTAAGTAAACAGGCTATTGACCCCTGCTCACAAAGAACTAACTTTGCCTTTTTTATGCTAAAAACATTGTCTTGTATGCTAAAGATACCTTCCTTCTCCATAGGATAAGCATCTAAATCACCTACCTCAATCACTATTGATAAAGGTTATGCAGGAGTCTTTATAAATCAAAAAAGTTTGTCATCAGAAACCATGATCTAAGGCAAATGTCACTTCTGTGCCGTCCCCCAAACACTTAATTATAAAATAAAGTTGAGCCCCAGTCAGAGCAGAGATGCCTGCCTGGTGATCAGAAAGATTCTCGTGGCTCTGTCACTCTCTCTTGCCAACACTGTCCATCCTTCAGGGACCCCTGGACCTGGTGGAGCGGGACTCCCGGCATCAAAAGTCCAGGAATATAAAAGGATCCCAACCACAAAAACATGAAGAAAACTACACCCAGTCACAGTGTGATCACTTTACTTAAAATCAGCAATATAGGAAATCTTTAAAGCAGCCAGAGAGAGGGTGGTGGGGGAGGGAGGACAGGGAAAGTCATGTTATACAGATGAATAAGCATCAAGATAACAACCACTGGAAATCGTTACTGGAAAAAGATGGCAGTGGGATAATGTCTCATACTGAAGGAAAAAAAATTTCAAATTAGAATTTTCTACCCACTGAAAATATCTTTTCTGTGAAGGTAACATGAAGACTTCAGATATAAAAAGCTGAAAAGCACTTGTCACCAGCAGACTACATTACAGGAAGTGTTAAAGGATAATGGAGGGTCTACTACATGGGTAAATATATAAGACATTTTTCCTCGTCATAAAAGGCAGGAAAAAGAAATAAAGACACCCAGTCTGTCTGTCTATCTTTTTTGCAGACCATGTTATTGTCTATGCAGAAAATCCAATATAATTTACAAAAGTAATACAACTAGTAAGTGATATTAGTAAAAATGAAAAATACAAGGTCTGTGTGAAAAAATAAAATGTTTTCTATATACTAGCAAAGAAAAATCAGAAACTGAAATTAAACAACACCATTTACAACTACATTAAAAATATTAAATAATGAAGGATGTATCTAGGGGAAAAAAGATGTACAAGACCTATCCATTGAAAATTGTAAAATATGATTGAGAGAATTTAAAGAATACTTACATATATGAACACAGCATATTCATGGATCAGAATCCTTAATATTGTGGAAATGATAATTCACCCTAAATTGATCTTTGGGTTCAAATTCCAATCAAAATCCCAGCAGATGCTTTTGTAGAAATTGGCAAACTATTTCTAAAATTCATATGAAAATGCAAAAGATCTAAGGTATTTTTTTTAAAGTTGGAAACTAAGAACAAAGTTGGAGGGCTAATAATAATACTGGGTTTTAAGACTGTGTGGTACTGATTAAACAGAATAAAAAGTCCAGAAATAAACCTACATAAATGGACAACTGGTTTCTGACAAGGAAGCAAAGACAAATCAATGGTAAAAGGACAGCATTTTCAACAAATACTACTGGAACAATAAGATATCTAGATGCAAAACCAAAAACCAAAACAAAACCCCAAAATTTCTTCCATATTTTGCATCATTAAAAAAATGGTACAACCACCATTACATGAAGATAAAATGGTGTATCCAAAGTGAATCACAGGCCTAAATGTGGAATTAAAATAAACTTCTAGAAACAAAACAGAAAATCTTGGGGAACTTGGGTGGTTCAGTCGGTTAAGCATCTTACTTCAGCTCAGGGCATGATCTCGTGGTTGGTGAGTTTGAGCCCCGTGCAGGGCTCTGTGCTGACAGCTCAGAGCCTGGAGCCTGCTTCAGATTCTGTGTCTCCCTCTCTCTCTGCCCCTCCCCTGCTGGTTCTCTCTCTCTCTCTCTCTCAAAAATAAATAAACATTGAAAAAAAAAAAAGAAAAAACTTTATGACCTCAGATTAAACAAATATTTCTTAGATATGATACCAAAACATAATCTAAAAAATAATCAATTGGTAAATTGGAGTTCATCAAAGTTAAAAACACAGTTCATTGAAAGACATCACTAGCAGAATAAAAAGACAAAGCACTGACGGGAGAAAATATTTACAAAATATACATATGGTAAAGACCTTATATACTGAATATATAAAAACTCTGAAAACTCAGTAATAAGAAAACAAATTGCATTTAAAAATGGGTAAAATATTTGGACAGACACTTCACAAAGAATATGTGCAGATGGAGAATGAGCATATGAAAAAAAATACTAAATTCCATTATTCATTAGGAAAATGTTAGTTAAAACCACAGTGTATCACTTACTAGAAAGGCAAAAATGAAAAGTTTGACAATACTAAGTGTTGATAAAGATGTGGAGGAACTAGAGCTCTCATACATTGCAGGTATAAATGTAAAATGGCTGAATCACAATAGAATACAGTTTGACATGGGACACCAGGGTGGCTTAGTCAGTTGAACGCCTGATTCTTAGTCAGTTGAGCTTTTGGCTCAGGTCATGATTCCAACATTGTGGAATCAAGCCTTCAGTTGGGCTCTGTGCTGAGCATGGAGCCTGTTTAAGATTCTCTATCTTTCCCTCTGCTCCTCTTCCCTGCTTGCTCTCTCTCTCCCTCTTAAAAAAAGAAAAAGACATTAGTAAGTAGTTTGACAGTTTCTTAAATTGCTAAACATACACTTAGTAATATATGATTTAGCTGTTCCTCTCCTAGGTACTTATTTATTGAAGAGATAGCAAAGCATATTTCCATACAAAGGCTTACACATGAATGTTTATGGCAGTTTTATCAGCAACAGCCCCAAACAGGAAACAAGCCAAATGTCCTTGAACGTGTGAATGGACAAATTGCATTAAATCCATATAATGGAATAACTCAATAATAATAAGAAAAAGAATGGCCTCTTGAACCATGCAACAACACAGATAAGTCACAAAGTAGCTATGCTTAGAGAATGGAGCTTAGCAACAAAAAGGGAAGGCCTATTGATATATACAACACTGGTAAAAATCAAAAGAAATATGCTGAGTGAGAGAAGCCAAACAATGAATAATGCATACTACATGATTCTATTTATATGAAACTCTAGAGAATTTAAATTAATTGATAGTGACAAAAATATCAGTGGTTGACTGAAGAAGGAAAGGGAGGAAAAAAATTAAAATGATCATGTGGATGATAAATAATTGAAGATGGGTCTCAGTCTCTGAGCATGCAGAGGATTGGTTAGGTCCCTACTTGCCTGTTTGGGCTTTGGTCACCTCTTACCTTGCTCTTACTCAAACTGGATGATCTCGGCTGGCTTTGCTGATATCCATTCTTCATTAACCATTTGAGCAATTTACTAATCTCAGTGTTTAGTGGTTAACACTTTTTGAGGACGTGGCTGAATTACTCCTGCTTAGTGTAAGGAAATTCACCTGGACAGAGATAACACATCAAATGTTGAGCCTGCTCTAAAAATGATCTTTAGAGCCTTGCAATGATTCAGCAAGATAGGCAGTCAGATATAGCATCTCTTCCATTTCTCAGGGACTTCATTCTACTCCAATCCAGGGCATTTCTACTGTGCTTCCAGAACATGTTTTTTCCTATTCTTAAAAGTTTTAACAAAATAGACCTATAAATAATGATCTTTGATTGATATAGTAAGAAAGACAGAAGGCATCTATTACTGAGGCAGGAGAAACTTCCCTTTGTTTTATAATTCATTGTTCAAATGCTTGTCAAAATGCAGGGTCCTGAAGCTAGATCAGTTAAAGGTTGGGTGGGGGGGAAGTTTCCTTTCCAGTACTATAACCTACGCCTTGGACTATTACCTCTTATATTATGGACAAAGTATGTGAGAATTTAACTGCCCTTGTGTTGTTAATTTCTGTGCACATGCATAACTTAAAATCTATTCCCCTCTGGAAAGCTGTGCTCTAGCAAAATTGAAGAAAATTGCTGTGACGAAGGTATAATGTGCTATATTATTCTGCTTATGGTTCAATATGAATCAATCTGACAATCAGATTTCTAATGATGGGTCCTAATTCTCTTCTATTCTCTCCTAGCTTTCCTTGGAATTCATCTTATTTTCTCTTGCCAAGTTTGAGACCAATTCAATTCAATTTAGTAAGGTTCATTGAATATCTGCTATGTAGAATAAGTTGGACTGGGCACTGTGAAGATCAGCAAAAAAATAAACCATAATCCCTACCTCAAGAAACTCACAGTGTAATCGGAGAGATCAGGCAAATGGACATGGAATAGTTAACCAGTGCCTGGTACAGTTTCTGGCAGCTGAAGGTACTCATTAATATGTGAATTGAATCAACACTGAAAATTTGTATAAGGCTAAATGCAAAAGTATGTGGTCCAGATATAGGATTTCAGAGAAAGCAAGACAAGAAAGCAGACTGAAGTTTTGGCATATCATGGGAAAATTGTACTTGTGGTGGGGCAGATTTTATGAGAAAAAAATGAGAAGCATATTTCAGGTTAGGGTCATTATAAATAAGCCGAAAAGACAGGCATTAGCCGAATGTGTTCACAGCAGGAAGGAACCCCTTATGGCTGGAGAAGGTAGGTCAGTGGGGGGCCTCCTATGAACCCTGGACTTAATTCTGAGGCCATGGAGAGCCCCACATGGGTTTTTATCAGCAGGGCCGTATTTTTGAAGTCTACATGTGCATAGCATGGAGAAGAGACTGAACAATGAAAATACGTGAAGGCAGAGAGAACTAAACATAGCAGTATAATGAACTGAATCATGACAACTTGAAGTACTATGTTTGCAGTATGATTGGGAAGAAAGAAACCAATCATGGAAGGTTGAAAACAATGAGGCTCATAGATTTTGAAGAGAGAATAACATCTGACTCCCTGATGTATAAGTCAGAGAGACTGTTAAGAATACAGTGCCAGAGACAGAAGAGAAAACTAGAAAGGAGAACTGTTGTAAAGATTTTGCTTTGGATTCAAATTTGAGATGATCATGGCAAATTCAGGATGCTACGACTTTTTAAAGGAAAAGCTCAGGTTCAGGATAGGTGTTTGAAAACAGTTGGATTGTTTTCTGTCAACTCATTCATCATCTTGTGTTACTTAGGAAAAGAAGTCCTCAGAATTTCCTTCTTATGTGGTTTCAGGGTAGATCATTCCATTGAGAGCCACTTTCATGAAGTTCAGGTGGCTCAGTCCTCACTTCTTCCTCTAGCAGCTGTCATCTGGCTTCTCACTGGTGGCTTCACAATTGGGAGAAATCACTTCTAGATTTCTGGCCATTTCCCAGACTTAATTCTGATTCCTCCAGCTCTAACGTTGGTAGGCTTGTATTTTCCTATATTTCAAAATTTCTACACTGGAGACCTCTTTCCTCATGAATCCTAACACAAAAACATATTCTGGGTACAGAGATTATGGGCGATGACTAGATTGAGCTTTATGTGTGTGTGTGTGTGTGTGTGTGTGTGTGTGTGTGTGTTAAAGAGATAGAGGCAGTGAAAGACACAGAGAAGGAATGGTCAGAAAATTAAGGGAAAAAAATGAGCACACTTTGTAAGAGAGGCCAGGTAAAGGAAAATTGAGACATGATTTTTTTATCAGGTAAAGGGACCAAACAAAGACAGTAGAGTGCACAGAGAGAAAAAGATGTAACTCTTGTCAAGGTGAGGGATGATGTGCAGAAATTCAGCCTCAGTGTAATAGTATTCCTACACATTTCATTCCAGGGTCAGTTGGAACTGTGCTACCAAAATAGTGGGCCAGCGTGATGTTCGGTGGGTTGGTAAGATGATGAAGATCCCCAGAACTTGGTTATCATAAGAGCCAGAGAGTCTTCAAAGCACAAGGTTCATACAGGGCACCTATATTATTGCCCCTGGAACATAAAAACAAATTGCTTCTCTGGTCTTCACTAACTGGTCTAGAGGAGGAGGATTCATCAGATGTAATGATGGCCTACTATTAACCACACCTGAACAACCATGCAAGTGTCAGTGCTACCTGATTACATGTATGATAATCCACATACATTTACAAACCCATCTGTCCTTGGCACAGACTACATACGCGAATGAATCGGGAGAGGCAACAGAAACAGCCACCTCTTATCTCTGAAATTTGATAGTGGCACTAATTTCTGAAATAATATTGGTGATTTTTTGTTTTGGGAGGGAGGAGCTACTCCAGCCACTTTCATTTGATCCTTCCTCCCTTATTGTCCTCATTCCATAGATAAAAGAGCTGAAGTAGGTAAACTTCCTGTTGTTGAAGGCATGATTTGTATTCAGAAACTGTGTAAAGCACAAGCGAGTTTATAGACCCACTCGGTCCACTCACCCATCTCAGTGAGATGGACTCTGATTCTCATTCCTTTCTCTACATTATAATAAAGAATTTCTGGCTTCTCAACTGTATTTAATGCAGGTCACTGACTTCTTATGTCCTTATTCTGACTACAGGGCCACTGATTTACAGGATTTCCCTACTAAATTGGTGTTAACTCCTAGTCAGTCCAACAATCTCTGAAAACTCTAAATATTTCACTTTTTCCATTGCACAGCCACACTAGTAAATGATTGCTGGTGCCTTTGGGCAACTCAAGAAGATTTACACAAACCTCCTGTGGTAGTGTGGCAGAAACATGCCAGCTAAGCTAGAAGCAATCTGGTCCTTTCATGTAGAGAGCTCATGTTTATAAACTGGCTCAAGAATAGGGATTATGTGACACATTGTGACTCCATTGAGTCAATTAAAGTCAAGACTGTTCACAAGAATTAAAGATTAATTTTTGTCCCTTAGAGTGTAGACTGTGCAAATATATTTCTTTGAGGAGCACCATAATCGATTAGCTACTACCAACGATCTTCTTAGGTTAAACTCTCTTGATTACAGTTCTAGGCCTGCAAGGCCTGCCACCCATCTTGATAATCCCCTCCAGCTGTCGCAAAAGATGAACATCAGGAAGCCCATTTCAGATGGAGCATCTCAACATCGTCACAGGCTTGAAGCATCTTGAACTTTTTAAGGTATAGGTCCATTTCCTTACCAGTATACTTCTCAAAGCATTGGCAAAGGTAGTGTTTTCTGGGTACTTCCTTAAGGCAGAGTTAGTGGGTGGGTGAGTGGGTCACACATGATAAAAACATTCCAAATTCCCATCTCCCTGCCTTTGAATCCTTTCATCTACAATAAACCAAAGACGTTCTGGTATCTCAACTTTGTTTAATCTGCAGACTCCCTTATACAGAACAGTTATTAAAACATAAATAACAGTGTAAGGTTTAAATAAATCTCAGGGTAAGGTTTGTGTACGGAAAAGCAAAGACGGAATTGAAATCTGGAAAGTTGGACCTGTCATTTTAATTCTTCATTTCTTAAAAATAGTAGAGATATCTGAAACAAGTCAAAATATGAACATTTGTTGGATCTCAGTGGTGAGAATGTAGTGTTTGTTTATTTGTCCTACTTTTCATTATTTGCAAAATATTTTATATTAAAAATATTTTAACATCTCAAACACTTGAGATGAAGCCAACAGTTGCAAGCAAAGATGTTTGTAGTATAGATAATATTGCAAAATGTTTGCTAAAGTTCAGAAGAATGATTCTTAAAGGCCCTTTAAAAGAATTGATCACAAAAAATTTAACTTCTAAGAAGACAAAGACAAAAATAGGTGAAATTTGCATTCTAATTTGAATTTTTTTTATGAAGAGATGTTAATTCTGCATGTTTCTTTGACTGGTTAGGTAGATGAGTCTACTCATTATGATGGTTTTCTCCATTCACTCCTGGAGACCATAAGTTTCCCCTAGGAATGCTCTTCTCCCTTATATTAAAGGTTAGTAAAGGATAAAACTAAAATAATTAATAATAATAATAATAATAAGTCTGATGCCACAATTCCCTTAAGAACCAACTAAGAGCACATATATTTTGTTTATATGCCTTTCATCTGTAATGATTTTTCAAAGTGTAGGTTTTATTTATAAATGAACTTAATATGATTATCTGCTGCAACTGCCATGATTCGTATGATTCTTTTTAATGATTTCAACTCAGAGAAATGAGTGTAGAAAATTGATGCTAAAAATGCTAGCTAATCTACAGCTATTCCCTAAGATTTTCTGTGTCTTTAATCCAGATAAAATAGCTTGTACCAAGAATTATCAAAAATGAGAAGGAATAAGCTCCTAATACACTTATAAAAGTAAAACAGAAGAATAGCTGAATCAGGTGTATAAGGCTATCTAGGGATACTTAGGTAGAAATGTGTGCTTTGGAGTAAAATGTGCTGAGCTCATACAATATATGAAGAATTTGAAAGTGGAACATTCAAGGTCACCTGAATATATTCTATCCTCAAACAAACCATTGACCTCTATCCTGCTATTTCTATCCACATTCTAATAGCAGAGGGATAGACAGGGATGGCCTGTGTAATCAACCTAAGACCTTGTCATTTATTTATTTATTTATTTTTTAAATTTTATTTATTTCTAGGAGAGAGAGAGAGACAGCGTGAGCAAGGGAGGGTCAGAGAGAGAGAGAGTCACAGACTGAAACAGGCTCCAGGCTCTGAGCTGGCAGTCAGCACAGAGCCCGACGCGGGGCTCGAACCCAGGAACCGCGAGATCATGACCTAAGCGAAAGTCGGACGCTTAACCGACTAAGCCCCCCAGGCGTCCCTAAGACCTTGTCATTTAAAAAGTCTTTTCACACATATTATTTTATTTAACTTTTCATCCATCTGTGAAGTGGGCAGAACTTTATTTTAGAGATGCAGTCACGAGGCTCAAAAGTCTGGATACATTTCCAAAGTCCCCAGAAGGGTTGGGGGAGAACCCGGGCTTCTGTTCTTTCCTTTAGATCTCACTGACTCTTTATTCTCCTTACTCTCTGTAAGGTAGGTCTTGACCTTTCAATTTCAGGGAGATTGGGAAGGCTTTAAAGTAATTCCTTTTGGGAATACTTTACAAAATGTATAGCATGTGGACACTAAATGTCTAGAGATTGTGTTTCATTACCAGGAACACTAATGACCCAAATAGCTGCATATGTAAGATGTTAACCAGACCGGGGTCCATGCCTTAAGTTCTCACTTCTTTGTGGAGAAAAGATAACATCAACTCTGGTCTCTCCAAACACATTTAACATGTTTGATTTATTTTTCCCCCTTAGGATTAAAGTAACAAAACTATTGGAGGGGAAGCTTATTATTCATAGTTATGTAGCATTTGTTGTCTCCAATGTGCTGATGAATTAATTATCTATTGTTTCTTAACATTTTACCCCAAAACTTGGTGGCTTAAAACAACAATTATTATCTCAGTTTCTGGAGCTGCTTTGCTGGGTGGTTCTGGATCAGGGTCTCACATGAAGGCCTGATATGAGGCTTCGGTCATCTGGAGGTGTGACTGATGACGCAGGATCCACTTCCAAGTTGGTTTACTCACCTGTCTGGCAAGTTGATGCTAGCTTTTTTTCTTTTCTTTTTTTTTTTTCCTAAATTTATTTCTAGGGGAGAGAGAGAGAGAGAGAGAGAGACGGCGTGAGCAGGGGAGGGAGGGTCAGAGAGAGAGGGAGATACAGACTCTGAAATAGGCTCCAGGCTCCGAGCTGGCAGTCAGCACAGAGCCCGACGCGGGGCTCGAAATTTGATGCTAGCTTTTGATTGGAGCTCTCAGTCCCTTTCCGTTTGGGTCACTTCATAATGTGGTAGTCAGCTTGCCTCAGCAGTTGGTGATCCAAGAGAAAGTGAGAAAAAGCAAGTGAGAGCACCCAAGATAAAAGCTGCAGTCTTTTGGGGCACCTGGGTGGCTCAGTCGGTTAAGTGTCCAACTTCGGCACAGGTCATGATTTCGTGGTTTGTGGGTTCCAGCCCCACGTCGGGTTCTGTGCTGACAACTAGCTTGCAGCCTGGAGCCTGTTTCAGATTCTGTGTTGCCCTCTCTCTCTGAGCTTCCCCTACTCATGTTGTCTCTTTCTCTCAGAAATAAATAAAACATTAAAAAAAATTTTTTTTAAAGCTACAATCTTTTTATAATCTCATCTTGAAGTGATAGCCCATCACAATCACCAGATTCAATTAATTAGAAGTGGGTCATTAAATGCAGCCCACACACAAGGGGAGGGAAAGTCAGCCCCACTTTTTGGAGGGCAAATCCATGGACACATCTTCAAAAATTACTGCAATGCCTCACCCTAATTGTTAGCTTTTGCAGAAGAAAGCATATAAAATAGATTTATTTTGTTCAGCTGGTTCACAATGCTGGTGAAACTGATAAAAATTCACTTGCTATTTCTGATCCTTCAATGATGGTTTCTTCTATTTTCTTTGCTGCCCCTCGTCCCCTGCCTGAAAATGTTGGAGAGTCCCAGGTATTCACATCTTCTTCATGTTCATGCTCACCTGCTAACATCCTCTGGTGCTGTGCTTTATACACCACCTCTATTCTCACAATTCTTACATCTGTCTGCAGCCTTGACCTCTCCTGGCAATTCCAGGTTTATGTTTGCAGCTGCTCCTTGAAATCTCCACATGGTTCACAAGCATTCAAATGTACCATGGCTATGAGAACTTTGATCCCCTGCTTTTACTCCTGGGCTTCTCTTTCATAGTAAGTCCACCCTGTTGTTCAAGCTCATGGTAGCACTTTGAAAATGAAACCGATCCCTGTCACTCCTCTGTTTAAAATTCTTTGTGGCTCTCGGGGCACCTGGGTGGGTCAGTCGGTTAAGTGTCTGACTTCAGTTCAGGTCATGATCTTGCGGTTCACGGGTTTGAGCCCCAAGTTGGGCTCTGTGCTGACAGCTCAGAGCCTGGAGCCTGCTTCAGAATCTGTGTCTCCCCCTCTTTCTACCCCTCTCCCACTTGTGCTCTGCCTCTCTCTGTTCTCTCAAAAATAAATGTAAAAAAAATTAAAAAAAAAACCCTCTTTGTGGCTTTTTATTTCACTTAGAATAATAAGCCCAAACTCTTGGCTCTTACTTAGAATTTTTTTTACAGATTTCTGCCCCTGCCCACTTGCTAGCCACATTGATCACACACACACATACACACACACACACACACACACACACACGCATAATATACAATTTGGTTATAAAAAAACATGTAACTGGAAATTATACTTTATTTCCATTGTAAGCACAAAGTTAGAACACATGGTTTGAGTAGTAATTATGGGAAACAATTGAACAAAATAACCCAAAGTCAGGAGTATCACTATAAAAGTGAAAGAGATTTTGTATTTGTGCATGTTATATCAAAAACCCAAAAACCAAACACAAACAAAAGAAAATTCCCCCAAAAACCATGATGAGGAGGATTGGGATCAGTAAGCTGGGCACACCAATAAGAAGCTCTAATTTAGTGAATGATAAGCTAATAAAGATGGTAGTATAAGGGCTATTAATAAACGTCTATTCCGTGTAAAAACATACACAGGCCGTAGGTATATTAACACACATTGTATACACACGTGTATCTGCATTTTGAGTGTGTATGTGCATGAGTATAACATACATGTGTCTCAATGTGTTAGTGTTTTGACTATATGCACATGTGTGTCTGTGTGTGGGGGCTTGTATGTGTACCTTGGCATGTCTCTGTGTATGCAGTGACATACCTATTGATAGGTAGATTGGGTAAAGCAGCTTCCTTGAGAATACTCAGGGGCCACAGATATCTTCTCTCTCAATATGGATATTTCCCCAGAGACTCATTAAGTTGAAGTGAGCTCTTTTCAATTACAAACATCCTGGGAGTGGCATCTATCATCTGTATCTTCCGATGAGTGATTGCAGTTAGACTGTGTTCTTCCAAGCATAGCCTGACAGCAATCAGAGGTAGAAACAAGGGCAAGGGGCTCCAAGAAGGAAACCCAGGGGGGCATTGTGCTGTGTACACAGTGTTGTGTACACCTGTATCTAACTGCTTACTTAAAGACCATAACAAGAGGTCCCCAGATGTTGAGATTTCAAGCTTTGGAGATACCTGGGGAGCAATCCCAATTTTGCAACTTATTTGTTGAGTGACCCTATGCATGTTATGTAACATTTCTGTGCCTCTGCTTCTTTATAAACTAGAGAAGCTGAGTATGTATTTTATAGGCTTTTTCTGATGATATATGAAGTCATACATTTAAAGCACTTAAAAACTATGTCTGGCATTTAATAAATATGTACTAATTCTTCTTATTGTTATTATTTTCCCTCTCCTCTTGGATGACTCATGAACATGTTTAAACAGAACATCTGATCTCCTCAGCAAATGGCACTTTCCTCCACTCACCTCGAATCAGAAATTGACAGCTTTTCTAGAATTTTCTCATGTTGCTATCAATCATTACCAAGTCTCCTAGACTTTAATTCTAAAATGTTCTTTAAGTCAACCAGTCCTTTCAGGTGTCTCTCTAACTCACCCATACCTTGTCGCTCACTTGAGTCACTGAAAAGGTTTCCTAATCGATCTCCAGCTTCCTTTCGTGCCTTTCCCCCAACTGATTTTTCAGCATAAGGCAACCAGTGATTTTTTTAAGTTTATTTTTTTATTTTGAGAAGGGAGTGCGGCACAAGTGGAGAAGAAGCAGAGAGAAAAGGGCGAGAGAGAGTCCCAAGCTAGCTGTGTGCTTTCAGCGCGGAGCCTGACGTGGGGCTCAGTCACAAATTGTGAGATCACGACCTGAGCTGAAATCAAGAGGCAGACACTTAGCTGACTGAGCCACTTAGATGCCCCTCAAGTACCATGATCTTTAAAACGCATACTTTTGATTATGTCGCTCCTGCTCAAAATTCTTCATGGTTTCCCGTTGGACTGAGGACAAAATCCAAAGCCCTTACATGGAAGGGTGTCTGAACTCATCCATATCTGCCGCGTCCATCTCCCCTCCGCAGTCACCGCACCACTCACTCTCCAGGGCTCAACCCCTCAGGCCTTCTCACAAGTTTCCAAATGTTGCAAGAGCTTTTTTACCCTGTGGGATGCAAGTTTGCTTCTAGGAATGTTTTTCTCCTCTTCGTAGGTGATTCCTACTTCTCCTTTGGGCCCCCATAAATGTCACTAGTCAAAGAGAACTTTTCTGAACTTTGACTCTTAACTGAGGGTCTCTCTGTTATCCCTTTTTTAGTACCGCGTTATTTCCCGTTGCGGCACTAATTTCAATGATGACTTATCTGTGCGTTTATTTGCTTAATGGTAGTCTTGTCACCTGGATGCAAACACTGTAACGACAGGGATCATATTTGTCATCTCAGTGATGAGAACACAATAGCACAAATGTAAGCAAGTTACAGATGTTCCTAAACTTCTTACCTTGAAGTGATGAAATCTGGAGTTGTGTGCTCTACTCACATTCAGTACTATTTAATATTATTGGGGACAAATGGGAGATTCAGTTGGAGGGTAAAATGCACCGGCTTTGCAGTTGAAAGTGGACTTGAACTCCATCTTAGTCATTTACCAGTCCTGCGACCTGCGGCAAGTTGCTTAACTTCCCTTGACCTAAGCTTCCTCACTTGGAAGGTGGTTATCTTAACACCAGCTCCCAAGTTGTTACAAAGGAATTGAAAGGAAGCGAATGGCTCCACTTGTGTGATTGCTTACTGAGTAAATGTTAGCAGTCATTTTCACAGCAAGATGTTTATCTTGGCACTTAATTATGAAAGGGAAATAAATAGGAATGAAGAGTGATAAGCTGATGATTTCTTTAAAATATCCGGAAAAAAATGTGGCCCCAAATCATATAGAGGCCTGAAATAACAGAGATCAAAAGGGAAAAGTCAAAACCCGAGAAGTTTCTTGAAATCCAACAGATTGGTTGTTTAAATACCCAGAGCAAATGTATTCGTGCTTCCCAGCCTGGAATGCTCTTCGAGTTACTAGCTCTTCTTTCTGCAACTCATACATTTCTTTTCCTAGAGGCCCTTCCTTTACCATCATATTAAGCATTTCCCCTGCTCACCTCCTTCATCACTGTGTCTTTGCTGATCTGAACCCTATATGTGTTTTTGCTAGAATACATCTCACTATGAACTTCATTTGCTTAATTATATTTCTGTTTTGGAGTCCAAGTCAACAAGTAGACTATGAACACTGAAGGGTAGCAGAGCCCACCTCCCCAAAATACAACTGTAGGAGTTCAGGACCCCCAAAATATGCCACTTTGGTATTCTGATTACTTTGAGCTGTAGGTATGTGAACAATAGCAAATGCAGAGAGAGCCTTTCTCTGAATTCCACTTATGTGCCTAGAACATCCAGACAAACTTTGTCACAAATAATCATACCTTCTATCTATTCTTTCCTCAATATCATTTACTGTCTGCTAAGAGACCTGCTTACCTTCTTTTCCTACAAGGTGGTTGTTTAGTCCTGAATTCTAGGCCGCCTCAAATGGTTCTTCATTTTCTATGGTATCCCTCGTGTATATATGAGCTATACGCATGAATGAACATGTTTGCTCTTCTCTTTGTAGTCTGTGTTTTCCTACAGGGGGTCACAGCAGAGAACTCAGAAGGCCAGAGGGAAAATCCTTCCTTGCAGATCCAGCAAGGGCAGGACCTTGTTTTCAGTTTGTCCCCAGCACCCAGCACAGTGCCTGGAGCATACAATGTGCTCACGAAGAAAATGAATGAGAAGAAAGGCCACCTCCACAGCCCGAGTTTCATGGTGCCCCTTTGCAGTCCTGTTTTCACCATAGCTGAGGTATAATGCAGGGTCATTCCTTAAAGCAATCTCTTATTAGAAAATCTCTGGAAATTTGTGCAATTTTAAACTGAGGGCAGGGCACCTGGGTGGCTCAGTCGGTTGGGTGTCTGACTTCGGCTCAGGTCATGATCTTGAGGTCTGTGAGTTCGAGCCCTACATCAGGCTCTGTGCTGACAGCTCAGAGCCTGGAGCCTGCTTCGGATTCTGTGTCTCCTTCTCCCTCTCCCCCTCCACCACACACGCTTTGTCTCTCTCTCTAAAAGAAATTAATTTTAAAAATAAACATTGAAAAATAAATAAATAAACTGTGGGCATTATTATACTGTTCATTAAGGGAACTTCGAACACTTTTCTAGAGTTGCAACGCACTGTTTAACATCCCCCTTGAATGATGTTCAAGTAATATAAAATATTACTATAAAATAGAAATTCTTAAGAAATGTCTTGTATGCACATTTCTGTGTTTGTGCTCCCTTCGTCTTCGTGTTTTCCTAGTTCTCCACAAATTGTCACATACAGCGATTAATGTGACCCAGAGAACATGGGCATATGTATACTCTGCGGTCCTTACAATTTACGAGAAAGTGGTTTAGCCACTTAAAATGTAGGAGGAACAGGGCAGAGTTGATGGATGCATCTTGAAAGCAAGAATTTCAAGCTCTTGGTGTCTTTTCTAATGTCATGGCAATAAGATACGGTAGTTTCCCACAGTTCCACTTTTGGATATAATTACCTTCCAATTGAAAACAACTTTAGCCAAGAAATGAATAAAATTTTAAGGAAATCTATTTGTTGCTTTACCTAAAAGTCACCTAAAAGGCACAGATCCTCACTACATTTGCAGATTTCACGTGTGCCCTCAACTTCACCCCTAACTTATTTCTTCCCTCTACCAACTAATGCAGGTTCAGGCAATCGCTGGAAAATAGTTTTGTTTAACTTTAAGCAAAAGGCAATGCTGTTTGGTAATCCTAAGAATGCTATTTTTTAAGCTTATTTATTTACTTTGAGAGAGAGAGAATGGGTGAGCACACGTGAGGAACGGGCAGAGAGAAAGAGAGAGAAACAAGACAGACAGAATCCCAAGTTGACTCCATGCTCAGTGCAGAGCCCGACGCTGGCCTCAAACTCACAAACAGTGAAATCATTACCTGAGCCAAATCAAGAGCTGGAGGCTTAACCAACTGAGCCACCCCTAAAATTGCTATTTTTGATCCATCTTTTCAGAAAAATTTATTTAAAAGACTAGATGGCTACATTATAATTTTCTAGTTAAAGAAAAACGGGCACCAGAAGATACAATGTTACTGGCAAGAAAGTGTCCTTTTAAGAATTTCCCTAAAGTTCTGTTTCATCAGGTAGTGAAATAAATGTAACTCCACATTCTGCCTGTTTTCAGTATATGTGTACCCCACCCTCTACCATTTTTCTTCTGAGCTTTATCTGAGACATAAAAGAGATTTCATAACAGAACCAATGCATAAATTAGAAACACAGAAATGTGCATACAAGACATTTCTTAAGAATTTCTATTTTATAGTAATATTTTATATTACTTTACATGTTTATATTGTGAAGAATGCATCGGATGCTTACATTCACTTATTGTTTGGCCTTCACTCTCTTTTATAAATATATTTATTTTTATTTTTTAGAAAGAACCACAGAGAGAGAGAGAGAGAGACAGAGAGAGAGAGAAGGAGAGAGAGCGAGAGCACAAACAGGGGAAAGGAGAAGAGAGTGGGAGAGGGAGAGAATCTTAAGCAGCCTTCACGTTTAGCACAGAGCCAATGCAGGCTCGCCCTTGACCCTGGGATCATGACCTGAGCCAAAATCAAGAGTCTGATGCTCAGCCTGAAACTGACTGAGACACCCAGGAACCCTATTGTGTGGCTTTCTCTTATATCGTAAAAGCCATTTGTTGAGGCTAAGCTCCTATAACACATTTTGGGCATCACGTATTTTTTTTCTGCTATAGGAAGGGAAATGCAACTACTTAAAAACAAAGAATAGTACTTTTAAAGTTCATCTGTATTTAAATTTTGGTTAGAGTCAGGAATTGTTATAGAAATATATTTAATTAGAATCAGAGATACTAGGACACATAAATTGAGGCCTTTATACCCTTACTTTTTGACCGATGGCCTTAACTTTATTCTCTTAAATTGAGTTTATTATAATCATTTTAGCATTTGGTTTAAATGTATGTTGAGATACTTATTATAATTGGAGGCTATAAGTAATGGGGGAAGTGACTTGAATTAATTTCAGATAATCCTAGAAAATTCATAATCTATGTCTAACAGTAATTAACTGTTGGGTAATCAAACTAAATTCTCAGAATCTTTGCCAAGGAACTGAATACTAAGATAGAGAGAGAGAGAGAGAGATGATGTTAAATTCGTCTGGCCTTTCAAACTCTGTATCTTCCAAACAAAATGTGATTTCAGATTTCTGGGGTCACAAATGGAACCATTTCTTTTAGTCTCTCATTAGTGGGCCCATGTACCTTTGGATGAATAAAACATTTTGTTTTGGATACTAGTTGAGCCATCTGATATTATATAAATATCTCCTTTTCAAAATACAGTGTGATTTTTTTTTTATATTAGGGTTCACCTGCTGTATATTCCTACTTTGGAAAAAAAAAACAGACATGAGAATTTTTACTCTTAATTATCATCTTCCATAGGATTTGACCATGATTAATCATATGTCATATTAAATTTTCTGTAGCTTTCTTTTTAATCATAATTTCAACTTAAGTTTTCATGAAAAAGAAGTTTTGGACACAATGTTAATACTTATGATGACTAACACATTTACGTATTGAGAAGTAGGAAAGGAAAGAGTGAGATGGAAGGTAAAGAGATATTATTAATAGCCCAATGTTATTTTCGAACATAAAACAAGCAAACGGTGAAACCCAAAGAAGAAGTTTTATGACAAGTAGTTATATCCCAAGTACCATTTTAAAAGGTACATTAAATTTTCTACAGTTCTATATAAATCAAATGTCTGTGTTTACACCTTTATTGAAGCTCTCTATTTTATTAGGAGCAAATAAAAACTATCAGCGACCTGCAGAAAAATTTTGGAATTCTTTGTGAAGATGTAAAACTCCAAGGATATTTTAAATTATATAATCTTAATTTGAGATACTGAATTATACAGTTATTTTGCCAATCCAAATCTCTCTGCACCTTATTCCACATGCCAATAGGCACTTCATAGTCATACTCTGGGATTTTGCCTCCAAGAATCTGAGGAAAATATAAAAGATAATGAAAATGGGAATTGTGGTTATTGACCGTAATTCCAAAACATTTCTGTTTCCATTATTATATGCCTCTAGGACATTGATTAGGGGCCAGTGAGATGCCACAGTCATCACCACAGCTCTGATCAACAACCTTGAACATTTTGTCAGGCCTTGTTCAAAAAGGGAAGCAAGTGAGAGATAATGAATGGATGTCCTAGCACATCATTCTTTCTGCTACTGGAAAATTCTCTCAATATGTATGCCATGCATGCTATGGAGTTGTTAGAAAAATCTTTTTCAGTTAGGACACTGATATATTTCCCAGCTAGGTTTCATTTTTATTTTAATTCACCAATAGTCAATCAGGAATAGCTATTAGTAGCATGCTTTTCAAGATAAGAGAAATTTAGAAGAAAATGGAAAGAAACATTGACTATCTTTGATAATGACACTTCAACAGATACAGCATGATTATAACCAGGCCTCTTCCTGCCCCCATTTTCTTTAAGTTCTGTTTTACACTAAAAAAAGAAATGGCATATATATTTCTACAAAAGGGAACTTTCTCACAGAAATACATGATTTATCTCAAAAATTTATATTATCTGAATAGGAATATCCAGAGCCATCAGTTTTCAGTGTTAAAGTTTTCTCAACAGAAATTTGGCTGATATAATTACTTAATGGACTGATACATACAAAGTGATGAGCGGAGTGCCTGGTATATATTTAGAGCACAGTAAAAGTTAGCAGCCATTATTTCTGTTGTTATCTTTTCATGGTGGCTATAATCATAATTGCGCACTGTTCACTGTGAACCTACAGAAGAAATAAACTGTGTATTGGAAAGGATGCCTTCAGATTTTACTTCTGTGGCTTGTACAGAGGTTCCTTACCGGGTTGGCTGGAAATAAAATTAATGCTTATGAAGTCCAGATTAAACTTGTAATGAGCATGACATTTTTACTTTTTAAAATTTTATATCCAGTGCCTTTGGTTCAGAAATGTAACAGATTCATCTACTCAAGGTCATGGTTCATGCTTTGACTCTTTCAAATCTCTTTCCCATTTCTCAGTACCGGTTCCGTATTCTCCTCTTTTAGGGTTTTGTTCTCTATTGTACAGAGAGCCCAGGAGATCTCTGAGTAATTTGTCTATGCCTGAATAGTAAAAACTGTTAATAGATTAAGATAATATCTTTGGTGTTACGATTTGTAGCTCTAACAAAGCTCTGACTTGATTAAAGTAAAGAAAGGCTGAATTTAGAATCAAAGCCCAAAGATGCCCCTCTCTATCACCTTGTAGCCTGTGTCAATACCCCCATCTTTGTTCTGGGGTTCTTCCAAATCTCTTTCCACATCTTTGATATTCTCCCTTCAATATCCTTCTTCAGCCAGCCTCATCCCTTGGAACTGACACAGACCACCTGTGCCCACCTTTTTGGTGAGTGCTGCTAATTACAAACTTACCTTTCTTTCTAGACCCACTGCTCTGTTGTCAGAGTATCTCTCTGATACTTCAATGGGATTAAGCAGATGAATGAATTTGAGGAGGGGCATCAGGATTCACAGCAATGTTATGTGATACTCTTCCTGCAAGGCTATTTCAATAGCTTTCTTTATGTTCTCTGGCGATGGTTGGAAGGGCAGAGTGCAAACTTGGGGAAGTCTAGTTTTTTACCATGCTTCCATCATAAATGTGAAGTTCTGTCTCTTTTCCTGATTTATTTTGTCTTGCCTTGCTTTCTAATCTCTCTCCAGGCAGGTAGGTAGGGATTCATGTACCCTTTCCCTGCACCCCCACAGAAAGACAACCATGACCCACAAAAGGAGATTTTAATCATATGATGGGAGGGTTTTAGAAAATGCTTTGAAGAACACTATCTCAATGTAGCTCCTTTGAAGACATGTTTTCAGCAGACTGAAGTAGAAACATGACTGTTATTATGGCAGAAAGAAAAATACCTGCAGTATAAGACTATGCACAGCAGTGTAAAGCAGAGAGCATGTAAGTATATTTTCCAGTATATAACTCCTTGAGGAGGATTTGGTTTGGATTTTCAATCTCTATTTCTCTAACACCTTCACAGTGTCTGACCCATGTGATGCGCTCAATAATTTGAATTGTATATAGAATGAGCAGTAGTTACCTAGTGGATTTGCATACAAAAAAACAGAGGGGAAAATGATTAAGGGAAGGGAGAGAATAAATGATTAGTGTTTGAAGAAAAAGGAGGGAAAATGTAAAGTGGACAGTAAAGAACAAAGAATTAGAAGCTATAGACGTAATAATATTTCCACTAAAAACTTTTTGCAACAAATACATTTTATATTTCTCTTAAGCAAATGTACTGTTCAAAAGTAATAATTCCTTACATATAAAACATCTTACTCTTTGAAAATGCTTTGCTACCCTAAACACAACCAGCTGATGTATATCCAACTTAAGCTGTTATTTAAAAAAAAAATACAGTGTGCCTATCCAATTGTGTTGAAAGTTCAGATGAAATTTACACAGTGCGGAGCAATAACCATTTTTGTACCTGTGAGTTAATAAAACAAACACCTAATAACACTCCAGGGAAGAGGAGATGTCTTTCTTATGAAACTCTGAGGAGTCATGTATTTGATATCAAGAACCCTTTTTATTCTTTTGAGTAATGGTGCTGGCAGACATTGATATAACTCCCTGGAGGCTATTTCCAAGCCAACACTGTAAGGAATCAGGAGGTGTGTTAAACCTTTTTAACAAGGGTTGGCATCTCAATAAATCAAGGACTATAAAAGAAAAGAATCAACAAGAAAAAAAAGACAATCTACTAACAGTATCACTAGTTATCACTATTCAAAATCACTCTCTGTAATTTATTCTGAATTTTCCCCTCTTCTAATAATCTCTTAAAATTTCCTTGCTTTTTTCCTCCTGAAGAGAAACCATCAGATGTACATCTTTTAAAAAAAGGAATAAAAATCTATGTGTAGGTATATGAATAAATACATATAAATATACATACACACATATAGCTAGACAAATATATCACTTTGTCTGTTTGCCTGAATAGAAAAGACTCTTTGACTAAGGATCTGATTGCGTTCTCACCAATGTCGTTAACTCAGAGCTTCACTTTGCTTAACTTAAGTAGTGGTAGTCAAGAAGCATACAGTGTTCAGGCACCAGCCTTACTTGTCTCTGGACCATGCTGTCCAATAGGCATGTGGCATGTCAGCTAGTGGCTAAGAAATTGGGTCATACACTGCAGAAATACACTCTACCTAAAAGTATCACATATACAAAAACAACTGATTTTACACATACTACCATTTTTTTGGTAATGACCAAGGAAACCTTGTAATATACTTACATCGTTAGCTATGGAGTTATAGTTGCCAACATATTTCCTAAAAGGATCACCTAAAGCAGTGGCACTCTTTTTTATCTTTAAGTGATATTAACTGCTTTTTTAAAAGTCTCTTTCTCAATCCCATTGTTGGAAGAAATCTACTCTCTCTACTGATGAAGACTAGATTTAAGTGTTACTCACAATTGACAGGTTCTTTGAGTTTGTACATGTTATAAGGTTCCCCCAAATAGGATTACGACACAGCCTCCATTTTGGAAAGGAAGGAAGTCTAAGAAAAAAGAGCCACAGCCAACCATGTTGTCCTGTTCAAGCATGCACATGTTTTATTTAAGTATTCTCCAAAGGTCTATTTTTTTCCAGCATAATGCAGATATTATGCTATCCTTTGAAATAAGATATATGAATTTCAAACAAAATTGTCAAAAACAATGACCTTGGTTACTCCATATGGTACACAGAAATAATTACATTTCACTTACGATACAGATGCACTTAACACAGTCATCAATAGTCATTCACCACCAACACAGTAGATTTTTAAATCACCTAAAACACCAAAAAGTTTTTTTTTTCTTTTCCAAAAATCTAAAGAAATTAATAGTTTGGGAAAAATGATAAGTTGAAAAGAAGGCAGAATTGTCAACTGAAATCATCTAACTGCATTTTTTTAAAATGTAGTATTAAGAACATGAAAATAGAACTTTTCATTGGGATTCAAAGGACCTAAGTATTCCCGATTGTGGTTTCCTTAGTCTACTTTTTAAAAAGTTTTTCAACCACTGCCATCAAAGAAGTTTCACTATATATTTGCTCTAGAAGCATAAAGTGACATGAGGCAGGTGTTAATATAATTGTTAATATTCACGCTCTAGGAAGATTAGTAACTTTTTAAACGATATACTAGGAATAAAGCCAGTTCTTCCCAAAGGATAGTAGAGTTTATCTTACTTTTATTAAGCAAATGTTTATTAAGATCTACTGTGTGCACAGCACTGTTCTAGAAGCTATTCTAGAAATGGGAAGCAAGAATTTCTGGCTTTACTTGAAAATGGTTGGATTAATTCTTTTTTATGATAAATTATGATAAGCATTTTAAAATCTCTATAGTAGAGGGATAATTATTAATTCTTTCCATGTACAGAAGCTAAACTTTATTTCTTACAGTGGTGGTTTGGAATGAACGAAACTTTTCATTTGACATACAACTTTTTTACACTGTCACGTGCAGACTTGTCTGCTGATATAGTTTAAAGGTGAAAAGGTGTAAAGACTTTTCACTTCAATGTACATAGAGATCAACTTTGCATCATCAAACTCCTATCCTCCTGATTTCGAGGAAAAAATTGCTCCTTGCCGTCCACAGGAGCCTTTCTCAGATAAATT
This sequence comes from Proteles cristata cristata, assembly GCA_017311185.1. Lineage (NCBI taxonomy): Eukaryota > Metazoa > Chordata > Mammalia > Carnivora > Hyaenidae > Proteles > Proteles cristata. Next base: position 1,602,594 of record JAESUZ010003804.1, on the reverse strand, counting down.
TGTGCTGCCTTCTCCAACGGCATAGAAAGCGTGCTTTCATCAAATATTGCTACATAAAGCACTCTAGTTTATCTCTGCATTTCAATTCACATTAGTTGTTCTCAAAATGTATTCAAGATCTAAAGTAAAATAAGTAATACATCAAGTGAGATTCTGGGATCACTGATTTTGTCATATTCATCCCAGCCTACTCTTTGCCGGAAACACGTAACGATATATCCAGTGTCTGGGCTTTTTCCTAACAGCAAAGAGGTTAGAGATCATTCGTAGATGTCAACTCCTTTTTCCTAATTTTCGACAAGGGGATTGATGATGGTAATCTACTTACAAGATAATATGTTGGGAATACAAAAGTAGGAAAGTCATTTGAACTACAAAACGTTAGTCCAGTTGATGACGAGAAACCCAAGAAAAGGTGCTGTAGAAATACAAGAACAGATAATGCACTGTCACACGAATACAGCAGACCAAAAAATATTACCGAAAAACGTTTGTGGCACAATAGTTTGGGATTAAAAAGTTCTCTAAAATCTGGCCGCACCAGAAGTTTCTCTATGAATGTGGCTCTAACTGTATCTATGAAGATCTGGAAAGTGCAACAACAACAACAAATCCTGATTCCTGATACAACAGGTGCACAATGAATTATTGCAGTTGTAACAGTATCTAGGTGCAAGGTAAACTGATAATTAATACTGAACTATCTGAACACTTTAGATTTACTAATGAGCATCCCCATGAGAAATACCGCAGCTCTAAAAGGAGTTAATTTGCACAGCCCACCATGGAACATGAGCAATCAGCTTGTTGTAAGTGCATAGAAAGTCCCCCTTTCTACAATTATAGTTTATCATGCCTATTCTGAAGACAACATAAGGACACTGAGATCACTGCTCCAAAGAACTCTAGCATGCATTATGATGGTTTCCTTCAGTCAATACAAATGTGTGGTATGCATTTTTTTCTTCATATGTAATAATCTTCATCATAGCCAATGTTCATGGTTTTAACAGGAAAAATTTTTATCAAAATGTTTTCCATATTTTTTTGTTTTGCATTCAACTGGAACATTATGTTCAAAGATTTATTTTATTTATTTTATTAAAAAAGAGTTCAGATCATAAGAAGCATCGATAGGTGGCATTTCATTGTGCTCACAAAGTCAAAGGGTCATGGACTATTCCTCTGCAGAACAGGTCAAACTCTTGTCTAGAAATGCCATTTGGTAGTTTTATTTCCATCCTCAAGTTTGGAAGCTTTGTTTTTATTTCACTGTCAACTTTCTTGCCTTGCTGTTTTTATCTGCAAAAGGTTTATTGTTTCTTCTTTCTTCCACATTGGAATTCTTTCCACAGCCAGAGCTCAATTTCTCTTAGACCTGGTTCCAAATGTCTTACAAAGCGGACACTCTGACAATATTTCCTCCTGAATACTCAGGAGATTCTGGCCTGTCATCTCCTTCAGGGGTGGTTACTGGAGGTGTTGGGATGCTTATTATTGCTGTAGTCACATAAGGTTGTTCACAGTTTAGTTTAACACACTCTTCCATTTTGGCATTTAAACTGGATCGGCTGATGAGGAAAAAGTAGATTTAAAATATAAGTTGTTTACTTAAGAAAATTCTTCCCTGCAACTGAGGAATGTATTTTATCAGTAACATTTCAAATACCTAATGACAGTCACCATGATTTTTAAAAAATGGAGCCCCAAACGTTAATATATGTTGAAGTGAACATCGGTCAGTTCATTAATATTAACTAAGTGTCTAATAGCCAGCTCAATTCGGCTCAGTCAGTGTTCATCAAAGTGTTTTCTACAAAAATGCAAGAAAGAGACTCAGGTCAGTTTTGGAAATCCAGGGTTAAGCAATGTAAAATTACTTTCTTTAAGACAGGACCTCTGAGAGCTTTGAGATGGTCTTATGAAAGGCATGTACCTCAATCACCTGTGGAATGTGTCTCAGTTCTTTTGACCACAGAATCATTTTACTATCTTGTCTCTTTGGGGAGAGATGATGCCCTTTAAGCTCTCAAGTTAGTGACAGCTAATTTTAAGAATCCTAGAATGTTAGACATTACCTATAATTCAAGATTTTCCCAAGTGGTGTTCTTGTGTGAGTTTTATACTCTATGTGGATAGAGGGAAAAGGAGAAAGGCACAAGAAGCGTATACATGGTATACTTAAATCTAATTATTTTCGTGGAAATCTTCCTTAAAATGTTTATGTCCTACAGTTGTCTTTCTAAATGCTTCTCTGTTTTCTCCTTATTTTGTAATGCAGAGGTAGAACATTTAGAGACAGAAATCTTTCATTGTTCTAAAATTTTTTAATATTCTGGTCCCAGAGACATCTGATTTATGTAAATCAACACAGCCTCAATTCAGAATCTCAAACAGGTTTTTCACAAAGATTGTTGAATGAGAACAAAGAAGCAGCACTGAATTAATGGATCGTTAATATAAAAACATAGCTATTTAATTTGAAGAATAAAGCAAAATTATTTTGGCAGGAATTGATCATTTTAATGAGTTGCATAATTGAAATGGATTACTTTGTATTACACATACATGTTTGTGGAAAAAACAAAAAGCAAATAAAGAGAAGCAAAGGAAAATACCATTAGAAAAATTTCACTTAAATTGTCCATAAACTAACCACAGGTGAACCATTTTAGCCTATCACTTATCTTTTTTTGTGTGTGTGGGATTGATTTTTGTGTTTCTTGTGGCTCAAAATATCTTTATGATCAAATGTATATATTGATTCAAAAGATTTGTATAGGCATAGTTTTACTTTTCACTGTTATATTGAAGGTGTTGATTTATTTTTAGGTGCTGCTGAGTACTTTTCAATGATACCAATGTCAATTTAATTTGTCTTCTTTAGTAAGGGTTGCCCACATATCATTTAAGGCTATTTGAATTTACACAAGGGGCTCCTGAGTATAAAGGTGTCTGCTCAAATAAGAAAAAGTTGTGGAGTTAAAGAGGCAGAAGTACATGTGTGCGTGCCTGACCATTTTGCCTTCTTCCTACTTTTCATACTGTACAGCTGCTGCTTTTGACTCAAATGAATATTATGGTATACTTGCTACGGTATTAGCTTGTCTCATACTAAACCCTAGGAACTAGGATTTAGATGCCACAGTGCTTCTCAAGTGTATTTGTTAAAAATTAATAAAAAAAATTATTTGTCCACCCCCCCCACTCCCACCCCACCCCAAAAATGCCAAATACACCAAGACAGCGACGTGCCTGCGGCTGGAGGTACGCTCTGGGAGCAAGGACAGGTGTGGGCGCCCACACAGATTAACCTCAGGTACCTGTTAGACAGCGGGGTTCTCTCCACGCATCTGATCTGGATTGTACTGAGTTCCTGCACACTGCCTCGGTGGCTTCCTGATACGTTGGCATTAGGGATGCGGAAGGTTTTTTTGTGTCGTCGTGAACAGCAAGTGCTGGTGACTCCTTGTGATGAGAGAGACGGGCTGTGACTTGAAGGACGGTTTCCAGTCGCAACTTCCATGCAGCTTTCTTCAAAGACTTGCTCATCCACAAACTCGTGATTCTGTTCCATAGTTGTGAGAACATGTGAAGAAGGCAACAAACACATTGTGACTTTAAGAAAGGAAATGAATGGCTTTATTTTTAAAACCCAAATATGCCCATACACTTAGACTATCCAATGGGCAACTAGCCACTTTCATAAATGCTGGAATATCAAAGCCAGCTCACGCTGGCATTTGTGTAGAAATAACATGTCCCTTGTTAGTCTTTGAGATAGACAACTGCAGGCTGATTTGATATGTCTTTATGGACTAACTTTATCTTGAATATAACTTATTAATGTAAACATAATTTCTGGAAGTTCAGAGGCAAAGAAAAAAATGGTTGAAAATGCATATAAAACAGTATTCACAGTGAATGTGTAAATTCAAATTGACCTTTATTTTTTAAACAGTTTGGAATTATGTTAAAAAAAAACTGCTTTAATAGAATGTCCCAAATTAGATTGTCTGTTATACATTAGCAAATATTTTCACATGAGATTGAAACATTTTCTAATTAGAAAATGAGATACTTAAAACTTTCTCTCTCTCTCTCTCTCTTTCTTTCTCTCTTTTTCTTTCTTTCTTTCTTTCTTTCTTTCTTTCTTTCTTTCTTTCTTTCTTTCTTTCTTTCTTTCTTTCTTTCCTTCTTTCTTCCTTCCTTCCTTCCTTCCTTCCTTCCTTCCTTCCTTTCTTTCTCTCTCTCTTTCTTTACCTTCCTTTCTTCCTTCCCTTCCTCCCTGCCTCCTTTCTTTCCTTTCTTTCTTTCCTTCCTTCCTTTTCCCTCCTCCCTCCCTCCCTCCCTTCTTCCTTCCTTCCTTCCTTCCTCCCTCCCTCCCTCCGTCTCTCTCTCTCTCTCTTTCTTTCTTTCTTTCTTTCTTTCTTTCTTTCTTTCTTTCTTTCTTTCTTTCTTTCTTTCTTTCTTTCTTTCTTTTCTCTTTCTGAGAGAGAGTGCCAGCAGAGGAGAGGGGCAGAGGGAGAAGAAGGGAGAGAATCTTAAGCAGGCTCAACACTCACTGCAGAGCCCGACATGGGGCTCAACTCGGGCCTCAGTTGAGACTCTGAGACTCTGAGACCATGACTTGAACCAAAATCAAGAGTCAGACTCTTAACCAACTGAGCCACCCAGGTGCCCCTATACTTTCTATCTCTTCAGCTGTTCCTTTAAAATTCCCAAGTATAGACAAATGATCTATTAGTTAAAATAAGTAAAATACTGCAAAATGTGCCATTTTATATTTGATCCAGAAAGGGTGAGCACCGGACTCTGAGGTCTCCTTTCTTACCTTTGTGACAGGTCACTGGTTGTACTCAGCACTGCCTGTATTTATAGTTCTTCTGATGCCAAACAGTGATGGGCATCGTTTTGCATACCACATTTTAAACAAAACACAGTGTAAATTTTGCATCTACAATATTTAATAAAGAATTGCTTCCTAAAATGCCTATGTAAGAATTTTTTTTTTTTTAATTTTTTTTTTTAATCTTTTATTTATTTCCAGGAGAGAGAGACAGCGTGAGCAGGGGAGGGTCAGAGAGAGAGGGAGTCACAGACTGAAACAGGCTCCAGGCTCTGAGCTGGCAGTCAGCACAGAGCCCGACGCGGGGCCCGAACCCACGAACCGCGAGATCATGACCTAAGCGAAAGTCGGACGCTTAACCGACTAAGCCACCCAGGCGCCCCGCCTATGTAAGAATTTTACCTCATAAATGTAAGGGAAAACATTTGGGTACGAACTGCTGGAGAATGACTTCAATTACTATTTTTTTTCTTTGTGTGGGTGGGAATAATCTTATAATGGAAGGCTTTGCACATGCCAAGTTCTACATAACTATCTCTCATCCTAAAATATTAGCAAAACGATTGAAGCAATTCACTGGCCAATAGCAAATAGATTGTTTTAGTTACGCATTTTGTTATTTCTTTGCTGAGAGAAGCATTCTGAAGTAAATGAAATCTATGATTCTAGTTTAAAGTCCAGAGAATAATATGACCAGATAAGATAGAATTTCCCATTAAGAAGTGAATTTCAATGTCAAATGTTATAGAAAAAATATAGTTCAAGAAGCATTCACTATCTGTTTTCTTCTTTTACAATGCACAATTCTCACACAAAATGCAAACATTTAATGCACGAGACTCTAATTTATCACATCAGTGATTGGAAGTGAAGAAGTCATTCTGTTGCTTGTTATTTTTGTAGGTAGCTCAATTTAAACTGTGTTAATTGGTATTAAATAATTTTTATTTGAAAGGTAAAATAGTAAAAATAAAAGGTAAGATAGTAAAAAATGAAAATAAAAGAGAAGAGCATGGGGATAAATAGATTTGATTATTAATGTTACCATTTACCTTTCAAAGAGCATCCTAAACGTTATAGACCATATCCTGTAAGTTATGAATCTTTAGTTAAAAATGCAAATAGAAGGGGTGACCTGGTGGCTCGGTTGGTTGAGTGGCTGACTTCCTCTGAGATTGTGATCTCATGCTTCTTTGGATTCTCTGTCTTCCTCTTTCTCTGCCTCTTCCCTGCTCTCTCTCTCTCTCTCTCTCAAAAGTAAACATTAAAAAATGCAAATATAATCATGTAACGACCCTGTTTAAAACCTTCAAATAATATTTCATTTATTATGAGATAAAGATCAAAATTCTTCACATGCCTCCAAAGCCTCCATTATTTGGATTTTCTCTCTCTGCTTGAGTCGCTGTATGCCCTGTCTTCTGAGCCCCCTCAAGTTCTTGCAGTTCCTCTTATGCCAACTTCCAGGCTTCCCCGGGTGCCTACACCACCTCTCAGCTCCTTCATTTCTTTGCCTAACCAACTCTTAGGCATCCTGTGGGTCTCAGTGCAAGTTTCTCCAGGAAGCCCCTAGTGACTCCACCCTCTCTGTGGCGCTGCACTGTGACCCCATTTTCCTCTGCAGCTCACGACCCTTCTCCAGTAACATCTGTGTTTTATCCCATGCGAGAAAGCTTGGTGGGGGAAGAGGCCACACCTGACTTTTGGCTCACTGTCTGCCACGTAGTAGGCAAGCCACACAAATTTGTCGAATGACTGCGTAAGGAAGTGAATAAATGAATGGGGAATATGTTGGAAATGAGAATACAAGTATGTACCCCTGGGGACTGAGTGAGTAGACTTGATTCAAATATGGTGAAAATTTTGTTTTGCTTTGTAGTCAAAGACTGTGACCCTTTTTGACAAGCCAGTTAGGGAAGAGTTCGTCTGCTAAAGTGGAGGTCTGACTGAAAGCTTCTATGTGGAGAAGTGCAGACTCAGTCCTCAGTTCCAAGGGGCTTGCCAGCGATTAATGTGTCATTTTTCTTATGGGAACACATAGTTTTTATTATCCATCTTGTTTATTACAACCTTTAATGGAAAGAATGCTTATATTCAGTTACTAATCTTTTTTTTGTTGTTATTGCTATTGTTTTTCCCTTTACCTAGATGTCAGGAACACAGGAACTACATTGTTTTTTGTTTAATTAACATTTTAATTATCTGAGGAAAAGTCATAATTTACAGGACTTGCAGTCAGGTGTTGGGAAACGACTTTCCATTGGCATTAAACTGATATTTCAGACTAGAGTTAAGATAATCACTGAAGGTAAAAACATTTTAAATAATTCTCTAAAATACTTTTCAAGTGGAAATGTCACTATAGCCTTTAAAAGCAATTTCAAATATTGTGGGTTTTTTTTTTTTTCATTTTTAGTCTATTTTCCAGTAATGTAGACAGTGAAATCATACTTGGAAGCACTCAGTATTCACCAAAGCAAATGGTATTATTACTGTCTCAGTACAGGGTGGACAGTCAGGCCTCTTCCTTACCGTGGTTTTTTCTAGGCAGTGAAGCAGGTGGTGGTGCTGGGTTTCAAAGCTGGAGCCGGATTTGCTCACGAAGGCCTGCTCATCCTCTGAGGACTGTGAACACACAGAAGACAGAAGCGCTTTCTGTTTCATTTGCAAACAATGAGAACCTCAGCTACACATTTCCACAGAGAGATCTAGCCTATTTCCTGAGATTAAATGGCAACAGTTTAATTTTTTTTTTAAACGAAAAAGGGACAAACGTGCAGTTGCTTTTAATTTTGGTAATCAGCATTTATATTTCTGTGAAATTAGCGGGCTTTTAGACTTGCCTCCCTGAATTGAAAATTTAAATCGGTTTTGCTCATTCAACTACTGCTACCTTTGAAAGCCTGGGAGCTATTCTTTTTGGATAATAAATTTTAATCTAGTCCTTAGATAATTCTGAGATCATGATCATGCTCACCTACATAAAAGCTATTTTGATAGAAAGATGAGTGGAATCCTAAATATTAAAGGAAAATTTGAGGTAAAAGTAAAGTTTCTCTTGTATTTCCTGCCATGTGAGCTTTAGAACACTGAATGGTGTTTCCTCTCAATTAAGAAGCCAAACAAGACATCTTAACCCCACACAAACGAATTTTAAGGAGCATAAGTAATTTTGAAATAAAAATAGGTATTTGTATCGGTGAGAATTTTTGAACTTTCCCATGTTTCAATAACACAGTGAGGAAATATTGCCCAATCATGAACGGGAGTCATGATTCACCGGCAATATTTCATAGCCCAGGTTCTAATCTGCTACATACAGCCAATGAGACTGTACAGAGGGCGAGGGTATTTAAAAATGACACTTTTGTTGTTTCAGTAGCCATTTTCATTACTGCCCACAATAAAATTATATGGTTAAATGGAACTAAATCAATATTACACTAATAAATCAAACATTAAAAAAAGTGAAATGCTTGACCGTACCTGCAGTTGATTACTGAGTAAGCCATTCCGTTTGCTCTGCATGTAAGCATTAGCACTTCCGCTTTTGGCTGCTCGGATCCTGGCGAGTCTGGCTTTCTATAAGCACGAAGAGAAATAAATGTTCTGTACATAGTCATGAATTAGTTTCTTAAAACAGTGAAGGCACCCTTGTGTAATGCTCAAGTCAGCATACACATTTTTATAAGTATGCTAGCTTTTCACATATGATTATTGAAAATTAAATGTTCACCATTTGAGTACTTTTTTGTCATGAACTTTTTCAATAAGATCAATTAACTACTTTGGAGTTGGTGCATTTAAGACTTGTAATGAAGTCCTTACAGTAAGATCAAGTTATTTCATTATAGTTTCTGTCAATTGTGTTAAGAGAAAAACGGCAGTAGTCCTTTATTTATATTTTCACTTATCCCAATCTGAATAACTTAACTTAATCAAATGAAGACAACACACTACCTTCCAAATCATTTTCATTTAAACTAATGTCTTTATAAATATTAGTAAATATATTCCAGGAACCAATTGCCTGCTTGCCTCCCTTTCTTTCTTTCTTCTACTTCCCTCTTTCTTTCCTTACTTTTTAAAGTTTTTCTTTAAAAAAAGATTTTTTAAAAAATGTATTTTAAAAATACATATGTGGTTTGTATTAAATAATAAAGTAGTGTATGTGAAATCTCAAATACCAAAAAATATTTTTGCAATTATTTTGTTAAATTGAACAATGTAGACCCCATGCCGAATAATAAGGAGTCTCCAAAAAAAAATCCTTAACTTATCCATTTTTTTTCTATTGACACGGGCCCATACCACAGCATGCTTATCTGATTTTTATTTCTCTCTGAAATTTGTTGAGATGAGAACATAGTGAGCCACTCTAAGGAGATTTGTAAACTTATTTTTTAACTTTAAAACATTTATGTATAGAGAACGTTCTCCAGTTTAGAGGGCTAAGGGTGGTTACTTCAATTGTTCACAGCTACAGTGAGATCACCAAAGTAATATTACTGAGCAAACTCACTGTTTAGCCAGATATCTGGTATTCCATTCTACTTTAGAACTGCTGTTTGTGTATGGAATGAGTCATGGAATGAGTCTGGTTTTCACTTCCTGGAGGGCATTTTTTGGTGAACATTCTGTTTGTAAGATGTGTATCTAGCATGTGTATATAAGAAAGGCTGGGATGGCAGTTCTTATAAAATTACCCCATAAAGCCTTCTTTTTTTTCCTTTCCAAACAACCCAGATAAATACAATTGTAGTCTTTAGCCCTGGGATTTTTTTTTAAATAAAAATTTAAAAATTATCTACCGCTTTCAAAATGATAAATGAATACATACATATGATGAAAATTTTAACACAAAAGTGCATCAAAAGCAAGTAAGTCTCTTTGGACCTGGAGCTACCGTACTCCTACACTTCAGAGGCAACCACTGGTAATATTTCTAGAGAGTCTTGCCAGGGATTTTCTAGGCATATAAAAGCAAGTGTGTGTGTGTGTGTGTGTGTGTGTGTGTATATATATATTCATACATTTATACACACATATTTTTATTCATTTGGGACAATCTGCTTCACACTCCTTTGTACTCAGCAGTTTCCATTTAATAGATTGGAACTCCTTCCATATCTACATATATAGATCCACCTCATTCATTATAAATATATAATATACCAGTGAATAAAGCATCATTTATTTAACCAGCCAACGACCATTAATTTTTTAAAGCATCTTTTGCCACTTGAACATCATGATGTACTTTTCTGCAAGACAGTTTCTAGAAGCAGAAGTATTCCTAGATCAAAGGGTGTCTGTGCGTGTTTTATCACACTTCCCTCCAAAGTTGTACCAAGATGCCCTTTCACTCACAGCATTTGAGAGTAGCACTGAGACATCTGAAGTTCTCAAAATAGCATTAAGATATCATCTGGCTTCAACTCCACCCCTTCTCTCTTCATCTGTGAATTTATTCTTCCTGTTTGCTGACTCCAAGTTAAAATAATACTTTGTACAAAGATCATATTGATAAGTGATGGGAAAAATAGACAAAACTCACTCTTTGTTAGCAGTATACCGTTGAGATCACTCAAAGCCCTGAGACAATACTAGAGAATGAAGTTGGAAGGTAGGAAATTTTTAACTTCAAAAGCTGTGCTGCCCAGACAGGATTTCAGGCCAGACTTGATAAAACAATGGGAAATGACAAGCACATTTGGAAGTGACTTTGAATTGATGTAGTAATTCGGAAATAAGTAATTTAAATATACATTTGGTTTCCAGAAATGGATTATTGTGGAAATTTAAGTCTTAAAATCTCATTGGTCTCCTGAAACAGTTGATGCCTGTTTTTGGTCTCTCTCTCCCCCCACCTTTCCTCTCTCCGTCGTCTCTCCCCTCTTCCTCCTTCCCTCCCTCCCATCTTTCTTCCTTCCTTGGGCATTTGCTGTATGCAATTACACTGCCTATATCATGGTCCCTAGTCTCATGTATGTTATTCTCCAAGCATTCCGCAGCAGTATTAGAACATTTTTTTTCACAAATGAGATATTTATTTACATTAACCCAAAACACCGTCCAGCAATGGAAAACGACACATATTGTCTACACTGGAAAGCTACATATGGTGGCAACCATTACTACAGCAGTAGTTCTAAGTGTGGGGGGAAAATAAGCAGTTGTTGTAGACACAGAAAGGCCATTTTGCTAAGCCATGTACTTTGTTAGAAAAAAAACTCTAATCTCAAATTTCAATCACGACTTTTCTTCCATTTTACAACAATACTATATAAGTTAATTGGTTTAATTGGTCTTGTGGAGCATCACACCAAATGCCTGTTGAACAATGCCAGTTTTTATGACCTGTGATTACATCTTTGCTTTCAGTAGGTAATTGAGGAAATTTCTTTTATGAAGATATTTTAGAAAATCACTTTACTTCTGACCCACTCAGTACGACGGTCTTGGCAACTGTGGCTTTGTAGATGAGAGATTAAAAGAAAACCACCAGCTACTAGGAGGAAATGTATTCCTTGCAGCCCCCACCCCTATTTTGTAGGAAATACAACTTCTTGGCATGGCCAAGTACCAGCAAATATTATGGAGTGAAAGTAAGGTCTCACTAAATAGCCTATTTGGAAAACAGGAGGCTTTCAGATTTTTAATTAAACAAAAAGGCTTGTATTGTCTGTGTAAAAAAATAAAAAGCATAGCTTTGAAGTTATTTTCAAATTCTTTAGAAACACCGATGGTGTTGGTAGAAATAAATTGTCTCATAAGCACATTTTCCCCTATGCGTCTCAATTCTTTATAAATTCAGCTTTCTTCTAAATTCTCTAAATTCAGCAGGATTTCTCAAAGTTGGGGTCCAAAGAACCAGTAAGTATTATAGGTAAAATCCAAACCAACGAAATGAAACAAACAAACAAACAACAGGTACTGTGCTCAAGAGAAGTTTGGGAAATGCTGAGAGGTCAAACAGATTTCTTTGCTGGTGGATTCCTTACAACATATCATATTATGGATGTTCACTATGAAGACAAAAGGGGGATATAGTATATAATTTTTCTCAGACTAGTTTGACATGGAACCTTTTTATTGTACAGTATTCAGAGGCTAGTATGCAGTGGTTTTCAGCAAGTGGATTGTTTTATGATTGAACCAAATGACATTATATAAACTTTACAATGTATTCTCTGGAACAGACACAGGGGACCCCGTCAGACACGGTATAAGCCAAAAGCCACAGAGATAGCAATTTTCTTAAATGTGATCTATCTTCTAAATGAAGTAGGAGGTAGATTGTGAGGATTTATTGGACCATGTTGTTGCCAAATCACAAAATGTTTTCATTACTTTTGAAAAATAAACGTATTTTAGGTAGCTTTACAAGTGAGGTCGAGAAGGTCTTTCTCCTTTGTAATGTGAGGCAATTCCTTACTCTTCAAACACCAGCCCACATACTTCATGTACCATTTATTCTGGAAATTTGACTTAGACTCGTTTCTTTCATTTAAGGTTTAGTCAAATGCCTCATGTGGAGGTAGCAAGTAAGCTCTATCAGCATTTACAAATTTAAGGAATTTATTGGAATCTTTCCATTTGTTAAGGTAAATAGCTCCCCTAGAAATCAGAAGTTAATGCCAAATATTAATAAAAAGAAAGAGGGAGAAGAAATCAGTGGAAGATAGTGCAAATTTGTCAGCTCTAGAGCTTGGTTAATCCTGGTGATGGCAGGTCTGGGCAGAAACAGTGCCAGCATTTGGGTTAGTGGAAGGGACCCTGAAAGAAAGGGTCAGTGAAAGAGAGGGCCACGAGAATTCTCCAGGTGGGAAGAGGTAAGAACTGAGAGAAGATTGTAGGTCATACCAGAGACAAAAATCATGCTTCCCATATTGTTTTCAACTGGTCCTAGGAATGTCCACCCAACCTTTGGAATGGAGGACACTGTCAAGGTGAAGAAGACTCCACTCTTCATTCTTTCACTCATTTCACAAATTATTAAGTGCCTATTTTATGTTGAGCACTGCACTTAGAACAATGGAGGAGAGGGAACATATGTATAATACATGATAATAGAGTATGCATGATATTGTAGGAGGAGGGAAGCTGGAGCAAGTAATGGCATCCATGTCATTGAGGGAAATCTTCATAAAATGGGTAATACTTGAGCTGAGTACGGCACCCTCAGTAGGAGTTTGCCAGGTGGTTATATTTGGTGGTATGAGGATGGAACAGAGACTTAAGAGCGGAAGTAGGTAATTCAGTAAGGCTGAAACACAGAGTGGATATCATGATGTATACAACCTTCAGATTCTTTCATGTGTTGATAATGGGGGTTCTGAAGCTATAGACAAACATCTAGTTATCCACAGAGATGGCCTTAGTGATACTTTTTTTTTGTTTTTGTTTTATTTATTTTTGAGAGAGTGATAGAGACAGCATGAGCGGGGGAGGGTCAGAGAGAGAGGGAGACACAGAATCTGAAAGAGGCTCCAGGCTCTGAGCTAGCTGTTAGCACAGAGCCTGACGTGGGGCTCGAACCCACAAACTGTGAGATCATAACCTGAGCCGAAGTCGGATGCTTAACCGACTGAGCCACCCAGGCACCCTGTGATACTTTTTAATATTGGGTAATCTAAGAGAGATCATACTCAGGTTCTAGAAGGCTGTTATTTATTTTAATTATTCTAAAATTCTATAAAAATTATTTGATTTGGACATTAATTAATGTACTAGGCAATGGTTCTCAAAGTACGGTTTCCAGACCAGCAGTATCACCATCGCTTGGGAACTTGATAGAAATGCAAATTTTCTTCCTGTAATCCCACAGTACTGAATCAAATGCTACAGGGGTAGGTCTAGCAGTCTGTATCTTAAAAAGCTCTTCAGATAATTCCAATGAATCTAATGTTTGACAACCACCAGAGTAAAGTATGATAAAAGACTGAGTATTGGTAACTTCTTTCTGTATCAATGTCAACATTTTTATGTGGCAAGCAAAAATTTACTTACATTGTCCATTGGCTGTACATTGGCTCACTGATCCAAAACTTCTCACTGTATTTAGAATTATCTATAGAAAATCCCTAAAATACATAACTCTATTAATGGCAGAATTTCGTTGTCTTAGATTGCAATCGGTAGGTGTGTATGCATATGAACATCTGTAAAATGGAAATAATAACATTTCTTGTGTGAGCTGATTGTGAAAAAGAAAATAACAGATATAAAGCCACCTGGGATATACTAGAAACTGTAGAGAGGGTTGTTGTTTTTGCTATTAGCACTATTAAATTATAATTATAATTATGATTACTATTATACATGAAAATTACTTACAATTGGCCTTGTAATCACACCTTGATTGACTGGTGTGATTTGTATCTTAAAGCAAGGTAGGTTCCCAACTTCAAAGTATCAACCCTACTATCTGTCATAGTATCAATTTAGCTTTATTTTGGCAACTGTTTTCTTTAAAAAAATTTTTTATGTATATTTATTTTGAGAGAGAGAGATCAAAAGAGCTCATGCAGGTGAGAGCAGGGGAGGGGCAGAGAGAAAGGAAGAGAGAAAATCTTAAGCAGTTTCCACGTTGTCAGTGCAGAGGGCTCGGACTCACATCTCATGAACCATGAGGTCATGATCTGAGTGGAAATCAAGAGTCTGCCGCTTAGCTGACTGAGCCACCCAGGCGTCCCAGCAAATATATTCTAATCAATAAATACTATTGAATACCTCAAATACTATTGAATAAATACATCTACTAAAATACAGTTTCTTTTTAAAAAAATTTTTTTATGTTTATTTATTTTTGAGAGACAGTAAGACAGAGCATGTGTGGGGGAGGGGCAGAGAGAAAAGGAGACACAGAATCCAAAACAGACTCCAGGCTCTGAGCAAGCATTCAGCACAGAGCCTGACACAGGGCTCGAACCCATGAACCATGAGATCATGACCTGAGCCGAAGTGGAGGCTCAACCGACTGAGCCATTCAGATGCCCCTAAGATACAATTTCTAATGGTAGGAGTGAAAGGAGACTTGTTCCAGTTTAAGTCTATATTCACCCACAGGTCAGTGTTTAGTTAAGAAATGATCAAGGATGGGGTGCTTGGGTGGCTCAGTCAGTTAAGTGGCTGACTCTTGATTTTGGCTCAGATCACTATCTCATTGTTCATAAGTTAGAGCCCTGAGCTGGGCTCCTTGCTGACAGGGCAGAACCTGCTTGGGATTCTCTCTCTCCCCGTGTTTCTTTGCTCCCCTCCTCTCAAAATAAATAAACTTAAAAAATAAAAAATGATCAATGGTGGCTAGAAATGTGCATTCCTTTTAAGAGTGCGGGCAGGTAGTGAAAGCAGGAAGAGTACTTGCTGGGAGAAGAGCCTAGAAGAAGGAAAGTATCCCTGAGTGCTGAGGGGAATGTTCTCAAATGTATAAATTTTTTTAATGTTTATTTATTTTTGAGAGAGAGAGAGACAAAATGAGAGCAAGGGAGGGGCTGAGAGAGACACACACAGAGAATCTGAAGGAGGCTTCAGGCTCTGAGCTCTTAGCACAGAGTCTGATATGGGGTTTGAACTCATGAATTATGAGATCATGACCTGAGCTGAAGTTCAATGCCTAACTGACGGAGACACCCAGGCACCCCTCAAATACATATTGTATATATTTCACACTTTTGCTTGAGTTTGGAACTGAAAATAAGACCAAACACTGAAAACCATGGTCTAAAAAAGTGTTGTGTAATATTCCTTATTATTCAGCTTGACTGATGTTTGTACTAAACTGACTGTTTGCTGGACTGAATTAGCTAATTTTTGATAACTTTGATATTTGTCAAATCACCTAGTTCCAGATAAACCTAAAATGCCTTAACCTAAGGAATAAATTCTAAATTCATTTATGCAAAAAGGCTTCTAAATTATTCTAAGATTCTCTTTACTGATTTGATTGTTGCAGATGACAAAGTTTGAAGAAAATACAGATATTTTGGTGTTCAATTTATTAGAAAGTCAGATTTGTACTTCCTACATTTTCCTTATAGGTAGTTTTTCTTTCCCCTCCCCCACTGGGAACATGAGTTATAGGTAGCTCTTATGCTCTTTTTTTTTTTTAATGTTTTTATTTATTTCTAGGAGAGAGAGAGACAGCGTGAGCAGGGGAGGGTCAGAGAGAGAGGGAGTCACAGACTGAACAGGCTCCAGGCTCTGAGCTGGCAGTCAGCACAGAGCCCGACGCTGGGCTCGAACCCACGAACCGCGAGATCATGACCTAAGCGAAAGTCGGACGCTTAACCGACTAAGCCACCCAGGCGCCCCGCTCTTATGCTCTTATATCAAAGAAGGATTTCTAGAATGGAGATGCATGGGTCCTGGGGATCTAAGATTTTTGTTATTTTAAACAATGTACATGTGTGCCCAGTTAGAAGGATTGTGATGCGTGGGCAGAGCCACGGTTGTGAGTTGGCCCCTGGGGGAGGGGCCAACTGTGGCCAAAATTTCTCCATCTCTGCTTGCCAAAGATATGCCCTATGTGAGACTATAAAACCGCTCCGAGGGTACATTTTGCTAACCTCTGTTTATTGAATTATCAGTTCCAATATTCATATTAATTGGACTACTCTATTTTCCACAATAATTAAGGGCTAGGTACATGCCCAAAAATGGGAGAGTCTGCAAAGCAAAAAAGGACAAAGCTGACAAAATGACTCTTTGCAAAAGGCAGAGGATCTGTGATGGTAGATGCTCTGTGACCATATTGATTACTGGTTTCCCTGAACTTTCCCGAGAGTTACTTTGTGAGATTTTATACTCAACTAAAAGACCAACATCATTCAAAAGCATAATTAAAATCCTGTTCTGGAATTAGCTACAAAGTTAGTTATAAACCACACCAAAATTACCGGCATTGTGGATCCACTTTAGTCATGCCTATGAATAGGTTTTGGATATTAAAAACAATCTATCCATAAAGCACAATGATAGAGTATCCATGAGGAGTACTGGAAATCTAGCACCAAGGTCCTGAAGAAACTATACAAGAGATTTCCAAAATTATTTCTAAGCAGCTAGAGCCCTGACTCTAAAGGTGACTATTTTGACAAAAATTGTGGAATGGCTAAACTAACATTTAGTGCTAACATTTAGTCAGGTTTTCTGAGAGGCCACCTACCATAGTGTTTAAGCGTATAAACCTGGGTGCCAGGTTGGCTTAGATTGAATGATGGTCTTATAATTTATTGAATATGTGACCTTAGAATTTCTCAATTTCTGGGTACCTTAGATCCTTATCTAGAAAATAGGAATAATAATGATGACTCACTCCTAGACTCATGAAGATAATATGAATTAGTTTTAAAAAAAACACCAAACTAGTACTTGGCACATAGTAAAACCAGCAATAAATGTTAAATATTGTTAGTATTATGATATACTTATATAGACTTATATAAATTTGTGAGGTATGTATGTTTTCCCCATCTGACAGTTGAATATACATCCTGCTAACTCTTAGAGGGATTAATAACTGGCACAAAGTTCAGAGAAACAGTAAACTGCTGGGCCAGGAATAAAACTCAGCTATTAATGATCATATTTCTCCTACTTCCTGGGTCAACTATTTAAAATATCTGAGACATATTTTAGTTCCTTTTAATAGTCCTTGCTTACTGGAACCAGCTTGACCCCTGATGGACAGGGATGGAATGAATCAGATCTAGAAATCTGATTCTGATTAAATTTGCCAAGAATCTATCTTTGATTTTACTACTATCATTAGTGCTGTTTACTAGATAATTCTTTCTCTCTGCCTCTGATTACACAGTAGGATTATATTTCCCTGCCCACTTTGAAGTTACACGCAGCTATGTGACTTACTTTGGCTAGTGCAATAGAAATGGAAGTGACCTGGCCCACGTCCAGGAGGAGGTTTTAGGAGTCAGTGTGATTCATCACGTCCTGTTACCCCTGTTTGAATGACTGCAGAATGCTTTGTTAAGATGGAGTTTCTATCACTGGACCAGTAAGGGACCTGAAGCATGACTGAGAAATATTCCTTGCTGTTTTAAGCCACTGAGATATTAAGGTTCCTTTTTTTAAAATTTATTTACTTCTAGGAGAGAGAGAGAGAGAGCGCGTGAGCAGGGGAGGGTCAGAGAGAGAGGGAGGCACAGACTGAAACAGGCTCCAGGCTCTGAGCTGGCAGTCAGCACAGAGCCCGATGCGGGGCTCGAACCCACGAACTGCGATATCATGACCTAAGCGAAAGTCTCAGACGCTTAACCGACTAAGCCACCCAGGCGCCCCAAGGTTCCTTTCTTTACTGTAGTATAACCTAGCCTGTGCTGATGATGCAACTATCCACCGAATATGGAACACTGAGTAGCCAGTAAGGGATTTTTAAAGCTCACTGTTAAAAAGGGAAGATGCTAAATCATGGTTTCCCAGAGCTGAATACACACCTTCTGTGCTCTCCGTTTGTCTGCTCGTTGATTTTGGTGGTAGATCCGACTGAAGTTAGATACGATCACTGGAACAGGCAGAGCAATGACCAAGACCCCACTCAGCGAACAGATGGAACCAAATATCTTCCCTGCTATGGTTTTTGGTACCATGTCACCATACCTGGTTAGAGAAAAAAACATATGGTTTTAAGTCACAGACATTTATTTTCAACTGCTACAAAGAGCTTTTTACTCGAAGTCAAATAATTTTTTGGACCAATCCATCTCTACTTCATGACTACCATATACATGGATTAAGACATTAATAAACCAGAAATTATGAATATCTGAATAGGAAAAATTATTTTTCAATATTGCAGAAATTGGTTCCAATAGTTTGATATCTCTTTGATTGGAAAATGTTTTAAGCCAGATGATGTAATGATAGCTCTTTAGTTGCCCTTTATATAATATGGCAAAGTTCTTTGCATTTATTTATAGTTATCCTGAATTTCATAGTCAGGATAACATCTCTTTCCACATAATTTTTTCAGCATTAGATTAGTTATGAAATTTAAGTAGAAGAAGTGGTATATCACATTCCTTTTATCAGATATAATCACTTTAAAAAAAAAAGCTTTCCAAGGTCTCATTAACCTTCACTTGTTAAATCCAATGGCCATTTCTCCATGATGATCTTATTCAATTTCTCATTTTGTTCTTGATTAGTTTTCTCTCTTCTTGGAACACTTTCTGCTGGTTTCTCTTGGAACACTTTCTGCTGGTTTCAGTATTGGAAAATTCCCTTCGTGGTCCTCATACCTCATTGGCTGCTCCTCCATCTTATTTTCTGGCTCACCCCCCTCCCCATCCCTTATCTGATTTTTAAATCTTGGAGTAATTTAGCTCTCAGGCTCTTTCTGTCTCCATATAAACCCTTTCCTATGTGATTTCATCCACTCTCATAGCTTGAAGTTATCTATACGTTGCTGATACCCTAATTTATATTGACAGCCCTGATGTCTCCCTAGAAAATCAGACTCATATCTTCAGTGGTCTAGTCTGATTTTTCCTACACCTGGATTTTTAAGAACCAATTAGGAGCCAATTAAGACAAATTAGCCAATAAAGAACGCTATGTCCCTAGCTTCGTCTGCCACCCTCAAATCTGTTCCTCCCACAGTCTATCATCTCCAATTATGTGGAATGGCAAACCACTCAATTGCTCACATCAAAATTGAATGAGTCACCTCAATCCTCAGTCATGCATCTCATTTTTGAGCTAGTCGTGTCTTTGAATTATGTCCTGTTATGGTCTCTTTCCTCAACCTCCATATTACAACAACCCAAGCAATCACCATCTCTTGCCAGAGCCATGGATAGATATAGCTTCTTACCCAAACTCTCTCTTCCGTATTTACCACGTTACAATTCATGCCAACATAGCAGTAGGAGTTATGGTTTTAGAATAGAGATTGCCCTGGTGCTACTTTGCTTAAACCTTCCAATAGACTTGGAACTAAAATAAATCCAAACTCTTCAGTTTTATCTCTGAAGGGCCTATATCATTTAATTACTGCCTATAATTCATACCACCTTGCACCAAGTCCACTGTCTTGCAGCCACGCTGGCCATCTGGCTTTTTGTCCACAATGTGCAGCCCACAGATCATCATTATTCAGGTTGAGACTTAAATGTCTCCTTTCCAGAAGTTATTTTCTGGCCATCTTATCCATAGTGGTCTTATTCTCTCCCCTAAACATTCTCTTGAACATTTTCTCGTTTAATGACCTTCACAGTACTATTAACATATGATATTTTATAACTTATTAACATATTTATTTTTTGACCACCCACCTGCCCTGCTGACATTAGAACATAACCTTGACAAAGCAGGATCTGCTTTATTTAGTCTCACTAGCAGAAAGCAGGCACTTAATAATAGTCAAAGAACCCATTTTCTCTACCTTGCTGATACAGAGTTCTAAGAATTCATTTCTGGAGAGGGGGCAAGAAGGAGGTCTTTTGATTATATTATTGTAGAAGTTGCCCAGCTGTGACTATAGAGTCCCAACTACTTCATGTTCACTTTGGGGGTCTAGTGTGCTCAGCACTCTGAGAGGAGGTTAGGTACTGGAATCCAGACTCAAGGAGGTTTAGGAGGACTTAGAGATGCATTACATCTTGAAGGGTAGCCCAGGAAATGATAACTCTAATTGTGTTTTGTGGGAAAATATTTGTATGTCATTATGGGAGAGGGTTGCAGAGGAATTGGCCCAGGAAAGGCTGGTGAGAGTGACAACATATTCAGGGTCTGGTCCCCTGTTTTGAAGGCCCAGTTACTCATTCTTGTCAGTGTTTGTGGGTGATCAGCAGTTGAGCTAATTAACTGTAACTAAAATTCCCACAGGGTTTTGGCATTAGAATGGCAGGATTAATTTATAGTGAAACAAACAAACAGACAGACAAAGAATAGAAAAACCCAGGGACCGGAATGCTGTGTCCATATGAAACAGAGTCTCTTTCTGTAGTCCATCAGGGAAGTTAAATTATAATCTGAAGTTTATGTTAGTAAAGAAACAGTCACACATACAAGAAAGTATAAGGCGAGTGATAAAGTCTTGAGGACTTGTGTCCTGTAGGGATCTGTCAGTGGAGTTGGAAGATCAACTTTTTATATAATGCTGTGTGCTCATGAGCCAACTTCTATGTTTGCCACAGTTCACATTGAGTGCCCAGCCATATTTTATAGACATCTTTTTTTCCTCCTTGTACAGTAGGTCCTGGAGAAGTCTAAAACACACAAGCTGCTTTGAAAAAAAAAAAAAAAAGGAGGGGGTTGATTTTAATGTCTACCAATCAGGATCTAGAAAGTGTTTCTAAAAGGAAAATAAATAAAACTCAACTATGTTTGCTGTGGCCAGAATAGACAAGCATTGAGTCCATGCAATTAAAGTAAACCTTGGAAGATATAAATACATAAAATAAAATAAATAAAATAGCTAAATGACTCCAAAATAAAGCTTTTCCTGTCTTTCTCTAAGAGATTTTTAAAAATTAGTATTTATCAGCTACTTTCTGTATCCTAGGCTCACTATACCGTAGAGTAGACAAGACTAGCACTCTTGTAATTATTAGAGAAAATTAAGAGCTAAACTGTGTGGTATGGACCCGAAGTTCAGTAAGACTTTAAGAAGACAGAAGGCTGGTAAGTTCAAGTAGCAGGCTGTGGTGGTGGTAGGGATGCAGGTTAATCATATGTTCAGAAAGGCCTTACCTCGAAGAAGAAAGGAGAACATAGGCTCTGAGGGATTCAGTCAAAGGAATTCTGAGCCAATTGATAAAGCAGGTTTTCCTGGGAAAGCAATTTTTGATAAGGTGCCCAGGATTCAACTAGAGAAATAATCACTGCAAATCCTTTTTGAATATAAACAGAGATTATAATATAAATAAATACATAAAGCAGAAAGTGAACTTGGTAGTCAGAGGGGAAAAATGAGCAAAGTGAAATTTCTTGTACATTTCAAAAAAGGGTAGAAAGTAAAGATATGTGCCAGCTTGCTGAAAGACAGAAAATTCAGTGTAGAAGGATCCATAAGGGAAAAGAGATAACAGATAGAACAGAGGTGCTTAATGTCATGACACTGTGTCAATCTGCGTCAAATTCAATTATATTTATTATTTACCTCTACCATATTTGTTTACAATCCAAAGTTTCTTCACAATCAAAAAGGCAAAGGTGACCCTTGAGGTGACTGGCCAGGACTGCAGCGATCACGATGGGAACCAAAGGGACGACAAAGTGCTCATTGGAGGGGCCATCTTCTTCCATCTCTTTACTCTTGGGTCAGAGGACAGATCTTTCTCAAAATACAGGAAAGATTCCCAAAACTACGCTGGGCCCCAAAGCTCCACAGAGGGAGATGGGAGGAGGGCAAGGGAGCAGAGCGGGCAGGGTGCTGCTGGGGA
The DNA here is from genome assembly GCA_017311185.1 of Proteles cristata cristata. Taxonomy (NCBI): domain Eukaryota; kingdom Metazoa; phylum Chordata; class Mammalia; order Carnivora; family Hyaenidae; genus Proteles; species Proteles cristata. The sequence goes on along the minus strand of JAESUZ010003804.1, from coordinate 1,580,337 downwards.
GGGGCGCGGAGGAGGTGCCAGCCGCCTGTGATTGCTTGCTAGGACACCCTCCCGGCTGATTTCCCAAGAAGCACCTGCTGTCTCCTTCCACACTCCCCTTGAACTATATCTATTCCCCTTTCTGCTCTTCTTCCTCTTCACCACTTCTCTTCAAGATTGGACTGCTGTTGATATTTGCAATATTTTAAGCATATTTCACCTGTTTGGATATGCTGGAGAATCATGACAAACCACAGTGTGATTTGTATCTATTCGTATATTGTCCATTGTGTTTCTCTTCTCACTTAGGATAACCTTGAGAATGGAAGTTTTATCTGCAAACTTATAACTGGGCACAGAATCTACTGGGGATAGGAAATAGCTTTCTGGCAAAATCATCTGCTTTTCTTTGTTTAACAAAAGATCTTTTAACTAGTATTCAAACTTGTAGTAAGAAGCAAAATAGCATTATACACCTCAGGAATCATGCCTCAACCTCAGTGGAGGAAAGGCTTAGAATAGAAAGCTTCATAATGAGAGGTGACACTCTAGCTAACTGATCATGTAGTTTAAGTATTGCCTACAATACTGCCATCTTTTAATGATTATTTCCTTCCAAGGCAACTTGTTTAGTGGTTGGTATTTTATTCTTTTTATTCCATATAAAATCATGCTTCATTTTTCCTGACTCCCTACTCTTAAATTTATGCTAAGCCCAGCAATATTATATATTCTAGTCTTTCTGTTTTTCTTCAGATTTTAGTATTATGTCTCCAGTCTTCAAAAATCCATTTCCCCAAGAAGATTTGCACTAAAACATTATATAGATGTGGTTTTGTTTTCATAGACACGTTTTTCTATATTTAAATAATATTTTATTTAAAAAAATATAAGGGATTCTAAGGTCTACTAAGATAAATGTGGAATTCCTAAAAGAAGAAAACAGGGGAGAGGATAGCATAATAGAAAAGAATCACTCTCCAAAAGTTTTGCATAATAAAAACAAGCAGACTTGATTCTGTTCATTGAAAGGAAGCTTTCCCCATCTTTCCACTCTCTTCCGCTTTTCACTTTCTCCAACTTTTTCCTCCATTTCCCGTTTAGAGCCAGTCCTGTTTCATTTTGCTTTTTATTTCACCCTGGACATCTGCGAAACCTGATATTTATTGCTCTTTCCCCTCCTCATATAAGTTACAAAGGTACAACATACAGTTGTTATTCACATAAAAATATTAACTCTAAATTTGTACCTACTGTCCCAAATATTTGATTAAAATTATACCTTTTGTCATGTGTTAAAGGCCATATTGAATGGAAGACCAATTCCGCAGAAGAGATTCAGTTATCGGTTTTTAAACCTTTTACTCTCAAATATCATTGAAAAGTTTCTGCCAAGTTCTCAAATTGTGGCATGGACTCAGTGATAGAGAAGTAGCTAAATCTGGTTAACTCAGACAAACAAGTAGAATGCAAATATCTTCCATCCCTCCATCCATCCATCCACCATGAATATTTAAACATAATATATTACAAAGCACATTTTATTAATGTCCACTCATTCTTGCCATTTTTGGCACTTGTCCAGAAATCCTAGGACTAAAGTGTACTTGTCTTTAGATCTCAAATGGAGAAATATTTCCTGGAATTTTCTTATGCAGTGTTCAAACACAATACTGTTAGCTTCCTAGTCCTATTCATATAGTTTCTATTTTTTCTTCCCTTTTTATTTGAAGAGTATAAATGTAGGCTCATTTTAGAAAAGAGAAATGTTATATAAGCAAACCTCCCCAGCTAAGGAATGACTTTTCATCTGTTAAGCTATTTCCCATGGATACTAAGAAAGAAAACAAAAGCTGTGTATTTTATTAACACTCATGAAGGTAGGAACGATCTTCAAATAACAGGAAGGAAATACTTATTTAAATATAAACCTCAATGCTTATTGTAACTCAATCTCTCGCTCTCCCTTTTTCTTTTTCACAGTGAAAACGTCTTAAATTGCTAGGCAGAAGGACTCGAGTGAATGCATCCTATGCAGCTGCACAGACCTCCGGGAACACCGTGTACGTCGTGTCGGGCAGGTGCTGGTTCAATAAAGCTGCACTCCAACTACTACGTTAGGGGAAAAAAAAATCCCACAACTTCATAGGGGACATGAATCTGTATTTGGAAATGGAAATATATGAAAAATAGGTATCTGCTATGCTATGTCTGAATGTGTCTACACCAAAGTCAGACCTTTAGATCCTAATGCTTAATATGTTAGTATTAGGAGGTGGGTGTTTGGGGAAGTGATTAGGTCATGAGAGCAGAGCCCAAACAAATGGCGTTCTTATAAAAAGAGGCCCAACAGAGCTCCTTAGCTCCTTTTGCCATGTGAGTTCACTGCAAGAAGGGCAGTCTATGAACTGGAAACGACACCTCACCACCACACTATGTTGGTGACATGATCTTGAACCTCTCAGCCTCCAGAGCTGTGAGTAATGCATTTTTGTTCTTTATAAATTACCAGGTCTGTGGTATTTTGTTATAGCAGCCTGAACGTACTAAGATAGTATCCCTAAGAAATTAGGTGAAAGTGGTATGTACGCTAATAGCCTGGTAAAAGCTCTGAACTGTGTGTGTGTGTGTGTGTGTGTGTGTGTGTGTGTGCATTTTACTTACTGGTTTTGTTTGAATTTTCTCCTAGACATGACCACCAGTCAGAGAAGTCCGTGAAATAATTTCTTCTGACCGGAAAGCTGGATCACTTCTCAACCAATAAGACCTTTAGGGTCTCGGTGACTCGTTATTTATGGATTTTCTGATATCAGTTTGGCATCCTAGAAGAATCATAGTTCAATGGCTAATTTTTATACTAGCTGCAATGTTTGCAAATAGCAAATGACTTCTCTTTAAGTGTTGTTCTATAATGCCTGCTTGTGGTATGCAAATTGTTTGCCAGAGAGGCCCTAATATTACTTTAACAATTGACAGATTCTCTTTGACATTTTAAAATCAATGTTTGCCTAAAAAGCTGCTTTGATTTTGTCTCCACCTCTCTTGCCTGTAGGATTAATCGTACACTATCCTAGCTGCATTGAAAACTTGAGAAGCTTTTGGATTATTTCACATATCTAGTTATTTAAGATATTCTGTGTTCTCTCTTGTTTCTTTAAGTCCAAGCCATTGAACTATTCTTTTGAAAATGTATGTTTTCTTTTTGCTTTTCTTATTGTTCAAAACATTAGTAATTTTAGCACCTACTAAAACTGGAGGGCAGCTAGGAGATCCCTCACCTTAATTAGAGGTTCTTAACCAGGAATCGATGGACTCTCAAGGAATTCACAGATAAAATTCAAGTGGATTAGAGAACTCCATGACAGTGTGTCTTCATAGGCATTTTCTTAAAAGTTTTCAGAGCTTTTATTAAATTATCAAAAGCTTATGGCTCAACTAATGTTAAACACTTTGGTTTGACCATGTAAGGGCATATCAGCCAATGTCCTATATCGTTGATATAAATGTTTGAACACGTAGGGCACAGAGGAAATGCTGTAAAAATATTATTTTACAACTGCAGAAATCCCAAATACCCACTAGAGGGCATAAAAGCCTAAATGAAAGTTTGGAAGCCAACCAGGATCTTTTTTGGTTTTCCTAAACTGAGAGAAAAGTATTTCCAGTAAATTGCCTGTACCAATTCCTTATCTTTGCCTACACACATCCAATATTTAGGATATATTTTGGGCATCTTATTCCTCAGAAATAGTTGAACAGGACAAAGCCTCACCAATTTCATAGATTATCTATTTTCATGGTGTTTCCAAAAAGATGCAAAATAATTCTGACAGCATTTTCTACTTCTCTCAGAGAGATAGGGACATTTCTGTAATGTGAGATATCACTATGGCATAATTTTAAACATGAAGCCCGAGACCCTTAGTGTGAAAATTAGGGTAAATTAAAGGATCGAGTTTGCATGCAGAAAAGGGGAAAATTGAGGAAAGGGCGAAATGCTTTTAGCACATCTATGCACATTTATACTCTGAGCTCTCAACATTAGATTTCACTCGTGCTCGCTAACTGTGTGCCTCTGGCTTGTGCCTTTTTCTAAAGCAAATACTTTTCTGACTCCTCGTTTTTTTCCTTTGCTTTTAGCCTATTATATGATCGCATGAGGCTTTAAAGGTTGTAAATGAAACATATGATTATGACCTAATATCCTAATAAAGTGCTTTTTACCTAAATGAATATCATCAGTAAAAGTCTTTATAGCCTCCTTTAAAGAGTGTTTTCTTATTTTCAAAGTAGGCTAATCAAAGTATGCTAGATTTGTAACATTTCCTATATTCTTCATTTTTAACAAAGCTATAAAAATACAAGTCCAGCTGATTCCTGTGAGGCACACACTATAGAGAGAGACGTTGGGGGCTGACTTCCCCAGCTGGAGGACCACCGGAAATATTTTCTCCTGCTTTGGGTTTTGAGCCTTTGTTGCCTGGAGCTATCTTGTCACCCTCACAGAGCTCAGAGTCTGATCCTGTCATTCTCTTGCATGAAAGCCTTCATTGTTGCTCTATCACCTGCAGGAAAAAGCTCCAGCTTTTTAGCATGGCACACACAGCTCTTCATGACTTGCCCATCCCATCCTCCCCTGCCCACCCACACACACCCTATGTTCCAGTTGGAACAAATCACTTCCAATTCCTGGCATGTCTTTCCATTCCTCTGTGTCTTTGTATATGTTGTTCTTTCTAGAATATTCCCTCGCATAAATCCTTGGGGTAAATTTCTACACTTGATCTTAGCCAAAAGGGCGAGAAGCGATCCTTGGGGTAAATTTCTAACCTACATTGCTAAAGCTCAAGGATCCGTTCTTATTTGGAGAACTTCTTGACTACTTTACCTCTGTCCGACCAGAGTAATGTTTTCCCTCTCCAGGGCCTCCAATGCTGCCTGCACCTAACGGAGGACAATTAGTTTTGTACAAGTCTGTTTGCTCCTGCTAAACTAGGAGGTCCGGGAGGTCAAGGATCATGTCAACATTATAGACCCAAGTCTAGCACAGACCTTGTCCAGAGCTGAGCAAATAGCTGAAACCCAATAAATGTTTACTGCTTAAATAAATCCTCCAGGGAGAGGTCTGATGGTAAACAATAAATATGGGAAGTAGAGAAGGGGAATACGCATCCACTGCTCTTTTTCTTTTAATCAGATTTCCTTTCTTTCTTCAAGCCTGGAACCATCTCATTTACTCAATATGTCTAAATTCCTCTTTGGGTACTTAGATGATATGCCCAGAATAACCTAGTTCTACACTGTCAATTAATCTCACTTTTTATACCCAGAGAAATCATTTTTTAACCTACATGATTTTAAATGAACAGAGAAGCCGAGAGAACTGACAGTTTTCCAATTCCTACTTGTTTTTCATTGTCACATGCTTAACCAACACACACCCTGTTAGAATTTCAAACTACAAATCCTCCCAAATTTGACAGATTTTTGCAACCCTCAAATGCCGGTCAACTTAAAGGAACGGGACTTGGGGTTCTCTGAATCTCACGTATCATTCTGGGAAATGGCTGGATCTTCCCATATCTCTTTAATCTTCTCGAAGATGGAAGATGCTGCTAATCTTAGATGTGAACACTAGCAATTCTCTGAAAATCCCATTGTCTGGTGCCCAGTTTTCTTAACAAGATCCTTTCTGGTTATGCCTTGGGAGTTTGTTGGAAGAGGTATCCTTGTCTTCCCTCAGATGAAAGTTAATTCATCAAGCATATGAAGGTCCCAGCGAATGCCTGGTCATTTTGGCTTTGAGCTGATGGCACCAGCTTCCAGAAGATGCCTATCTTGGTTTCACATCGCAGGGGTTTCATCTTTGACACCACCAGAGCAGCTCTCACACCAGGGGCTTTCTTCAGTTAGCTGCTGCGGTTGCTTCCTCTCTTGCTGTCCTTTGAAAAGTAACTGTTGGAGGAAGCTCCCTACCGTGCATGAGTTGAGTCACTGCTTCTGCACCACAGGAGGTCACCCAAGGAGCCAAATCTCAGTGCCATTTCAACAGTTCTGCCTATAAGTTTGTTTCCTTACAGTCAGCCACCTACCTCACTTGCTGATACAACCAGAATTATTCATTGCCTACAATCCTTTCAAACACTCCTAAGTGCTTTTGCCACGGGACGAAGGGGGGATGGGCCCCAGGGTTATGCTTCTGGTGCCCGTCATGGGAGAGCTCAGCCAGGCAGAATACAAACAGGAAACAGAGATGTTTGTCCTGAAAGTTTTCATTTCTTTCCACCTGAGTTTAGAAAGTCTCAAACCTATTAGCTATTATAGGCCTCATGACACCTTTAAGATGTCTTGAAGCATTTACCTATTTTATTTTGGACTGCACTTTTAAAATTATTTATAGATTATCTAGTAATGACCTAGCACATCTCTCATGTCTAATTCTGCACAGAAAGGCCTGATCATTTTGCCACCTATTGTCTACTTGAGCTTTACTGAAAAGAATACACAAAATTCTAACTCCACTGGAGGTTAACACTGGACTCTCTATTAGGGCAGGGAATAAGGCTCTGTTTTGACAGCCGCAGTGTCTGACTGAGACCCCAAAGCAGGTTGTGTCCTTCCTGCAGATCTGGAGGCTGGGAAGTCCAAAGTCAAGGCACTGATAAAGGTAATGTCTGATGAGAATTGACTTCCTAGTTCATACAGGGCTGTCTTTTCACTGTATTCTCACAGGATGGCAAGGGGGAGGCAGCTCTCCAGACATTAATTCCACTCATGAGGGCTCCACCTCATGACCTGATCACTCCCAAAGGCCCCATCTCCTAATATGATCACATTGAGTGTTAGGATTTAACATAGGAATTTGGGGGATAGAAACATTTAGTCCGTAGCATGATCTAATGGCAGTCCCAAGAATGTCCTAACACCCTTCACTCAACTGACCACTCTGGGCAGAACCTGGACTTCTCCTGCCTTGTGGTGGAGGTGATGATCTGATCTGTAGCTCACCATCAAAGGCAGTTTCTCACAAGTCAGACAGCCAGGAGGCAGACCTGCCTTGTTCCTTCCTCATCTATGCATGGCTCTGCCCAGGCCCTGACTGGGACTTCTTTCCTGCTGAAAGTTCCAAAATTCTTTAGGCATAAATAACTTAATATGATTATCCTCATGTAAAGAGTCGCAGCTGTTTAAATACAAAAGGAAGAGAGAGCAGAGAAGCTGTGATTTAACTTCCCAAAGACAGCCAGGTATTTCTAAAATTCAAGTCTTCAATTTAACCTAGAAAGTTTCTATATCCTTAAACAAACTTTGTTTTTGATGAGAATCCAAGGGCCTGTATTTACATTAGAGATGCTTTTGGAGAACAATTCTATTCTGTTCAGTGTGAGACAAAGTTATTTCCTAAAATTAAATGAAGGTATTATATGCATTTTATGTTTAGATTCTTTTGCCTTTTCTTAGGCAATTAAAACATTGATTGAATGGTCATGTTTTCTACGAACCACGTAAATTAGTTATGTCCCAAATAAGCGTAAATGAAGAGGGTCTTAAATAAATTCACATCTCTACCTCTATAGTTCTAACTGGCCAGATTTCTGTATGAAAATGCTCCTGTGGTGGCATTCTGTTTGTATCTAATTAAAATATAGTCAGAATAAAAGAAAAAAAATAAAAGTGAAACAGAAAAATCCACCTGATTAAACATAAATGAACTAGGGCGTCTGGGTGGCTCAGTTGGGTAAGTGTCCAACTTTTGCTCAGGTCATGATCTCAAGGTTCATGAGTTTGAGCCCTGCATTAGGCTCTGTGCTGACAGTGTGGAGCTTGGGGCCTACTTCGGATTCTGTACCCCTTCTCGTGTTTACGCCATGTCTCTCTCTCTCAAATATAACTAAACATTAAAAAAACAACAACAACCATAAATGAACTAAAAAAATCATGCTATAAAAAACTATTTTGGGTGTGCCTTGCTGGCTCAGTCAGTAGAGCATGTGATTCTTGATCTCCAGGTTGTAAATCTGAGCCCCATGTTGGGTGTAGAGATTATTTAAAAATGAAATCTTCAACAAAACATTCTTTTCCAGATGTATCATTTTAAGGTAAAAGAGGAAACATTGTACTTGAAAACAAGTTGAAATTAGAAATTAAATTTAAAAAATTGCAGAATACATCCCACACTCCAAGGACATAAAATAGATAATTTCTTCCTCTCTTTCTATGTTCTCATTCACATGTAATTTTTCTGGAAGTGAGATTAGATTATGGACACAATACCTTACTTTTAAAATAGTATTGTCCAGGGGCGCCTGGGTGGCTTAGTCGGTTAAGCGTCCAACTTTCGCTCAGGTCAAGATCTCACGGTTCATGGGTTCGAGCCCCGCGTCGGGCTCTGTGCTGACTGCCAGCTCAGAGCCTGGAGCGTGTTTCAGTCTGTGACTCCCTCTCTCTCTGACCCTCCCCTGCTCATGCTGTCTCTCTCTCTCTCCTAGAAATAAAAACATTAATAAAATAAAATAAAATAGTATTGTCTGTATTTAGGGTCTGAGCAGGAAAACAGAAAGCACCTCAATTATTTGCAGCAGTGTGGCCTTAATGAAGGGAATGTAGGGGGCTGTGTGTGGTAATGGAGTTGCTGAGAAACCCATCACAGGGCTACCTATGAGCAGGAGATGGCAGCCCCCATAAAAACTGTGGGGCTGGAGAGGCAAAGGAGGAGACAGCTTTCAGAGCCCAAGCTGGAGTTCCAGGGGGGACTTTATCAGACCTTTAGGAAAGGAACTAGAGTCATCGAAGTAGGTCAGATACTGCCTTAGAAGATGCAAAGGAGGACAGAGACCCTGGCTACTCTTTCCCACCCCATCCTTCTATCTCCTGCAAATGCTTCCGTTGTCCAAACTGGCAGAAAATCAGATGACAGGCCAGCCTGGGAAATGCAGCCCATAACCAAACTGGGACCCAGGGCTTTTCCCCCCAATTCTGGGCTCTAACTACCTCACTGTAGCTCATTGCTAAGGTCCATTGTGCCTAAGATGTTATGACCTAGATTCAGAGCTGTTATTTTGTTGACTGACTCCAGCCCGCCCCCTAAAAGCAGAAAATTACATTTGATCAGCATTAGAATCCCAGTAGTGAGACTGATGGGTCCTCTCTGGGTAACTGGGCTATGTGTCATGTCATCCTGTATTTTGAAACATCAGAAGCATATCAACCTTCTTACCACAAGGGCTGAGGGAGTGTTGGATCTTCTAGGGCAGGCTCAAGGCTTTTCTGTTTCCGTCAAAGATGTGCATTTCAATCCATTGTACATTGAAAATAAGCTACAGAACCAAAATATCTGTTCTGACAGAGTGAGGGAAAAAATGCTAAACATGAAGCTACATTATAAAGATGTCCAATTAGAATCGATGATTGTAAAATGTTCCACTTGTATGAAATGGGCACAGAGTGTAATAAAAGCTGGTCCCTGGGGCTTCCAAGCCTCGTGGTAACTAAGTGTTAGCAAGAGGCTCTTAATTAGAATAAATCATTTCAGAGTTGTATCCTTCAACAGATCATTGAAAATACCATTAGTAATAAATTAAAGCATATTTTAAGGGCAGGTGAATATATGCAAAACCAAGTTGCCTTTAATAATGAACACAGCTCCACAATTCATGCAGTAGCTCATGACCCTTTTGTTGCAGGAGTTTTTCTTTCTTTCTTTGTTTTGATTTTTGGTGTTTTTTTTTTTTTGTTTGTTTTTTGGTCTTTGTTTTACTACAGTAATGAAAGTCTATAGCTAAACGTGTCAAAGCCTGGCTGTTAGTTATAAATTTAAATCAAGAAAAAATATTCTTATGTTTAAAGGGGAATATAAGATGGCAGATGAGGGTTTGGCAATAAAATGAAAATAGACAATGTATGCTTTAAATTAAACACAAGAAAGAACACAGTCATACCATTATGGATGTCATTAACATGGTTAGTTAGACTACTCTTTTAAAGTCTGTTTGACAACTTGATATTCCTGGCACTAATGAGAGCTTATGATAATGGTTCATTTACAGTTGTAGGGTAAAGCCTTCACAACACAGTGCCTTAACCTCTGAGAGCAGTCTCTATGGGATCGATGGTGGTTGGTTTTCATGATGAGAAAACAAGGCTTAGACTTGAAACAGCCAAAGACACATTCCTTGAAATATTCCTCTAAACATTTGCTGGTTTCACAAATACAAATAAGATTGTCTGCGGGTATAAAAGCACTTAAAGTAGTGAACTTCCACATGTAAGAAAAGAAAATAAGGTAAAGCAAATGATACAAGCTGAAAGGAAAAATTACTCTTAAATATATTTTTTCATCCATCTTTTCTCCATTCCTTCTTTATTTCCTCAAAATTTTATCTAGTTCTTTTATTGAGTGAGGTATTTTCATACTGGTAATAGATTTCATACTTGGTTCTTTTTTCCTCCAAAAAGACCTCACAGTTAAGGAAGGAAGTTAGAGTAATAAACAAATAACTGAACTCTCCATGTCTCAGGTTTCTATACATTCATGTATTTTTTCTCTATTTTCAAGATGCCTAAGGTTATTGCTTGTATTGTGCTTTATCTGATCTACCTTCTACTAGAAATACTTGTTAATTCTCCTGTTTACACCTCTGCTATTCACATTAAGGAGGAACCCACCAACGGCTTACTCTCTTCAACTATAAGTGAATATCTTTTCCTCAGGCCAAATTCTTTCTGAACTATTTCTTAATTTTTTAAACTTTATCTATTTTTGGGAGAGAGAGAGAGAGAGAGAGAGTGTGTGCTTTGAGAGAGCAAGCAGGGAAAGGAGCAGAGAGGGAGAGAGAGACCCAAAGCAGGCTATGTATTGTCAGCATGGAGCCAGAAGTGGGATTTGAACCCATGAACTGTGAGTTCATGGCCTGAGATGAAACCAAGAATCCAATGTTTAACTGACTGAGCCACCCAGGTGCCCCTCTGAACTGTTTTTGTAAGGAGATGTAAAGAATGTCATTAGGTTACCTTTGTTCCTAAAATGCTCATTTAGAGAACTCTTTTTTTTTAAGTTTTAAAAATGTTTATTTTTGAGTGAGAAAGACAGAGCACGATCAGGGAAGGGGCAGAGAGAGAGGGGGACAGAATCTGAAACAGGCTCCAGGCTCTGAGCTGGCAGCACAGAGCCCCTACACAAGTCTCCAACTCACAAACGGCAAGATCATGACCCGAGCCCAAGTCAGATGCTTAACAAACTGAGCCACCCTGGTGCCCCTTGTTTTTTTTTTTTTTTTTTTTCATAATTTTTATTTATTTTGAGGGAGAGAACATGAGCAAGGGAGGGACAGAGAGAGGGAGAGGAAGAGAATCTGAAGCACCGACAGCACAGAGCTGGATGCAGCGCTCATTCCAGGAATGGTGAGATCATGACCTGAGCTGGAATCAAAAGTTGGATGCTTAAATGAGTGAGCCACCCAGGCGCCCCTAGAGCATTCTTTTTATAAAAGGCAAGATGGTAATATTTTAGGCTTTGCAGGACATATGGCTTCTGGTACAACCACTCAACTTTGTTGTTGTAGTGCAAAAACAGTCCAAGATAATCCAAAAATGAGTAAGATGACTATAACCCAATAAAAAATTCTGTGTTCATAAATAAATAAAAACTATTTATGGACACTGAAATTTGAATTTCATATAATGTTGTTTGTTGAGAAACATTTTTATTTTTTTCCCCTAACCATTTGAACATGTAAATATTCTTCTAAGATCTCAAACAGTATGCAAACAGGAGATGGGCTGTATTTGACCTGCGGCTCATAGTTTACCAGGCACCATTCAGAGGGACCATTCTTTGTGTAATCACAGTTCACCACTGTTTCTCTGTGGAAGAATTTGAAACCATTACCGACACTTTAAAAACAAAACATTACCGGGGTACCTGGGTGGCTCAGATGGTTAAGGCTTCGGCTCAGCATGATCTCACAGTTGGTGGGTTCTAGTCCTGCATCAGGCTCTGTGCTGACAGCCAGCTCAGAGTCTAGAGCTTGTTTCAGATTCTGTATCTCCCTCTCTCTCTGACCCTTCCCTGCTCACACTGTCTCTCCCTCTCTCAGAAATAAATAAAACGTTAAAAAAATAGGAACAAAACATTACCTCAATACTGTTAAGCATATTTTATCAGACATTTTCTAATTCTTGACTATGGTAAATGTACATCCTGGGAAAAAGAGAATAGAGCAGCCTTTGTATCCCAGCTCCTCTGCCTCTATTTCACTACTGTCCTCTCCACCATTACGGGTTGCCTGGTGTCAGTGGGCATCTGAGAGATGAAAGGTGGAGTGAGCTGATTGCCCAGCTTACTGTCTATGTAATTTTGGAACGGGGGTGGGGGAAGGATGCATAATGTAGCAAACACTGTGCTCAGTGTGGGAAAGCAGAGATTAAAGGCAGTGGTCCTTGCTCTCAGTGACTTCCAGTAGGGAGAGAGACAACACAGGACAAAACAATGAAGTGTTACAACTACTACAATAGAAATGATTGTGGGATTCCTCTGACAGCTGAGTATACTTGGGAAATAGTTCCAAAACGAGGCAAGTTTTGAATTGAATCTGGAAGATTAAAAAGGAGTTTGCCAAATGATAAAGAGAAAAGATGTGTTGTCAAGAAGCTTTCAGGCAACTGTTAGCATGGGTTGGGGGGGGGGTCTTATGAATGGTGGGGGGCAAGTCCCTGTCTATGATGATATTGAAATAACTTCCTGATAAATGTCTTTTATGCTCTTTGAATGACTTAAATCCCAAAATTAGTGACTAATTCTGCCTAAGAATTCTTGTCTTTGCTAAAATACAACTATTCTTGAGAGTGGTAACACATTAAGCCTTTGAACTCATGAGTATCTCTTTGGGATTGAAGTTATTCATCAAATTATTTTCTTGAAGGCAGGTTTTAATGGGGAAAGGTTGGCAAAGTCACACTGAAAGCAGGGAAGGGGGCCCAGAAATGAAGCCTGCAGCACTAAAATGCAAACTTGGACCGTTTAAAAGTTTTACTCAGGGCTAGGCTGTGCCTAGAAAAAGCTTTCCTCGTGAACTGACTTTTAAAAGGGTGTTTGTTTGTCGAGCAAGAGTGAACGAAGCCAGCCATTATGCCTTAGAGACTCTGTATTGATCTTCACAGACAAACCACTAAATAGGACTTGACTGCTACACCATGGAGGATTAATTCTCCTTTCCACATAAGCCTACAGTGGGCATGTCAATTTGCATTTATGAAACCTCCCTCTGTGTGGAGAAGGGAGCAGAGACTCTAATAAACAAATTAATGTAGGGAAGCCAAAGGGGGAATGTAGTCAACAGGATTTGTTTTTCTTACGTTAAACCATATTAAATGAAATCGAAAGAAAAACAAATTTTTACAGAACTTTCTAATTTTATTCATGTTTTTTTTTATTTACTGTGCATACACAGTATGCTGCTAATTATTTTATATTTTAGAAAGAACAAAATGTAAAAAAAAAACCAAAACCTTTTTTTGCCTTCATGAGGCTTTCTTGTTGAAACATCCCAAGAGATTCTAGAACTGAAATGAGTGAATCATTTCAAATTATGAGGTCTTGTTATCCTAGAAACATGTTAATTTTGAGTAGAAATGCTTAGGCTTACTAAAGTAAGAAAGTAAGAAAGTTCTCTTAGCTAATTATTTGTTTGAACTCAAACAAATTTCACATTTAAGAAAAGTAGTGCTTTTTTAAAAACTAGACTGATTATTTTTGAATACAAGTTTAACTCCCTAATAATTAATGACAAAAGTCAAATTAATCTACAAGTGTTTTTTTTAGGAAAGATAGTAAGTAGAGAAGTTAGATGGGAAGTTACATGTTGAGGGGCACCTGGATGGTTAAGCCGGCTCAGTGTCTGACTTAGAGGTCATGATCTCACGGTTTGTGAGTTCGAATCCTGTGTGGTGCCTTGTGCTGACAGCTCAGAGCCTGGAGCCTTCTTCAGATTCTGTGTCTCCCTCTCTCTCCGCCCCTCCTCCGCTTACACTCTGTCTCTCTCTCTCTCAAAAATAAATAAACATTAAAAATAAAAGTTACATGTTGAATTTAATATAAAGTCAGAGAATATTTTGGTTTTTATGAAGGACTGTCAGTATACACCTACTGAAATTTGGTGCCATTAAGGAAAGAGGATTTTAAGCCCTATGATCATTCTCACGATGTGTGATATGCTGTTTTAATCCCTCAGTTTCCTTCTCAAAAGCAAAAGTAATCTTGAACTATCATTGTAAATCTTGGATACTAACATAGTAAGTGACTTTGAGGATAATTTAAGAAAGTTTGTTTTCACTGCTTTGCACCTTTGCATATAGAACATCCACCCTCCCCATGGCAATGTTTTCTACTGAGAGCAGGAACATCTCACTCTCATGAGTAATGGACTCAGATGAGAAACACAGCCAGCAGTTAAGGGTTATTAACTGGAAGCAAAGACGTAAGTATAGGAGTATCTTCTATGCTCTCACAACTTAATATGTAAAGTCTGAGTAGTTTTAAAGATGCAAAATCACCTTCAACAGTTTTACCCGTTATACAACTATCATTTTTCTTTTTTTTTTTTTTTCAAAACTAATATTAACATCTCTAAAACAAAAGAAAACAGGACAAACTTCGGGGACATCAGAGATGATCTTATTTTAAGTACTCTGCCAAATCCCTGTCATGTGCAAGCAAAGAGACGTGAGTCACCCATAGCAACCCCCTCTACCAGCAAAGATCCTTTTTAATAAGTCAAGTTTGATAACTAATGGCAGTGTCCTATCTCTAATGTCTCAGAGGATGAATGCCAAGGAAAAAGGCAGAACAATGTATGGAGGTATATTGGGTACATGCACTATCTTCAGGCTCTAATCTCTTGATTCACAATCTTCAATTGCTGGTATCTCAATAATTCTTTAATTATCTCAAGTTTACTTTTATTACTATTTCCAAATACTCTCAAGTTTACATTATTTACTATTCCAACAAGCCTTTCTGTGATCTAATTTATATTTAATTCACTTGAAAAGTATATATATATATATATTTCTCCTCTCTAATTAAAAATGCGTGCATGTTATAAAATCAAAACATGAAGAGAAGGACATCTCAATTCCCAAAGGCTAGGGATGGCTACTGTAATGAGATTTTCCATTTTTATGCTCTATTTCATTATGCCCCCCACGGGAAGGTAAATGCCATAAATATTAAATGTGGGCAAACAGGATGATACAGAAAGAACAGACAAAATGTATCTGAACATTGCTAAATTCTTATGACACCAAATTAATATACAACTCTGGGAACAAGAGTTCAAAGATCAGAAATAACAACTGGTAAACTACATCCGTGTGATCAGATGTATCTATGGATAGTTATTTGCAAGCACAATGTTGGCTCATCCTGTGTTTAGTACAAACAAATCTATGAATTCTAGGCGAACACTTTTTATATGTTAATTACATTGTGTTCTATAACCAACATGCTTTTACTTACATAATCAGATAAAAACAGTAATTTATTTTCTTTGTCAGAACTTCCTTATCATCTAAAGAAAGCTTTATGTGATCAACTTAAATGGTAAATTGAAATGCTCAATGAGTGAACATGTTACTACCATTCTCAATGGGAGCATGTAGGCAGGAAATGACTTTTTTCAGGATGAGAGCAAGTGAGTTTATTTAGGGAAACTGAAGGACTGTAGGGCTCAGAATTACATATAAAATGTTTGATTTTCTTGTATATGTATTACCATTAGATATTAAATAATAATTGATGTGCTCAAGAGAGCACTATGAAAGATGTACCATCCCCCATCCAAATATGAGCAATAACTTCTTTTTATTCTATAACTCTCCCGGAATAAGCTACCGCATAGACAAAAAATGCTTGCCATCGAGCCACTGTTATTACTGCTATGTCGGAATTTGCTTCTGATTTTCCAGAAACACTAACCCAAACCCAAACAAGAATAGTCTGTCACTATAACCCAGACCTTCCAGAGTCCTTACCCTCACATTTAAAACTGTGCAGTTCAGATAATTAATAACATGACAGCAAAACCTCCCAATGACAATGAGGTCTCAAATCCCAGTTGGTACATTAGTGGGTTTCAGAAAAAAAAAATGATGCAACTAAATTTCAGATTAGCATGAGATGACAGGATCATTTGAATGAGAGCTTTATGTGGAGGCACTTGTCACTATTCATGTCCATCTTTGATGGCACATTTGCCCAGCTTTGTGACCTGCTTAAGTAAAAAAAGGCTACTGTTCGTGATTATCAAGTGCTAATGTATTATACCCCTTGTTACTGTTTGCTAGTTGATGGCATCATATCTGCAGCAACATGATTGTGAGTTATTTCATTTTAATCTTGGCAAGACATGAAGTCAGAACACCTGCAATCAAGTTCAGCATTTTGTCCTATCAGCCTTGTGATATTGACTGAAGAATCTAACCTGAGACTGTTTGCTTATATATCAAGTACGGGATGAGCATATCCCATTCTTTCTAGTTTCCAGTTTATGAGGGAAGTTCTTCCTCCTAACTGTTGTATCCAGGTGGACTCCTTGCTGTTGAGATGAGTTGGTGCCTGCAGTCCCATCTGCAGACAGGTGCTGTGCATGCTTATTAATGGCAGGGCCAAAATCTGAGCCCAGGCAATCTGGGCCTTGCAGAAGAAACACGAGTCTTCCAAGGAGCAAACTGGGATCCGTCCTAAATCTGTTCAGGAAATTTAGGTTCAGCCCCCACCTCAGGGGCCTGTAGCTGGATTTTGAACTTCCAGCTTAAAATGAGTATTTTTTAGTTGCCTTCTGTTTTAAAATCAAATTAAATTTATTTTCTTAGATGGAAATGCTTTCCTCTTTTCAGTGTGGACTTCTGTTTGCTATCCTTACCTAATAACTCTTTTATTCATTGGTATTCATCTTAGACTATAAAGCTAAGTTAAAAAAATCAGAAATTCAAAATTCAAAAGAAAACCATGAAACTGAAGCGTTAAAAAAATAAAAAGGCTCCCTGGATACAAGTACAAATTAGCCCTATTAGACCCAAAAGATACAGTTTTCTTATCTCAGTCGTTTTAAGGTCCATGTTGACAAGGAGGAGAGCAAGAAGCATCAGCTGGGTCTGTTCACATCAACTTTTAATCTTTTAAATTGGGAAGAAGTACCTGAGACATCGACTATCACTCAGAGCATAGATACTCAGGCTTCTTAATTTTCCTTAACATTATTTAGAGTCTCTGTTACACAATAAGGTCTTTTACTGTCCACTTAACTTGTGTATTTTGATTTGTTCATTTAGTGAGTTGCCTGATTATAACCTGGAACATAAATAGAATAAATTATGATCCTAACCACAAATATAGACTTTGATGTACCCTCATATTAAAATGAACCAAAATAAAAAATAAACTCACTCCTACAAATCTGTACCAAGCTGCTTTTGCTGAAAATCCAATGCCTTAAGGAATAGAACTAGCATATTCTCTGAGCTAACTTTGAACAGAATTTGTACAAAACACAAAAACTATCTAAATCTTTTACTTATTCTAGAAATGTAAAGACTTCATGTCCAATCCTCAGTGATGAGAATGGCTATTTCCTTGGAGCACCTGGGTGGCTCAGTCAGTTAAGTGTCTGACTTCGGCTCAGGTTATGTATGATCTCACAGTTCATGATTTTGAGCCCCACATTGGGCTCTCTGCTATGAGCACAGAGCTCGCTTCACTTTGGATCCTCTGTCCCCCTCTCTCTCTGCACCCCCCCATTCATTCTCTCTCTCAAAATAAAAAAAAAATAAAAATAAAAAAACCAGAATGGTTATTTCTTTAATATGCTCTAACTTAGGGAATCCTACTGGGTTCCTTTTCACAGCATGACCCTCTCCACAACCTATCTGGCTCTGGTTGTTTTCATAAAAGAATATGATTTCCTTCAGTGTGGGTGTTTGGTACTTTTTAAATTAAGTTTGACAAAGAACATCTTCATAACCATCAGACATTGAAGTGTTTTATGCATCCTAGTAAAGCAAATGCAAGTCATTCAAATACAATGTTGAATTCACTGCTTTGCATATACTAATCTTTGATTATATTGAGTAAATAGTAAAGGTTATACAGAATGTGGAACCTAAACTTAGAGATCTAAATGTACCTTGGCAAAATAATGATGAGATCAGTGTCTTTGAATCTTTAATCAAATGCTCTAATCAAGTATTTTCTTTTCTTTTTAAAAAAAGTTTATTTATTTGGAGAGAGAGAGAGAGAAGGAGAGAGAGAGAGAGAGAGCGAGCATGCATGAGCAAGAAGGGGAGGGACAGAGAGAGAGAGGGAGAGAATCCCAAGCAGGCTGGACTCACAGACCCTTGAGATCATGACATGAGCTGAAATCAAGAGTCGGCTGTTTATAAGACTGAGCTACCCAGGAGTCCGTGAAATCAGTATTTTTGGTGAGAGGGTATGACATCTCTCAGACAATTAGAATTCTACTTTGTCATTTATATTTAATCATTTGTAAATCATATGTAATATATACCAATAAATATAAAATGCAATATATAATCTATACTTTAATATATTTTTGTATCATATATATATGAACGACGAAGGAAAAAATTTAGTACAAAATTTTCAAACTGTAGTGAGGTTTAAGGAAATATGCTGTGTATTTATATCTTCAGATAAATAGTGGTAGAAAAGTTAAAAAAATATGCAAGTAACAATGTAGACGGACAAAAAATGTGTACCTTAGGGCATAAGAACATAACAGAGCTAACTGATGAATGTCAATTTAAACAGTCAGAGTGGGGGAAAAGGATACAATAGCTTTAGTTTGGGAGAAGCGTACAGTTATTATCATCCCTGTATCCCTGATTTTAGTGAGCTTTTTGAAAATGAATGGGATATGAACGCATGCTCTACTCACCATGGGTACAGATTCTAGTGCTACCATTTACTAGCTGTGTGAGCTACTCTTCTTTAATAAGACTAAATTTTCTCATCTGTTGAACAGATCAGATAATGTCAGTTTGTTAATTTTCTTGATACGGTCTAAGGAATGGCTTCTTAGGCCAAGGCAGTCTCAAGTCACAATGGTAAATAAGAAAAACTTGTCTTTGGTATGGTTGCTAGAGCATATGCGCTCAGAACTGGGGTTCATGGCAGGGAAAATGGGGGAAAAATGCAAAATCAGCCCAGACAGACCCAAAGGACTGTGAGAATGGTTGACCTTGTTTGTAATTGTCTCTCTCTTCAAAAAAGGCTAAAGAATACGATGTCCTCCTGGCTAAAATATTTGCAATTGCATTATTGTATAATTTAACTTTTACTCAATTTTAATAATGAAGCAGAGGAGAAAATATTGCTGCACTAAATTACCTGCTCCCTGCTCATATCTGAATATTTAATAGCTCAGTCAATGGCAATGCAATTATAAATGTCTGCAAATAAAAATAATTCCTTATTCCTGGTGTGCAAACATATGTATCTGCCTCCTTTACTAGTTACAACAGAAGCCTGGAAAAAGACTTGGGAGCTATTTGTCATCCTTCGTTGTCCTCACAAAGTACTGAAATCAGGTATCTTTCCCTTATTATAATAAGACTCATCGCTGTGAACGTGGAGTTTGGATATGGCACCATCGGGTACAGAGCAGCAACACACAGTAGATTAAGACAGAACACAGGGTGGCCTCACCGGAGTGTGACCTGTGCAGCAGCACAAGACCAAGTGCTCACCAGGGTCCCCAGCTTGGTTTAATGCTCTGCTACTCAAGCTCTTAATAATTCCATCTTTGATTTTTGTTTTGCAAGTGGAATCCTGTGGGACAATGGTGCATGCGTGTGAGCAGAGGAGATGCGCACAGCATTTGTGCCAGCTGTCCCTTGCTGCTGCATTTGCATCTGGCACTCAACCTGTCTCCAGAGCCCAGAATTCTGGGGGCCTTTCCCTATGTGACAATTCTGCAGACAAGGTGAATGTTCATATTTGCATTTAAGACAGCTAGCGCGCTGTGTAAAGATAACAGTAAAATGCATGGTAATGATTTAAAGTTTTAAGTTTTCTTTACTTAGGATCACATTCAGTAGCAAATAAAAAATACGTCAAGTGAAAGGGAGCTGTGGAAGAAAGGCTAAAGCTTTACAGTTTAATACCGTTAATGGTGCTTCCCTCCTGCTTTTTTAACAAGGGCTTGCTTTTTAAAATTATTTTTGAGAAAGAGAGAGAGACAGAGCAGGAGGGGCAGAGGGAGAGGGAGAGAGAGAATCTCACACAGGTTCCTAGCCCAGCACAGAGCCCCATGTGGGGCTGGATCTCACTGTTGTGAGATCATGACCTGGGCTAAAATCAAGTGTCAGAACCTTAACTGACTGGGCCACCCAGGTGCACCAGGGTTTGGATTTTTTTTTTCTTTTCTTTTTAAAATTTATTTTGAGAGAGAGATAGAGACAGCATGAGCAGGGGAGGATCAGAGAGAGAGGGAGACACAGAATCTGAAACAGGCTCCAGGCTCTGAGCTAGTTGTCAGCACAGAGCCCGATGCGGGGCTCGAACCCACGAGCTGTGAGATCATGACCTGAGCTGAAGTCGGACACTCCACCTACTGAGCCACCCAGGCGCCCCCAGGGCTTGTATTTTTATTTTGCACTGAGCCCTTAAAATAAAGCAGTGTGACTGGCTGGGTAGGGTAACACACTGGCTCTTTCCAAGGGCTGCGCACGTCCTGAGAGCTTGATTTGAATCATATTCTGCTTCTTAGCCATGGATCCATTTTTCTCATCATTTGGTTATGTAATCAACTTACTCATTGAGTCCACTGGGTATACGCTGAGGAACACAACAGACTCTCTGTACCCTCACGGACCTTACACGGTAAAGTGGAAGATGAAAAGTAAACCAATAAACAAAAAATAATTGCATAATTCCTCGTTATGATAAATGCTATGAAGAAAGTCCAGGATATTTGGGGAAAAAAGTTGGGGAGGGTGTTGAAACAATGTATTTTGGGTGGTGAAAAATTTAAGTTGAGACACAGAAGATGAGTAGGAGATAACTGGGAAGAGACTCGGGAATGGGAAGAAATGAAAATACCTACCTCACCAGAAGTCTGTGAAGCCTACGTGATGCATATGGAAAACAGCACAGTCCTGGGTAATAATGAATGCACGAGCAGCTTTTGCCATTACTAGAAGGCTGATATTAGTCAGTCTTAACGTGATTTTTAGCCTTATCCTCACCATTGTTTCATACTAGGCAATGTGTGTATGAAGATTTTTCTAGAAAGTTCATTAGCAACATAATCACTCATTGAATGGTATTAACTACAAAATCACTTATTTACTGATACTTTGCTGACCTTTAAGTACATAATACAATTGGATTCTGTTAGTTCTCTTTCCTTGGAAAAGCTCCTTCATAGACACGTACATCAGTTTCTAGTGAATTTACCCGGGAAGCCTGTAGTTCATGGTATGAATGTATATGTTGTCAGACTCCGTGTTATTTCAGTATATTGTGATAGCATACTTCCCCTTGGGGATAAGAGCATTTCAGTTAAGAAAGGCAATGAAGGTCTTTGCTTCTCATATTTAGTTTTCTCTTATTTGTCATTGATTTTTAACAACTGTTATGAAAACGAAAAAAATGTCTTTCTTCTCTATGAGTTGTCACTTTTGTCTCTCCCTTTCTGCCAGTCATGGAACTGGTGTCTCCCATATGCCTCTTTTCTCTGAAAACAGCCTCTTTTGTCATCTTTCCTGATGGAATCCAGGCCTGAGTTCAAGTTAACTAGTTTCTTGCTAAAGCAGAGGCATGTGGGAGATGCTAGCTAGCAAATGTAAATCGACCCCTGGGGAAAATACTGTAATCACTAAAGTTGGTCTTTGTGGTAATTTCATCTACCTCGTCACGAGCTTTCTTACAGCCTTCTTCCCTTGAACACCCAGGGCCCTCAAGCTGACTGAATAGTGTCCTTCTATGTCAGCCTGGCTTGTTTTTCCTCAGTAGCATCCTCAGTGCTTAATAATCCCTTGTTTATCCTAACAAAGCATCTACATCAGGCTCCGAGAGGAAGTCTGCCAATGTGTTCACAGGGTCATGCATATATATGTTTAATTCTCCAAGGAAAGATATTGTAACCAGTCCAGATTAATGCTCCTGACTCTTTCCACTCCAACTTTCCCTCCATATATATGTATATACACACACCACCTCTTCTTTATCCATTCATCAACTGCTGGACACTTGTGCTGCTTCTTTATCTTGGCTTCTTTACTACTGTAAATAATGCTGCTATAAACATCAGGACACATGTACCCCTTTGAATTAGTGTTTTTGTATTTTTTGAGTCAATACCCAGTAGTGTGATTATTGGATCATAGAGTATTCTAGATTGTAGTTCTATTTTAAGCTTTCTGAGGAATCGCCATACTGTTTTTCATGGTGGTACACAAGTTTGCATTCCACCAACAGTGCAAGACGTTTGTTTTCCTCTCCATCCTTTACAACACTGTTGTTTCTTATGAATAATTATTACTGTTATAGCTGTCCTGGTGTAGGAACTATTTTCAGGAATACACCTGCCACCCTCTGTGCCTGTCTCTCTGTATCTGACACAGAGTCACAAGGTTTCTCCCCTGTCAGGGATAGAATTGATAATGCACAGTACACTGCATTATTCACTTTTAATAGAAAATTTAAAGGAGAATTAAACATAAGTGCAATTCTAGAAAGACAATTTTTTGTCTTTTAGGAAACAACCTGTATTGTACAACAAAAAATAAGTATGTCTGTTATGTGCATCTCAAACTATCAATGAGAGAAGATCAAATTTTGGTCAGCCTTGCATAGGAAAACTATTTACATTCTCTCTGAAGAAATGTTACAAATATTATCATCACACAAAGAAGTGAGTAAGTATGGAACCTAAATATGTAGGGGAAATGTACTAGATACGTTTGTTAAACAATTAATTCATAAAAATGTTTTCTGGATTTTGTGACATTTGTTACTGTTAAAGTTCTTTAAAGTGGATCATTTGTTGGACTTTCTTTTCTAAGTCTAAAAAATTACTTTTCTATACAATTTTGCATTCATAACTTTGTTTCCTTTGTCTTAAAGATGGGCCTCAAAATGATATAAGCTTCGGGATCCATAAAAGCTATACCCACCCGACTCCAGCTCCATACATCTTACCATCAGAAAACAAATGACAGGGCGGCAAGCATTTATGTTGACCTTTGTAATGGTTCCATGTTGGGGAACTAGCCTCTGCTATGGACTCATTCCAAAGGGTCTTCCTACAGCCTACCTCTGTGAAGTGGACAGTGGACTACACGTCTGCACCCTCTGGTTGTACCATCTGTCCCAGAGCTGACAGTGAAGTAGAAGTTAGTAATCAGAGACCCTGTGTGGGGACAAGAGAGATGGAAGGCAAAGTTCCAGGGAGCTGTGGGCATGAAAGCTGGAAAGAGAAAAGAAATGATCTGCCAGAAGAATATACATCACGAGCACAGGGAACTTGTTTCTGTTCGAGTCCCACTTCTATACCTTCCGTCTTGAGGTCCATGAAACAATCTATAACCTTGTAATGCCATGATTCACATCTTTCATTTATTGGGATTTGAGTGGCACTCTCTTTATGGCAACCAAAAATGTCCTGAAAAGTCAATGTTCCCAATGACTTTGCATTTTACTGGAGGATACTGGAACATAGCTATGACTAATTGAATGCCAGCCAAATTAACTGAATAGCTACACCAGCTCTAATCTTTACAATATCACCAGCAGGTAGCTAACATCAACATTTTATAAGTGAAAAGACAGCCTCAGTGAAGGTGAGTGACTTACTAAAGGTCGTGTAACTAGGAAACCAACCTGGAATTCAGCTTTGTCTGATTCTAAAATGTGCATTGTTTCTATTATACCATGCTGCCTGCCTGTCAGTGTCTAAAACCAGGGGAATTAATTTCTGCTGATGGAATTTTATATGTGATTTTGAACATATGATTTTGAATCATGTGTTTTGGAACACATGATTATTGGATGTTAGAAGCCAGATAGATAATCTAATCTAACCCCTCAGTTTTGCATTAAGGTCACTAAGGTCTTATAAGCCATGTTGTTCAACGTTCCAGAATAAGTGTCCAAGCAGAACCAAGAACAGGAATCTTGTGGGTTCCTTCCATTAAAATTGACCTGTTCTGAAAATGTATAAGAATCTCAGATATAGTCTAACACTATTTCTCCTTGAATAAAACAATTTGCCTTTGGTAAATTCACAGCTAATAATTTACTTTTTTTTTATTTCAAAAGAGAACACTAATAGGCAATATTAAAGGAAGTGGAATATTAATTCCTTTAAAAAAGGGTTTGAATTTTATTCCTCATGTTTATTCATATTGAAGGCTTCACTCTATATGTCATCTCTTTTATTTAACAACCAGAAAAATGATAATAATATCCATAGCACCTGCTGTATCAATACTTTATAGTGTAGTATTATAATAAACTTAGCTAAATTAACTAGCTTGTACAGGGCCACTCAAAGGGTAAGAGTCAAAATAGTATTTAATCCAGGTCTTTGTTGATTACAAATAACAAATATTTTACCAATTTTGTTAAAGTTTACATATATAAGATTACAAACATGGGCATTTAGGCTTATTGTATGTCCTAATTACTTTGTGTTCCTTTCCTTACTATCTGTGAAATGATTATGGCTTGGCATTGAAATCAACAATCTGGCCAATAGCTTTTAAATATTTCTTCAACAGAAACTTTGGTATATAAATATTCAGGGCTTTTCTCATTAAACGAAATTCTGTGAATTTTCTCATTGAGTGGAAATAGCCTTTGAAAAAAAGATACATTATAAGAAAAATAACTCACCTGACTAGAGTTTTAAGATTTAAGAATCATTTCTATATTTTAAACTGAAGTTCAAGGATTTAGAGATTTACTTAAGCCCCTAGAAAAAAATATCTTAGGAATTCTACTGTCCTGCATAAATTCAGCCTCCCCACATAAGTCAGGATATATTATGAAATTCTGATATTTTAGAAATATCTCTTCCTAAAATTTGCCTCTTGGGTATGTTATGGTTGATTATACTGATATTGATTTTTGTTTTTCTTGAATAAACAGATAGAGGTTATGAGAGGTAATTGTCACTAGACAATGTCACTAGACATTTTCACTCAGGATTCTATTAGAAGGAAAGTAGATAGGACTGGATAGTATTCGGCCAATAGCCAGTATGATGTGAGATGAAATGAATATAAATTTAGCATAGTGCCTGGCATACAGCAAAAGCTCAATAAGTGCTGCTATTGCTATTTTTATTATTGGCTATAGAAAGATGCCAGGGAAACCATCAGAGATGTGGATGACTTCCTTAAGTGAACATAGCATTTTGTCCAATGTTTCATGAGACAACTGAATGTGAAATAAAGGGCTTTATGTAGCTACGAGACGGGGTTTGGTTTGCACCTGGCTTTGGGCCAGCCATGTCAGAGCCCTTGTCGATTACTGAGGAAGTTTGACCTGACCCGCTGATGTGACATTGCTGACACCGCAGTGCGGTCCGTGCCACCTGCAATGTATCAGCAGTTTTCCTCCAGAAAGTGCCACATACCTCTAATAAATATCCAATTTCTCACTCTGGGATGCACTTTCTTTTCTCCTCTTCTTGAACTGAGGGCCCCCATTTCGGGTCTAGCATGACAGCTGCTCTTCTGAATGTTATAGCATATGAGCAGGCTCATGTCATTTTCCACATGTAGTTATCTCAGAGGAGAGACTGGCAGCCAGACACTCTGTCAACATAGCCACATTGCTCTCAATTGTTCTGACTATGAAGGGTGGAAAAATTAGTTCAATATCCAGGTAATTATTCACTACTAGGATTCACAACCTTTGACAGGCAGTTTGCCAAAGGTCTTGAATATCACCATCTGGAGGGTGATGGCTAAAGGCTGACTCCTGTCATGAAAGTAAGAATGGACGAGCACTGACCTTGGATAATTCCTAAAAGAAGTTGCTAATGAAGGGTAGGGGCAGCTATGATTTTGTTGGCAATTTATTTCAAAAAAATTTTTTAATGTTTGTTTATGTTTGAGAGGCAGAAAGAGAGTACAAGCAGGAGAGGGGCAGAGAGAGACAGAGAGAGAGAGAGAATCCAAAGCAGGCTCCAGGCTCTGAGCTGTCAGCACAGAGCCTGACACGGGGCTCGAACCCACCAACTGTGAGATCATGACCTGAGCCAAAGTCATATGCTCAACCGATTGAGCCACCCAGGAACCCTGGCTTTGTTGTTAATTTAATAGGCAGTTAGTTGCAGCTATGGTTATATCCAGTTAATGTGCCAGTGAAAATTGGCATGAGTGAAAATCTGACTCATGTTCAGATACTTTCTGTCTTTTGACAGGAACCATTTAAGTGTTCCTCAATAATGCCAATTTAGCCCCCATATCACTAGACAGATTACGACATCTAGGCTATATATATTCCACATTTGAGGCTAAGTTTTCTACTCTTTTCATGGACATACTGGAATTGTTTAAATGGAGCTAAGACCATGAACAATCACAAAGTGAACTAATGTCACTTCCCACACAGCTGATTTAGGAAGATGAACACCCCTTTAGAACAAGACCAATAAGCCATCCTAATTGCCATCCTAAATTCACCTACAGCCGATTTCACTTCTTTTTCTGTTCCCTACCAGGCAGAGAGGAAGCTTAGGAAACTTTAAATCTTCATGGTGAATGGAACCATGTGGCAAAAATTGCTATCATGTCTCAGAAATTGCTGTATAGTTGATATAGCTAATATATATTTTCTTTAGGATAGAACTAGAACCCTAATTTTTAGCTATACATTGCAGCCATCCAGCTAGGTATTAATTCAGCTAGGATTGCCATGGTCTAAGATCTGGCCAGTGAAATATACACAGAAATGATGGAAAGACCTTTGGGAACTTGCCTTAAAAAAAGGAAAGGGAACATCTTTATGTCCCCCCCTTTCTACCATCCATTGCCTGGAACATAAATGTAGTAGGTGGAAGGAACTCTATCAGCCTTTTTTTTTGCCATGAAGAGAAGGGCCACATTCTAAGCATGGAAAGGCAATGATCTGGAAGGAGTCTAGGACCCTCAACAATTTGCGGCATCTCCATATTTTAGAAAGAGAGCACAAGCAGGGGAGAGGGGCAGAGGGAGAGAGGGACAGAATCTGAAGCAGGCTCCACACTCAGTGCAGAGCCTGACACAAGGCTTGATCCCATGACCCTGGGGTCATAATCTGACCTGAAATCAAGAGTTGGGCACTCATCTGACTAAACCACCGAGGCACTCCTGTTGTCTTAACTTTTAAAACAGAAATTTTTCTATTTTAAGTGCTTAATAGTTTGCATGTTGAGAGGGGCCATAATGTGTTAATTATGATTTATATCATGGTAGTAAGATCACATCTAAATGAAATAGAGACTTGATATGAAGCAAAAAAAAGAGACAGCTTATTTATCATGTCATAGTTTCATTTGGTGGCCACAAATAAAAATATGGCTTTGTAAACTGAATGGGCTATCAGTCATTTTGGGATAATGCTTCGTATAAGGCACAGTGCTACTACGTGGAAACTTAATATGGATACAGGTAACATTGCAGGTGTTCTTTTCTAAAGTGTAATTTGCCTTATATGAATTAGCCATATGAAGCTTCTCCCTTTCTTTTTAAAAAAAATTTCTGAGAGAGAGAGAGAGAGAGAGAGAGAGAGACAGTGTGAGCAGGGGAGGGTCAGAGAGAGACAGAGGTATAGAATCCAAAGCAGGCTCCTGGCTCTGAGCTGGTTGTCAGCACAGAGCCCAATGAAAGGCTCGAACCCACGAACCGTGAGATCATGACCTGAGCCGAAGTCCAATGCTTAACTGACCGAACCACCCAGGTGCTCTTTTTTTTTTTTTTTTAAGTTTATTTATTTAGGGGCTACTGGGTGGCTCAGCTGGTTAAGCTTCCCACTGTGGCTCAGGTCATTATCTCACAGTTGGTGGGTTAGAGTCCTGCATCGGGCTCTGTCCTGAGAGCTCAGAGCCTGGAGCCTGGTTGGGATTCTGCGTCTCCCTTTCTCTCCGCACCTCCTCCTCTCGTGTTCTGTCTCTCTCTTTCAAAATAAACAAATGCTTAAAAATTAAAAAAAATAAAATGTACTTATTTATTTTGAAAGAGAGAGGAAGTGTAAATGGAGGAGGCAGAGAGAGAGAGAATCCCAAGCATGCTTCCCACTGTCATTATAAAGCCCAGTGCGGCACTCAAACTCACCAACCTCGAGATCATGACCTGAGCTGAAATCAAGAGTTGGATGCTTCCTTCCACGTGTCCCTAAGTTTCTTCCTATCTACTGGCTCATTATTTGCAAGAAATATACAGGATTAAACTATTTTCGTTTTAAAAAAGACCCTCTTATTATTAGTCAATGTCCATCTATTTGACTGTCCTATTTACCTCCTTTTCTTTAGAGATAAACTTCATGAAAGAGTAGTCTAAACTCACTCTATATCCTCACTTTCATGAAGCTTTTCCGATCTATTTTTTCTTGACCCACCTTTGGCATTTGCCACTGTTGCAAACACCATCACCGGAGCTGTCTCGATTCTCAGCTTCCGTGGGAGTTCTTGTCCTGCATCTCTCTGTTTAGTAGCCCCCTCTCGTTCTCATTCACTGGTGTCTTTTCTTCCACCAGGCCTAAAATACCTTTTTTTTTTTTAGGATTCTATCTTGAGTCTTTTTCTTTCTCACTTCAAATACCACCTATTTTCTTTGACTCATGCCTGTATGTTTTATTTCCTGAAATTTAGAGTTGTATTTCTGTAATCATTACAAAGAAATCCACAAATCTAAGGCTGAATTCACCCACCTGAAATGTCAAGCTGCTGCCTCCACCTTCTCATCCAACAGCACTTTATTCTGGGTGACGGCATCACTGTTTTCTTTGTCTCTCTCTTTGCCTTGGAACCCTCATTCATTTTATAAGATTAATTTCAGGTCTCATCTCTGTTTGGAAATGTTCCTGACCTTGATGAGAGTTTTCCCTCTCTGTGCTCCTGCTCTTTGGCCCTGTAACACCAAGGTCTTACTTCTGTTTAATATTTTCACCCCGAGTTGTCATTTTTAAATTACTTACAAATCAACCTCACTCCACTGTTAGTTCCTTTTGCTCTGAGCTTTAGGTTGCTTATCTCTGTGTCTTTACGATCTGCTATAATGATTCACATAAATGAGTTCAAAAATCCCTTTAAATAAATAAAAGAATGTTTCCTCAAACGTTGCAAATAGAGCCATGATTTGGATCCATTATTTGCTGATTTCATCCCATTTTTCATTTGCAAGACTTCAACAATCTCCCATCTCAACTACTCTTCTTTTTTCCTAAGTTAAGTCCTTTGATTTAGGGACAGTTTTACATAAAGAAAAACTTTTATATATAGGAAAAAAACTGCAAAAGGATGATAGTTTTTTTTTTTTTTTTTTTGCTTCCTCATCTTTTGAACTCAGAGAACATGGCCATTTTCTTGGTGGTGAGGGAGCAATACACGTCAGATTCCAATCCCAGATTCTTTTTACAGGGTAATTATGATTAGAAACCTAGCCTGCTTATGGGGTCTGACATTGGGATTTACACTAAACCCTTGTCAATTAATCTACAGCTGTATGTACTCACTAAATGTTTTTTGAATGATTTTATGTGCAAATAACTTTATCCATTTTTCAAGTTGAGATATGATATGTGTGTGGGCTCGTAACTCATGGAAATCATGAAAAGTTGATGTTTACTAAGAGTACACTATGTGCCAGCCATTGTTTCTTACTGTTTTTTTTTATTATCCCACTTAATTCTCATAACAACCTTATAAGATAGATATTTTATTATTTTATTCTTTAATAAACTGGGAGACTGAGCCACGGGAAGGTTTAGTGACTTGTCTATTACCAGTAGCAAACAGTGGAAGCCCTGCATTGTGGCTCCAGCCTGCGTGCTCTTTAAGTATTCCACAATAGCTGTTCTGCAGTAGACAAAGGGGCTCCAAATATATAAAGTAAATTTATATAGCCAGATATGCTTCCCTAAAATATGAGGTTTATGGGTAATCTGAATAATTATTCTCTGACATTTTTTCATGGTATGAATATAATGATATTTAAAAATCCACATCCACAATTGGGTGAACAATAAATAAAGCTTTATTATTTTCTAAAATGTCCAGTAATTTTATTTGAGAGCAGCCGATGCAGGATGTTAAAAATATTTCTTCCATCTCAGGCCCTGCTGAGTGTATTTCATCGTTTAGTGGCAGGCTACTTTCACTTTCACTGTATTTCACAGCTTTGTTGATTGTTTTTCTTGCCATTATCTCGTCATTAGCCTCTCAGCTTCTAGTTTTCACTCTCTTGTAGTTGGTCCACTGGGGTAAATCTACTGTTTCCTTATTCTTTTGAATTTTACGTGCTCTCACGTTTTTATGAAACCTCTCTGACGGATAATCTGTATATCACTGCATGCATGACTTACATATTAGAGTATACAGGAAAAATTTATACTCTGCAAAAGCTGTTAAAATCTTTTTAGTATATCAGGCTGGGGACTCCTTATTATGAGGTATCTTGGTGTTCTTTCTGAATATCCTCAAGCTCTTCTTTAGCTTCAAAAACAAATAATTATAATAAAAAATTCCTGTCACACCCAGATACATCTAAAAGGGTATTATTTTACCCATCTAGGCAGAAAAAATATTAACTTTTTAGGGGGTGGCATTCTAAAAATCAACACTAGGAAGATGCTTAGTTAAGTAATACAAAAATTATCGGTTGCAGTATAAAAAGTTATCCTCTGATTACTTTACCTCTTAGTAATCTCATTTGGAAGGAGAAAACACATAAACCATATCTGTAATTAGAATGCAAACTCACTCATTTATCAGTGCTGAGGGAAGACTGATTGCAAGAATACACTCTTTTCTTCTTGAAAATGGTAACACTTTCACTGACTTAGCAGTTCAAAGCTGGATAAAATAGAACGCTTTCAAGATTAAAAACAGGATAAGGTTATTATTTTCAAATGTATGTAACTCTAAGTTTTTCAAACATTTAAGTAATTATATTTTCTGGATAATCTATAATCATTTTACTTATTTGGTCATGCAAGATCATTTAGGGTTCAGGTTCAATTCACACAGTTTTGTAATATGACCACTTAAATACAGAAAGATGACCCACGAGGTCACAATATACTTCTGTCAAAGTGATAACGTTTTGGGTGGGGTCCTAGTGGGCCACTCCTAATTAGTGATGGGAATGGCTAAACTCAACTCGACTCTGGCACTCTTACAAAGTGCTAACGTGGCTTTTAGTTCAGCCAAAATGCTTTTCAGTTAAGAAAAAAAATACATAGTGAAATGATTTCTTTTCACCCATTCAGTACCAACGAAGAATGTCTGTAACCTATATGTAAAATAACTTCATATTGGATTGTCTGGGAAAATAAAACCAGATTTTTCTCAAAGTAAATTACAGTTGGAGTTCGGTAGCATTATGCAACAGAAATGTTGCTTGGGATAATGACATTTCTGGCTGGTTGCCTTGTTTGATGCTCCCAGAAGTGGTTTCCATTGAGACTATTAAATAAAACGATTGATGTGATATGGAACTCCAGTCAGTGGTGCCCCCTGTATGAGGATTAGTTGACTTTTTGATTTATTTTGGCATTTCATTTTACACCTCTTTTTGAAATCAACTCATGGCAGTGTGGCCAATCAATCAACTTTCATCTACAAACTACTCAGTGCACTTCTACTTTGAGATACTTTATATGTATTCTGATTAGTCTTATATCATCTCAAACTTTACTAAAAATAAATGAATCAAGGGCTCTAAACGCAGGGTGGGGGGAGTGGAGGGCTGTGTGGCTAAGCAGAAGAAAATGAAATTTCCATTTCTACTGTTATCATTATCATCATCATCATCATCATCATCAAATATATTTATTAAGTTCACACATGCACTTGCCATTTTCTGTTTTTTCTTCATTATAGTTTCACTTGAAGGCATATACATTTGAGAATTATTAAAAAATGTTAATTTAGACAGTCTCATCAATAAATGGTGCTGAGCAAATTGGATATTCACACGTAGAAGAATGAAACAAGAACTCTATCTTACACCAATCAACAAAAATTAACTCAAAATGGGTCGAAGAATTAAATGTAAGACCTGAAACCATAAAACCTCTAGAAAGAAAGCCTTGACAAGCGTCTTAGCGGTGATCTTTTTGGATATGACACCTAAAGCATATGCAACAAAATAAAAAATAAACAAGTGGGACTACATCACAATGAAAAGCTTCTGCACAGAAAAATAAATAATGGGCAAAATAAAGAGGCAATCTGTGGAATGGGAGAAAATATTTGTGAACCACACATCTGATAGGGGGTTAATATCTAGCATATAAAGAACTCTTACAACTCAATAACAAAAAACAAAACAAACATAAAAAAACAAACCAAATAATGCGATTGAAAATAGGCAAAGGGCCTGAATAGACATTTTTCCAAAAAAAAAAACCCAGCCAAATGGCTAACAGGTATATAAAAAGAGGCTCAACGTCTCTATCACTAGGGACATATAAATCAGAACCAGAAGCTGTCACTTCACAACAGTTAGAATGACTATCATCAAAAAGACAAGATAGCAAGTGTTGGTGAAGATGGAGAAAAGGGAACTCCCGTGCAGTATTGGTAAGAATGTAGATTGGTACAACTGCTACGGAAAATGACACAGGTGTTCCTCAAAAAACTCAAAATAGAACTATCATATGATCCATCAAATCCACTTCTGAGTGTGTAGCCAAAGTGAACGCGCTATGTCCAAGAGATATCTGCACCCTCACTTCACTATAGCATTATTTACAATAGCCAGGGTTTGGAAACAAGTGTTCATTTATGGATAAATGGATAAAGAAAATGTTATATATATAATATCTGTGTATTATAATATACATAATGTTATCTAAATCTGTAGTTGAGTACTATTCAGCCATAATAAAGAAGGAAATCCTACTATTTGTGACAACATGGATGAAACTTGAGGGAATTATGCTAAATGAAGTCTGAAAGAGAAAGACAAATATCGCATGATCTCATTATATGTGGAATCTAAAAAACCTAAACTCTTAGACGCAAAGATCAGATTGGTGGCTGCAAGAATCAGGGTGTGTGGGGTGCGGATTTGGGTGAAGGTGTCAAAAGGCACAGACTTCCAGTTATAAGATAAATAAGTTCAGGGATATATTGTACAGAGTGGTGATTATATTATATCTTTGAAAGTTACTAAGAGAGATCTTAAAAATTCTCATCACAAGGAAAACATTTTGTAACTATGTGAGAAGATGGATGTTAACTAAACTTACTGTGGTAATCATTTCACAGTATATACCTATATCTAATCATTATATTGTACACCTTAAATGTACACAAGGTCATATGTCAATGATATATCAAGAACTCTGGAAAAATATTTGTTCTTTTTATTACAAATAATAATTTTAAATGTAAGTATTCAAGAGTATTGTATTTTACCCTTTCCCAAATATTTCTACCTATAAATGAATATGTACTATCTTCACCATTTTTTATCACTTTGATATCATCCATTTTGAAAGATTTGGATTTCTAGACAACATATTTTAATTAAACAATCTTCACTGGAAAAGAATGTGCTAATTTAAATCTAGCCTGATTTCTCTCCTAGTTAAGAAGTAGCAGATAGTGTGGTAGACGACACTGTCACTCTCTCACAAAAGATGTGACATAAAGTGGGAAATCTCATTGTCTCATCAACAAAGAAAATAAAAAAAAACCATTAAATTTAGCATGTTTTCTATTGTCAACTGTTCTTGTCTTTATAATTAGAGCGGAACATACTTTTTCTGCATATGCCTGCTGTTTCTTAAAATGAAAGTAAACCAATAAGGCAGAAAACTTCTAGGATATGTATGGTTTGAACTGATCTTTTTTTTTTTTTCTGTTTTTATTGCTATAAAACAAAATTATGCCTTATCATGTGTTCAGCATCATGGCATTCAATAATAGGTTAAGAACTAAATCCCTGAGGAATTTGTAAACACTGTTGGGAAGCAAGAATCTAGTCATCAATCCAGTTTACAATAAATGCTAAAATGTGATGGGGAGATCAAAAGTGCTATAGAAACTACGGAAAGATATCAGATTTAAATTAGGCCTTGAAGGTTAAGTAGGGCTTGAGAATGATGACAAGGACACTAAATGGTATTCTACCCTGGAGGAAAATCTTGAACAAAGGTAGAGAAACAATGGAACACAGGACAACTGGTATCATTGCAAAAAGTTTGAGGAGCATTGGTAATCTAGATCATATATTAAAGCTATATTTTATAGAGATTTTCTTACTTGGAAGAGTAAGTCATGTGACTTCAGAGCTTGTGCAATGCTGAGGATTAACTATATGTCATCAATTAACCAGCACAGGGCAAGGGCAAACATCTCAGGGCATTGTAGCCATCATAGTGGACAGCAATATCAACAGGAAACAGAACTGCAGTGGTACATTTAACTCAGTTTAGATTTAATATTTTTTATAATTGGAGGCTGCACACATGATTAAAGAAAAATTATCCATAGTTCTACTGGAACAGAGGGCAATTGAATTTGAATTTGTCATTATTTGAAAGAATTTATCATTGAGATAGCTATACTCCAACTTAAGAATGTATCTGGCCATTTCCAATAGAAGAAACAATTTCTTTCTTTCTTTTTTTTTTTTATAAACTTTATTTATTTTTTTTAAATGTTTTTTATTTATTTGTAGGAGAGAGAGAGACAGCGTGAGCAGGGTAGGGTCAGAGAGAGAGGGAGTCACAGACTGAAACAGGCTCCAGGCTCTGAGCTGGCAGTCAGCACAGGGCCCGACGTGGGGCTTGAACCCACGAACCGTGAGATCATGACCTAAGCGAAAGTCGGACGCTTAACCGACTAAGCCACCCAGGCACCCCTAGAAGAAACAATTTCAAAGTCATAATTATTTACTTCTAGATTGTGCCTGACTTAATTAACCCCAAACACAAGACTGTGTAGCCCATATGAACATGACAATGCTTTGTAAAGATCACCTGTGAGTGACAGATGTACAACATGAAGGGCTGTTCCCTAAAATAACAGGCTGGGATGGGCCTGCCCACCAATGTGTAGAGATGGGAAATGGAGATAAAGTTTTAAAAGTTTTGGGAAATGTAAACAATAATTGCACCAAGCTGGAAGCACTAGCACAAATGCTCTTGGGAAAGGAGGCATCAACATGGGCTGCAAAGAACTGGTTCTGAGTCTACATCCTAGAAAATAGAAAAATATCTTTCTTCTATTTTAAAAAGGTTTATATTTTTCATTTCCTTTCTGGTCTCTCTCTACCATAATTGCTACCCCTATTGTCCCAGCATATGAGGAGGGAAAGGAACAGATACACTGGGATTCAGACTGGATGATGTTCTAGCTGCCATTTGCCAGTTGTATGACCTCAACCTCTCTGAGTGTCACTTTTTTTCTTCTGTAAAATAGGAATGATAATACTTAGTTTTTTGATGAGAAGTAACTGAAATAGCAAATATGAAATAGCTAACACAGAGCTAGACAGGACATAATTATATATTGGAAGCTATTTTACTTCCCTACTTCTTCCTTTCATCCCATCTTCCATTATCTCTCCTTCTCCCCATTCCTCCTTTCTTTGCCTCCTTCTTCTCATTCTTTACTGATTATTTATTGAAAAATATTTTAACCACTTTTCATTTGCTAAATATTATGTTTGGCACTGAGGATAAGTTGGTGCCTTGAAGAGGGAAAAAATCCCTGCTCTCATAAGCTTACAATCTAATAAGAGAGACATAGTGACATAGTGAATGTAAAAAATTATAACTGTATAAAACAGAAGTATATGGGGCTCCTGGGTGGCTTAGTCGGTTAAGCGTCTGACTTTTGCTTAGGTCATGATCTCGCGGTTCGTGGGTTCGAGCCCCGTGTCGGCTCTGTGCTGACTGCCAGCTCAGAGCCTGGAGCCTGTTTCAGAGTCTGTGACTCCTTCTTCTCTCTGACCCTCTCCTGCTCACGCTGTCTCTCTCTCTATCTCTCTCCTAGAAATAAATAAAACATTAAAAAAATTTAAAAAAAGAAAAGAACAGAAGTATATGATGCTATGAGAGTGAATAATTGTACTATTAATATCTTTTCCTTTTCCGTTTCTATAAAGGGAGAGTAGAACACTGAAAATTAATAGATTATATAAATGTATACGTGTTGATGGATTGATCTTGCAAACGTATGACTGTTGGTACTTCTGGATTTTGATATTATGGACTCAGAAAGTTGAATAAGAGAGAGCACAACCTAAAATATTTCTTTTTCATGTTTGTCTTTTATGCTTCTTTTGCACTTTTTAGTTTTGGGTGAGTATTTGTTTTAGTGGACCTCCATAGGTTTACTCTTCCTTTGATTAAATGAATAGGAATTCTTTTGTTCCTTAGGGAGAAAAATGAACTTTGCGATTCAAAACAGTGGGTTGCCCCAAAACTCTATGTTCAGCCACATTACAACCACTCAATAGAAAATAAAGCTTCTTTCCACATAGGAGTTTGATCATAATGAATAGAGCTGAGGCAGTGTCACAGTATGGAATGCCCTGTAGGGACTGAAGCCTCTCCCAAGCTGTGTGGCTTGGACAGAATAGGGAACTCAAAGTCCCCATTT
The DNA here is from genome assembly GCA_017311185.1 of Proteles cristata cristata. Classification (NCBI taxonomy): domain Eukaryota; kingdom Metazoa; phylum Chordata; class Mammalia; order Carnivora; family Hyaenidae; genus Proteles; species Proteles cristata. The sequence goes on along the minus strand of JAESUZ010003804.1, from coordinate 1,543,513 downwards.
ACATAAGAACTCTTGCCACGAAGTGACAAAAGTTAGCAGTCACAAACAGAAAGATACTCTCTTATTGGATAATAATTCTCTTCTTGTTAATCCTAGAAGGAATAGGTTCTTTGCAGGGGGCCTTGGAGTCTGGGATAAAATTAACTTTTTATTAAAAGACTTTGCCTGGGAATTCTCCTTTCCTCTCTTGCCCTGCCTGCCAAAGCTGCAGAATTTGGGTCCTGTCAGTGTGTTTATGTCACATAAATATAATCTAATGTAACATTTCCTGTCATTATAGTAAGTGACTATTTTATGGACAAAACTAGAAGCGAAAAATAAAAGATAGCTACCAATGGTTTGTAATAGAGAATTTGGAGTTAAGTGATCCATGAAGTATCATAGTCAAGGACTGTCATTTCAGAAGTGCCAATCAGCCGTGGCGATTGTTGCACCTGGAGATGGCCTTCATGTAATATACCATACCACATGCATGAGCATGCACGCACACAGGCACATGCACACACATGCACACTGACACAGACACACACATTTGTTATGTCTCCTCCTACTACACATTACCAAATAAAGAAAAACTTTTGACTTCACTTCCTTCTCCAGCTACCTCTTCATTTCTCTCCTTTTCACAGCAATGTTCCTCAAAAGAATTGTCATCTTGATCACCTTTCGTTGTGTCTCTATGATGTTCCAATTGGACATTTCATCAAAACTGCCCATTTGAAGGGCCTTGAAATTGCTACATCTGAAGGCCAGTTCCAGTGTTTATGTTACTTGACCCCCTTGAGACAACTGACAACAAGCTCCTCTTTTACATGTTTTCTTCACTTGGCTTTAGGATCCTGCCTTCACCTGGTTTTCCTCCTACCTAACTGGCATCTGCTTCTTTGTCTTCAGGCTACATCATCCCCTTTGCCCTGGAGCCACCCAGCTCTCACTCCCTTGGTGATCTTATTCTGTGACTGGCTTTCTAATATTTATACTTGGGTCACACCCAGATATATATCTCCAGGCTAGATCTTTGCCTTGGATTTCAAATTCACATAGCCAACTTCCCATGGGTTATGCCCATTTAATGTCTAGCAAGCATCTCAGCATTCGCATGACCCAAACTCCACTCTTTTTTTTTTTTTAATTTTTTTTTTATTTTTAGGAGAGAGAGAGAGAGCGTGAGCAGGGGAGGGTAAGAGAGAGAGGGAGATACAGACTCTGAAACAGACTCCAGGCTCTGAGCTGGCAGTCAGCACAGAGCCCGACGGGGGCTCGAACCCACGAACCGCGAGATCATGACCTAAGCGAAAGTCGGACGCTTAACCGACTAAGCCACCCAGGCGCCCCCCAAGCTCCACTCCTAATCGTCCCCCCCCCCCCAGCTCTGTTGCTCTCTATCTCCCTGCAGTTTATTTAAGGGTAGCATCATTCCTCAAGTGTTCAAATCAAAAACCCCTGAGCCATCATAGACTTCTTTCTCTTATGTTCTCTGCCCAGTCCGTCAGAGAACCATGTCAGCTCAACATCTGAAATATACTATCTGTCCAATCTCTTCTCTACATTCCCTCTGCCAATAGCCTGGTTCCAGCTACAATCTTCTCTTCCTGGATTACTGTAATGACCTTTTGATTCATCTCCCTGCTTGTCTTTGTCTCTCACAGACCAGTTTAGTCTAGTAAGAGGTCCTAATAAAGCAGACGTTAGAAAATTTGTACAGTTGTTACTTCTTTGCTTAATATCCTGCACTGCCTTCTAATCTTACTGTGGATAAAACCATAGTCATTGAAATGGTCCACATGGTCATACACTATCTGAAACCCAGCTAATTCCCTCACCTCATTGCATACTAGTACCACTCACAGACCTCCTTGGTGCCCCTCAGAGACCCCAGACATGTTCTTGTCTCTGCTTTTGTACGTGCCTGGAGTTCCCTTTCCCAAGAAATTTAGGACCTGTAGGTCTTCACTGAAATGTCATCTTCTCAGTGTGGATTTTCCTGATGTCACTACTTAAAATTTCAACATCTACACTTCTTTCCAACATTCTTCATATTTATTCCTGGTCTCTTTTTCTCTATAGCCTGCATCATCCTTTAACATATCTCATTATTTTACTTATTTATTTTGCCTAGATCTACCTATCCCACCCCTCCTTTTACTAAAATGTTAAGTTCCATGAAGGCAAAGGACTTTGTTTCTTTTATTCACTGCTGTATTCCCATTGCTTATAACAGTGCTTGACCCATACAAGTAGTCAACAAATATTTCTCAATTGGACAAATGAGACTGTCAGAAATAGGATTTATTATTTATGACTCTAAAATGCATTATCACCATGTTTAATGTATTTGTACTTTCCTATTCCTATCTACTTCTCATGCACTGTTCCAATGACTGCACCCTCCCTGGCTGGATGGGAAGGCAAAAGTGATGGTGTGGATGATGCAAACAGGATTACATCACTGTATGGGTAGTATATCTGGTGTGTCTGTGAAAGCATATGGTTCTCCCTACTACCCTGAGGCCACCCTTTCAATGAAACCTGAAAACAACTAAACGTTGCGTGTCACAAATTTGAAAAGATACATGCATCCTCATGATTATTGGATCATAATAATCCTTATGATTATTATTTACAATAGCCAAGATATGAAGGTAACTTGTGTCCATCAATAGATGAATGATAAGGAAAATGTGGTGTGTGTGTGTGTGTGTGTGTATAATTGAACATACATGTAACAGAATATTATACAGCTTTAAAAAAAGAGGAGATCATGTCATTTGAGACAACATAGATGGACCTAGAGGGTATTACACTAAGTGAAATAAGTCACATTGAGAAACACAAATACCATCTGATTTCACCTATATGTGGAGTTAAAAAAGAACATGAATAAACAAACAAAAAGCAGAATCAGACATACATACAGAGAACAAACTCATGGTTGCCAGAGGGGAACGAGGTGAGGAGATGGGCAAAATGGGTGAAGGGGAGGAGATAGATACAGGCTTTTAGTTATGGAGTGAATAAATTATGGCAGTAAAAGGAACAGTATAAAGAATACAGTCAATGATACCATGATAGTGATGTAATGGGATAGGTGGTAGCCATATTGTGGTGAACATCACATATAGGTATAAATTTGTCAAATCACTAAGCGGTATATGTGAAACTAATGTGACATTGTGTGCCAACTATACTCAAATATAAACAAACAAATAAATGTTGGGTGTCAAGATCTCTCAAAGTTATTTGTGGATTTTTTTCCATTACAAGAAGTACTACATGCAAAGGTAATAGAACTATCTTTACGTGTACGCATAATTTATTTTTATTATTTTTTAAGTTTTATTCATTTTTTTTTTGAAAGAGAGAGAGAAAGAGTGCAAGTAGGGGAGGGGTAGAGAGAGAGGGAGGCACAGAATCCAAAGCAGGCTCCAGGCTCTGAGGTGTCAGCACAGAGCCCAACGTGGGGCTCAAACCCACGAACCATGAGATCATGAACTAAGCTGAAGTCGGATGCTACCTGTTGAGCCATCCAGGCGCCCCTGTGTGTTTTAATTTAAAAAAGAATTAAAAATCTTTCAAAGTCACTCTAAAGAAGGTACATGCCTTATACCTGCATAATATATTAGCTCTTCATGGGCAAGTTCCAAGGCACATATTTGTTTATTGAATATCTATCACTGACATCATATTTCCATTTTTTACTGAAAACTTTTCATTATCATTGCAAAAAGAAACATTTTCTAATGCCAGAATCCCATAGAAAGATTTGTGCTGTAGTTTACAAGGTGCCAAGAGAAGATGAGATAGTATCCAGTAGTACTGTTGATTTGATTAGAGTTACACACCCCATGGCAGATGGTAAAAAGGGTTTAAGAGGTGGGTACTCGTAAATACCCTCTCAGGCCTTCCGCTCCCCTACACTGCTACAGAGGGCCAGTAATCCTGCTGCTAGCCAGAGATTGCTCTGGGTTTACATAATGGAGAATATTCCCAAGATACAAAGTTTTTAGTCTCCTACCCTCCTTTTATTTATTTGTCTCTAGGAGAAAAAAAATAGAATTGCAAAATGAAGTCAACCTACACAAACTCCATGATACAAAGAAGACATTATTGTAATTTTCAAGTGTATTATCCAAGTAGTTTTTGAAAGAAGCTTAGTGATGACTTATGACCAAGTTTTTATATAAATCATAATTACTAAACCAGAATATTGATCCAAAAATAAAATGAGGGACAATGTGCATCATAAATTTTATGATTTGGGATTTATTATATACATATTTCAAGTAAATATTAGGTCCAGATGATACATACGGTGACTTTAACTCACTCTTTTTTTTTTTTTCCAAACTCCATCTTTATAAACAAAAATACAGCCAACTATGAAATCGGATTACTGTGGTGGAAACATTTCAGTTCAAAGACAAAATTAAACACCTATTTCAATGTGTGTATCCAAAGCATAAACACTTAAAAAAATTACTTGCAGTATTATTGACTGTGATTCAAAATTGGCGACAAGAAAAAAAAAGCAAAGAACGCCAATGTTCCTGGTATTCTGTATGGTGCTTGTTCAGAGTTTTAATTTTGTGTTTTGCGTTTTTCTTGTCCAGAAAGTGAAAATGCAGTGTGATATTGCAAGTGAATATCTGAGTTAGGCCCACTACTGTACATTTTTCAACCCATAGTCCTATTTCTCATAAGATAAGATGCAACATAGTGGCACTATGTGTGTATTATAAGTGCGATAAGGTTCTCTAAAGCATCTTGAGGGATGATGAAACAGAGGGGGCACCAGTTGGAAGACAGGATTGATTATGTGGAGTCTGCTTTTGGATACATTATTGAGTTATCCCATCTGCAAAAAAAAAAAAAAAAAAAACAAACAAACTTTGTTTCCCCTTCATAGTCAGAAGCTAACTATTGGCATACAGGAGGTAAGACTTCCCTTCCTTGTGTTCAGACCTATAAAAAAAAAAAAAAAGGTCTTTTTTGAGAGTAGTAAGCCTGGGAAATAGAGACAAAAGTATTTTCAGAGCAGTGCAGGTAGCTTTATTTTTAAAACCATAACAGGCCTGAGTCTTAGTCTTAATTTTTTTTCTTCAAGGATTATGTTAAATCAAGATGGAGTCTTGAAACAAAAAAAATGGGAATGAAAAACATGGTTTTCAGAAGCTCAAAGATGAGGATAATGAATTATTCACTGCTATGTGTAGCATCTTCAGGACCAAGGAAGACCATCTATAGAGCAAGACTGGGCAAACTGCAGCCCATGGGCACATTTGGTCTGCCTCATGTTCTTGCATGGCTTGGAAGCTAAGAATAACTGTTAAGTTTTTTTTTTTAATATTTTTATTTATTTCTAGGAAAGAGAGAGAGAGAGAGAGAGACAGCGTGAGCAGGGGAGGGTCAGAGAGAGAGGGAGATACAGATTCTGAAATAGGCTCCAGGCTCTGAGCTGGCAGTCAGCACAGAGCCCGACGTGGGGCTCGAACCCACGAACCGTGAGATCATGACCTAAGCGAAAGTCGGACGCTTAACCGACTGAGCCACCCAGGCACCCCTGACTGTTGTTTTTAAATGGCTGAAAAAATCAAAAGGTATTTTATGACACATAAAAATGGTATGAGATTCAAATTTCAGTACCTATAAAGAAAGTTTTACTGGAAACTTACACATGTTCGTTTGTTTGTCTATTTTCTGTGATTGCTTTCACATTACAACAGCAGAGCTGAATAGTTTTGACAGAGTGCATGGCTTGCAAAGTGGAAAATATTTACTATCTGCTGCTTTACAGAAAAAGGCTTGTAGACTCCTGGTACCACTTATACAACTCTTCCCTAAACTGACATGTAGATCATTTGCAATTTTTTATGTTAGATATAAAGTTAGGGATAACTATATCTGTTACATAGTATAGCTCCAGTTTTTGCCTCCCTAACTGTAAAGAAAGCCACATTCATCCATGTACTTGATTGAATATGAGACTCAGGAATGTGTTCTCCAGATTACAGTAGGGATTCAGACCCATAGTCCAGACTACATGCTGAATGTGTTCCATACTTGCAATATTGTCTTGTCTACCCTTATTTTACTATTAACACTACAATGAAATAGCTGAACCTCACCAACAAAAGAGATACTTTTGAAAGAAATGAACTTTTTAAAAGGTGGAATGTTTTAAAAGGCAAATTGCAATCCCTATTTCACTAACTGTTAAGGATTATGTATTTATGAGCCCTTAATCTCATTGAAAACCTTGATTAGAATATGGCTAACTGTGATTTACTGTTTAATTTTAATTTAGAATCAAGATATTCCTAAATGGGGCCCCAAAAATGCAAGCATGCTTGATGTAAAGATCCTCCATATATCCCTCAGGGACTAATGTCCTGACATCTTCTAGAGTTTTCTAATGGCTTTCTGTTTAATGTACAGAAAAGCATGTGTGGAGAAGGGGAATGAGTAATCTTTTCAGTCTCTTGAATATGCTCCCTGAGATCTAGGAATTCTTGCTTCTTTTCCCTATAAAAGATTCAGAGGAGAAGCAGAAACAGATTCTAGTAAAACAACTCCTGATCACCAGGGGAGTGGGGGGAAGGAAGAGGTTTTCATTTCATCAGAATAGTATCAGTTTCTACTTTGTCTTAGTAAGAGACATTTCTTTAAAAACTGGCTTGACCAGAATGTTCCTTTAAAATTGCTTTTTCAAAGAGCTTTCTCTCTTATGTAGAACAAAACCTATCTTATCAGGATTCAAATAAAGCTTTGGCATAGAAATTTAACTGCTTTCGTGACAGCAGATACGGAGTTGACACTGAAATGCTGAATGGAAACTAGATTCTGCAGTGACAAACGGCTCATAGAACAGGTGTTGGCTATGCTTGAATTTGGATATTTCTGTCTTCAGCTGTGTGATCATGCATTTATCTCAGAGTTCCAAATTTTGCCAACCAACACTGTGGCATCTGATATCATCATAATCAACTTCCTAGTAACTGTGTTCCTCACACATTGTCAGATGGTTGTCCCTATACAGGTATTCTGATAGGAAAGAAGTATTTGTGAGAACGTAGGTAGATTCCTGGGCCGTGGCAGGTCTAATAACTCTGTAGAATCCTTGGAGTTTATATGACCTTGGTGCTTAGATAACTACCAAATCTGTAGGGGGCATGGAATCCCCTTTCTCATACTCTTGGTGGAGACATACACAGACACTCTGTATGCATTCATCGATGTTGCTACTTCTGGGCCTTGCTGTAAACTTCTTCTGAATTACAAGTGCTTCTTGTAATTTTTTTTATTATTAATCTTTGACTCCTTGGAAATGACTTCTACTTACATGGAGTTGCTTAAGCCATGAGGCCTGAGGCACTGAAATGCAGTGTGCTAACTTGAACTTCATGAAATGTATTTTAGCAAAGATGAACTTGCTATATTTGAAGGCCCTAGGTGTAAGGCTACTCCATGCTAGCATGCACGTAGAGTTCAATCCTTTGTACAAAATTAGGCCTTGTCTTGGGAGAGGATTTCTAGTTAATCAGCAGCATCCCTTTTGCTTTTAGGTGATGATGAAGTACTCCATTTTCTTATTACAACTATTTTACTACATAAAGGCTCTATTTGGAGATGGCCCCTATTATCCCAATGGCTCATGTAAGATGCCAGAAAAAACATTAAAAAGAGAGAGAGAGAGAGAGAGAGAGAGAGCAAGATGATTTTATACAAGCTTCAATGGAATCATCTGTGTTTACTACACCATGCCCACCATTAATCTATCTGTATTTAAGCTCTCAGACCTCAAGTCTGCTGAGTCTTTGAAGCGCTATTTCCACTTCTGACTTATTTTTTTTCTTAAACAAAAATGAAAGGAATTTAACCTTTTGATTATTCAGAATCCTCATCTCTATTTTACTTAAGTTTCTGAACTGGAAGTTGCTTTGTCAAAACTATGCCATTCTGATCTGATCATTGGTTCTAGTACTGTTTTCATTCTCCTCAATTTTCTCATTTTTTCCTGAGCATGAAATGTCCTAATTGTGTTACACATATTCAAATTGTACATATATTAAATGCTAGTATAATACTATTTTAATAATGTTTCCTTTTGCTAAGTATCTTAGAGAAAAGAATTTTCACATTTGTTTTGGGTGTTTGCTTCTTGCATTGACTATAAAAATGTGACCAATATCTTTCCAATTAGTTCTTTTGATATTATCCCTTTTCACAGAAGATAAAGCATTTCTGAGTGCTACTGACAACTTCCAACACTGTACCCTACAGAGTCTCCAGGACACTCATTATTAGTGTGTCCTCATTCTGACTTGTTTAAGAAATATCAACCAGTACGTCGCTATGGATTAAAGTTCCTCCTCCATCTCTACTCACAGTGTCACCATCAGAGAAAGCAAATCAACAACTGTAGGGCTTCTTCAATTATTCATCAAACATGCACTGAATGACAGGCACTATGCTTGGTGTTTGGTATAGAAGTTGACTCAGATGGCTAGGAGGAGGCAATAACTAACTCTGGATGGCTTCTCTATTATCAGGATTGGTAAAAACTCGGGAATTAATCATATCGTTTAGGTGAAAAATTGCACTCATATTCAATTTTTGGGGTAGTTACTGGTGCTTTCTTTTTCCACAGTCATACTCCTTTCTTCTTTCCTAAAAGAAGTCCAATTTTGCTCAGGTATGGGCTAGTGCTTTCGTCTGAAAAAAATAGGATCCACCCAGTGTATTGTGAGATAAACCAATATGTTGTCCAAGTCCATCATGGCGATCCCATTTGTTTTTGCCAGTGATTGGTTTGATAATGACCGAACATATTAAGCAGTTTTTGCCAACAGGCTAGTTGGTTGGTCTGCACGCAATCCCTGATATGAGGGAAAGCTGACACTTTTTTATTTATTTGGAAGTTGTTCTATGAAGATATGATACTTACAGCTGGTGTAGTCATCCTAAAGTCCTAAGTGGGGATATTATCAACACATCAAATGAAGATAGAGCAGAAAAATGAAGCAAACGTTATTAAGCTACTGAATCAACCATGAAACTGCCTAGGCCCAGAGTTTTTGTTAAGAGAGACAATAAATGACTATTTCTTAAAGTACTTTTGGTTGAGCATTGTGTTACATATACCTAAGGAATCTTAACTGATATATGTTACTACCATGTTTTGCATTCAAATAATCCTAAGTCATTGCTTCCTTTCTGAAGCCTTCTCTCAGTGTTAGCTGTATAATACTGTTATAATAGAGAGAGTGCTATGTCTTTCAATAACAATTAAGAAGGCTAATCAATTGGACCAATTTTATACTATTAGTGGAGAGCTGGGGTAATCTTTGGCTGGTTCCATGGAGCCTTTGTGCTTTTTGGATATATTGATGTGTAATGGAAAGAACAGCATACCATATTCTATTTTACATTCTATTTTAATTCACAGTCCCAGATTTTAATTTATTCTAGATTCTATCAATTAGGAAAATTGACCTATACTGAATATGTATTGAAAAGATTGCTGATTTTAATTTTAAATGTTCCAATAATATAATTAATTGTGTGCATCAACAGATATATTATTGCTCTAATATTTGTTAAGATTATCTTTTATTCCTCCACATATCTTTGAGGGAAATAACTGATATAATGAAAACAACCTTCACTTAGAGAAAACATAGAGAAATTTTGTGGAATTATGTTTATGTTCCTTAATTTGGAAAAAGGAGAAACAGGAAAGGTTACTATTGCATTGATGAAATAAATTGCTTGAAATTATGATAACTTATGTTCTTGCAGAGTTTGAGATTGTGTTTTTTAAAATGAGACAATAAACTACAATTAAAGTTAATTTATATTCATTACATTATGTTGAATTTTATCATTTGCTTTTAAGCAGTGTTTTTTCTATTGCACTATTATCTACTTAAAATTTAACTGTGCCTTTTTGGGAGTTTCATTTAATTATCTCTAAGTCAGTATTAGCTGCTTAGTTAGCCTAATTATGTTATTATGTGATAAATAAAATGCTTGTATATGGACATTCAGCAAAGGATATTTCCACGTATGTTATTAAAAATAACTCTCAATCTCTGATTAAAAAAACAGCATTCTCATACTGTTTTTTATTTAGAATTTTGCTGACAAGTAGGCTTCTTGATATTCAACAATGAAAATATTAATAATTATGACCAAAAGATAGAGGGAAATTATGAAGCCCAAAACTCATTTATGTAGCCACTCTAGTTTGATGAAAACTAAATAGAAAGAAGGTTAGTATCTTTCTACTAAAATCATAATGCTTACTCCTTCATTTTATAGAGATGGATACAGAAATTATTTGTTACTGATGCATTTTAAATATTTCTAACAGAAATGTCACCAGATGTCAGAACAGGTGAAGAATGATGCTTGCAGAATGAACGTGTTTGGTTAGAATATGTTCCACTTCTTTTTTCCTTCATCTTCCCTGTTCCTCTCACTACCAAAACCTTCCTCACTGATGATCATAGAATCTGGAAGCATTATAGCTGGAAGGAATTTTACAAGCCATGTACACCACCTCTATACCCCCCATACCTCTATCCAGGGAGGAGGAAACAGCGAAATAAATCCAAGGTTCCTTAAATATTTGGTAGGAGAAGAGGTACTGAACTCCTAATTTCAGTCTAGTTCTATGAAATAAATATTCTTGGGCAGTCTCAACTCTTTAGGGGCCACATATTCCATCCAAATATCAGTCTGAAATGTCTTCTTTGGATAACTGCTCGTTTATATAGCTTGTGATGCACTACATATGAATAAGTTGTTCAAAATAACTCTGCTTGGATATGAACTATAGGATTTCATGTTAAAGCACTAATTAGCATGGTATTACCAACAGTCCAATAGCTACACCAACATGTAGTACCACATAAGCCTGTCAGCTAGGGCCCTCAAGACCACTGGAGACCTGCTGTTTTTGATCTAGTGTGGGGTGTTTATTAACTCTATCGGATAACTTGTCAGTGCCTAAATCTATCTTATCTAAAATCAAAGTCTTTACTATTTCTTACAACTTTATTTCTTCATTTCTTTATTCAACAAATATTTACTGAGTACTTCTTTGTGTTAGGTAGTGCTCTAAAATAAAAGGTTTTCATAGCATTGAATAAAATTGACAAATTCCCTTTTCCTTCTCCCATGGAGCTTACATAGTATTAGATTGGACAGAAAATAAATCAATATTTGATATAATAAAAGGTAGCAATATAAACTTTGCCAATGAAGCAATGTGAGTGGTCAGACAGGTGGTGGGCTAGGGAAAAATATGCACTGTGTGGCCAGAGATTGCCTCTCTGATATGACAGTGAATTGAAGATCCTATGCATGTGGCAATTGGCATGTGTTATTTTGCCTTGTAATTTATTTTTTATCCCTTCAGTAAGTACTATTATGTGCCCTTTTGTTGTGAGACGTGTTGCCTAGTATTATGCCTGGCTGAAACAGTCACAGGTTGTTGAACTCACAAGCATCACAGTTTAGAATCAGAGATATCACATGTGTACATTGGAATAGCTAAAACAAGGCAGATAATGGTAAATGTAGAAGATAAATATCAGTAAAGTGCCGGGGAGTTCAGAAGATAGAAAGAAAATGAAGAGAGGAGCTTATTTGTATTAATATTGTCTTCCCAACCACGTATTAAGGAGGTGGGCATGATACATTTTTCTTCCTTTTACCTCAACTTCCTAGCACAGTACCTTCCCTGTTTGTGCCTTGTTTGGACTATAGAAATTTGTTGCAGTCTAGATGCTGGTGAGGATGTGGAGAAATGGGCACCCTCCTACACTGTTGGTGAGAATGTAAACTGGTACAGCCCCTCTGGAAAACAGTGTGGAGGTTCCTCAGGAAACTAACAATAGAACTCCCCTATGACCCAGCAATAGCACTGCTAGGAATTTACCCAAGGGATACAGAAATGCTGATGCATAGGAGCACATGTACCCCAATGTTCATAGCAGCACTCTCCACAATAGCTAAAACATGGAAAGAGCCTAAGTGTCCATCAACAGATGAATGGATCAAGAAGATGTGGTTTATCTATACCATGGAATACTACATGGCAATGAGAAAGAATGAAATCTGGCCATGTGTAGCAACATGGATGGACCTTGAGGGTGTTATGCTGAGCGAAATAAGTCAGGCAGAGAAGGACAAATATCATATGTTTGCACGTATAGGAGGATTAGGAGGAACTTAACGGAGGACAAGGGGGAGAAGAAGGGGGAAATGGTGGGGGAAAGGGAGAGAGGCAAACCATGAGAGACTCTTGAATGCTGACAAAAACTGAGGACTGATGGATGTGGGGGGGAGGGGTGTATGGGCATGGAGGAGGACACTTGTGGGGGATGAGCACTGGGTGTTATGTGGAAACTAATTTGACAATAAACTATTTGTAAAAAAAAAAAAAAGAAAAAAGAAATTTGTTGCAGATGAGGACTATTGTGTTAGTGGCAGCTCTCATTTAAATTGTCCTATAGGAAGCAAGTATTCACATGTAAATGAATCATGTCTAAAACGAAAGGCAGCTTTTTCTTTTAATTCTCTTATCTGAGTCTACCCAAATTTAAACTATGTCCTGTCTTCCTCCTCTGTCTTAATCTATCAGTAGGCGCATTGTGAAGAGAGGACTCTGTGTCCTGTCAATCTATGCAGGTATTAGGGACCCATGTGCAACATATGTATAAGCGAGCAACTGAATAAACGAAAAGACTTTCTGGGAATTGAGTTTGGCATTATTCAAATGACTTATAAAATGGACTTTTCATGACTGAAGGAAGCAGAGAAATAGGGAAAATTTTAAGTCTAAAAAGAAGCTTTTAAAGGGAATATACAACTTGGAGTCCATGATTGTTTTTATTGGAGCAACAGGACATCCACTTCTAGTGTCTGATTAGGTCACCAGTTTTTAAGCAAGTAGAATAATAATAATAATAATAATTAAAAGAACTTAAAGAAGTCTATGCATAAAATATGCTGTCTATGCATTTAAAGACAGCAGGACTCTCTCTTTTGTGATCTCTCAAATCCCAAGTGTCTCGTTTTAAGAAGAATCATTTCAGTTCCTCTTTCAGTCAAAAAATTAAACCGTTTTAATTTTCTGAGGGAAGAAGCCCCTAAAGCCACATAGACGTTTTTAATCCTGCCCTAATATAAGCTGAATTCTCCAAAATGCCTGCCTCTGAGGTAAACAGAATCCATTAAAAAGTGGTTATTAAGCCCTGTGAACAGAAAACGATATTAGAAGCCTAAAAATGATAGCTTTGGGGCAATGAAGCTCATTGGAAGCAGAGTGCAAAAGCGAGAACAGGAAAGGGAGAGGGACTCTTCAGTATAAAAAAAGATTATGATGAAAAATATAACTAATTTGCATTTTCATTGTTTCTTTCAATAAAAATCTCAAGAAACTTTACAGGACAAGTAAAGTGATAAAATGAAGCCTCGGGGTAAGTTACCAGATGGAATAATATATACAGGAGGGAAATATATACAAATATGGAAACTTCACTGCTTATGTAAGCGACGTAACTGCCTAAGCATGTTTTCTGCACTTATTTTCTACCACATTTAGTGCTTTTGAAGAGCTTACTGTTTAACAACAATATACGTATTTTAGAAAGAACTGTTACCTTAGAAGTGTAACTCAAAAGTCAAGTAGAATTGAGTCATGTTTCAGAAGTTTTTATGTTGTGAACCAAAACTTAGGCACACACCAAAAGCTGGACTTTTGTATCACGGTATGTCCTTGTTGAGAGAAAATATAAATATATATAAAATAAGTATGAGAATATGATATTTATGTGTTATACAAACACATGTACGTATGTGTGTGCATCTTAAGAGTTCTAGGAAATAAAAAATATCTATGTCTCTTTTGTGGTACTAAGTCCTATGCAGTTGAGTGCAACACAGAACTGGAAATTCACAATTCTTATTTAGCTTCTGCTATAAATGTAGGTGATGTTCTTGCTAAGGTGAGATTCCCCTAACTGTCTTAGAGTTAATATTCAAAAATCATAATGAACTTTAAATGTAACCCATGTTAACACAGTGCATGTGTTCTGTTCAGATAAGGCTTATTTTCAATAAATGGCATGAAGGATCAGCCTCAGTCTCAATTCATTAAAGCCCTCTATTGCACTGACAATTCAACAAAAATGGCTCATAAATTAATGATTATATTTCCAATAAAATATATAGATGGAACACAGATTATGCTATATGGACTTCTGATTAGTTTCATGAACCCTAAAATAACACTTGCTATACATATTATTACTGACCTAGAAACAAGCTTTAATCTCCTTTTAAAACATAAGCCCACGTTAGTCAACTTAGGAATTAAAGAACTCATTCATATTGCAATCATTTTCTATTGAAACTAGTCTTTGGAGTATCTTAGCATTTTTAAAGCAAAAATGAAAGTACTAACGTCATATCTAACAAGTGGAGATGATGTTCCAAAGACTAAGGAACCTCACCAAATTTATGCTCTTAATGTCTCTGGAAGTAAGTGTTCCAACATTCTTCTGTCTTCTGGATATTAAAATTTCTGTTACATTTAGATCAGCATTGGATCTTGTATACATACTTGGTGTTCTCACCACCAATTATAGATGGTGATGGAAGTTCAACTCAATAGCAGACCCACCTCTGTCCTTAACTATTTCACAAAGATTAGCTGAATAGGGAGTTGGGGGGACTGGCAAATGGTCTCTCTCTCACCTTATTTTCATCAGTCTTTCCTAGATCTTATGAGTTTCTTGGCTTATTGGTTGACTCCTCCCTAGAACTAATTCATTACAAGGTGACTGACTCCTCACAGGCACTCTGATGTCAGTCATGTAAATGTTGTATATTCCCATTTACTCGCAGGTACCTTTTTGGTAACTCTGTCTCTATTGCCACCAATTCTTAAAAAAGAAAGTTCTATCAGGCCCATTAACTATAATTTCTGTTTTAATCAGTTCCAAGGACTTTGTTATAGTCATCCTCTGATCTAAAACTTGACAGTCTGATTGCTGCCAGGGTCTCTAAGATACTAATAACAGTTTTCAACTTACTGTGATCATGCACTTGCTTGATTTTTCCATAGTGACTACCCACTGACTCAACTTCACTAGTTATGATTTTATGATCTCAGGTTTCTGTCTTTCAACAACAGAGTAAATTTGATTATTTCATATAAGTTTTTTTTTTTTAAGTATACTATGCTTAGTTCTTATGTAGACTGTGGTCACCCAGATTTCTTTTCTCCTTTCTATCCTGAATCATCAAACGATTGGATTTGTAAGCATTTTAGTCATTGTGTTTTGAAGCAGCCAGAGACACAAGGGGAAGAAATATTGTAAGAAAACTGGAAAATAAACATTAACAACCCATACAACTTAAAGTCATCTAGAAACTAAAGTTAGAGCAGTTAAATTCAATGATGCAGAGCTTAGCACAGTAGGACTACACGATGCCTAAGCTGTGATTCAGCAAAGTGAAATATATTCAAAACGCATTTTCAGTTAATGATAAAATTCTGTTTAACTGCAAAAAAGAAAGGGAAGTATGTTTTAAAAGTCAACACACACACACACACACACACACACACACACAACACTGTAGAAAATCCTTTCAGCATTGGCAGTTGAAATCTATCTAGCCAAAACAATTCAATACAACAACCATTTATTGAGCATCCCTAAGAGCTAGTGTTTTGGTGCTGGGAATAAAAAAATGAGTCAGTGGATTCTGCACTCAGATAATTTACAAACTAGCCAAGGGGTCAACAGCCATATAGCTCATTATTATACTATGATAAGTGAGATCACTGAGGAATAAGCAAAGTGTTAAGGGAGCACAATAACATTTGGGGTCATTCTCATTCCTGACATCTACGTTCTAGCTGAATGCATATAGGCTCAAGATGGAAATAGGTATGTGGCAGATGGGTAGTCTCTCTACGATTCATTCTTATACATATTCCAGAAACTCAGACATATGCTGCACATAAGCATACATTCACCATAGAAAAACGGGGAAGCTCAATAAAGAATCATAAAGTTAAAAACCCACGGAGTTACTAAACTTCAGTAGTGTGAACAGAGTTCAACAATTTGTATTGATTCTAAATAACTAGATAGACAAATAAGTTGTCATTTGATGAAAGATGTATAGGAAAAGACTGGTAAAGAAAGTCATATTTCAAAAAAAAAACTGAAGATAAAAGTTTTTTTTAAACTTCTTTGTTTGTTTGTTTTGTTGTTTTTTTAAATTATAGTTTATTGTCAAGTTGGTTTCCCTATAACACCCAGTGCTCATCCCAGGTGCCCTCCTCCATGCCTATAACTCATTCGTTGTTGTTTTTCTTTAATCAAGGCTGAGATAGGATGAGGATGAAGTTTTAGCAAATGGTCATCATAAAAATTCTGTAAAAATCAAGGAATTACTTTATAAAGCAATGTACACTGAGGGCATATTTATTTTGAAATCAATTTTGTTTTAAAGGCACATTTTCCTATTTAATGTTTTTGAGAAAAGAACACTCACCCCATATATATACTCTGGGTGAAATACAAGTAAAATGCAGTAATATTAATTTGAGGGCCTTGGGCCTTGTGGGCACATGTGGTTGACCATGAAGCCAAAAGGTTTATGAAACTGTAGAGCTGGGAAGACATACCAATAAATTACTTTTAGAATGTGGCTATAATTTTTTTAATAGGAGAAGGGAAATTTAATAACTGAAGGGATTAGGGTATTTATCTGAAAATATTTATCTACAAAAATTCTCAGACACATAGAATATAAACAGGTCTACTAATGGCTTTCCCTCAGGAAATTCTAGATACAATTTAACATGTCTAAACCTACACTCATATTTTCATTCCTCAATTTATTCTTCCATCAATTTACATTTATTGAACTCATATGAGACCCTCTGAATTCAAAGACAAGGCTTTTCAAAGACGTTAAATCTAGTGCTTTAGATCCATAGTTAAAACATCTATTAGTGAACTAATGTATATAAAATGTTGTTGGAATTCATTAGAGGGGCAAATAGATTAGGCTGGCCCGCAGTAGGCCATTTACATAAGATGTTTTACAAGGGACATTTGTGTTGACTTTTGAAGAAAAAAAAAATAAGAATTGGGTAGGTGAAGAAGGGACAATGATGTGGAAGAAGGAGCAGTTAACATGCAAACACTCCATGTTGTTCAGGAAGCCCGGAGTGCAGACAGGGGAATGCCGATGACATTGGATGTGTCCCTAGGTCATGGAAGGCGTTTTACACCATAATGAGAACTTGGATTTTATCTTGTAGGCTATGTGGAAGCACTAGAAGATTTATAGCAAGGACATGATATAATAAGATTTGCATTTGGTGAACTCATTCCGGCTGCAGTGCAAAAGATTGGTTAGAGCAGGGTGAGACAAGACAGGAGACCAGTTAAGAGTCTGATGAAGCATTTAAGAGAGAAATAATGACATGGATAAGGAGGATGGGATTGACATATGTAGCATTAACATGATCTGGTAACCAAACAGGAATGGTGGCTGAAGAAACTGAATGTACCAATGAAGACTTCCAGATTTCTAGTTCAGCAACTGGTTACAAGTAGATGCCTACCATCGGTGTGGGACTAAAAGAAGAGAAGCAGATTTTGAGAGAGATAAAGTGAATTTAATTTTAAACATGTTAGGTTTGGGGAAGTTATGAAGCATACAGTTTGCGATAACTAGAATGCTGTTATATTTATGGATCTGGAGCTGAAGAGAAGAATCCTGTACTAGTTTGCTAGGGTTATCATAACAAAATGCCACAGAGTGGATAATTTAAACAACACAAATGTATTTCTCATAGTTCTGGAGGCTAGAAGTTCAAGATCAAGGGGTTGACAGATTTGGTTTCTTCTGAGGCCAGTTCAGCCCATAACAGATCTGATCTACAGATAGATTTCAGACTCACTGACTATTGTTGCTAATTTAAGAAGCATAACAATAGATGGATCACCCAGGGAGAATGTAAAAATTATATTTGGCTCTCAGGCTTGACCTGGAAGATGAAGTCCAGGGAACTCTATATATAGACCATGAAAAATGATACACTAGTCCAGATGTAAGAGCAAATTGGATAATTTTTACATCAAAATGCAATATTATCTATAACTTTCAAAGCTCCAGAGGCCTATAGCCCTATAGCAACCCTTATATACTATTAACCTATCTTCATTCTTATAGGCAGTAGTCATCTTTTGAAACAAATTTCTTTGAGAGTGTATGTGAACTTTTCTCTTCACCTTTCATTATTGTTGCTGTTATTACACATGTTAGTGTATATGAGACTGGTTACTGTGGAAAAAAAGATGATTCAAAGGAGATTTAGTATGAGATAAGATCTGAAAGCTTTCCCTTAGCTTCTTATCAGTGCTGTAGACTTCCTAACTCATGGAAGCCACCGGTGAAAAGACTTTGCTTCTGGCAGTTGCCATTTCTACATTCTACAGTTAGAGATGCTCAGGGTTTGGGCAATCATGGAAGTTTTTCTTGTCCTTTTCAAGTTGGAGAGAGCAATCCTGGACAGTCTTCCAGTGGGGTGTCTTGTATCTCTTTACCTGTGGAGAGCCTAGTAACCAAGATATATAGTCAAATAGCTTTTGTTTTCCTTTAGCTGGAATTCCAAGTCAGCAAACTGTAGAAAGTGTTTCACCATATCCATTATTTTCTCTTCTAGTTCTCTGAATTTATCTAAATTCCACTGGTGATGACAATCTAGCCGATTAAGAAGAAATCACAGAGTTACATCAGAAACCAAATAAATGTAAGCTCTATATTCCTGTTTGTATAACACTTTGGGTGACCTTGGAGAAGGACATGGTTGAAACTCAAGAGATGTGTTTGCCCCCTATATAGAATTCTACTCTTGAGTGATTCATTGCTATTTGGACCTATGTTTTACACATGGTAGATAATGAGGCTAGACCATCATTATTTTTTTCTTCATGGAAATAAAGGAAGCTGGGTAACTCTGTTTATTAAAATCTATTTACTTGGTTCTGCTAAGATCCATTTTGACTGTCTTAATATTTTACAATTATTATGGCTTCCCTAAACGGAAAAAAAATTACCAATCCATTTATGCACTGAATTAGGAAGAATGGACTGTTAAAGTTCCCTGA
Organism: Proteles cristata cristata; assembly: GCA_017311185.1. Taxonomy (NCBI): domain Eukaryota; kingdom Metazoa; phylum Chordata; class Mammalia; order Carnivora; family Hyaenidae; genus Proteles; species Proteles cristata. The sequence continues at coordinate 1,524,305 of JAESUZ010003804.1, read as the reverse complement.
GAACAGCTGTTTAGAAACAAGATCATCATAAAATACTTTCAGAAGCAACCAATCAAATTTGCAACTGGGCCTGGATAACAAAGAAAAATGCCAATGTAGTGAAAGATAAAAATGAAATGATTTGGTACCTCTATCATCATAAATATCAATGAGCACTGTAATTTAATGTTGCTGAAATTGGCACTAGGGCATTATTGATTTTCTGTATCATCTAATGGTTTCCTGCAAATATCTTTTATAAAAGTGCATTATATGTCTTCTTAATAATCTTTTCTTGAGTCATATACTATCAACTCTTGCAGGATACTATTCATTCAGCAATAAGTTAAAGTCATCAAGCATATTTTTATTAAAATTTTATTAGACTTGAATACTTTGAAACTGATACAATGTAATTTTACTATTCAGCCAGACATCTTAATGTTTTATGTAAGAAACATTTTGAAAATCAGAAACATTTTTTAAAAGGACTATTCAAATTTATTATAATTTTATTTTCTGGCATTTTTAGTGCAGGGATAATTATTTTAAAGGCCTATCATGACAACTTTCCTTTCTCAGGAAATCTCCCCGCTCTTTTCCCCCTGAGTGCTTTCACTTAGGCAAAAAAGATATTCTCAGATCATGACCAATGTGAAATATGTGTGTTAATTTTGTTCAATCCCCAGCTGCTTTACATCATGACATAGAAGAATTACTGCATCACACAATGTTAGAAATATAGAATATAGAAGATAATTACTGAACTTTATGTTACTATTGATGTGTGAAAGTTTTCAAGGAAGAAAATCCATTCATTTGGATAACAGGCACACTGGTTAAATGCACATCTTTCTCCCATGAAAAATTTATTCTTAACACATTTTTTTTCCTCTAGTAAGCCATTGTTTGAGAGTGCTTCAATGAATTTTGATTTTATTTGGAGGATATGAGACACATATTTTAATGTGTATATTCTTCTTCTCAGTCTCTCAGAAATAGTAATAAACTTTTTAGTTGCCGAGTTATTTAAAGGCGCTTTGCGCTTCTATTTGGGACAGTGTGCAATCAGTTTACTTTGGTCTTACATGTCATATTTCCTTCTTACTCTTGAGAAGAGGATTTGTGTTACTTGTGAGGGAAAGAAGCTGAGGTCAAGTGGAGGGATGTGTCTGGCCCAGTTGTCTCTTTGTTCACTTTTTCTTTCTTTCTCCTTTTTCTGAAGTTCAAGAAAGAGACAAGTTTGTGTATATTCATGTCTGCTGAGTGGAGACAGAAATTGGATTACTCAGAGGAGGTTAGATATATTTAGTTGAAGAACGCTAATATTTTTAGATAAAACGAGAACCATGAGGTATTTCTCATGCTCTCTGGTTTTCCTTAAGACCACTCTTAGAAACTGAATATGGGGCTGCACACCCATAAATCTCATCCATTGTGCACTTTCTTATGTTCTTATTACATATTGCATTACTCTGACCCAGAATATGCTGCTTCTTAGGTTTTGATCTATATACAGTATAGAGTTCATATTTTTCTTCCTCATTTATAATTAACTGGCAATGCAACTAAGATAACGTGTTAGCCCAAACCTGGCTTCCTGGATGGCAGCTGTATGCAAATGACTTTGTACACACGCACATCCACACTTTTCTGAGGGAAGGTACAGAGCCTTTACTAGAATTGTAAATGTTTCCTAAAATTAAGAATCTTTGTAAATGGATCACACTGCTCTAACTAAATCCATGCCAGGTTTTCCTTATCAAATTTAAAATAAGAAATCATAGGGGTGCCTGCGTGGCTTAGTTGGTTAAGCATCAGACTTTGGCTCAGGTCATGATCTCATGGTTCGTGGGTTCAAGCCCCACATCGGGCTCTGTGCTGACAACTAGCTCAGAGCCTGGAGCCTGCTTCAGATTCATAGCTCCTTCTTTCTCTGACCCACCCCTGCTCACGCTGTCTCTCTCTCTCTCTCAGAAATAAAGAACATTTTTAAAAATTAAAAAAAATAAAAAAATAAAATAAAATGAGAAAGTATAGCCTATCCTCTTTCCTATAGTAAGTCTTGCTCTACTAGGGAGAAAAGAGTCTAAGTTTATAGTCTGCTGCTTTCTGCCAAAATCATAGATTGTGGATTGATGTCGTTTGTGATACACTTTTTTCTTCTACAGTCTTTTGTAGGACTTACATAGTCTTGTCTCTTTTTCTCTATTTCTTTCTGTTTCTTCCTTCCTCTCCTCCCACTCTCCTCTCACTTGTGCTTTATCTCTTCCTCTGTGTAGCTAAAAGGGTCAAATTTTAGAACTGAGACCTAGTGTGTAAATTCGGCTCTAAAATGTCTTTACTGCTAATGTCCTAACTATTGAGGGATTTCCCCTACCCCCTTGAATTACCTAGAGAACTACCTATCAGTGATAGGTAAAAAGAGACAGGTTGAAGCATTATCCTTTGATGCCATTTAGATTTGGAGGTAGCGGAGGGAACTAGTGGTTAAGGCGAGGCTAACTGTGGTGACTTAGCCTACAAACTCTGGGGTGGGTCCAGATGGTATGCATTGGAGATGCTTCTACAAGAGCTTACACATATCTCATAATTGGACAAAAAAACAAAACAAAACAAAAAAATGGGGACATTCTCACTTGCACATATGTTAATTTATCCCTGAATAAATAGGAATGCAAAACTCCAATCTGAAGTTCCTAAGAGTAACCTAAGATATCACACACATTTCATGGCCTCGTTTTATCAGAATTGCACTATTCTAGTGTGTACTAGACTGTACATTCTTTAAGTCAAATAACTGCCTCTTTTGCCTTATTATTTTTAGAAACTAATTGGTGGGGGCACCTGGGTGGCTCAGTTGGTTAAGCTTCTAACTCCAGATTTCTGCTCAGGTCATGAGCTTGTGGTTCATGAATTTGAACCCTGCTGATCTCTCAGTTCATGATTTTGAGCCCCACACTGGGCTCTGCATTGACAGTGCAGAGCATGCTTGGGATTCTCTCTCTCCTTTTCTCTTTGCCCCTCTCCCACTTGCATGCATGTGCACTCTTTCTCAAAAATAAACAAATAAACTTAAAAAAGAAAAAAGAAACTATTTGGGTACTGGTACATAGTAGGTATTAAAAACTGACCAACTACATTTCTTAATCCTATGTGGTAGGAATTTACTTTTTCTCTTTGCTGATTATGGTCTTTCTGTTCATTCCTGATTTTCAAGGTCATGGATCACAATGTTCTTTAAATCTCATTTCTCCTTTCCCTTTCCCCAAAACCGTTATACTTAGAACAATGGGTGACAATTTACCAGATTATTCCAATTAAAAATATTTCACAATATAATGTGCGATGGCATGATGAATTCACATGTGAATACTTATCAAACCTGGTTGAGTTTTTTTTTTTTTTTTTACTTTCTTTAATGTTTATTTATTTTTGAGAGAGAGAGAGAAAGACAGAGCATGAGTAGGGAGAGGCAGAGAGAAAGGGAGACACAGAATCCAAAGCAGGCTCCAAGCTCAGAGCTGGAACCCAACAAGGCTTAAACTCACAGACTGCAAGATCATGACCTGAGCTGAAGTTGAATGCTTAATCAACTGAGCCACCCAGTTGCCCCAAACCGTCTTGAGTTTTTAAAATAAAATCCTTTCAAATTTCTGAAAGACTTGTACCTAATAATAGTTTTCTTAATAATTCTGTCCTCCGCTCCAATATTATCTTCTGGTTAATTTGAAATTCTGTCCAATCAAGAACTTAACATTTAGTATGTTTAGTTATTCACAAAAATATGGACCATAATTGAAATACTACCTGTAAATACTAATGGAGCAATTGTAGATTTATCCTTGATTGGTAGTACATGCTTGTGGATAATTTTCCCATTTGTTATCTGAATAACTGTACTTGTAAAATAAAAGATAAAACCACGGAAAGATCCAATCTAGTTTGATCATTGCCAAAGTATTTGAAGAAAAAGAGATGGATTCTGTGAGTCAATTATCATAAAGAGAATGGAAAGTAAATGACTTCCGCGATTTCTTTTAGATTAGTAAAAGCAGCACAGAAAGCCTCCCAATTCCTTTTCTTCCTCCTTAACTAATTTTATGTTGCTTTTATTGTCAGCAAGTCCACAGGCATACACAACACCTCTCCTCCATACCCTGAAGGAATTAGGCTGTTGACAATATTTGGAAGAAAATACAGAACTTGAATCTCTTTTGGTGCTACACAGGCATGTGACGCAGTAAAATAAAACTAGCTAATGAGGGATTAACTCAATTTAAGATAATGAAAAGTGCACTGATATATCAATGAAAGGTGTGCATGTAAAACACATTGAGGTTGGGATTGTCTAGGAGAGAAGTAGTTTTGTCTCATTCAACTTAAATATCTGGTGTGTTTTTTAAATGTAGAGCTACAAAAAGACACAAATAATTATCAGCTCATCAACCAACTAATTCATAAAATCAGATTATCTCAGGAATTTCTCAATAGTTTGTTTTATAATGATGATACACAAAGATTATTTCCATCTACCTATCATCACCTTAAATATCTACTTGTTTGCATCATATCCAAGTGACAATAAGTAATTAAGTTTATGAACTGGAGTATCACTGCCATCCAGACAAAAGTCAAGTTTTCTGGAAATATTATCAGTAATTGAGTCCCTGGGTTTTAAAATCTGAATAATTAAAACAAACATGGCTTCATAGATCTTGTAAAAAAAAAAAGCAATAATCCAGAACAAATTATAATTAAATATTATATTCAGTTTCTCTGTAGACAGATACCCTTTTATTTTTTCTGGGTATGAGGCCTGGGAGTGTAAGATGAAAATTTGGTAAATATTCTGATACTGTTTGGTTTGAAAGTTATGGTAGAGTTTACCTACATCCAAATACCCTTTATGGATATCGGAGTCTAGCGTTGTTACTTATCTTTGAAATTTTGTTTTCTATGTGGAAATCAACTTGATTCTGAATTCTACTTTCCTTCAATATTTGGCTACAACTCTCCAAACCTCCAATTTTCTATGACTTTCAACTTGAAATAACTAAAAACAAAAATTGTCCTTTCTCCGAAGCCCTGCAAACTGAGTGTGAATGACTTGATATAAACATCAGAGAAATTGCCACAGTAACTCATGTTGAGACAATCTTCATGCTTGTCGCTATTTGGGCTATTCAGAAAATTTACCTGAACCCAGATGATATTATCAGAGACATTCAAACCACAAAATATGCTTCAACCTTGATATATAGAAATCTCAACTGGCTGCTCCTTGGGCTCAAAAACTAGTTTATAATTTGTTCAAATCATTAACCATGATTTTTCTTCTGTTTTCGTAGAAATGCCTTGTTAGATACATGACTTCTTGCACAATATAGGCCTAACTTTGAAAGGCCAGATGTGTCACCACCTCCTAAAATGAAACACAACTGTTTAACTGAACTGACCTATTTTCAAGACTAACAGATTAATCAGTGAAATAATGGAGCAATCTACCAGCTCAGGTTTTACTATATGAAACTTCCAGGAAAGTTTCAAAAAAGGGAACTGATGGGGTTCAGAGCAACCTGCCCCATTGCCTGCCACTCTGGCATGTGGATTAATTTGAGCTGAGATCATCAAGGCCAGAAAGACTCAGGAACAGCTTTTCATTTCCCCTTAAAGTGCCTAAAAGAATTTAGGTAGCGGGCCTGGTCTAGGAAGAGAGCTGTCACCAGAGACAGCTACAAAGAGTAGGGGCTAGGTGTGGTAAGCTGGGAGAGGTCAGCATGTTTATTCAAATTCCTCTCTGGGTCCAGTTGACTCTCCACAGCATGACAAACATTTATCCTCCTTCCTTTTGATGTCCTGATCCCTACCTTCTTCTTAGCTCAAGGTGGCACATAAAATTCAATTGCCTGAAGTTTTTCTCTGCTTTTTCTTACATTTGTTCTTCTTTGGTTAATCTTATGTCAGTTTAATTAATAAATAGCCAAAAAAACCTTAAAAGGTAGAGAAACATTTTTTCCTCCATTAATATATAAACATATTTTTGTGGGCATAGAAAAAAGTGAGGAAATGTAAATAATACAAGATTAGATGAGTTACCTCAGGGAGATGAAACTGGAGAATGTTGGGGGTAAATGATTACATTTTCTCTTTATTCTTTATTATATATTTTTTTATTGTTATAGCTAGCTGTTTTGCTCTTATGATTAAAAAAATTGAGTAAATTAGAAAAGTAAAAGTTTTCAAAAATTTGCAGTCATTCTTAGTTTCATTTATCATAAATTAGCAAAATCATTATGAAATTGGAAGACTATCATAGAGTTGTCATCTTTTAAATTGTCCCATTTTTTCATAAAATAAAAAAACATTTAAATATCAAGCACATAGAGAAGACTTCGATAATCACTTTATCAAAAATCACATTGTTATTTTGCACTTCTTATTGCTGATTGATGAAACCTGATCAAAAACTGCTCTCAATTGTCTCCTCTTCTTTTTGTTAGTATGGTTGATATGGACTAAAAGTGGATTCCAACATTAGGAAAAAGTAATTAGGAAAAGTAATAAGTTATTATTTCCCTAAGACAAGTACTTAGAAAGTTCTCTAGGAAATTAGAAGAATAAATTAAATTACTTCGACATACCACGTACCATCATATGTCACACATTTATCCTTCCCAGTTGTTTTTACAGTTAGATAGCCTCAAGAGGAGCCTGCTTTTTTACAAACTGAGGAATGGCCCTTATTGTTTGGGGAGCTCCAAAGGAGTTCTGATTAATGGTAAAATAGTTGTAATGTACCTGGGTAGTCCTCCTTATAAACAAACAAAGCTGGGCCACATGTTAAAAGTTCTTCCTAGTCTAAAAGCATTCAGATAAATCAGTCAATGTGTTGGCAGTCACTGCAAGCTAAAAGTCTTTGGAATCCATTGAAGAAAATGAATAGGTGTCAGAAATCAGGATCAGGTCCAGATCTTTATTATACCCTTACTTTTTGGTCTGATATCTTTTCTTGTGGGTCTCTTGATATAGTGGAGAATTTGGTGTGTAGGTGCATTTTATTTAGATGGTTAAGTTATTTGGAGTAGGAAGGTTAAGAGAATTTAAAGGATGATTACTTCTTCATTTAAAAACAAAAGAACACAGGGGGTGCCTGGGTGGCTTAGTTCATTAAGCATCCAACTCGACTCTTAATTTCAGCTCAGGTCATGATCTCACAGTTCATAAGATCTAGCCCCATGCTAAAATTATCTGAATTTTAGGCTTTCCCAGGACTCTCTCTCTGCCCTTCCCCTGCTTATGCTGTCTCTCACTTTGTCTCTCTCTCAAATTTCTCAAAATAAGTAAATAAACATTTTTAAAAAGAGAACAAAAGAACAAATATTTCTATTTTATATGTCATCTCAGTTTGCATCCCCTGACATGTTATAAATAGCACCCTTTTTTTTTTGTAAAGCAATAGAAAAAGCAAACAATAGTAAAAGAGAGAGAGAGAGAGACATTATAAATTGTACTGTAAGAAAAGAAATATAACCAGATCACTGAAGCATTGTTTATTTGGGAGATATGCTGGGATATAGATACAGCTTAGTTATACAGAATTTTCTGATACCCCAAATGATAATTATTATAACAAGACTTTTACATGACTAAAAGTAACACTATTTCAAATGTTTAGAGATATTTAGAAGATTATAATACTTATTCAATTAATTTAAAGAAAAAATGTACTAAGTATCTACAAATTCTGTCTAGAGCAAATACTGTAGTAACACAGAATGAACAGTCTGTAGAAAATGTCCAAACAATGGGCAAAAGTTTAAAGCCTAGTCATGGGATAGGTTGGCATTAAGAAGCCTTTCATCATATTCGTTTACTTTCTCAGGTATCATTCATTATAATAATTGGAAGCACCGTCCACCAACAGCTTGTGTAGATCCATAGATCCTCCTTCCCTCGCTCTTTTTACTTTTTTTTTTTTTAATGTTTATTTATTTTTAAGAAAGAGACAGAGACAGAGCATGAATGAGGGAGGAGCAGTCAGAGAGGCAGACAGAATCCAAAGCTGGCTTCAGGCTTCAGGCTCTGAGCTGTCAGCACAGAGTCCTACGTGGAGCCCAAACTCACAGTGAGATCATGACCTGAACTGAAGTCAGAAGCTTAACCACTGAGCCACCCAGGCGCCCCCCCTCCTTTCTTTTATTTCTACTGCTTTGTGTTCCTCACTCCAAGCCTCAGCAGTGTGTGGCCATAATTATCATTACTAATAGCGCCTTAGGATATTGTGTGTTCAAAAGAATAATAAACTGCTTCTTGACAGCAAATATTTAGACACACAGAGGTTTATGCCTCAGCTTCCAGGAGCAGCACAGACGACCCATTTTGGGGGTTAGGAGAGTCCATCCTCTCTGTTCCTTAGACCCACCCCAGTCTTACCATTTAGGTCCAGGTATTTTGAGTCCACTTGCGTTTATAAACTGTATTAAGGTTAAAAAGCCTTATCTAAATATTATTTAAGAAAGTTTCCCATATAAAATAGGATTTCAGAAAATGATACTCAACCCTCTCAGTTTCTAGGAAAAAGGCCTATGGGATGGGTGGAAAAAAGCTGTATAATATGAATAAACTTTTTTGCAAACACATCATTAAGTCAAACTCAAGAGCACTTTAAGTTCTTCGTTGAAACTACCAGCTGGTTACAACATATTCTTCCTAAAAATCTTTAATGGCTACACTAATACCATTGATACTTTGGTATGCAAGCAAGCCTTGGTTCGTATCATAATGATCTGTATTTGCATATTTGCATATAATGTTTCTTCAGGGCCATGCTGGCAGGCCTATTCTAATCAATGATAGTGGCACAGTTTGTGTTTTCATAGCAAATTGAGGTTAAATAAACGTAATGTAAAAGTTATTTCCATTGAAATCCAACCAACTGGAAAGAAATAGGAGGTCATGATGTATAGGGAAAATAAATGATCCGTTCTTAATTGAATATTCCTTCTTACATTTACTTTTGTTTTATTTCAAGAAAAAACATTTTTCTTGATTAGGAGCTTTCTTCACATGATCAGTCATTGTTTCCCTTTTGAAAATTAAAAAAAGACAGGATGTATATATTTTACTCAGAAGACTGAATATACATACAATGGACAGTGCTTTTAATTGGAAGATAGACTTCTGAAGTGATCACAATAAAAACTTGTTTTCTTTGGATACCAGTTACCAAGTTTTTAAAAAGTTAGTTGAATCTGAATAATATAATTAAAGTTACGACATACTCATATGTTACAGGAGGGGAAATGTCTGTAACAACAAGGTAATGTTCCTTGTAACAGATCAACCATGATCACCCATAATATCTCACCCACATGGAAACCTACAGAATTTCTGAAGGGTGATAATTTTTCCTTCTGATCTCTGAGGCAACTAGAAAAATCTCAAAGTAATCTTTCTTGCTATATTTGCCTTGTGGAAATTAGTTTTCTGTTTAAATATAAATGACTCATTGGATTGACGTGTAAGGACAGTTGCAAATTTACTTACTATTTTCTCCTCATGGTATGCAATCAAAACTACAACATCTTAATCAAAGAAAAGTTTCACAATTGCAATTTAAATATATGAGGCATCCAGGCATTTGCCAGTCATTTTCCACCATTGTATATATAGAATTTAAATATGTCACATAATTCCATACACGAATACTTCTTTGCAGGTGGTGTCTTTGATATTATTGCCATGTGTGTTGGACTAAGGTCTCGGATCAAGGAAACCACGTGGTCGTGTCACTATATCAGTAGTTGTGACTCAGATCCAAGGTAGTATAGAGTTTCTAAGAAGGAGCTGGCTCTATTGTAGGATATATGGTAGCTCAGATCCACTCATGCTAGAGCTATATTCCAAAGATATACCGTCTACATACCTTTGCATAGATGAAGACATGACAAATTCAGAGGGAAACCGTGAAATCTCTCAAATTTGAACGATCGTTTTCTTTGCTCCCCTTTCCTCCAGGTGACATATTTTTTTTCCTCCCTTTCTACCATCTAAATTCACCATCTCTGAATTTTAGGTCTTCCTAGGGTTTTTCTGTCTTATAAAAATCCAATCCTGGTAAGAACTATTGCTAAAGACTGAATATTTATGTCCCCCTCAAATTAGTATGCAGAAACCTAACACCCCCTGTGATGGATGGTATTTGGAAGTGGGGCCTGGATGAGGTGATTAGGTCATAAGGGAGGAATCCTCATGAATGGGATAGTGTTGGAGACTCCAGAGAGCTAGCTCCCCAGTCTCTTCTGCCGTGTGTGGCAACAGGAAAAGATGGCCATTTATGAAATAGGAAGGAGCTCTCAGCAGACACCAAATCTGCTAGTGCCTCCAGAACTGCAAGAAATACATTTCTATTGTTTAGAAGCCATCCAGTTTATTGTATTTTTATTGTAGCAGCCAAATGGACTAAGACTTTACTGATGCTGTCAGTCACACATGTAGGATTTTTTCATATAACGTCAGGAAGGTTTCAATCCATGTATATATCGTAACTCTCTTACTGGTGTTTAGTTTGAAGGAAGGGTTCAGTTGTATTCATCTTTGTATTTTTCCAGAATGTAACACATTCTTGCTGTTACAGATCCATTCCACAATGCCTATCAAGGGCTCTCCAACTGTGGAAGGAACGTGTGTAAGAAACATATTGTAAGTTAAAGCATTTTAGTGAGTAGTTGGACAGTATTTTAATGTGAAGCAGTAAAAAGATTATAATAATGATGAAAAGAGTGAATACCAGAGCAACGAAAAGACTGGTCCTTGGTGTGCTGGGGCTAGGACCCTGTCAAGTAATCACTTTTTGTTTAAAATCAGGACTCAAGATTAAAAATCAGGACTTTTTCTTTTGAAATTTGAATATTGGGATGCATGATGGTGCTGCTAATATGGATACGGACATCACGTCATATCATATTAGGAAATACAGACAAAGTTGAAGATAAACTCCCAGAAACAGGTCAAAATGAAGGGGAGAATAAAACCAAGAAAGAAAAAACCCACCTGATTTGCCTGTCTAAAATAACGCTAATTTCAATCACATATGTGATGAACAGCTTATTACTTATTCTTAAGCCCCTTATCAGCCTGCAGATATTATGCATATGGTAAATATTGAACAGATTAAATTTGTTTGATTCAAACAATAACCTCACTTTTATGATGAACACTGGGTGTTCTATGTAAGTGATGAATCACTAAATTCTACTCCAATACTATAATATATACTGTATGTTAACTGACTAGAATCTAAACAATTTGAAAACAAACAAACAAACAAAATTGTGAAGTCACTCATCTGGCTTCATATTTTGGGAACCATTCTGCATAGTGGTTGCATCTAAACCATTAAAGAGTACAAATACAGGAAATACTCTAGATGTTGGGAATATAGCAGCAACAGAGCAGACTAAATTTCTCGCCTGTGTGGAGCTGACACCTGTCACTTCTGATAACTCTTCCTCTTGACAAATGTTTGTTCCTGTCTAAAATATCAAGATCACATGTACATTTTTCTTTGTTTGAGGTTGATTAGGGAGATTGATCCAATTCTGGTGGAAATATGGATTCGGCATGAGGTTAACCGGTGTCCAGGCCAGTTAGCTTTCTTAGTTCTATTAACACACTTAAGCATGAATATTAGCAAAATCCTTCAGAATGTATTTTACTGCTTAGGAGTGAACCCAGGTAACATAAGCCTACATAAATCTGTCCACTGCTGAAAATCAGCCACAAGGCAAACACATGCCTAAAGAACATAAGTTAAGAGTAAAATCTTCCTACCTACCAAGTCAGCTATAGACTCAAATGAAGGACAATACCCTAATCGCAGAGAAATTTTGATATAGGTGTTTATCAACATCTGTTTTGCATCTGTTATGTGTAGAAACAATATAATAACATGCTCAAATTATTTACTCTTTTTGATGGCAGCTTACTCAAGTTTTTCAGTGGCCTTTGTATACCAGAGATGGACAATCTTCCCAGAATTAGTAGTAAGAATGCATGGAATTGAACTCCATTTCTTTTTTTTTTTTTAATTTTTTTTAATGTTTTATTTATTTCTAGGAGAGAGAGAGACAGCGTGAGCAGGGGAGGGTCAGAGAGAGAGGAGTCACAGACTGAAACAGGCTCCAGGCTCTGAGCTGGCAGTCAGCACAGAGCCCGACGCGGGGCTCGAACCCACGAACCGCGAGATCATGACCTAAGCGAAAGTCGGACGCTTAACCGACTAAGCCACCCAGGTGCCCCGTGAACTCCATTTCTAAGCATATCTGGTCCAGAAAAAATAACTCTCTTGTCACATGGCTATAGCTGTTTATTTCTCTGACATGACATACTCCTAGGAAAACACAACATTATTTCCCCCTCTATACAAGCTCTGTTAAAGGGCTATTTCCCTCTACCTTTTTGGCAGAAAGTTTTCTTGAGATGTGAGTTTGCTGCATTTGCATGTATGGCCCAGAGGCCCCATGCAGTCTCAGCTGGATAGGTCCCTTGGAAAGGGAAATAGCTAACATATCACATTTTATGATGAGGCTGTCAGCTTGCTGTTCCTCTGTATTTACCTCCTAGTTGTCTGCACGAGAGACTCCCTAGGGTGGATGGGAGAGATAAATGAGGGGTTGAGGGGAATAATAATTTTTGCACAAGGTGAAAGGATAAAGGAAAAGTGAAAAACATTCCTGCTTAGCCACAGGATAAGTCGTATTAATTAGTCTGCATAGAACACCACTCTACAAGTGGAAATGAAATTTATGAAAAGAGAACTATAAAATGGATACCCCTCATAGATAAATATCACTTGAATGCTACACTTCACAGCTTTTCCACATTGTGTAAAATTACTTCATTATTCATGACCTTATTAAAACACATTATAGATACACTTGGATATGAATTCTAAATACTTAATCTCAGTATGCTCTGTGTATTTAAAAATATAATAAAAGACCCATTTCTCCCATTTCAGATTTAGACATTTGCTTTACAGTGACAAATTATGAAAGGAAATAGTTTTCTATGGTTCATTTAGTTAAATACCTATGAGTCAAGTCTAGTCCACAGGAATGTAAAGAGGCAGTGATATGCATAATCTAAAAAGCAAGAACATACATTTGCCTCTAGAATATACCCTTAAGTATTTTCTGCATGTTCACCTTCTGAATTTTGTTTGGCTTAGGATATTACTAAAATTTGTATTTATAAATGTACCTCAATTGATGACCAGGAAAACCAGACCATGAAAAGAGATACATGTTAGTAAGGAATGCCATTTAGTATCAAAAACATGATACAAATAATCTCTAAGTAGGTATAAGAGAACTGATAGAATATTAAAAGTCCTCCTTTATTAGCAAAAGCATGAACTCAATTTAATTTTAAACAGAAAACCAGGAACGTTTCTGGTTTTCAAAAATTTTAAAATGTTTTTATTTATTTTTGAGACAGACAGAGAGAGAGAGAGAGAGAGAGAGAGAGAGCGAGCACATGAGTGGAGAAGTGGAAGAGAGAGAGGGAGACAGAATCTGAAGCAGGCTCCAGATCTGAGCTGTCAGCACAGAGCCTGACACAGGGTTCAGTCCCATGGACCATAAGATCATGACCTGAGCTGAAGTCTGTCGCTTAACTGATTGAGTCACCCAGGTGCCCAGCAAAGTTTCTGGTTTTAAGTACATGCAATCAAGACATAGCCTTACTTCATTAATTTTGCTTTGTATAATTATATTCATTAGATTAGACTGACATACCTTTATAGATAACCTCAATTACAATTGTAGGCAAATAACAATGCTTATGTTTTAAGCTTCTTTAAGTAGGATGTAGATAATTATTCACATTAAAGAGGTAAATTTTTCTTCTCCTTTTTCTTCCTCTCAACCCTCCATTAGTTACTTTTTTATATTGGGTTAAAAAAATAACACTGAATTTACTATCTTACTCATTTTTAAGTGTATAGCTCAGTAGTGTTTTCTCTATTGGTTTATGAGGTGTTTTCACAAATGTTTATAAGAAAGCTGGTAGGTCATGAACAACTAGAATTTAGTATTAAATTGACTTTGTTTATCTATATTTTCCTAGAAATACTTGAGCACAAGTTAACTGGAAATCTCAATGCTCCTTTAAGAGATGCGTTTGGCTATTAATGTATTGCCCTTAAAATACTGTATATAAACAATTTTATCAACAGACTTAAGTTATATTTCTTTAAGATGTGCCTATATCAGCATTGTTTCTCTTGTATGATGAAAGGAGTAACCACTATAGTATAATGATTATCTTTTTTTTTCCAAGGAGTAATTAGGAATGCAACCCTGAATAAGTAATGGTGTATAAATTACTGCTGGTGTCCCAAGGATCCAGTAGCTCACACATTCTTCTTTTCAAAAGTTTTTTCTTTGATCATTATGTCTCATTTATGCTATCAAATATAGGATTCATCCCTTTTTTATAGCTGACGCTGCCTGTTTTGGAGTAAAGTATTTGAAGTTTATTGACTTCCTGGGGGAAAAAGTAATTTAAAGATTTTAAAAAATATTCTCCCTCTAGAAAAAAATAAAACTTTCCTCTACATAAATATAAAAGTGGATTCAGAAGTATAACTCTTGTGAATTTACAGAAAATCATGATAGTTATTATAAATATGGTTGGGAAGACATTCTGTGTTTCAGATATTTTTGTTAACTCATTAAATGCATTTTTAAAAATTGAGGTACAGCTGATGTACAATGTTCTCTTAGTTTTCTGGTGTACAACATAGTGATTCAACAACTCTATACACTACACTATGCTCACCACAATTAAGTGTAGCTACCCTTTGTTACCACATAACATTATCACAATACAATTAACTATGCTCCTTATGTTGTACTTCTCATACCTGTGATCTATTTATTTTACAAATGGAAGTTTGTATTTCTTAATCCCCTTCCCTCTAGAAAAAAACAGTTCATTCTCTGTATTTATGAATGTTTCTGTTTGTTTTTTCATTGGCTTGTTTTACTTTTTAGATTCCACATATAAGTGAAATCAAAGGGTATTTGTCTTTCTTTCTCTAACTTATTTTACTTAGCATAATACTGCTGGACACTTTGGTTTCTTCCATATCTTATATATTGTAAATAATGCTGCAATAACATAGGGTTGCATGTATCTTTCCAAATTAGAGTTTTTATTTTCTTTGAGTAAATTCCACTCAAAAGTGGAATTGCTGGGTTGTATGGTACTTCTATTTTTAATGTTCTAAGGAGCCACCATACTGTTTTCCACAGTGGTTGCACCAGTCTACATTCCCACCAACAGTGTGTAAGGGTTCACTTTTCTCCACATCCTCATCAACACTTGCTATTTCTTGTCTTTTTGATACTAGCCATTCTGACAAGTATAAGGTGGTATCTCATTGTGGTTTTGATTTACTTTTCCCTGACGATTAGTGATGTTGGGCATCTTTTCATGTGTTTGGTTCATCTAATACATTTTGAATAGAAATTACATATACATAATATCATGCTCAAAATGGACAAAGGTGTATGTAATAATAAGTGCATATTTCCATTTTTTCTCCTTCCCCTGTAATCATTTTGACTATTTCTTGTATATTCTTTTAGGGATAGTTATTCATACACAAGATTATATAAATGTATGTGTGTGTATCCATATCCACATCCAAAGCTACATCTATATTTACCTCCATATACCTCCATTTTTCTGCACTAGTGAATTTTTACTACACTTACAATAGGGAACTGGGCAGTTTTGCTTATTATATTAGTGTATATTGTACTCTTTCTTTTTAACCATTGGATAGTATTCCATTGTATATACCTGTTTGAATATATATTACATACAATATCAGGAATTATCTATTAATTTATTAACCCAGTCCCCAAATTGTGGAACATTTATGTGGTTTCTGATCTTTTGCTACTATAGCCACTACACTAAATATTCCTTTACATATGTCATTTCACAAATGGCCAACATGTCAGAAACCATCCTAGAATTAGTGTTGTTGAGTCAAAAAGATTCTTTGAGTTATAAATCACGATTGCTATTTTCAAATCACTCTCCATATTGATTGTACCTTTTAACATATGAACCAGCAATGAAGTGTCTATTATTCCTCACATTCACAAACTGTGCTTTATATCAGAGATACAATATTCCAGTCAAATTCTTTCTTAATTTAATATGGATATGATGTCTTGCATTCTTTAAAAAAAAAAAACCTTCTTTCTTATTAAGAATATCAAATATCTTGAATTCTTGGAGTCATCCTAGGATATGGAAGAAACAATCAAGCACAACTTGTTATTGAAACCAGCTTAACAATCATGTGAGAGATTTCAACCACTCCTGCCTTCTCTGTAATAAAACAATACAATTCAGTTTAATGGAAAAGAAAATTAATATAATTTTTAATAATAAATATCTATTGAGCACCAACCATACAAGGAGTACTGTAGACAGAACCCAGACTTGGACATGGTCTGAGTATACTTAAGCAACAATTTAAAGTTGGGTAGAGAGAATATATAGAAAAACACATCTTTTGTTTGCTTGTTTGCTTCAAGCTTTTATGTAAATTCCAGTTAGTTAATATGCAGTGTAATATTAGTTTCAAGTGTAGAATTTAGTTTGAACTAAAGTAAGTAGTTTGCAGTAAGTTTGAACATTTACATGTGATACTCAGTGCTCATCACAACAAGTGTTCTCCTTAATCTTCCTCATTTATTTCCCCCATGTCCCACCCACCTCCCTTCTGGTACCATCCATTTGTTCTATATAGCTAAGAGTCTGTTTCTTGGGTCTCCTCTTTTTTTCCCCCCTACAAAAACATGTCTTTTTAAAGCCTATTGCTTGTTAACTTTCCCCAAGCAAAGTTAATGGCTTCCTCTTCTGTATTCTCATTGTGCTGTATTTATATTGCTCCAATTCTCACTGTGTATTGATTGTATTTATCCACTTACTTCTCAGCAACCCTTCTGGATTGTGAGACATTGAGGTCAGGAATGTGAGGTTTTTGTGTGTCCTCAATATTTTGCAGAACATTTGGTACATAGCAGGCCTATAACTATTGTTTGTTTTATGACTGCATGGACCCTCAGCAACATCTCTTTTTATCCTCACAATAAATCTGTGATACAAATAATATTCTTGTTTTAGATGAGCTAATTGACATCTATAAAGAATATTTGTTCTATGTTGCACATTAGGTAGTTGCAAAGGCAGAATTCATGTCTTAAGACTTTCTGATACTAAATTCAGACTTTGGATGAAAGGTGAGATACAGCCTTCTTGGAAACAAATGAATTAATGAAGGCATCTCTCAGGCCAAATTTAGATGACTGAGTGGACCATTATTCAAGTTTTACAAAGTTGCTGAGATTTAGTCTCAAATCTTTCCTCTAATGAGCTTTGTCTATTCCACTGTCCCTGGAGGTTTTTTTCTGTGAAGGAGGATTTTAGAGAAGGTGGGTTTCTCCAGCCATCTCTGCTCTTGCTATCATCGACAATACATCCTGTCTATACTAAGTTTTCCTGTTAATCACTAAGAGATAAAAGGTGGGGCAAACAACATAATAACAAGATGAAGAAATTATGACAGATCTGAAAAAACTTAAAAATTACTTTTTTTTCATGTTATCTAGAAGTCTCAGGTTCTTTCTTTTTCCAAACTCAACCTATGGCAGATTTCCTTTCTCCAGCAGAAAGAACCAAAATTAGAGCTGAGATGGACAAAGATTTTAAAGTGGTGAGACTTCCAAACACCAACTTAAGAGGTAGCTCATGGAACAACAGAGGGTTCATCTCCATTTACTGCAACTGTAATCCAATTAAGATCATGTTCAGAAGTCTTCATAGTTTTCCAGAGCCATACTCCCAGACCACACAAAGAAACCTGAGTTTCTGATCAGATATGTTTACTGTCACAGTCTTCACATTAAAGGTAATTATGGGTCCCTCAATTAAATTTTAGTTTTTATTTTTTTTAATCACTAAAAAATACAGACAGCTGAAGTCAAGAAGCATTATGGCATCTAAAGCAGAATCACATTCTTTCTATTTTTCATATTTTTTAAAATATTTATTTTTGAGAGAGAGAGAGAGAAAGAGAGAGAGAGAGAGAGAGAGAGAGAGAGGCAGGGTGCAAGTGGGGAAGGGCAGAGTGAGATGGAGACAGATAATCTGAAGCAGGCTCCAGGCTCTAAGCTATCAGCACAGACTAAGATGTGGGGCTTGAACCCACAAGCTGTGAGATCATGACCTGAGCTGAAGTTGGACACTTAAGTGACTGAGATACCTAGGCTCCCCACATCGTCTTTCTACTCTTTCAGTTCTTTTTTCTACTCTGACCCATGTCCCATTATATTTATGGTACCATCTGTGGTAGAAGAGCTTTTGGATAATTTGGACACAGAGAAACAATTCCCTTTACAATAAAATGAACAGATTTCCATTAGCTTTGATAATCTGGATTGAAACATATTATTCACCAAAAATCGGCAGAATCATTAGTATATTGATAAAGTCAGAAATGTGCAAGGTGTTCATGGGGGACCAAATGCTTTCCTTTTGGGAAGACAAACAAAGATATGTTTGCTTATTTTAAGGTAGAGGAAAATGGGCTTTGAATAATTGAGTATCTTAAAATGATTTATGAACTCAAATTTAAAATTTAGAAAAAGGAAATGGGATATACCAATGAGAAGAAAAATGATGTAAATTCATCACTTATTAATTCAACAGGAACTTTTTAAATACCTACAATGTGCCAGCAGTTTGGTGGAGATATAGAAGTAATCAAATCAGACAAAAATTCCTGTCATCTGGGATGTATTTTCTTGAGGATGAAAGAAGATCTAAGCTAGGAATTAGGTTAACTGGATTCTAATCATAACTTCAAGAGAGACTTACTATATGAATTTAAGCAGATCACTTCACCTATGACTAACCTAATTTTCAAACCTCAGATTTATTCTACTTGTCTCATACATTATTGTATAAAAATAGATAGTGAATGTGAAAGCACCGTATAAAGCCTATCAAGCTATACCAAAGTAACTGGATGGTACTTATCTTGTATTATTCATTATAGGCCTGTACATCACAGCACTATGAGATATTTGAATCAACTACTGATTTTGAATTCTTTCCCACATTGGTAATCCATTTTGATCAAAATGTCTAGCTGAGTGACCATCAAAATAATCAAGAAGCCAGATCCAGCATGAAATGTACCAGCATTCTCATTTCCCCCATAAATCTGTGACATGGCTAGGTGAAGTAGACCAGAATATCATTAGAAGAAATCTTGAATAATCTCTATAGACCAAGAAAGTTTTTTAAAAATGTTTATTTATTCATTTTGTGAGAGAGAGAGAGAGAGAGACAGACAGACAGACAGACAGAGACAGAGAAACAGAGAGAGAGACAGAGAGAGAGAGACAGAGAGAGATTGAATGGGATAAGGGACTGAGAGAGCATCCCAAACAGGCTCTATGCTGTCAGCACAGAGCTAGACATGGAAGGACTGGACTCCATGAACTGTGAGATCATAACCTGAGCTGAAATCAAGAGTGAGACGCTCCAACACCTAACTGACTGAGCCACTCAAGTGCCCCTAGACCAAGAGAGTTTTAAAACTATGGCCCCCAAAAATTCTGATGGTTTTTATCACTCTTTGTAAAATTCATGCTCAATATATGAACCAGGTATAGTTCTGGTGATGTTTTCTTTATTTGATTTTTATGAACTCATAAACATGAGACTTAATTCAATCAAAGTCCAGTGTTAATTAATTTCCTTTATTTTTTGATAATATATCCTTTCCCTTTGGAGAAGACAGTTTATTAGGTCTCTCTCTTCTCTCTATCTCCTTGTCTCACTGTCCCTGTCTCTCTCCTCCTGCCACCTCTTTCTAACTACTAAAGTAGACATTCTTGAAATATTATATTGTTAATCCATGCAACATTAATGTTCTACTTATCGTAGAAGATTCTTTTTTCTTCTCTGTAATGAATTTCAGTTTTCATTATCTCCATGTTATAAAAAGTGCTATAGGATTAAAAAAATTCTATCAGTGCTAATGTGCAAGTAATGATGCATTTCTTAGATAATAATATAGACCTACATGAAAAAAAACCCCACAAGACTACATATCTTGATGATAACTGGGGAAAGAGTGTTATTTTGAATTCTAGTCCATAATTCTGCCACTAATTACTTATATGTCCTTGAGAGAGCCCCTTAACAATTGTAGGCTCACTTTCCTCAACATTTAAATGAGGGGTTAGAATTAGTCAATCTTTAAGATCTTTACTTTCAGTGTCAATGAGTCTATGAAACTACTTGCTTTTACAGTAGGTGCATTTCAATTTGCTAAGCAAAACCTTCATTAACATGATTAGATGGCTTATGAGTTTTTAATTACATTAATGTCACATAAAAATTGACTTCTGAGAAATCAGAATATAGTTGCAATGACATTATAGTTTTACTAAGAGATATAAGTTAAGTTATACGAAACACAGTAACCATTTATAAGAAATGCTATTCCATTTGGAACACATGGAGTGAGTTAAGATTTGGGGTTTCCATGGTAGACTGTATATACAGTGCACATGGAAGTCTAATTCTTCAGGGTTTTCAAGTCTGTTTTGTTGTTGTTGTTTTGTTTTGAGAGAGAGAGAGAGAGAGAGAGAGCAAGAGCTAGGGGAGGAAAGGCAGAAGGAGAGGGGGAAGTGAATCTTCAGGCTCAATACTCAGCAGTGAGCCTGATTCAGGCTCAGTTCCACACCAGTGAGATCATGACCTGAGCGGAAATCAAAAACTGAACACTCAACCAACTGAGCCATCCAGCGGCCCCAAGGTTATCAGGTCTTCTAATCTATATGGGTTTTATTATTTTAAAAAGCTTAAGGAAATTTTTAAATTTGAAATTCAAAATCAACCCAAATTCATTAATACACATGGAGCACAGAGCTAACACGGTGGTCCAGTGCATCTCCTCTTGCATTGAGATGTTCCTTCCATTTCTCCACTGATTCCTCTCTGAGTGTATCTGTTAACCTGTGCTGCTGGGGCCTTACCTGCTCTTTTCAGGATCCCTCTTCTTTCTCTCCATCTTGCTACAACTGTGCTCTTCCTTTTTACCTCCTTGTCTACCTCCTCATACTCTTCTTCTCTAGGTTGATTTCCTTATAATAACATATATTCCTTCATTTTATTCTCTTTTTCTTCCACTTGCTACTCTGCATTTGCTTTTCACTTCCATTTCTATGGCACCCCAGAGTTGAGCCTCTATTTTCCTATTACTATCTTTGAATTCTTCTTCGGTCTTCGTCCTGTTTTTATTTTATTTTTTTTTACCTGCACTATATAAACTCTTTCATCTCTATTTGTGATTATCATTAACTTAACTTATTCATTCTTTAAAAAAATTTTAACTTTAATTTTTTTTTTGAGAGAGAGAGAGGGAGAGAGAGAGAGCAAGAACAGAGAAATCTGAGTCTCAAGAAGGCTCCACGCTCAGTGTGGAGCCCAATGAGGGGCTAAATCTCATGACTGTGAGATGATGACCTGAGCAGAAACCAAGAGTCAGACACTAACTGAGGCACCACTGAGATGCCATCCAGGCACCCCTACTTATTCATTTTCTTTCTTTCTTTCCTCCTTCCTTCCTTCTCTTTCTTTCTTTCCTCCTTCCTTCCTTCTCTTTCTTTCTTTCTTTCTCTTTCTTTCTTTCTTTCTTTCTTTCTTCTCTCTCTCTTTCTTTCTTTCTTTCGTTCTTCTTTTCTTCCTTTCTTCCTTTCTTCCCCTCTCTCCCTCCCTCCTTTCCTTCCTTCCTTTTTTGAAAGAGAAAGAGACAGAGTGTGAAAGGCAGAGAGAAGGAGACACAAAATCTGAAGTGGGCTCCAGGCTTGGGGCTGACAGCTCAGAGTCCAACGCAGGGCTCAGACTCATGAACTGGAGATCATGACCCAAGCCAAAGTCGGATGCTTAACTGACTGAGCCACCCAGGCATCCCTTCATTTTTTTAATCAAATACTTACTGGGTCTCTGCTATGTGCCCTTAGGCTCTTATATTTCCCTCTATAGGACTAAATATTAGAGAACAGAACACGTATTTAGGAGGAAAAAAGACATTTAAAAATCATATCCTTTGTTCTAAGTATGAAACTATTCATTCACTTATTCAATAAAAAAACAAAAAGCAACTGTCATTGCTAATATTACAGCTGAATATTCGAACAAGCTTGGACGTGACTTCATGAGCAAGGCAACAATTTTGTATGCACCTATATATAAATACACACAAAAGAAATGTACCCATATCTATGTGCATAGTTAAGTCTATAAATATACCATATACGCAACAATAAAATCTATACTTTCTGATCAATGTTATCACTGAATTTATTAAAAGTTGTGAGTATATTTTCACATTAAGTGAGCATAAAACTATGAATACCTTTATTGTACACACATACATACACAAATAAACAGACGTGAATGTTAAAACTAATGAAAACTTATAACAATGTTAATCTGACAAATGTTCAATAGAGTACATTAATGTATTATAGTAAACAATTAGACATAAATGGTAAGCTATTCATGTAAATGAAAATGATTATCTTTCTAGGGCACCTGGGTGACTCAGTTGGTTAAGCATCCAACTTCGGTTTAGGTCATGATCTCACGATTCATGAGTTGGAGCCCTGCATTGGGCTTTGTGCTGACAGGTCAGAGTCTGGAGCCTACTTTGGATTCTGTATCTCCATCTCTCTCTGCCCCTCTCCTGGTCATATTATGTCTGTCTGTCTGTCTGTCTCAAAAATATATAAATATTAAGAAAGCTAAAAAGAAAGAAAATGATTATCTTTTTTCCATGCCCAAATCTGTAACAGATCTTGCCTTCTTAACTTGACAAGAAACAAACTAAAAAAGGCTTACTTTCAAAGCGGCAAATATTTGCTTTCCTAAAAACATTAATGTGTTTATGAAGGAAGAGAGGAAAATGAGAAGAATCTTGGAGTGTAGGATACACAGAAGGAAAACGATTTTATCAGCCATGAAATAAAAATAATGGCCTGTGGTTACTGAGTTGTTGTAGAACAGTAGTATAGACAGGGGATGTCCATGATGATGTAGCCTCCACCTTTGCTAAAAGCCATGGCAGCTGTGACTTAACTCTTTGAAAGTACTATCCCCTTACCTCTCACCAGCCACAGACAGCTGGGTTTAAGGGCAGTCAGGCAGCCTGGGGATGGTACAGTCAGAGCAAAGTCTATGCTCTAAAGGTTGATATGATATTTAATGTAAGGTAAATGATGATCACAAGTCTTTGATTTGAGAAATATATGATCACTGGGGAGAGTCACTGTACACAAGGATAGAGTTGAAAACAGAAGAAACTTAAATCACACTGGAAGCCAAGTTCAAGTCGGAGTAGTATCGAGATTATCACTTCATGATGTTTCAGATGAAATAAATACTCTCAACCTAACATCTTTTTCAGTGAACACTTTATCATTTAAGCTGTTTCTTAAAACTCTGGGTATCGGAGAAATGGAACTGAAAGTTTAAGGGAAATATGGCTCTTTGAGTTTTCAACACACTTGAGTAAATATAATCAAAAGGAAATGTTCAAAAACCAACGTGAGGCTTTGGTTAGCAGAAAACTTTATTTCTTATCTCTGTCTTCTTAAAGGAATGTGATTAGCCCTAATTTAGTATTGAATCTCTTTGCTAAGATGAAAACAAAACTACTGAATTCTTTTCCTATTGGTAAGATATCTGTAAAGTCCCCGGCATTTTGCTTAAAATAGCTTCATTGTTTAGAAATTGAGTTCTAGGGTTTGTTCCCTTTTTGCCCTCCCACACCGCCCCCCCGCCCCTCATAAAATGAAAGCCCTGTGGCTCTTTATATAATCTTGGAATGGGAAAGGTCTTCACTGCATATTGGTTTGGGCGGAAATCAGAAAGAAGACATTTGAGACATCTGTCTACGTACAAAATAAAGGTAAAGATGAGAGTTGAGACAAAAACACAAGTTACAATTAACAAAACTGCAAGACAGATATCTAATTTTAGATAGCTATCAACAAAATCAGTAACAGAATTTATTTTTAGTGTCTTTGGGCCTGATTCCATCTAAGAGTGGAACAAGTCTGCACTGTGGAAAAGGGAAAAGAAGGAGCCATCGTGGTTGGAAGGAGAAGAATAGGCAGGAAACCGGTCCCGGAGAGATCAAGGACAGCAAGGCTGTAGCATGGCTTTTGTGAATCCTTGTCAAGTTTTTTCTCATCGCACATTTAGAAAGAGACAGTCACTTCCTGGCCTGTGTTAAATGCATCACATATGGTTGGAAGAAGAAAACCTTGGGTCAGATTGTCATAGGAAATGTCTGGGTTGCAAAACAATTCCAGCAGATCTCAGTTTTTAATTTCCTAGTGTCACATTTTCATCCTTTTTAAGTGAAGTGACCTTATGGTCTAGATCTACACAAAAGATAACAAAGCTAAATCTTGATGATGATATCTATTTTCTCACCTCACTAAATGTGAAGGCTTCCAATTCTCCCAAAAGAGAGGGAAAATGGAACTTCTTGGCTTTATACAAATGAATGTTAAGATATCTGGCCACTGGACACATAATCCTAGATTAGCATGTCTTCTGTTAACGTGCCATTGATTTTGTGGCCAACTGATAGGCAGACTTTTATAGCAACGAAGCCCAAGGCTACAGTTCTGTACAATCTCTTCATTTAGTTGTGAGAACTGGAACTGTTTCTAAACTTGTATCTGTTTTACTAAACCAATTTCCTGAGTCATTTAACAACGTATAACAAATGCCCTCCTGAATGAGGATCATTGCAGTAAGCACAAAGAAAGATTAAAGGCAGATAAAAGGACACATACAAAGTTTGCAGAAAGGCAGAACTTCACAGAAAAAAAACAGCAATGCATAAAAAATAGAATATCTATTCATTGTCTATTATGGTTCAGATACTGTTAACAACCATCAATAAAAAATGGCCAAAATACAGTCTGATTCTAGCCTATACATTTAGACAGGGCCAAATCCCAACCAGAAAACACAACTGTGAGAGTATAGAAGAATTACTAAGAAAGACTATTTTGAATTTAGAATATATTAGGAGAAGGGATAAATATCATACACATGCATAATTTCTGTAGAAGGCCTTGCTCTTAAGTAAAAGTGTTCTTAATTAACTTCCAAAGATAGGACCTGGCTTCTGATAGTGTTGAGCATTTACCAGTAAACAGAACTTAGAGTTATCATGAAATTATTAAGTGAATTTTTGTGATGTGTACTTCCTTATCTTTGTGGAAAAGACAAGCATTTTCTGCCCACCAGGAACATTTAATCTAGTTGAGATGAAACTGGATGCTGTCATCTTGACCAGAAATAAAATCTTTGCTAATGATTTCTTTGCTTTGATATATTTTATGCTAACATTATTTAGTATTATAGAAATTAAATATGGCCATTTCCTGGTACTCATTCTTTTCTAGAGGTTTGGAAATTGATTTTTAAATCATTTATCCTAGCAGTTTCCTTGGTAGAGTTAACAGGTCTATCATTTATAGTGTTTACCTTTCTAGAATCATCAGATTTTATTTGGTAATACTGTCTGGCTGGAATCTCTGGGCCTCAGAAATGGAACTAGGTTCAAGTATGTGACTAATATATTTTCCAGTAGACTTGAAAATAGGAATGTCCCTGAAATGGATGGCTCTCCCAAATATAATAATTATTATTTGACACTCTTCTATTTTCTTTCTTTTTATAGAATATTCTGAAATTCCAGTCCTAGTCTTTAAATATTACCCTAAATTCTCAAATGTGGTAGGTTGTGTCCCAATAGAGGTTTCTTTTAGTTTCTTAAGAACTAGAATGTAAATCTTTAAACATATCTCACTTTAAAAACATATGTACTTGCACTAACGTTCATTTTGAGATGGTTTTTAGTGAGGTGGTATGAGGAAATAAGTCTAGATTACTTAAAGTTTTCAGATAATATGCTTTAAAATAGCTAATAATAAAATAACATACAAAGCTAATAACATTATATTAAAAACTATACAATCATTTTATTGTAAGTATCAAAATTAATTTTTGAAAAAAGATTATTGTCATCTTTATTTTCTAGTCTTCCATGAAAATTGATCTTTAAAAGGATGTTGGCTTCCAAAGTATTAAAATGATTTTCCAAACTCTGAAATAGCATGAATCATTTATTTTCCTAGAACCCCACATATAGACATTTAAAATGAAACACTATATAGTTCGAGATATAAATATCTATAATTGCGATCAAATCATATGCACTTGGGACACAGAGCATGCTTTTTCAATTGAGGATTATATATTTCTAAATGAACAGTTCTGAGAAATACATGCAAGTTTCAATATTGTTTGATAGCGTTAACTTCACAAACTAGAGTACTTCTTATTCTGTGTGATGCCTAACAACTACAGCCTATCACGGGAAGCCCACTTTTACATTTTATTCTCATTATGTTAATGTCACTCACAAGACTAAAACTGCATTTCCCACGGCAAATATTATTTCCTGACTTAGCCAAAAAATATTTATATGTGGAATAAAGAATGGCTTTAGAAGATAGTAACTTACTCCATCAGAGATTTCATTATATGCTGCCCTGAATTTGTCATTCATTTAGTTAGCAAACATTTTTTTGATGTGTACTATGTACAAAGCTAGGTACAGTTGTACCTGGAATTTTTGTGATCAACTTATTGGAAGTTGGAGAGTGCCATGCAATGGACAGTATTTTTATTGGAGAGTTGAAAGTTTTTTTAGAGAAATTCTGATCCATATTGGAGGAAAAAGCACATGACCTTTGTATGACACAACATGATTAAAATCCTAGTTCTGTTTTCTAGATGTGTAATCTTAGCAAATAAGTTGAAGCACTAACTTTTAAATCTACAATTGACTAGTTCATAGAGACTATGTTAGGTTTAAATAGACAAAGTATGTGAAAATGTTTTGTTAACTCTGATATAGTTTATAAATGTTCATAAATATGATAAAACATAGTTCTTGCCTTAAAGAAGTGGACTTTCTACTGAAAGAGAAAAAAAGTCTGAAACATCTTTATTTCTCTTCAAAATATTTCATTATAGCTATGGGATATATTTTACATAATAAGAAATGTATATAAAAGACACTTTATATAATACATAATAAAATTGTGTGTAAGTAACATTATATTTTTTATTTTATTAAAGGGCAGATCTGGATATGGATTTCTCTTTGAGGACACGATCAGTATCTTTGACCCTGAGATATATTTGTGATATAAATAGGGAAATGATTAAAAAAATGTAGTGATAGCTCTCATAATGACATAGAGAAAATAAAGTACCTTGCAAAAGAATCTCAATAGCGAACATCCAGAAATATTTTAATTATATTCTGATTCAATAATATTTTTGTTATATGAACTTAAACTGGGTATCAAAATACCAGCAACTGTAAGGTCAAAGGTGCTTATCTTGTCAGGAAATGACAATGGCTGATTTTTCAGGCTACGTGTTAGTAGGTGGGTATGAGAGAGCTGTGATTTTCTTTATGTCTTTTTCATTATCTTTTATCTTTATGCTCCATAACACAGAATACTGGTTACTATTCCCAGGAACTTTTTATGATTGGATTTTTAAGTATCAAATATGAAAAAAAAGGAAACTGCTCAGAAAAGTTTTAATAAGATTCTCACTTTAAAAGGAATATCCAATTGAGTGATGTAATAATGACATTAATAGTGTCTTATTTCATTTCATGTCATTGCATGGATATTAAGCAAAGGCACTTTGAAGTTTTATCCATCAGCCCATTGCATCTGGGGGGCATTTCTCCTGGGGTGCCTACGTAGAAGTCCAATTAAAGTCAGTGGGAGTCAGGTACCCAGAGGAAAAGACAGGCAGGCACTTGGAGAAAATGTCCATTATCCATGTGATTTACACAAGGTCATGGATTATTTTGGTCTCTGAAAGCATGCCAGTAGGGGGAGAGCTTGGCCGGAAATCTTCTTGCCTCTCTGTCTCCAGGGAATCTGGAGGGCACAAGGCCTTTTTGAGTAGCTATTCCAGAAAGACTATCTCGTTTCATTTTCCCCATGTGTTCTTCTTAGGTTCAACATTACAGGATTAGCTGGGGAATGCCAAAAGACAATTCCTGAATGAGCTGATGCCAGATCTACACGGAGTCCAGGCAATTGGAACTGCTGGGTTAACTAAGTAGCTGGCCTAGATGAAGCCCCGAGGACTTCAATCAGATTCCGTTTTAATTCTCTGGATAATTAGACAGCCCACACTGGTTGTGGAAATAGCATTCCTCAGCTATCTCTCTTTCCCTTGTCTTCCTTCAATAATCCTCCTATGAAAAATGTATCCCATGTAGCAAAAAATACCAATCATACCAGCAACTTGGTCCTTGGCTAGATCTCTCCAATGGCTGAACAATATCTTTTGGAGGAAGAAACCAAATGAAGGATTTACACCACGAGCTATTGGTAATAACCAAATTCACAGAACAACTAACATAAAAATTTTCCTCTTAGAAGACATTTTTGAAGAATTTGCATTATAACTTTAGGCTGCTCTCAATGGAAATATACATTTATACAAATATAAATCATTTAAATATATGGAACTATATAATGTTGATAAATGAGATTTACAATGCCTCTTATGTTTATGATGTATTTTTATGCAACACAACCATTTAATGAAAGGGTTCAAAAAGCCTATTGACATTTACTTTTCTTCTTACCATATATTTATTAAGCCCGAATATAACATTCACATTAACATCAAACACACGTAAAATATGAAATTGCTGGAGAGGAATGATGACATATTTTAGTACTTTGATGGTGGTGCCAACATTTCATTTAGGATATTTATATGTGTCATCTAAAAAGGACAATAAATTTCAGTGAAGGCTCAATATATTACAAGACTTTTCATCAACACACGCCACAGGGTAGGCTAAAACCACAGAGGGAAAGAAGAAATACTGCTGAATAATCAATCTTTGAAAGCATTCAATGTTATTAAAAAAGCTACATTTAAACTATCCATAAGTCTAAAAAATG
This sequence comes from Proteles cristata cristata, assembly GCA_017311185.1. NCBI lineage: Eukaryota > Metazoa > Chordata > Mammalia > Carnivora > Hyaenidae > Proteles > Proteles cristata. The sequence continues at coordinate 1,495,119 of JAESUZ010003804.1, read as the reverse complement.
AATGTGTCGGAAGTAGTGTGATGCATGTGCGTGGATATGAGGGTTGTATGGAACACCTACCTTTCTTTCTATTTTTCAGTAGTAAGATTATCGGGTAAACAAAAATATTTTTTTAAATACAGCGGGATATTAGTGTTGCTAAGGCTTTGACGTAAACCCCACCCCTGGAGGTAGAAGAAATATCTTTGTGTGAAGTGTTTGTTAGTTTCCAGCACCTGTGTTTGCTAGCTGGCACAGAACGATTCCCTACGTGACCCAAACATGTAACACAACAAGGCAGACAAACTTCTCACTTTTAAAAATGGATGAGTTGGATTAGATGCATCCATTACTTATATCTGCTGCTTACATTTCCTGTATCCTAAATTTGCACTGACTTTGTGACTAATATCTCAGTATGATAGACAAGTAGTGACATGAATCCATAAAAAACCACTATGCCCATGCTGTGGTAAATGACCAACAGTAATGGGAACAATGGAAGAAATACAGCTTTTCTCCCCAGGGGCGGAGTTTCACTGTTCCCCGCTGGGACTGGGAGAGCCATATTTTAAGGTGAAGAAGAGGCCTGTGGTTGTGCCTTTCATATCCTTTGGAGGGAATCATTTTACTCGCTATAAAAAGACCAGCTTTACTGTTTTTTAGGCTTTATTCTCTGGTGCTTACCAATGTATCATATTGAAAAGAGAAATTCCCTAAAATCCCACTGCAAAAGACTTGATTTTGTTCTTTCCAGGGTTGTTCTTTTTCACTTGTATTTGCTCTGTGAATAAAGTTTCAAAAATTGATAGGATTTTCTCTCTTCTAATGCCAAGAATATCTCTTCTCCATGATCTCTCCAGTACTATCAAAGCTGTTGTAGTACGTCCTTCTCCAGGCTTTATTCAGTAACAAAAAGTGTGCATGCTAGCATCTGAAGTTCTCTCGGCTATCTATGAAGCACCAAAGGAAAACTATCCTAAAATTCATTCTTGGAAAATGGGCTGAAAGCCACCCTCAACAAAATGTCACTCAAGAGGAACCTGGCAAAGTAACAACTTGCATAGTTTTGTTTTTCACTTTTATAAGCCTCTTTCCCTACACACACACACACACACACACACACACACACACACACACACACCCCACTAGCCCTCTCTCTCAATGATGGTATGATTTTAAATAATTTATACATCTTCCACACTTTTAATGGTTTCTTTCATGTCTATACAAGCCCAAAGCATGTATGAAGCACCTGCTGGGTGCAAACACACTTTTGTGATTTCCAGGAAGAACTTTCCATTTTGAAGTAGAGGGAGGTATGTAAGCCTTCTCAGTATGAAAGCACTATTTACAAATGGGACTTTTTACTCTCAATATCTTAAAAAGGAAATTACTTGTCATCAAACTGTGAACCATATGTATCTCATTTCTACTCCTCTCCTACAGTGTAATATCATATTCATTTCATAGGACTCTCTTAGGATCCTCATGAAATTTAACACTCAAGAGAATAAATTTAAGAATTGGTAAATATCTAGTTATTAATTAGGTAGGATATCTAAAACTCCTCCCCAAATGTCAGGCAAAATCATCCCTTTTGCAACTTAGTTTTCTACATCTATTATAGTACTGGCTATATCCCTAGAGGTGCCCTTAGAGGTTCTCTTAAATTTATGATACTGAATGTCTGTCCTTTAGTCATATTGTGGTTCAGTGTGTCTTACAGATGCCAACTCTCTTGAAGAGTGCTAGTCATGAAAGCCCACACCAAAGACATTTAACAGCTCTCCATTACCTTGCATGGGGCTTCACACTGGGAAAGATAAAAACAGCTCATGAGCATGAAGGAAATCTCTTCTTTAGCAGCACGCATTTAAGAAATTCTGAAGGAAGACCCTAATCCAAAATTTACTTGGCCAAACTTTTTGCTCTGACCTTGACTTGACTGCAGCCACTTTCTTTCTCCTCTACTGTGTGAGCCAATATAATCTACTCTCTCAATTTTAATGTATTTCTTTGCTTTATCTTTACTGTTTCCCATATCAGTTGTGTTTATGTCTTTGAAGAATGGTTATCTTCCAGTGTTTGCTTTTTATACTTTATTTTAGCTCTGAAGTAGACTTTCCACCAGGTCTTCATCTTCAAACTCTCAGCAAAAGCTACCCAGAGGCTAATCTCTTCGAACGAGGTCCTAGAACTCTGTGATAGCTATCGGGCTCTTCAGACTATTGATAGGGATAAAACATTTCAAGCACTGCAATCATCTTAAGAAATTTGAAGAATATATTTTCCAACTCTGGCTTCGTAAAAATTCACCATAGATAGATTTCTTTTGCACCAAAACAGTGATTAAATGAAGTTAAGCTCCTTATCCACATACAAAATAAGCACTGGGATGGTGAGAGAAATTGTGGCCTTAGGTTAATGCTTATATCAAAAATGGATAGAAATGGGTTCTTCTCTGTGTTTATAGACTATTGTTGATGCTCAGTTAACGTATTACACTATTGTTGTTTCTTATTCCTTAAGTGGACAATTACCCTGAAATACATGAGAAATGCAAAATATTTTAAAGAAAAAAGTGAGAAAGAATAGTTCTTTCTCAGTCCATTACCTATTTTGAGTCCAGTTACAACCCTTTGCCCTAGCTGGACAGGTATTATTATAATCCATGTATTTGGGATTCAAAGAAGTTTTGGATTTATCTGGCAGGTAAGAAACAGGATGAACTTGGTCTTCAGACCTACTGCTGGGATTCTTTACTATGTTCACCAATTTATTTAACGCTAATTTTCTTTAAAAGTCTATGAAAAAAAGCTAGATTCCAGGTTATAGAGACTTGATTAGAGAACTCCTGAGACTTAAAATTTAGCAAACATTTATTGGCATTTATTATGTGTTTTGAAATGTGATGCAATTATGAATCAAAATTAGTTACTCACTTAGTCTAGACTGTATGTTCCTCAAGGGCAGACACCACTTCTTACTCATCTTTGGCTCAGAAAGTGAAGTGCTGGCACAGAATGAAACACAATGAATGTCCACTGAATGAAATGACACAGTGGACCTTGAGTCTGGATGAATTGCCTTCTCTCTCATTGCTTGGGTTCCGTAATGGAGCCACAAAGATGGACTTTGTAAGCACCGGCAGTTTTCCTGCCTCGAGTTCTCCAAGTCCCTAACTGTAGAGTATTTGGTTGTCAATTTATCAGAGAGAAGCTAGGCAATAGTGTAGGAGGGCTGAGCCATGATAGATTTGGTGGGTCGTGGAGAAAGAAGCTGCCAATTTAGGGATCCTGCAAAATGCTTACTCTTCTATGTGTGTTTTTAAACCTAAATCACATTCTGAATAGTTTCCTTCACAGGCCTTCACAAGCGGCTCCTCAGTACATGCTTTCATGTCACCAAGACATTTTGTTAAGACTCATCTTGCTATATTATTATATGCGCAAAACTTCAGACATGAAGAGAGCTCAAGTTCTGCATGGTGAAAAAAATGCAACTTCATTTAGTAAGGAGAATATTGGCAAACACAGAAAAAATCCTAGTTAATCACAAATTTTAACCACTATCTAGTTGACATGTGCCTGCTGTGCTAATTGCTTCATTACTTAATTATGCAAAAAATAATAACATCCACAGCAAACATAGCCTATGAAGCATTATTAAAATACAAAGAAACATGCTCTAGACTCTTCAGTGCAAACATAAATATTTTATAATAAGGAAGAGTGCTTATTATATAACAGTAATAAGAAATTTGCAACTAATTTGAGTTCTTCCTTTCAGCAAACCTGAAATACTCTTATGCCTTATGACTTCTGCTGATTTTGGATATAATTTTGGATCTTGCTTTGATTCCAACCTAACAAAGTAAGATTTCTGGGGGACACTGTTAAATATTTCTTCTCTAACACATAATTTCTGATCACTGTGTATTTGTTAAATAAAAGAATAAATGAGTATGCAAGTGCATCAGTCAGTGAACAAATAAACCAATCAATCAAGAGATTAGCTGTGGAATTAGAGATGAAACCCAGGAAGCGCTTAACTCAGACACAACGAGGTAGTTTCTAGAAGAGGAAGGCCACAGCTGTGTTTAAGATTTTAGTGTCCTTGGTCCAGGGATTGTTGTTTTTTATTAATACCTATCCCTAAAAACTCAAATTAATAGTGTTATTCAAAATCTTCCTAGTCTATTGTTTTAAATGTTTTAGAAATTCTTTAAGAATTTTTCCTAGAGAGTTTAAAACTCATCTAAGAAATTTGGTTTCATTATTTTTCTACTTTCCCCCTTCAAACTCTAAAACAATATTTTGTCCCTGTAATTGACCTTACCATATGTAGCTCTTAAATTTGGATGCTTTAAAAATTCAAAATTCAAAGGTACACTTGAAAGTCAAATATTTACCATTGGTGAAGACATTCCAAAGAAAGGTTTTACAACCCTGAATATAATTTTTAGAAAAAGATTATCACGTATCATAAAAGACGGAAGCATCGCTGGAATAAATATATTTGCTCCAGGGAGTCAATTCTGAAAGAAGTAACAAACATTCATCTGATGATCTCTGTTGTATTTTCAATCTTTCACAGTTTAGTAAACAAATCTCACTCCTCCCCTTGTAGCTACTAACATTTGTGTAGTTCTTACTGTGCTTTCATCATTTTACTAGGTCTCCAAGTAGGGAAAAGGAAGTTAGGCATTGTCCCTGCTCTCAAGCTTTATACGAAACATTAAAATACTTGACAAGTTACAATAGCAACCACAGCCAATGCTTAGCTCTACCAAGAGGTCCCAGCATGAAATAGATGGATTCCTATCTTAGTTAACTGAATGGCTAGTACTGTTATTTTATTCATTCATTCACTGGTTACATCAGACAATTTTTGAACATCCATATGTATATGGTGACCTGCTCTAGATTCTAGGACTACAGCTGTCAAAAGAACAGACAAACTTGTAATATAAGAAACTTAAGTGTCATGACTGTTTTCAGAAGAAAAGTGAAAGGTGTCAGATAGATTCTCAGTAACAGGGGGATCTAACTTGGTGAGAAGAATTGGAAAAGGCCTTCCTAAAGAAATGGTGTCAACAAGTAGATTTTGTGGATCAACAGGAGTTGCTCAGGGAAGAAGGGGTAAAAATATTCCAGAAAACAGGAGCAGCATGATGTGGTTGTGACGTGAAGAAGAGATGGTATGAGATAGTTTTGCAGCAATTTCAAAATTGCTGATGTCTAGTCCTGTAAAGTAGGGGGCAGAAGAGTAACCTGAGATGAGGATGGAGGTGGGGGGGCAGAGTCATGGGGCTGTCATCATGACTTTGGGCATTACCTTAAGGCTAGTGAGAAGACATTATAGGATTTTAGACAGGGAGGCAGCACAGTCACGTTTGTAATTCTAAAATTTTACTCGGCCACAGAGTGCAGAGCAAAGAGGTGGTGAGCAAGAGAAAATGGGATGGGTCCTTTAGAAGTTACTGCAAGTGCCAGGTGAGAGATGCCAGTGGCAGCAGCTATGCTAAGAATGTGTGACTTTGAGAGCTAACTGGGGTATAATTAACAGACTCGGGGGTGGCCAGGATATGGCAGGTGAGTTGAGGGAAGCCACAAGATAACATCCAGGATTCTGGATTGAATACTGAGTGTATAGTAGTACCAGTTCTTGTGCTTGGCGGCACAGTGAATGGAGAAGCTAGTGTTAGTCTCATTAAATATGATATGTGTTTGTGATATATGCATAGAGACTACAGGAAGCAGTCTCTGGAATTGTCAAATAATACTAGCCAATCCTTGGATAGAATTTTAATGTGCTCACAGTATGTTTTCTCACTTAAAACTATAATTCAAATTTTGATGTCAGAAGGTATTACATTACTTATCATTATTAAATTAATATTTGTTGCTTGTTGAATATCTCCATTTTCTGAATAAAGCAATTGAAGCTCAGAGAATTGAAAAGTATTTCTTGCCCAAGGTTGGAATATAAGCTTAGACTTTGTAGCTTCAAATTTTATAGACTATCCATTAGATCAATATTACACTGTCTAAATTGAAAAGATTTTACAAATGTTAGGGATCATGGTGATATTAGGTAGTACTCAGCTGACTTTACTTTTATAACCATATTTTTCCTATATTTGGCAGCATTTGTTTTCCTTGACTCAAACAGCTTCAAAATACTTGCAAGATGCTTATATTTGAAATCCTTGCTATTTTGTTGAATTTAAAAGTTGATGTATTCTCCAAATGACATAAGGTCAGGCTTATGTATTTACTTAACTATAATTCAAATGTTGCCATTTTATAAGAAGAAACCACTAATCTTTCTCATTTTATACCATGTGATGAATTCAGAGAGGCAAAATAGTTGAGAACATGACTATGAAAATAGATTTTCTAAGTTCTAATGTTTAGTCCACAGTTTTGGATAATAATTTTTGATGAAACACCTAAACTTTCTTAACTCTAGTTTCCTCATCTGTAATATGGGAAATAAGAACACTCATGAGTTTTTTTCTAAGGAGAATTTAATGAAATAATCTTAAAAAACATGTGTTTACCTAAGTTTGACTCTCATTACAAGCTGCATGGGTCAGTATTGCCACAGGGAATAGCATGTCTCTTTCTCCCACATGTATTGCTCTTTCTTGACCATCCATCAAATGACAACATTAGGCTTGGTTTCTCTCTCTCCAATACCATTGTCGATTCAGTTCGTGCTTCGGTATTGTGATCCACATTTGAAAAGTGATTTTTTTTCTGTATTGATAAATAGCTACCCCAAATGGACTAACCATTTAGTCCAAATGCTAAGTGTGCCCTAACGGAAACTTTATAACCAGTAGCACTGTTCTTCTTTAAACAGTTCTGAGGAAATGGCAACCATTTGTAAAAGCAACACTGAACAAATAGACAATTAATTTAAAATGAAAGACAGACATTGTTAACCTTACCTCCTCTCAAAATGTCTCTTTCCTCTGAGAAGGAAAAGAGACATTTCTTTTCAGTACTTGAAATGGCAATAAATCAAGGTTCTATTTGTGTGATTTACAATGGTTAATAAAGCTTTGAACTGTGCTGTTACGAATGGAATTATTTTAGTTTGACTACCAGTGTAAGAATTGTTGCAGGTTTGAAGGACTCTGCTTATGCTAAGATTAGAGATTCCACCCTAATCTAGGTGTCTCTTTGTAAATAGGCTGCAGACAACCAGGTAGATGTCAGCCTAGCTAACAGAGTGTCCTAAGTTCAAAGGCTATCTCTAAAGGTAGCAGAGCAGGGTATTAGACCCTGCTCTTCTCTCTTCACTCCAGGGGCAGGCTGCCTTACCTCTCCAGGCCCGTTCCCTCACCTGGGAAATGGTAAATAACACCTCGTGATGTTTTAAGGATGTTGGGTTAATCTATGTAGTGTGTACATTATTTAGAAAAATCACAGTTATTATGATTTAGTAAAATCATATGAATAAAATAAAATAAATGTAGTATGAGAGATTTTGGTTAGGTATATTTTTTCTCATCTTGCAATGAAAAGGAAAGACCTCCATATGCCAGTAGCAAAAGATATATTCCGAATGCTCTTCTCACAAGTCAAATAATTCCAGAGAGAGCTCTTCCCTTGTTCTGTACGCTGTATACTACACTTCTCCAAAGAAAGTAGTAACTATCATTTACAGATTGTTGTCCCTGGCTTTAAAAATTCTTTTCCTTTAACTACTTTCAATTTCTTAGATGTAAGGTGTATACAGATGCAAGACAGAATTATTTATTTTCTGGAAGCATGCCCTTGTTTTCCACTGTTCAGCATGCGTGCATATATACTGCTGAAATTACATCCTAATGATAGCAAATTGCAGAATTATGAGATATTCTGTACCATCTTTTTTTTAGAAATAGAAAATTGAGAGACTTTAATAGCAGATGCTGTGTTATGAATACAATTTACTGGAATTGCTCTTCTCTAATCATATAGAAACCATGTTATGTCCCAGAGAGGTGATAAAAATATACAGATATCCATTTATCCTCCAAGAAAATTGGGGTCTTAGTTAGAATAATGACCAGACCTGAAATCGAGTTGGGAGCCCTGACATCATGAATTGAGACAGTGTCCTAATGATTTTATTTTGTGAAGCTTCAACATACCGAATACATAAATAAAATAAGGACAATTCATACTACATAGGATATTGATCTTTTTAATCTTTGTGTGTTGTTCCTTGGTAAGAATTTCTCAAACGAGAGTTTGTACATTTGTATGATGAAGAGTTTATAATCCCCATTTCTAGGCTAAATTCAGAATAATGAAGTACTTGTATTGGATGCTCTTATTATGGGCTGATAAAATAAATTATGCATATATAGAATTACTTTTCCATATTTTCTATTTATAGAAATAAAACCCAATCTATGCAATGTGATATGTGGCCCAAACAATAATCATTCCTTTCCTATGTTGTACAACATTCCATAAACTAGTTCAATATGCTTTTTTAGAAAGCATTGTATCAAGTAACGTACGCAATTTTATTTCCTGCCAGAGGAAAACTCTAATGTTTTCTGTTTATCCTCCTAAACAATAGAAAATACCCATATAAAAGCTTGCATTTTTAATGTTGTTTTTTACCTTATTTTAAGTCTTTACATTATTTTAAGCAAAGTAGTAAGTTTTTAATAACTTTAGACACTAGTTTTGATTTTAAAAATCACTGGGTCTCAAATGGAAATGCTCTGACTCTCTGAATACCGGCTGCTTCATATGGTGTATTCATTTTTTTTTTTAAATCTAGACAAATACAGCTGCATCTCAGAAAAAAGAGTCGGATAGATAATGACTCAGTAGGTAAAGATTGTAAGAATATCATTTACATTTGCAAAACCTGTATTTACAAAACCCTGTGTTTCATTTAATGCCATACGAATAAAAAAAGGATAGAAATATTACCTTGATAAAATTTTCAGACATTTCTCAAGATAATAGGTATTCATTTCCTTTTCTATCAACAGCTTTGGAAGCAGTTGTTAGAAATACATCTCAATTCTTAAACTGCACTTCCTTAAGGCTGATGTGATCACTAAACCAAAGATTTTCTAATTTACAGATTTACTTAGCAGATGTAGTTAGCACGATTCTCATAACATTAGCAGGCATATATACCTAATTTCAATTTCTTCCTTAATATATTACTGTAGTCTGCTTCTGGCAAGAATAATTTTCATATTATCACAACAACAAATGAAAATGCAAAACTTTAACTAGGATGTTTTAAAACTCAAGTGATTTATCCTAGAAAACCATGCTGTGAAACGTATATATGACTTAAGAGCCTTTAAGTGAGATGCCACAATTATTCTTCTAGTAGCTTGGGAATTTCCTAAACGATATAAACAATAAGAGGAGATTTTGTTAGTATTGGATGAGTATTTTTATTTGCCATGTTTTCCTAATAGTTCCTTTATAAGAATATTTATAAATTGCTAGGAAGTAAAAGGGCCTGAGCTTTTATTATAACAGTCCCTGCCATTCATGTCTGAAAGAATGGACTTGGTGAGATCATGGCTGGATATTTCTATAAGTAGAATAATGGAAATTGACACCTAAAATTTTGGGTAGTTTGGGAAAAAAAACTTTATACACATTTCAGAAATTCAATGACGACTTTGACAATTTGGATCACTGTCAATGCACTAACATTCTGTCTCGCATTTCTTTTCCTTCTTTTTTTTTAAGATATCAGAGTGCCTTGATCATTTCCAAAATGTTAATGAATTTGTATTGGTCAAAGAGTAATTGTTTCAGCGTAGTGAGGTCAATAATGTATGCGTCTGCCACATCATAATGAAAGTGACTTGCTAATAATCTATCTACGAATGGTGCAGTGCTGAGCACTGCAAGAAAACTAGTTTACTGTCTGTTGCGTACTTCCCCCTAATGAGAGAAATGCCCAGTCTGTATGCTCATCTTTTTTATTTTCTTTAAATGTCAGTGCTGGGATTTCTTTCCTTTAGTATATTCACTCTTGGGTCTTTAGTTATGATACCTATACTAATGACTTCTAAATTTTAATACCAGCCTCAATTTCTCCCCTAAACTCCAGACTTGTATGTATAACTGCCTACTTAATATTTCCATTTAGATATTCTTTTGAGATCTCAAACTTCATATGTTCAAAACCAAACTTGATTTTCAACCCTCCGTTCCAATATAGCTCCATTGTCCCAGTTGTTCAGTCTAGAAACTTTAGAATCATCTTTTACTCTTCTCACACATAATACAGTCCACCCAACGGTCTTCAGATATATCCAGAATCGTGTGTAGTCTAACCATGCCAACTCCCCTTCCAGTGTAAGCCAATGTGGCTCTCACCCATACTACTTCAATAGCCTTCTAGCTTGCAGTTTCCACCTTAACCACTTACACTCAGTTTATCAGTCAGCAGGCAGAGCAATTCATCTAAATTAGTCTGCTTAGTTAATTTCCACCTCGCTAAACCCCAAATCAGAAGTTTTTTGCATGGCTTACAAGGTGTACCTCATTTGCTTCATGTCTTCTTCTTTAACCCAATTCATCCTGTTTTCTTCCCTTTTCCTCCACAAACCACCTGAAGCTTCTTTCTGATACTTCTTGCCTCAGAGATCCTTAAACTTATTTTTCTGCCTTGACAATTCTTTTCATGGATATGCACAAGGTTATTTCTTTATTTATTTAAACCGTTTCAAAATGACACCTTATCAGGCAGCCTTTCCATGAGTGCCTGTGTAACTCACTCCCTTACCCTGCCCATTTTTCTTAACAGTTTCATCATATTATTCATCACATACTTGTCTTAATCCTCTGTCTATAATATAAGCCTCTGAGTTCTGGAACTTTCTTTTTTCCATTGTGGTTTCATCAGCACATGATAACAGCCCACAGTACAAAGTAGGAGCGCAATAAAAATTTATTGAATTAATTCAGAAAAGCTGCATGAAGTGATGCTGAAGAGAATATGGTAAATATGGATTTAATTATAGAAGTTTCCAGGAGTGCTATCCATTTATGTAGTGGTTGGAACTGGGCACTTGGGCTTAAAGAATATGCTCCTTCTATAGCCTTTAGGATTCCTAGCCACATAAGGGAAAAAATGTTTTCCCCCTAGAGGCACGGTTAGTGTTGTTTCATTAATGTATTTTTATTTATGACAGATCTATGCCCTAGGAAATGGCATTCTTAGTCCATTCAGTTACAGACCTGCAGGTGTACTTCACCTCCAAATTTGACTTATTCACCTGAAGAAACTATCATTAAAATTAAAATTACTCAAAGGAGAATTCCTGTGAGGACAGCCACAGTCAGTTGGCAGCATTGTAGTTAACACTGCCTCAGTGTCTGGTAATGTACACATTCCTTTGATTTTTGGACTGTGGAAAGTTGACGCTGCTTTGTTCACTCTGTGTTTGATGCGGTAACTCTAAGAGCACCTGGGCTCCACCTCTCAGGTGACCTTATTGTTGAGAAAATAGCATAGATTGTTGGTTGGCAGATTTGTTTGGTTTTACACCTTTAGTTTTTTCATCATGGTTTATCATTGTTCCTTATGAAAGGAAACAATCCAGTCATCTCAATTATTTGGTGTCTTTATTTACTTTTTTATAATGAATCACTGTCTTATAATCTGGCTTTTTGCCTTTCAATTCCCTTGGTGCATTAGCTGCCTTCAGTTCTTTTTAGATTAAAAAAATATATGCTGCTATATTTCCTCAGTGCCAATGATTCCTGGAAACACCCTGTGCATTTTTTTATGTCAAACTTCCTGTACTAGCTTACATTTTTAATTTCTTAAATTACTAATTATTACAGATAAATTGAAATCTTAACATTGGATTCTTTAAGGCCTCCTCAGCAAAGGCAATAAAAACAGCATTTATTATGTGTCTGCAAATAATTAAATGCATACCTCACCTATTTATAATAAACTAATATATAGATTTTCATATTATATATAATCTATTATAAATGCATCTGCACGGTGGCACGTACAATTTAAGCATGAAAGTCTTTGATTAAACTATATTGGCAATGACATAATCTTCCCACTTTAAATTGTGGAATAGTCCAAAACATCACTTTAATTCAATAGAATATATATTTTTAACCAAGAAGATTATAAATTTCACTAATAGGACATTGACAAGAGAGTCAAATTATAGAACAATTCCCTTAGAACTGAAGTAAACTATAGTGGGTAACATTTAGTATGAACCTCACTTTTCCAAATAGGTATTTATTTGAAAAATTGGCATAAACCAACATTATGAATTGCATTGTAACTTGTTAAATCAAATAACCTCATTCCTCAAGTAAATGAAAATGCCTCAGTTATCCATTTTTAAACAATCATATTGAAAGTAGGATGGCTATTGTATGTTCATTTGCCTTTCTCTTCAACCAGGTGAAACTCCCTGGAAGGTTAGGACCTGTCTTTCTTCTCTGTGTTCTGGTGATGAGCACACTGCTGGACACATTACAGATGCTTAATAAGTGTTTGTGGAAAGTGAATTCATTTCCAGTGTACTGGGTACTTACTTGAAGTTATACTGAAATCTAATAGCCTTGTGGTGTGTGATGAAAATCGTACTGTGCACACATGGGAGTCAATGCTGACCAAGTCTAGATAAAATATTACATAAAGTCAATGAGACTGGGACTCTGTCTAGTGCATGCCACGGCACTGGAAGGGAACATGGGGATCATGAGAAAACAAGCATGTTTTCTTCAGGAGTTTCTTTGTAACCATATACTTCTTTAGTGTACTGTTCTTTTCAAAGCATATTATCTGAACTTCCAAATAACATTATGAGTTGCGCAGAACAGAAACCAAAATCTCCTTTTTAAACAATAGCAAGAAAACCTTAGAAATATTTGAGTGGTGGTGGTTTACCCACGTGAATCAGCTTTCAAATCTTGAATACAATTCCATCTTAATGTACAGTGCAGTCTATTGTAACATTTATTTTGAGATAAGTTCCAGTATTCCAGAAGAGACTGGGGCCATTAGTTATGGACTGATTTAGGCAAGTGCACTATTTTCTTTTTTATTACTAGTGGTAGAATCAAATAGTATTGATTGATGATGGACTTATATTACAACCATCTATCCATGCATTCTATGCAAAACTCATTAACCTCAGGAATTACCTTGGTTAGGACCACCTATGATTACTCTTTTAACTCACATTTCATTAGAAATATATATACTAATGTACACAATAATAATTGGGATTTATTTTTACGACTCCTTGTTATATCTCAAAATGATTACATGATACTTGAAAAAAGAGGCCATGCCCTTTCTTTTATATATTCTCCACTGTAATGCTTAATAGCAAAATGGATTTTCAATAAACTTTTTATTATATATCAAGAACATTAACTTAAGAGTCCAGTTTTCTATGTAGAAACAAAAATGAATCAGGCAAATATATAAGCTATTTATTTATGAAGCAATAAGACAGAAAATGCAAGAAAAGTAAATAATTAAATATTAATGAATGCAGATGGCACATTCTTAATAATGATATTAAAATAAAAGCTATAAAGAGTATAAACAGTGTTAGAACAATTGAAAGGTTCTCATTTTGGTTTGTAAAATGTCACAAGTTTTAGAGCATCCCAGTGCATTTTATAAAGGCAATTTAAAACTTCTATCTTTGAACTTGCCAAGTTAGGACAAAATATTGATCATTTTATCATAATCAATGATTGTAAACTTTAAAACTGGAATCACTAATGAATCCAAAAATTTTTGTCTGAGACCATAATTCCCTCAACTTTTCCGTGAGAAAGTTATTCTTGTGAATTTTTCAGTCAGATTTCAGTTTGAAAAACTTACATATGCTTCTGAATATTCTTTATTACAATAAACTTTGGATTTCTTCATGGTTTATATTGTTTCCGACAAGTAAAATAGATTCTTCTACCTCATATACACTATGAATTAAGGGACCCTTACCTTAGGACTTTTCTTCTGAATTAAATGAATTACTTTACCTCACTTTCAAAAAGAGAAGGGAAACAAGAAATCAATCGAAATATTGATATTGTAGAGAGGACAAGACAACCTAGGTATGAAACTCTAATAAAGTTCTAAAACATATTTCTATTTTACATTTGAATTACAGTTATAATTATGTAATAGTAGATAATATTTTTGCAAAGCCAAGAGAAAAATTCAGAGCTGTGAAAATTGGAATGGAGACTGCATGCGATGTCTTTAATGAGAACATTACATTTTTCTCCTAATGGCCGTTGTCTTCCCTTGCTATTTTACTATGGTTTTTATTTTTTTCTGCCAATTACTTACTCTGCTTCATTGGTTCTAAGTGATACAATACACTAAATCACTTGATCTTAGACATCACTTATGAGGGCTACTCTTCGGTTAATTTTATGGCAGCTGTATACTGCAGTTAGATGTTAATACCATACAAGATGGGCCAAGTCTCATTTGACTCCCCACCCCTCCCCACCGGAAATGAATCACATAATAGGCAAAATTGCAATTAGATGATTTCAGATATACATTAGTGGTTGCTTTTCTCAGCTGTGAACTTCATAAATTTGATCAAAACTTGTGTTGATTCTTTTACAATATAATCAAAATTGGTTTCCAAAAACATGACTGTTGGCTCCTTCAATCATTAAATGTATTATTAGATAATTGCATATTCTATTTTTATATTTGAAGTTTTTAGGAAGGATAGTTGATTGGCCTACTTCTTCCCTCATGGGTTATGAATAATTTCATGCATTAGCTGCTTAATAGCAATATTACTAAAAATGAGAAAATAATGACAATACACGCTAAATGCAAGTTTCCCAATAGAATGCAATAAGTTATTTTTGTGTTTTTTTTTCTCATGGTAAAGTTGCTAGAGATCTCAAAAGCCTAGAGATGCTCAAATTCAGGAAAGCTGCACCATAATTAATGTGTAATATTGGTAGAAGAATCCATGAAGCAAATTTATCTTGAGACCAAAATATACTCCTGTCTAACTGCTTTCAGGCTTGGTTAGAATATGATGTGACATAGGAACGGGAATAATATGTATGTGTGTTTTATATCTGATGTCAAATTAAAATCTTGGAAGCTTAATTGAATATACCATCAGAAGCTAAAGTTAAGAGCCTATTGCGCCTTCCATCTTCTCTTCACCATCAACCACTTTACACACCACTATCCAGAATAACTTTCCTAAAAACAAGTGATCAGTTCGCAGATTGCTCACAAATTCTACATTCATTCATTGCTTGTAGACAAACATATGCATTAACCAACATTTTCCAACTCACTTAAGTCTGATGCTTTGGACACACCAGTGTACTAATCCCTGAATATTCCTTATGTTTTGCTCCTTCCACAGTTTGCCTCATGTTCTTCTACAAGTCTAGAATTGTTCATCATCCACTCTGACCATTCACATTTTTGTCATTCTTCAGGACCTGAGTAAATTCTCACCTGCTCCCTAAAGTTTTCTGTAACACCTTCCTCTGAACATCTTAAAAAATGATTGCTTTTGTAATTAATTTGACAATCTAAACCATGTCTTTCATGTTACATTTTATTTATTTTTTAAAAAAAATTTTTTAATGTTTTTTATTTATTTCTAGGAGAGAGAGAGAGAGACAGCGTGAGCAGGGGGGTCAGAGAGAGAGGGAGTCACAGACTGAAACAGGCTCCAGGCTCTGAGCTGGCAGTCAGCACAGAGCCCGATGCGGGGCTCGAACCCACGAACCGCGAGATCATGACCTAAGCGAAAGTTGGACGCTTAACCGACTAAGCGTCCCTCAAGTTACGTTTTAAACTCAAAAGATATCATTGAATGTCTTCCATATGCAAGACCATGTATAAGTGCTGTAGGGTCTTGGTCACAGGCATCAAAAGCGTTGTTGAAAATGCAGAATCTGAGAACCCTGCCTACACCGACCGAGGCAGGATTGAAACACTATGTAAAGAGATCTACAGGCAATTAAAGGTGGAGAAGCACTGCTGGGGAGGATACACATAGGAGCAAAGGATAATTCTCACCTTCAAACAGTTTCCTAAAAGCAGAGCATTAAATGATCAGGGCAGAGTGAAAGTAAGGGTCAGGAGAGAAGAATAAACAAGGTTTCCAGGGCAGGGTGATATTGAAGGTAGAAAAGATGACAACCAACACAATCATAGCTATTAATACCATTAATTATTATTATAATAATTAATACTTACTTGCTGATTCGAGGGTATGTACTTGGTCCAATGTTAGGCGTTTAACATCCTCTGCTACTCATCACAGTGATGATGCTACAGAGTTATTAGTATTCTCATTTCACATCTAAAAACAGGGTTCAAAAGGGGTTATACTAGCCAACTATTGTCTTGGTCAGGATTTTGATCCACATCCACTTTCTCTGTTTTTTCGATTTTTTGATATTTCCCTGTCTACATTTATATCATTATTTATATATTGCCTTTCAACTGAATATGTGTTATTTATCACAGACTTGATTGCACAGACTTTTAAGTGTTTGTTTGTGTACTTATTTTGAGAGAGACAGAGCACAAGCAGGGGAGGGCCAAAGACAGTGGGACAGAGGATCCGAAGCCGGCTCCATGATAACAGCTGATGTGGGGCTGTCACATCGAGCCAATGTGGAGTTCGAGTCTATTAACTGTGAGATCATGGCCTGAGCCATGGCAGACACTTAACTGACTGAGCTACCCAGGCACCCCTTAAGTCTTCTTTATGCCTCTTTGCTTCTATATACTGATGAAAGGTACTGAAGAAATATTTCATCGATGTCTGAAAGTAATTCTTCTAAGGAAAAATTTTTTTTTCAGTTTTGGTAATAGAGGGCATATACTGTCTTGGTTTACCCTAAAATGTCTAGATGTAAAGGAGGTCTAGGATGTGTGTGCATGTGTGTTAGGAAAAGAAAAGTTATTTTAAAACCTGAGAGGATAAAATAATGGCAGTTGTATGAGTGTTCCATGATTCTGCTATAAATCCCAGAATATGGTGGGAACTTAGGATATGTTTTATATATTTACTTACTTGCTTATTAACAGCAATGATAAGACTGTATATATAATGATTGTGTGTGGATTATTTTATTATTAATTAATTATTTAAATTACCTAACAATCCTTGGTAAATAATCTTTGGGTAAGAGCTCCTCTTCCCTGACTCATAGAGAACCTGACATATCTATTTTGAAGTAGCATCGGGCTTGCTCTCTTAAAAAAGAATCTTATAAATGCAAATATATTGGTCTTCATGCATCTCTAAACTTTGATTTTGATGTCTTAATAATTAAACCATTCTTCTAAGAAGGTTTAACATATGTTGAGTTTTCTTAAAACAAACTCAGACACATCAGTTCTAGGTTATTTAAAACCCAATATAACATGACAATAAGCCATTTGTGTAAGTAGAGGATTATTTATTTTTGAGTAAGTGGCATTTTACTTTTGCTTATAATCCAGTACAACATATATAGTGTGTTGTAAGACTTTCAGTGGTCATTTCATTGGTCAGGTCATAATAAATTAATGAAAAAGAAAGAATCTTAGAGAAGAGATTCATTGTTTCATTTTACAAAACAAAAAAAAGAGATATCCCTTTATTTTTAATATAGTTGACTGTCATTCTTCACAGAAGTATCAAGGGTAGCTGGACTCTTTAAAAAATCATGAACAAAAGAGGAAGAAACCCTGTTCATACCACTCCTAGAGTTTCCACCTTCATTGGTCAATAGCGATGGCAAATAAATACAATGAAATGTACTCTTGTTTTGTCCCTTCATTTATTCAAAATATAGGAAAAACATATTAACACCACGACCCCTACTAGTACTACCACTAGGCACTGTGCTAGAGTTACAACAGTGAATATGATCAACCTGCTCACTGCCCTCAACATTTACTGTGAACTCCAAGTTCTAGTCTTTCATGGAGTACACAGTATGGCTGTAAAGAAATCAGTGACTGAGTGCCTCTTAACAGTAAGAGAGTATTTTCTGCAGTTAGAATTCTGCCAGTTTCCATATGAGAGAGTGAATCACAGCATTTAAATGAAAAACTCATGGTATTAATTTTTAAAGACTGCTTAATTGAGATTATTTATTTGTCATAATTAATAAACCTGTTTCTATATTTATAAAATTATTAAGAATCTGTATTTCTAAAATTATTAAGTATTTATAAAATTAAGAATTACTTATTAAGAATTAATAAGTAATTTTTCATGTAATAAGATAGAAAATGTTCATTCTGAGACATTAGAAGGATACTCATATTGCCTAAATATTACCTATATGAATAAAGCTACCACTTGATTCTATTTATTCACAAAACAAATCCTTTTCAGCTTCTTATTTCCCACATACTATGTTGAATAGGGCAGATATAAATCTTGCCTTTGTCTTTCTGTTTCACAAATTCATAATTTGATGTTCTGTTTTCAAAAGATCAATAAAATGCCAAGCATAGTCTTGACAGTCAGAAAACATAAAATTAAAGCTTCCTGACATGTGGGCTAATGCTCTTCGAGGAGCAATATCATAAGACTATATTCTGATTGTTTAGTTTCTGTTGCCATTGTTACAAATTCTATTTCATGCTTGTAAGTTATGTTTTCTAAATTTTCGTGCACAAAATACTATTTATTACACCAGTGGTTGGTTTTCTGATCTTAAATTCATGCATGAACTACTAGCTGTTTCATCTCAACTATTCACATTATGTATGAAGTTACACATTTTTCTATGTCTTTATAGTATTTTGAGAGAGAGAGACAGAGAGTGAGTGGAGGAGGGGCAGAAAGAGAGGGAGACACAGAATCTGAAGCAGGCTCTGGGCTCTGAGCTGTCAGCACAGAGCCCAACGTGAGTCTCAAAGCCATGGCCTGTGAGATCATGACCTGAGCTGAAGTCGGAGCTCAGCTGACTGAGCCACCCAGGCACCCCTGAAGTTACACATCTTAAACATTTATGTTTTGAAGCTTATTAAAGATATTTATCTTCATGAAAGATCCATATATATTCAGTCAATAGGCCAAGTAATATTAGAACAAAAAGCTTAGTTATGTTTTTGTTTCTTAATATGATAACTATTTCATTCCTCTGTCATTCAACAAATATTTAAGATAAAAGCAAGTAACTAATGACTTTCAACATCCACAATTCCTTTGGCAAATCTTCCTAAAATCTCTAATGTGAGAACAGAAAACATCATAAAGATATACTTTGTTTATGTGTTTTTTAAACTGATATGTCTAGCCATATGTCCATATGTCTAACTCTATTAATTATATATAAACTTCTATAATAAATAAGACATTTATAATTAGAGACTATAAAGTTAATGCAATTGTAATTCAGTTTAGAGACCCACTTAGAAACTCTTCATTTTAAAGAGACACTATTTGAGGAAGAAGACCATTAGATCAATGGTCATTGAGCAGAGAATTTAGATAGTTGTCTACATCATCTAAAGACTTTTAGGCTTTTGTGCATATAATCTCTGGTCTCTAAAATTCAAATAGAGAATGTTTTAAAGGCAGGATGAAATTATCTTTTATACAAGAGTCACTTGACTCACGCAGGACCTATATTTTGATTCTGGTTTCAAGGTAAGAAAATGGGTAAATTGGCTTAAAGCACTTTCATTATAAAAATCCGGAACACACATTTATTATAACTTCACTATAAAACATCATGTGATAGCACAAAGTCTGGCATAGAAGTGGTACTTTGGATATTTTCCCAAAGAATGTAATTACTAGAAACACTAGGCTATACCTGCTTCACGTATAACATGCTCCAGGTCAAAGCCAAAGGGCAGTATGACAACCAACCTGGAATAGAAGTCATCCACATGGCACATCTGGAACTCAGATGCATACATCTTGTCTTCTGAACATGACATTTATGTTGCTGGTGGGGTTAATATGCAATGACTAATGTGATCATCAGAGTTACTTAACTCTTTTTTTTAATGATTAAACCTATGGTCTGTTGCATGTGCAAACATTGCTGTTGTGCTCATTGGTTGGGAAACCAAGCAGACAAGGTAGAATTAAAACCAGAAAGAGCTGAGAAGTAAAGACATGGGGTGGAACTAAAACCAGGAAGGCCAAGAAGATGAGGCATTAGGGTCTGAAGGATGCTCAAGTGTGACCCATCTTGAGAACGGTAAGTTACAGTATAACCTAACACACGCATACATGTATGAAATAAAGTTTCACAAAACTTCTACCTTTAATAACCCTAATTAAATAAGATGCAAGGTGTATTCTATTTTCTATTTTGTTCTATTGTTTTTCATTAAAAAAATTACTGGTCTCTAGAAAAGTAAGTAGATTTCTCTTCAGTAATAATGAGTTGTGATGTGTAGCTGGAGGGGAAAGTGATTAATTTTAGTCAATGGTTCTTAATATGTTGTATATGGATAGGTTTGAAGAGCTTATTAAAGACATAAAATTATTTGAGGCAAGAGCCCATCTCTATCAAATTCTCAAATGGATTCATAACATCCCCTTAAGATAATAAATAAAAGCTAAAATATATAGAGCTATTTATAGTTCAAATAGTGCATAATACACAAGTATTACATTAAAGCCTTTGTATGTGTTATTTAGTCCTTACAACAGCCTTTTAAATATTTTTGTTTTGTTTTGTTTTTTGTTTTTTGAGAGAGAGAGAGAGCGCGAGAGAGCATGGGTGTGGGAGAGGCAGAGGGAGAGGGAGAGAATCTTAAGCAGGCTCCACACTCAGTGCGGAGACTAATGTGGGGTTTCATCTCATGACCATGGGATCATGACCTGAGCTGAAATCAAGAGCCAGATGCTTAACCAACTGAGCCACCCAGGCACCCTGACAATAACCTTTTTAGGCTGGTACAAATTTGTATCCAAAATTTTTAATTGAGGAAATTAATGATTAATGGGAGAAAACAACTTTCCTTACACTGTTAGTATATGTCAGAGAGGACTTTAATACCAGCAATTTGATTCCAGAACATATTTTTAAGCCCATGAAATCCAGTAACCTTTCCTTCCTCCCTCTTAACCTTCTTTACTCCCTCCCTTCCTCCCTCCTTCCCTCTCTTCTTCCCTTTCTTCCTTCCTTCCTCCCTCCCTTTCTCCCTCCCTCCCTTCTTTTCTTCCAACAAAAAGATTTATCTATGACTTGCTCTCTACCATACACTGAGAACGTAAAAGTAATTGGCTGTCCTGATATCCCTTATAGACAAGTGAAACATAAATAGAAGTCAAGGCTGAGGGACATTTTAAACCTACAATAAGAGACAGAAAAGCAGAAATAGACCCAGGTTGACCATGAGATGAAAGCAATTTTTTTTTCGTTAGACAAGAAGTTTTTTGTAAATGTCATGATACAGCAGGAAATAAGGCTAAATTTGGCAATTTCAAAATACACAGTCTATGAACCTGCCACATTTTGCTTATCTCGAAATTCTTAGTATTAGACTGTACATGCACGTTGGATCACTCTGGAGTGTCCTTGGTTGGGACTAAGTTTCATTCCCTTGAGCATTTATATGTTAACTCTAGAGATACTGTTTGCAGTAGTTGCAGCCTGTACTGGAAACTGCACAGTTACTGGTAGTATCTTGGCTGTGGGGAAAGGGCTCAGGTGCTGCACTGCTGCAATTATTCATGATGGAACTAGTTCTAGCAAAGGTCAAGTTCTCCAGGTCTGGATGTAACCTGTGATATTCACAATGTGCCTGCTGACTTCTCTGACAATATGTTTAATATAGTTTCAGGATTATGGCAAAACAGAGAACTCTACACAAAATCATTCCAGGTTAAATTGCTTATTATAATGGACAACAAAACTCAACCTTATCTTCCTTTATCCATTTACTAAAATTTAAATAGAAACATCTTTGCAGTGGATGGTGGCTAACACTGGTGATAACTACTAGGAACACATAGAATGTTGGGGAAGAATCTCACAGTAATTGATTGAAGTTGGGGTTATCTACTGAATATTTTGTGGGATCTTAAAGTTTTAAGATTGTAAGAAAATGCCAAATGTGAAAAAGGTCTGCTATGTAGAAATCAAGAGTCAATATGAGAAGCCAAAACTATTTGGTTCAATTTCAGCTTCAATTATTCTGTAATTCTTCTTGATGAGCCATATGGGAAAATATGTCTACTTGATTTATAGTCCCTCTGTGTCCTTTGTTTAATTTTGATCCTCAATATAATCACCATACTGCTTACTGAAAATTTGGTTATTTATACAAATTAATTAAACTTTAGAGAAGAAAACTTTTCATCATTTAAAAACATCCTACAAACTCTGGAAGGTACTTCCAAAAGAAGTTTCCAAAAGCACTGTCAATAAAGAAAGCATTTCTAGAGAAAATATGCAGTCTCCTAAGGGGATTGTTTTGAATGGAAAAAGCACTTGTTTGGATATGTAAGTTCTGATAATGTTGATAAAATCTCTGCTATGAAAATATCACAGTGTAAAATACTTAACAAGAACCAAAGGAAAGGAAAAAAAAAACCTTTACACCCCTTGGGATATATTCCTAATGCTGCTGTACTGTTCAATTTAGCAGAGTTGATATGACATTTAAAATAGCATCTAAACATCCAGTGGGCCCCTCCCAGTGAACACTTTTGTCACACTGAACAAAGGAACAAAGAGAATTGTTTGGATGAGTATCTACCATCGCTGAGATTGGGATGGGTTCTCCTAGCCCCTTGGCCATCACATGCATGATGATGCTTACATTCTATGGGTATCTTCAGACACCTCAAATATGATATATTTGAGGCAAATATATCGTATAAGGCAAAGTATAACCTTGAACATATATTTCTCATTCTTTTTCATTTCAATAAATAAACTCAGTTGCTGAAGCCAGAAATCTGGGATTATTCCCTTTTTCTAACCATAGAACTCTGAATCTGTCAGCAATTTCTCTATAATATATAATCTCAAATCCAGCAATTTCTTTCCATGTCTATTTTTATAAGCCTACATCAGATCATGCATCAGTTACCTCCTAGCCATTTCTCCTTTTCTATCTCCTTTCCACAAACCATTCTTTATATAGCAAAGAGATCCTCTTAAGAGACAAGTCAAAGCATGGGGCTCTCTTTCTGCTGAAGTTTATTTCACTCAGAACAAAATCTGGTCTTTGCCATGCCCTTATATAGCTATGAATGATTCTCACCAACCCCACCCTTTTTCTCCACATCATTTAAGCCCCAACTGCACTGGTCTTCTCTGAGTTCTTTGAACAAGTAAAGCTTCTTCTTGATCCTCTGAATGTGCTCTTCTCATTGGTTGTGTTGAGATTCACACTCCTCACATTAGCTGAAATATCAACCTCTTAGCCCATTCTTTACCAACCTATTTAAGGTATATTCTCCTAGGTTACCCTGTATCCTGTCTGTTTATTTTCTTTCCAGCATTTATTAGATTTTCTTTTTTATATATTCTTCAAGAGTAGAAAGTAAACTTCATTAGGACAAGAGTCATACCAGTCTTATTTTATCATGCTATAAACCAAACACAGAATCTGACACCAATTGGATATGAAAACCTTTATTGAATGAATATCACTGTTTCTTAGCTATGCTATTACAATGGCTAAATGCCCCCTCCCCTTCTGTGTTATTGTAACCTCTCCACCCTTTTTCTGTAACCAAGTTCATCTTCATGAAGCCGACTAGAGAGTATTGTAACTTTGTTTTCTCCAAAATATTTATGGTTCTCCTAACTTACAGAGGTACTGTAAAGTCAGAGGTACTTAGATGAGAGTGACATTCAAGATTCTCCAAAATTCCCCTGGACTATCTCCATTATATTGTCTCTCCTCAAAAATCACGGACCTTGTGTTCCAGTCCTATTGACTTACTGAACTTACTTGTTATCCAATATAATAATAATATCCCTGATATTTCTCACCAGTAACCTTGAATGTGTCTTTATTTCAACTCGGTGAGAAACACAATCTCCCTGACTGATGTAGAACCAAATTCAATGAAATAAGAACTCCCTGAATTTTTCAAGTCAATGCAATGCCAGTCATTTTAACATGTCGTCACTGAACATCAAGTAGCTTCAAGGCAAAGCATTTAGTCTTGAGGGTGGGAAATGTTTCTTCAGAAAAGGAGCCCAAACAGTTAGATGCAGTTCCAGATCATGCCATGAAACTATGACATGAGGAAACCCAAGCCCTGGAGAAGCAAGTATTTGTTACGTTTTACTCTCTCCTATTTTCTAGTACAAATAGCAGCCAGTTAAAACAGTGATTTACATAGAACTAAATTCTGGTAACCACAGGCAGGATTTACAGGAGACACGCTGAAGGAAACAGCAATAAACAACATGGAGGGGATCCTGGCTATATGGGGAAGAAAGCAGCATTTTAACATCATGTCACTCTGAAACATGGCTGCCCCTTATCAAATAGGAATGCACCTAGGGAAGCTACAACGAGTGTCAGCCTCCAGGAAGACAATGGGCACCTTACCTTGGAAGGGAGCATGTCTCTCATTATTTATTTGTCCTTTAAAAGAAAAGCACACTGGACCCCTACACTAATCTTACCCTCCTCGGCTAGGCTACCAAATTCTCTCTCCATAAGAATATCTTCGAATGAGACCATTTGGCCTTCAGAAACTGAGCCCCTCTTGGTGGGGTTTGTAACCTTCCTGCCAACCCAAATTCTGTTCACAGATAATCCTGGAGCCAGGTTCCAGAGGAGGATTATCAACGTCAATGTCACTTTCTACCACTGTTGTTGATTCCAGTAAGGCCTCCTCCTGTTTACAGATTTCTGAAGCAAAATCAAATAACAATGAACATGTCCACGTTTTTAGGGCCTCCAATTCTTGATCTGCACATAAAGTCTTATTTACATATCTTATACATTCTTTCTTACTTTGAATTCTATGAGTCTGTGGTAAATGCATTTAAATTGTTAGTGTGTGCCGTTTGTAAAGAAAAACTCAAGGTATAACACAGTAAGCCTTACATTTATTAAACTTTTCCACTATTTTCTCCTAGGCAGAGAAGAGCAAATATCTCCCTCTGAAAATTTCTTTGAAGTCCCTTGTTTTATCCTAAAAGTTATGCAAACATTGTATTCTACACCATAACTTATCCTTGTTCATTTTAATACAAAGTAATAAATATAAGCAGAAAAACATCAATACAAAAACATTTGCACCATGCCTGTCCTGTGGCACTGACTATCTCCCGGCACACATCAGGTTAGTAAATGAAGTTTCCATCCAAGGTTCATTGCATTTTAATTGAGTTTGGTGGGGGAACATATAAATGTAAGTGGGAACGGAATATGTGTGTATGGGGAGAGAGTGGTGGGAGGTGAAATCCAGAAGATTGTTAGTAAAGGAATTGAAAGAAGCAGCAGTGTTCTACAACTGCACATAAAACTGGATGAGGTGAATTTTTAGATCGATAGACTTTATTATAGATGAAGGGGCCCTGAGGTTCAAATCAAGCAAACCTCAAAATGATTCTCTATTGGATTACTTTGCGCTAATTGTTTAAGGCACTGAGCTTTGAGTGTAGTCTTTTCAAATGATTCCAACAAAGGTTAAAACGCTTTATTAGAGATTTGTTTGCCTAAAAAGCATTTTATATATAAATGATATTTAGACTCCAACAAAAAAAATTAGCAAACCTCTTATAGTTTAAATGTACTTGGATGTGAAACGTGGAATTCAATTTTGGTTAGTCTCTTGATAGGGATGTAGGAGGTGACTTTTTGGAGTTTTAACAATCAAGAAAATATAGAGAGGGCTGTAATTCTAAGCCCTGAAAATGACAAAGGACCTCATAAGGAAAATGAAGGACCTGCTTCCTCAGCCAGAATTTCCCTTCCACATCAGGGATAAATTACACCATGGTATAATTCAAGGAACAATTCAAGGAACAGGAATTCGTTCATTGTGGAGAAGAAAAAGAAACAAATGCTGAATCATAACTGTCTTTAATTATGTAAATGGTTGTAATCTTTTTTCGTGAGGCTTTTAGTGGTCCAGCTGTCTGCAGGCACAGAGTTAGACCAATTGACCTTTTGAGTTTCTGTAGTATGCTGTTTTTCTGAATCACTGTATAATAGCTGGTGGATGTTCTCAAAACCTAGTCCATTCCAAAAAAAAAAAAAAAAAAGGAACATCCAGTTTTCTACTCTACAGTGGGCTTAATAACTCTCTCTATTTTTGTGGCTATCTTTGCACCTTTCCTAAATTCATATGCATACTATCCTATGATAAAGTTTATTTGAATTTTTTTTACTTTGTAATTTGTTTTTTTTTCTTAAATAGTTTATTGTCCAGTTAGTTTACATAAAAACCCAGTGCCCATCCCAACAAGTGCTCTCCATGCCCATCAGCCCCCTTCCCCCCTTCCACACCCCCATCAGCCCTCAGTTTGTTCTCAGCATTCAAGAGTCTCTCATGGTTTGCCTCCCTCCCTCTCCCCAACTATTTTTCCCCTTCTTCATCCTCATGGTCCTCCGTTAAGTTCCTACTAATCCACCTATACATGCAAATAAATGGTAGCTGTCCTTCTCTACCTGACTTATTTCGCTCAGCATAGCACCCTCAAGTTCCATCCATGTTGCTACAAATGGCCAGAGTTCACTCTTTCTGATTGCCATGTAGAATTCCATTGTATAGATAAACCACAGCTTCTTGATCCATTCCTCTGTTGAAGGACACTTAGGCTCTTTCCATGTTTTGGCTATTGTGGAGAGTGCTGCTATGAACATTGGCGTACATGTGCTCCTATGCATCAGTACTCCTGTATCCCTTGGGTAAATTCCCAGCAGTGCTATTGCTTGGTCCTAGGGGAGTTCTATTGTTAAATTTTAAGGAACCTGCACGCTGTTTTCCAGATGGGCTGCAACAGTTTACATTCCCAACAGCAGTGTAGGAGGGTGCCCGTTTCTGCACATCCTCGCCAGCATCTAGAGTCTCCTAATTTGTTCATTTTAGCCACTCTGACCGGCATGAGGTGGTATCTCAGTGTGGTTTTGATTTGTGGTTTTGATTGGTATTTCCCTGATGAGGAGGGACACTGAGCATCATTTCATGTGTCTGTTGGCCATCTGGATGTCCTCTTTGGAGAAGTGTCTGTTCATATCTTCTGCCCATTTCTTCACTGGATTATTTGTTTTTTGGGTGTGGAGTTTGGTGAGTTCCTTATAGATTTTGGATACTAGCCCTTTATCTGATATGCCATTTGTGACTATCTTTTCCCATTCCACTGGTTGCCTATTAGTTTTATTGATTGTTTCCTTTGCCATGCAGAAGCTTTTTATCTTGATGAGGTCATTTTTGCTCTTGATTCCGTTGCCTTTGGCAATGTGTCAAGTAAGAAATTGCTGCGGTTGAGGGCAAGAAAGTTGTTTCCTGGTTTCTCCTCTAGAGTTTTGATGGTTTCCTGTCTCACATTCAGGTCCTTCATCCATTTTGAGTTTATTTTTGTGTATGGTGTGAGAAAATAATCTAGTTTCATTCTTCTGTGTGTTGCTGTCCAGTTCTCCCAGCACCATCTGTTAAAGAGGCTGTCTTTTTCCCATTGGATACTCTTTCCCACTTTGTCAAAGATTAGTTGGCCATACATTTGTGGGTCCAATTCTGAGTTCTCTGCTCTATTCCATTTGTCTATGTGTCTGTTTTTGTGCCAAACCCATACTGTCTTGATGATGACAGCTTTGTAGTAGAGGCTAAAGTCTGGGTGGTGATACCTCCCATTTTGGTTTTCTTCTTCAATATTACTTTGGTTATTCGGGGTCTTTTGTGGTTCCATACAAATTTTAGGATAGTTTGTTCTAGCTTTGAGAAGTATGCTGGTGCAATTTTGATTGGAATTGCATTGAATGTGTAGATTGCTTTGGGTAGTAATGACATTTTAACAATATTTATTCTTCTGATCCATGAGCATAGAATGTTTTTCCATTTCTTTGTGTCTTCTTCAATTTCCTTCATAAGTTTTCGATACTTTTCATCATACAGATCTCCTTATATCTTTGGTTAGGTTTATTCCTAGGTATTTTATGGGTATTTTTTGTACAATTGTGAATGGGATCAGTTTCTTGATTTCTCTTTCTGTTGCTTCATTATTGGTGTATACAAATGCAACAGATTTCTGTACATTGATTTTTTATCCTGCAACTTTGCTGAGTTCATGGATCAGCTCTAGTAGGCTTCTGATGGAGTCTGTCAGGTTTTCTATGTGGAGTATCATGTCAGTTGTGAAAAGTGAAAGTTTGACTTTTTCTTTGCTAATTCTGATGCCTTTTATTTCCTTTTGTTGTCTGATTGCTGATGCTAGG
Source organism: Proteles cristata cristata (assembly GCA_017311185.1). NCBI lineage: Eukaryota > Metazoa > Chordata > Mammalia > Carnivora > Hyaenidae > Proteles > Proteles cristata. Next base: position 1,466,757 of record JAESUZ010003804.1, on the reverse strand, counting down.
ACTTACAGCACTATGTTAAACAACAGTAGTGAGAATGGATATCCCTGTCGTGTTCCTGATTTCAGGGGAAAGCTCTCAGTTTTTCCCCGTTGAGGATGATGTTAGCTGAGGGCTTCTCATAAATGGCTTTTATGATGTTTAAGTAAGTCCTCCTATCCCCACTTACTCGAGGGTCTTTATTAGGAAGGGATGCTGTACTTTGTCAAATGCTTTTTCTGCATCTATCAAAAGGATCATATGGTTTTTATCTTTTCTTTTGCTAATGTGATGTATCACATTGATTGACTTGCGAATATTGAAACAGTCCTGTAACCCAGGAATGAATCCCACTTGATCATAGTGGATCATTCTTTTTATGTACTTATTGAATTCGATTTGCAAGTATCTTGTTGAGGATTTTTGCATCCATATTCATCAAGGATATTGGCTTGTAGTTCTCTTTTTTTGCTGGGTCTCTGTCTGGCTTGGGAATCAGAGTGATGCTGGCTTCATAGAATGAGTCCAGAAGTTTTCCTTCTATTTCTATTTTTTGGAATAGCTTGAGAAGAATAGGTATTAACTCTGGTTTAAATGTCTGGTAGAATTCCCCAGGGAAGCCATCTGGCCCAGGGTTCTTATTTGTTGGGAGGTTTTCGATAACTGATTCAATTTCTTCACTAGTTACGAGTCTGTTCAGATTTCCTATCTCTTCCTGGGTGGATTTTGTTAGTGAGTGTGTGTTTAGGAATTTGTCTGCTTCTTCTAAGTTGTGCAGTTTGTTGCCATATAATTTTTCATAGTATTCCCTAATAATTGCTTGTATTTCTGAGAGGTTGGTTGTAATAAGTCCATTTTCACTCATGATTTTGTCTATTCGGATGCCCTCTCTTTTCTTCTTGAGAAGCCTGGCTAGAGGTTTGTCAATTTTGTTTATTTTTTCAAAAAGCCAACTCTTGGTTTCATTGATCTGTCAAACTGGTTTTTTTTTTTTTTTGGATTCTATATTGTTTATTTCTGCCCTGATTTTTATTATTTCTCTTTTCCTACTGAGTTTTGGGTGCTCTTGTTGCTCTCCTTCTAGTTCCTTTAGGTGAGCTCTTAGATTTTGTACTTGTGCTTTTTCTAATTTCTTGAAGTAGGCCTGGAGTACAGTGTACTTTCCTCTTAGGACTGCTTTTGCTGCATCCCATAGCGTTTGAATTGTTGTATTTTCATTTTCATTTGTTATCATATATTTTAAAAATTTCTTCTCTAATTGCCTGATTAGCCCATTTGTTCTTTAGTAGGGTGTTCTTTAACCTCCATGTTTTTGGAGGTTTTCCACATTTTTTCCTATCGCTGATTTCAAGTTTTATAGCATTGTGATCTGAAAGTGTGCATGGTATTATCTCAATTCTTTTATATTTATTGAGGGCTGCTTTATGTTCCAGTATGTGATCTATCTTGCAGAATATGCCATGCGCAACTGAGAAGAATGTAAATTCCATGGCCTCAGGATGTAGAGTTCTAAATATATCTATCAAATCCATCTGGTCCAATGTGTCATTCAAATCTATTGTTTCTTTAGTGATTTTCTGTCTAGTTGATCTATCCATTGCTGTAAGTAGAGTACTGAAGTCCCCTGCTATTAGCACATTCTTGTCCATAAGATTTTTTCTGTTTGTGATTATTTTATGTATTTTTGTACTTCTGTGCTTCTGGTGCGTACACATTTATAATTATTAGCTCTTCCTGATGAATAGACCCTGTAATTATTATATAATACCCTTCTTCATCCCTTGTTACTGCCTTTACTTTAAAGTCCAGTTTGTATGATATAAGTATAGCTACTCTGGCTTTCTTTGACTTCCAGTAGCATGATATATATTTCCCCATTCCCTTACTTTCAATCTGAAGGTGTCCTCAGGTCTAAAATGAGTTTCTTGTAGACAGCAAATAGATTTTGTTTTTTATCCATTCTGCTACCCTATGTCTTTTGTTTGGAGTGTTTAGTCTATTTACATTCAGTGTTATTATCGAAAAATACGGGTTTAGAGTCATTGTGTTCTTTGTAGGTTTCATGCTTGTGGTGCGTTTCTGGTACCTTGTGTTCCTTGCAACATTTCCCTCAGAGAGTCCCCCTCAGGATTTCTTGTAGGGCTGGTGTAGTGGTGACAAATTTTTTCAATTTTTGTTTATTTGGGAAGACTTTTATCTCTCCTTCTATTCTGAATGACAGGCTTGCTGGATAGAGGACTCTTGGCTGCATATTTTTATCTGTTCATCACGTTGAAGATTTCCTGCCATTGCTTTCTGGTCTGCCAAGTTTCAGTAGACAGGTCTGTAACCACTCGGATAGGTTTCTCTTTGTATGTTAGGGCCCTTTTATCCGTAGCTGCTTTCAGAATTCTCTTTGTCCTTATATTTTACCAGTTTCCCTATGATATGTCGTGCAGAAGATCGATTCAAGTTACGTCTGATGGGAATTTTTGGTGCCTCTTGGATTTCAATGTCTGTTTCCTTCCCCAGTTTGGGGAAGTTCTCTGCTATAATTTGTTCAAGGATTCCTTCAGCTCCTTTCCCTGTTTCTTCCTCTTCTGGAATTCCTATGATATGGATATTGTTCCATTTCATTATATCACTCAGCTCTCAAAGTCTCTTTTCGTGTTCCTGGACCAGTTTATCTCTTTTTCTCAGCTTCCTCTTTTTCTATACTTGTGTCTTCTAATTCACCTATTCTCTCTGCCTCTTCAATCCATGCATTGGCTGCCTCCATTCTATTATGCACCTCATCTATAGCATTTTTTAACTCATCACAGCTCCATATTTTTAAGCTCCATAGTCTTTGTAGCAATAGTTTCTCTGATGTCTTCCATGCCTTTTTCAGCCCAGTGATTAATTTTATGACAATTGTTCTAAATTCTTGTTCAGTTATGTTGTTTATATCTATCTGTTTTGAGCAGTTCTGTAGCTGTCATTTCTTCCTGGTATTTCTTTAGAGGAGAGTTATTCTGTTTCATCATTTTGGCTAGCTTTCTGTCTCTTGTTAGTTTTAAAAGCTTGTTATGCACTCTGTACCTGCCAGTACTGCTGTATTAAAGAAGGCTCTTTGACTGTCCAGGGCCTGTCTGTTCAGGAAGTGTTCTTTGAATGGTGTCTCTTGCTATCTCTTGTTGAGACTTTGATTATTTTACTTCCCTACTCATGGTGGTATTTGGGACTGCCCACCGTGTGCAGTTTGGCTTGCTGCTTGAGGCAGCCTGTTTTCTGACATTGGTTCCAGGTCCTCATCTCCCAAGTCGTCTTGAGTCCAGGCAGGAACCGTGAAGCAGGCCAGCCCGAGGCAACTGAGTTGGAGACTGCCGAAAATCAGGCAGGGCACGCCTGTTCCTTCGCAATTCCTCGTTCTGTCACCACCTCGCTGTTTTCCCAAAGCAGTGGCAACAACAGTCCAGCGCGGCTGAGTCTCCCGGTCAGGGAACCAAATGTTGCAGAATCTGGTCTGGATCACTGGTGGAAAAACCAGGCAGCACTCGGATATTTTGGAAGGGAAACCAGTAATTCGTATTAATAGCACTTTCATTTAAAGTACTTTAAAATTTCCTATACCATATCCAATCTGGTATACCTGACTGAATGAAGTCTCTGACAGTCCAAAGGTGAGCGACGGAGTGATAGAGGATACACTGCTCATTTGAGGTGTCCCTCACTGAGTGGAAAAAGCCAGCCCTCTACAACTGCTTTGCCTGGTCACAGGCCAGAGGCCAGCCCAAGAAGAGTGTGACTGACCTTGGCTTGAAAGCTGAGGTGGTCTTTACTTTGTGATTTGAATTTATAAAATAATTTATGATTCAAGGTTTGAGAACAACATGCCATCCTTTTCAATTAATCAATGGGAATTCAGTCATTTTATTTTTTAATGTTTATCTATTCTTGACAGAGAGAGAGAGAGAGAGAGAGAGAGAGAGAGAGAGAGAGTAGGGTCAGAGAGAGGGGGAGACACAGAATCCGAAGCAGGCTCCAGGCTCTGAATTGTCAGCATAGAGCCTAATGCAGAGCTTCAAGTCATTAACCATGAGATCATCACCTTAGCCAAAGTCAAATGCTTAATCAGCTGAGTCACCTATGCACTCTGGAATTCTGTCATTTTAATATCTTTCTTCAAATGCTTAAAAGAGTAACTGAATGATACCCATGTAATTATAATATTCATGAGTTATCAAACTTGTTAAATATAAGAAAGGATAAAGGCTCTAGTTACCAGAATAATTAGGTATACAGTAAGAAGGGCCTCATTCTTTTCAGAATTAACGTATGGGATCAAAATACATATTTCTTAAGGTTTATAGTTCACCCACGAACTACGGATGACTGGAATCTTGGTGAGTCCATTCAGTAAATATTCTGAGTATTAAGTGCCACATGACAAAAGGTGCCAAACGTAGTTATTTGAAAAATAATGTGCAAAAGTGCAAAAGAAATATGCATGTCTCACATGAAATGCAGTAAAAACAGACATGGCTGTATTACTTTTCAACATATTCCATCATAATGTATTTAGTACCTTAGCAGCACACCTTATGTGTTATTACCTCCACTGCTGACTGATTCTTAATCACTTTTTTTAATTGCAAATACTACTATACACAAAATTAGTGTTGTGAGGGGATATAGCTATGGAACCAAAGTGCAATATTAGTGCTTTATTTCGTGAACTAGAAGTTTAAGTGTTTGAGCAGAGGGGATTTGAAAGACGAGTTACTTTTTTTTTTTCCAGATACAGTTGCTTGTTCAAATTCAGCCTGAGTTGTTTATCAATGCTTTATATACAAATTCAGGGACAAATTAGCAACTATGCGACAGCTCTCTATCTGCTCATTAGTAGTAAGCAATTCACAAAAGACATATCTCGAATAGAGAGAGCTGTTGGCTAAATGAGCTGTTGAGTGGATAGAGAAAGCCAGAAGAATCGAGTTTCTGCATTCCCTGTGAATAAAGCACATTTAAGAGTTTAGAGAATCTGCATTGGTTGTGCATAAATATATTTTTGCTGGTAAAAGAAAATTGCACAGAGCTGTTAGTGCACAGCTCTACCCATGGAGTCTACACACCATGGGCTGAAGACTTCTTCCTATGAAACATCCTTTTTCTCTTCTAATCTCTTTTAATGGTCTTTCCCGAGGAAGCATGGGCAGCCACCCAGTGATGATCCCAGGGTTTTATAACCTTTGATGATATTTTAAGTATCATTGAAAGGATGTCCAGAAAGGTCATTTGATCAGGAGGCTTGCCTTGGAACAGAGTCTGTTTTGTACTTCATTGTGGAGAACAGAAAATGAAATCTTTTTATATTGGTATCTCTTGAGTTTTAGTCTCCACATCTTTACTCATCTGTTTCTCATCACAGCAACTCAATCAGGGTTTTCTGGACAGAGTGGAGTTGTAAGAACAATTCTCTCCCGCTGTCCCTTTTACATCCTTTACTCCAACTCCAGTCAAATTAATCACAAAACCCACTCACATCTTTTCATCAAAAGTTCATTTCAGTGCTAACCTACACCCCCAGAAAATAGGGGGCATCAAATCACAAATCTTCCATGGCTGGGCCAGAGGAAGTCTACAGCATGCTGCAAGTTACCCATAAGAGGTCATGTCCGATTACTGCAACTTTCTTTAGGATTCTATTTCTTAATACAAACTTTTGCATTTATAACAGAACTGCTTGCAGCTTCACATTTTAGGAAGGCACAAGATATGATGACAAACGACATATATAATAATTAAGCACTATCTGCCAACTGTCTGGAGTTTGCTAAATAACACAGCAAAGAGCAACCAGGCATTAGTCATCAGGGCAGTCTTGTCTATTAGTAACTTTCATTTCATGGCCTGGATCAGTACTTGTAGAGGGCTGCTGTAGGCTGTAGGACATTGTATTTAGTAAGCAATTAACCTCCCTTAATGATGAAAGTAAGACTTAGATCATTTGTGATTTCTTTGGGGTAGCAAGATGGGCGTTTTCAGAACTGATGTGAGGGATGACTTTTGATCGATGTGAGGGTGGAGTTGTTCTGAGAACAACAGCTGAGTGGGTGAAGAGACTAAAAGGGCAGGCAGGCTCATAATCCTGAAAATATATATTTGCATACATAAAACAAGGTGAGCAGATGAACCGCATGCTGTTAATGTTCCCCTTCATTTTTTTACAGAAGAGAGAATGCACCTTCTTTAAAAATGATATGACTGTGGAGTGACTATACAAAGCTCTGAAAGTAATTAGTTTCCTCATGAATAGTGATTACATAGTATATCTATGCTGTGTTTATTTCAGAGCAGGTGATTGAATGTTTCCTCTAGAGCCTTGCCTCTCAAGCATGGTCTGCAGACCCGCAGTACAGGCGCCTCTCAAAACCTTGTTTGGAAATTCAGAATCTCTGGTCCTGCCCCACAGTGGAATCAGATTTTGCATTTTATTGAGCTCCTCAGTGAATCATGTGCATATTAGAGTAGGACAAACACTCATTCAGGAGATTCTTTATTTCTCCTTCATTTGGGGATGGAGGTGGTTAAACCCAGCTGCCCTGCATTAAACACTTGGCTCCAGCACTGTGAGCTTTTCAGTTATTGAGGAGGGATCTGGCTTCTTATTTTTAAAATGTTTCAAAGATGGTTCTGTAATCCTCAGGGAGCCCAAGAGGCGCAGCTGGTTTACCTAAGAGGTGCTACTGAGGCCTGCCTCACTTTCAATATTTCTGTACCTTCAAGTTAAAGGCATTACGGCTAGATCTCTGTAGTTTAATCACACATGCCATTGAGTATTTGGGGTTTTATAAGGAGTAGATATGATAACATATCTGAAAGTATTCGGCACCTACTAGGCTCTGAAATAGATATGTGTTAGTTGCGGGATAATGCTCTTTCCAGATTATTGCCATATAGCATTAAATTTTTAAATACTCAGTATTTCTGCTTATATGACCAGGATGTGAACTTCATTATGTCCAAGAAGGATGACATTCATACTGTTCTTTATGTATAGTTCTTGAAAAGAGAGCAGCCCTCTGGAGGTGCGACCTGTGCACCTGCACAGGGCCCTGTGCTCAGAAAAGCCCCACTGTTGGTTTAAAGCTCAACTGTGGCTACCTTGAAATTTTCAAATAATTTTTGTAAAACGGAAACTGCATTTTCGTTTTGAAAACTCTGCAGCTAAGAGAGCTAGTGGTAAGCAGAGCCAGCTTCTAAAATTCAAACCACATAGTCTGTCCTTAAATTCTCTCACTGCAAACACTTTAGATGGGAGCATTCTTCAAAAATGGCTTTTGTTCTACAAAATCAGCATCAACTTTAAGTTTCAAAAGTTCACAAAACTCAAACACAAAAGGTTTTTTTGTTTCTCATGGCAACCGTAGGCAAATAGTGGGTTATGTCAAACTATCCATACTACTGTTGACCTTGAACAATATGGATTTAAACTGCATGGATCCACATATATGCAGATTTGTTCAATAAATACAGCACTGCGATGTATTTTCTCTTATGAATTTCTTTCCTCTAACCTACTTATTTGTAAGAACATAGTATGTAATACATAAAACATGCAAAATATGTGTTAATTGGTTGTTTATATTGTTGGTACAGCTTCTAGTCAGCAGTAGGGTATTAGTAGTTAAGTTTTGGGAGTCAAAAATTACATGATGATTTTTCACTGCATGGGTAGGATGGTGTCCCTCACCTTCTCGTTGTTCAAGGGTCACCTGTATATGCGTGCATCTCTACTTCTCCATATATCAATGCATACACAATAATGGATCAGTTTCTGGCAAAGTCTCAGTAACTCTAACAACTAAGAAATACTTAGTGAGTGCCCAAGACTGCTTCAAAATAGTGTGAACAGTTATGTCAGAGTTGACGGAGTGCTATGCCAGCCTTTCCCTCTCATCAATGAAGTGAAAAATGTTGGTTAGCGATTTCAGTCAATCTATGCTGTAAGATATCACAGGGGAAATGGAGGCTTTTTTTAATTATAGGACCTTAGTCTCCCTCATCTTAATAGGCTATGGACATTATCAAAGTTCTCAAGACAGTGATTTAGTAGCTGCTGTAGTATTGCATTCTCAACTGTGCAAGAAAAAAAATCCAGAATATTATGAACTGCTTTGCACTACCAGCATAGTGCTGTGAAAGATGATTCACCTACTGAAAACCAAGGTCATATCCCAGCCTCAGTTGGAAAAACATCCCACAAAGAGCCAGATTTTCTTTGTGTAACACACAATTGAGCCGTGCAAATGTGACTCCTTAGAATGTACACCATCTAACTGGTCAGTTACTCCCCCCAGCCCCGCCCCGTTTTGAAAGGAGCCAATTTAATCATAAAAGTCAACCTGGCCTTTAGAAGTCCAGCAGATTGAGTATGCTATATCAGCCAATAGTGCAAACTGTGAGGGAATTTTTCAACCTCAGGTGTTTTGAGAAATTGGTGGCCACATTTAATTTTAATTGTTAAAGATTACTAGCACTCCTGAAGCTGTGGTAGAGTGAATAAGGTACTAGAAATTATGTAATTCTGGAGACTTGAAAGAATAGATGACTGTGGGAAGCTCAAACAGGTGAAACGAGACAATAGAGGAAAACAAGGAAAAAAGACTTTGAAAGACTACAGTGAAGTTCAGCCTCGAGCTTCTGGAAACAAACAAACAAAAAAAGGAGATGCAAATTAGTCCACTGTGTTGGGATAAGAGGTATTAGAAATTAGGCTTGAAAACCTGAAGGTACCATAACCAAGGACTCTGCAAATAAAAAACATGGCAATGCCATTGATAACCCTTTTATATACTTGCAAATGGAAGACAGACCTAGATAATCATATGTCTGCCATGGTATTCTACTGCCTGGGACGTTCACTTGTGCTCAGACAAGCAATATAGGATTACTGGTTCTAAGAACTTTTGAAAAGCAAATAAATTTTAAACAAAAAAGTCATAAAATAATCATAAGATTCATGCCTCCACTCCTTCTTTGTCCTGCATTCCATGCTATTGCTATTTTGGATTTCAATTTATAATTTTCCATCTTTTTCATACTGCTATCTTTTACCCTGATGCTGGATTAAATCCTATCACTGTACATCCTTCAACTAAATTCCTCAAATACTTACATGAAAACTAATTTTTCTGAATATAGGTCTAATCATGTAATCTTCAACGATTCTATGCCTCCTACAGAAAAAAAAAAACATATGCACACTCATTAGACTGGCATTAAATGTACTCTGTAGTCTAGGCTTAATCTTTCTGTAATCATATTTGTCATTACTCTTTTTTTTAAATGTTTTATTTATTTCTAGAAGAGAGAGAGAGAGACAGCGTGAGCTGGGGAGGGTCAGAGAGAGAGGGAGAGTCACAGACTCTGAAACAGGCTCCAGGCTCTGAGCTGGCAGTCAGCACAAAGCCCGACACGGGGCTCGAACCCACAAACTGCGAGATCATGACCCAAGCGAAAGTCGGACGCTTAACCAACTAAGCCACCCAGGCGCCCCTGTCATTATTCTTTCACGACAGTTACAGCAGAACAGACTTACTTCCTTTTCCCTGGTTAGAACTAGAGTTTTCTTGATATTCATGCCATTGTTCTTACTATCTGCTCTGTCTGAGGTTCTCTTCCTCCATCTTACATATTTCCAGTCCTACTCATGCTTTTTCCAAAACAAGTGGCCCAGTTTCAGTAACCTTTCACACTTAAGGAGAGCAATTATTCTCTAAAAAGAGAACAATATTCCTTATTCTTTTTTTTTTTGAAAATTCATTATATGTCTCTTTTTGTATTTATCATGTTTAACGTGTATTTTAGTTGTACACATGTCTTATTTTATCCCATTGGGAATAATTTATATTTGTTAATTTTGTATCCACTGAAAAGTTTATCATGTTGCCTCAAGCAGAGAAGGCACTAAATAAACATTTAAAGCTATGAATATAATGAATGACTATTTGGCTGGGATAAAGGGATAAACAGAGGTAAATAGTAATATGAGAATAGATAGCACCAGAAAATAAAATTGAGAGTATGTAGGTTTCTAACCCTACAGATGTGTTAAACTGAACATTCAGGAGTATTCAACATTACCCTTAAGGCTGGGGCTTTAATGGAGTGATGTCAGTGGGAATGGCAAAGTGGGATCTCTGAAAACCTTACCTCCTTAAAAGCAACAATAACACAGATACAAAGTCTGGAAATTAAGCAAAGGCTTGTAACAACCTAGGAAGCATATATTCCAAAAAAAAAAAAAAGACTGAATCTCCATAAGAAAAGTGAGTTTTGTCTTACTCTAACTGGCCCTATTCTCATTTCCTTCTTTCTGGCTCTGTAGGAGTCTTTAAAACCAAGAGCTCTATAACCACAGTGAAAGCTAACAGCCAGGCAGGAATACAGCGGAAGTTTAACATCTGAAAATCAATCACTGTAACACACAATAGTATTAAATAAGGGCTAAAAACACACGATCATCTATCTCAATATATTCAGAAAAACTTCTGACAAAATGCAACACTATTTCACGGTAAAAACACTCACCAAACCAAGAAGAATAGATGGTAATTTGCTCAGCTTAATAAAAGGAATTTATGAAAAGCCCAAAGATAATATCATCCTTAATAGTGGAATATTGAAAGCTTCCTCCTAAGGTCAGGAAGAAGACATTTTATTGGAGTTTCTAGCTGGCGTAATTAGATAGAAAAAAGAAATAAAAGACATCCAATGTTAGAAAGGAAGAAGCAACCCTATCTCTATGTGCAGATGACATGATTCTGAATATGAAAAACCCTATATAATACACACACATGCATACACACACACAAACAAACACAAATACAATTAGAGCCAATAAACAAGTTCAGTATGATCACAGAAAACAAACTCAAGAGACAAAAATCAATTATATTCCTACATAATAGCAATAAACAATCCAAAACCGAAATTAAGAAAGCAATCCCATTTACAATAGCCTCAAAAAGGATAAAATGCTTAGGAATAAGTTTAACAAAAGAAGTGTAAGCCTTGTATATTGAAAAGTACAAAACATCATAGAAAAAATTAAATACATGAATGGAAAAACATCCTGTGTTTAAATAGTTAAGATGGCAATTTTCCCAAAATTAATCTATAGATTCAACAAACTCTCACTCTCAAACTCCCTGTTGTCTTCTTTGCAGAAACTGACAAGCTACGCTAAAATTCATTTGGAAATTCAAGAGACTTGGAATAGCCAAAATAGTCTTGAACATGAAAAACAAAGTAGTAAGACTCACACTTTCAGATTTCAAAGCTTACTACTACAAATCTACAGTAATCAAGACAGTTTGATGCTGGCATAGAGATAAACATACATAGGTCAATGGAAGAGAATTAAGAGTTCAGAAATAAACCTTCACGTTTGCAGTCAATTGATTTTCTATAAGAACACCACTTGGCAATTCAACTGAAAAACAAAAGTTTTTTTAATGAATAGTACTACTTTTCAAGTAGTAGTAATAGGATAGCTATGTATCCCATGCAAAGTTGGACCCCTCTGCATATTACATACAAAACTTAACTCAGTGTGCATAACATAAATGTGAGAGTTAAAAGTACAAAATTCACAGAAAAAAATATAAGTGTAAATCTTCATGATCTTAGATTAGGTAACAGATTTTTTTTTTTAGATACAACACCAAAAGCACAGGGAACAACAACAAATAGATAAATTAGATTTCATCAAAGTTAAAATTTTTGTGCTTCACTGTCAAGAAAGGGAAAAGATAACTATTCAATGGGAGAAAAAATTGTAAGTCATATATCTGAACAGGAACATGTATCTAGAATATATAAAGATCTCTTACAATGCAACAATACAAGACAAATAACTCCATTAACAATACACACATGATTTGAATAGACATTTCTCCAAGAAAGATAGGCAAATGGCCAGTAAGTATGTAAAAAGATGCTCATCATCATTAACCATAGGAAAATGAAAATCAAGACCACAATACTACTTCACATCTACTAGGATGGCTATAATAAAAAAGACAAATAAAGGGGAGCCTGGGTGGCTCAGTCGGTTAAGCGTCTGACTTAGGCTCAGGTCATGATTTCACGGTTCGTGGGTTCGAGCCCCGCGTCGGGCTCTGTGCTGACAGCTAGGTCAGAGCCTGGAGCCTACTTCAGATTCTGTGTCTCCCTCTCTCTCTCTGACCCCCCCGCTCCCCTGCTCACTCTCTCTCTCTCAGAAAAAGAAAAAAAGATAAATAAATGGAGAGGATTTGTGGATTTGGAACTCTTACACACTGCTAGTAAAAATGTAAAATATTGCAGCCAGTTTGAAAAATAATTTGGCAGTCCCTCAAAAAGCTTAACATTAAGTTACCATACGACACATCAATTCTACTCCTAGTTAAATACCCAAGAGAACTGAAAAGATATGTTCACACAAAACCTTATATATGAACATTAGTTAGTAGCCGAATTAATCATAAAAGCCAAAATGTGGAAACAAGCCAAATGTCTATCAACTGATGAATGGATAAACAAAATGTAGTAGATCCACATAATAGAATATTATTCAGCCACAAAACTGACTGATACATTAATATATGCCAAAATATGGATAAACCTTGAAAACATTATGCTGGTTGAAAGATGCTAGATACAAAAGGCCACATACGGTATGACTCCATTAACATGAAATGTCCAGGATAGGCAAACTCACAGAGACAGAAAGTGGAAGATTAGTTGTCAGGAACTTAGGGAAGGGAAGAGTAAGGAGTGACTGCTAAGGCAGATGGGATTGCTTTTTGGGGTGATGAAAGATATTCTGGAATTAGATTATGTCATGGTTGTGTAACTTCTAGACACTGCCAAATATAGCATGGGTGTCAAATTTGTCCTGGTGGGAACCAATGATCAGACCTATATGTTTTTTTTGGTTGTTTGTTTGTTTTTTTAATTTTTTTAAATGTTTTATTTATTTCTAGGAGAGAGAGAGAGAGAGAGAGACAGCGTGAGCAGGTGAGGGTCGGAGAGAGAGGGAGTCACAGACGAAACAGGCTCCAGGCTCTGAGCTGGCAGTCAGCACAGAGCCCGATGCGGGGCTCGAACCCACGAACCGCGAGATCATGACCTAAGTGAAAGTCGGACGCTTAACCAACTAAGCCACCCAGGCACCCCCAGACCTATATGTTTTGATGTGGAAAGATGTCAGAGATGTGTTGTTACATAATTTTAATAATAACAAATGTAGAACAAAAAAACTGGATTAATATTCATTTCAAAGTTTGATTGCACTTCAGAAAAGAAGCAAATTTCAAATGGATAGGGTGGGAATAATCTGCAAAACAGTTTTCTTATATAAATAATAGGTAGTAATATTCTGAGGTATGCTCAGTAATATTCAAAGGTATGCTATAATGATTAAGAGGTCACATGTATCAGTGTTTTTCTTTTTTCTAACTGTTAGATGAAAGATGATTGTGCCATAAAAAAGATATTTTTCCTGTTACATTCTGTAGTTAACACAGTACTGCAAAGATATTCAGTCTGTTTTCCACAATGATTAAAGTATAATTATATAAAGAAAAATAAATCAAACGTTTGCATATTTGAGACAAGAGAATGCAAGGAGCACCTGTTTTCAACTTTAATTGCCAGAGAGAACATTGAATCTAAATTGGCTTCTCTAAAAGAAGAGACATCACCTTAGTTTAAAAATACTAAGGGGAAAAAGACAGAAAAATCAGAGCTTCTTTATCAAAGTTGACTTAATAAGAATAATAATAGAGAATATAGTAATCACTAACACAGAATAGTGCAGAATAATAGTAATCATCTACATTTTAGAATTCATTAGAAGGGTCTGAGCATGCACTGCTTATTTTAAATTACATTTAATTTCATGATCCTATTAAATATGGCTCAAGGCATCATTCTCATTTTACAGGTAAGGAAACTGAGGTTTAATAAGATTCAGGATACAAAAGCATCAAATGGTGAGATTGGGTCCTGAATGTTATACCAATCTCCCACTATTTTTTTTAAGAAGCTCTTAAATCTTGGGGCGCCTGGATGGCTTAGTCGGTTAAGCGTCCGACTTTCGCTTAGGTCGTGATCTCGCGGTTCGTGGGTTCGAGCCCCGCGTCGGGCTCTGTGCTGACTGCCAGCTCAGAGCCTGGAGCCTGTTTTGGTCTGTGTCTCCCTCTCTCTCTGACCCTCCCCTGCTCATGCTGTCTCTCTCTCTCTCCTAGAAATAAATAAAAATATTAAAAAAATAAGAAGCTCTTAAATCTTAAGAAGAATTATTGAAGGGGATTGAGAGTACACTTATCACGATGAGCACTGAGAAATTATAGAATTGTTGAATTATATTGTATACCTGAAACTAATATAACACGGTGTATTAACTATACTGGAATTAATATTTAGAGGAAGGAAGGAGGAGGAGATTGAGCTAAATTATCATGCTACCTTTGCCAGTAGAGATAAAAATCACTATGGTAAGCATCTTGCAAATATATTTTCATGAAACAGGGACTAGAGACAATTTCAACACAGGAGTTTGTGGTGGGCCTGGAGAAGGTCAGGATATGATAGCTGGCTCTATCCAAAGAGTCAAGGCAGGAAGTCAAAGCCAGAAATGCTTAATAAGTGTGGGGCCAAGATTTGAACCTATGCCTCTCTCACTACTGACCTTGTGCTCTTTCTATAGCACCATGCTGCTTCCCATAATCCTGCAAAGCAGATAATACATATCAGATAACACAGGGCTCAGCACCAGCTCCAGACCCCAACTATGTACACAGAGTACAGGTAGAGAACTCAGCACCACATATACCCACTGCTCAGAAAAGCTGAAAGCCTCACTCCAGGAAATGATCTGGTCTGGGGCATCGATACATGTGCAGCCCACTTGGGACGCTTGAGAAGTTGTTCTTTGGAAGGAGGAATCATAGGTTTCTTCTAGATGGAGGAGCTGTAAATGGTATGGCTATATTTATTATTATATTTGAACCTCATAGCCACCCATTAAATAATAATCAAGAGTCTATTATATATGAAGGGATGAAGAGTCAGAGAATTTAAGTAACTTTTAGTAGGTCACATGTCAATGAGTGGGGAAAAATCAGTCTTTTAATTCCATAGGTAGTGTTCTTTCTTTTATTACATCAGGCTCCTATGTAGTCCACATAATTTTTTCTTAGAAAATGTTTTGCTCGATTAAAGTATATCAGTCTAGGCTAATAATATGTGAATCCTTCACACAATTTGTGTTGAGTCCCTTCTCGTCTTTCTCTTAGGAGTAGAAAGGAATATTTCAATAGATTTCTAAAAGCAATATTTACTCTCACAAACTGCTTCTGAATTGGAGTCTTTATTTCTGTCTGCTCTACTCTATTTCAAGAATTCCTTTAAAATGTTTCCATAGAAACACCTGGAGAAGAAAATGATGAGCTATATAACATTCCCAGTGGATGTCTTTCTGAATTTGGACATTCATTCCTCAAGAGAGTTGAGGTGGGTTTTTTTGAGGTAAAATACATTTCTAAAGGGGATTCTCTTCACATGTCTCCTGAATGTTTTAGGTTATAAACTCACACTCTATAATTTTAATGAAGTATTCCAAAGGTTGAGAAACATTCAAGTTTTCTTGGTGTAGCTTAAAGGGGTGTCCTCACCCATGTTACCTGCATTAATGACTCTCTCTGCTTAGCATCTCCACAACATCCTAATGCCAAGGTTGGGTCATGAAATACTGGAAAGCATATAGCTCTGCCCATATGTATTGGACAGATGACTGCAGAAGCCTATGCGGCTGAGTTGGATGACAAAGAAAACAAGAAAAATGAGCTCAGCGGTGTAATTGTAGAAGAAAAGAAGAAATGGACAGATTAATCTTGATACTGGGGATTTTGCCACACTTACAAACCCTTGAGACCCAACATTTTCCCTTAGTAACACAGTTAACACCCAATGAATTCTCCAAAATGAGGAAATATGGTAAACGTAGAGGATTTGAAATTTCACTTATTGCTGTTTACATGACTTTATTATTTACATCTGTACCACAAAAGGCTTGAAGTGGAGGTCATAATTCTGTCAGTAGGTATGGAACTCTGCAGCTTTTGTTCAGTGGATAGGGAAGAGCAATAACTAATGCTGTCTACTGCTGCATGTCCTAAATTATATGCTCTTATCTTCACTGGACAGTTTTATATTTGAAGATTTCCCTTATCCCCCTCTCGAGCTGATCAAATTGCAAAAATCACTGAATGGAATTCTATGTTGGCCTCTCACATGAGCAGGCGGACCTATAAATTAGCTAAGTGAGAAGGGGTTATGTATTCCAAGGGATACTATAGCTCGCTGTTGGCGAGAAGCTTCAGTGCTTTTAGTATTGGACTCTTATAGGGACTGTTTGTGAAGAAAGGTAAAAAAGGATTGAACAGGGTGGTTTTGCAGTATGAAGGACTGTTGTATACCTTGAATTACACATTACTACCTTAACATGTTGCACATAATGCAGAGTTAGATTTCTTTAGCTGTCACATGTATTTCCTACAGAGAAGTGGATCCTAAGCAAGACAGCTAAATCTCTGTTCCCTATCCTTAGATTATCTCTTGTTAACAAAATCCAGTGTCTGCAACCACTGTACTACATGGTAGAGTCAGCTGTGTCTTGGATACCACTTTATCTAGCACCAGCTCATGCTATTCTACTGTGAACTCTTTCTCTCCCTCCCTTCCCCTTCCCTCCCCCTCTCCCTTCCTCCCTTCTATCCTCTCATTCTTTCCTTCTTTCCTCCCTTCCTTCCTTCTTCTTTTCCTTCCTTTCTTTCTATGGGATTGAGTTCAAATGTCATCTTCTTCAACAGGCTTCCCTAGGAAGAATTGGTCAATGGATCCTCTGTGCCCCTTCTACATTTTTTTTTTTTTTTTAGAATTCTACGACTGCAGCATCAGGCATGTAAATGTATTCTATGTAGCAAACATTGTTTTAACCTAATGGCCACAAATATAAGTGAATACAATGTATTCCTACTCTGGGACTCATAATATTGTACATACTAGCCATGCATCTGATTCACCCAGTAGAATAGCATATAAAGTCAAGAAGGTACACATTGTGTTTCATTGATCTTTGCATTCTCAGCATCTCACCCAAGGATTTGCACAGGAAAAAAAAAAACTGTTTAAACTGCTTATTAACTGAATTTATAGTACTAAAAACATATATTTTATTTATAAGATAAAAGGTGAATCTTAATAAAATATACAAATATAAAAACAAATAAAACTGGGCCAAAATTAGAGATTAATACAAGATAGAATATTTATATTTTTAGTGAAAAATAATACATGATTCATTGATCCATTGATTCATTCAGTTGTTCAGTTAACATTCACTGAGATAATACACAAACCACATTAGGATATTTTCCCATTTCTGCATATTATACTGAATTTAGAATTAGGAATAAAGAAAATTTAGAATCATTTTCCCAAATCTTTAATAAATAATGGCAAATTATGTCTTAATATAAGCAATGGTGCTCAACTGCTTATTAGACACACTATTTTTGTTAGTCTCTTCTATTTTCAAACACTAGTTTACAATTTACTTTCATAGTCTGTTGGTTTTCTTTTGAATGAACACTTAGTGGATTATATGAAATTAAAAGCTGATGAAGTTTGAAGTCCACTGCAAATGTTGGTGTTCTTAAGTATCTGTACACAGAACGACTCAGTAGAAGTGCCAATGGCTTGGAGTTGATGCATTCGCTCTGGAGGAAAATTAGCTTGTTGCTCTGGAGGGGGAGGGGTGGGGCTAAATACTTTTGTGGAGGCAGTGTTTAGCATCTTCAAACAAATCTCTCACACCAAGTGCAGATGGTCCTCTGGACTAAAAGAGTCCTCTAGAGACAGAGGCTGATGCTTTCTTACTTAAATCACAGCTCGAGCAAATTAGCATAGACTGTCTTCTAAGACGGAAGGCAACTCATGAAACAAGAATGACCAGGCCCTGACTTTCATGAAATTTAAAAGTTATTTACATTTCCCAAATAGCCTTCTTCAGCATGAAAATGTAAAAGAAAAAGAATGCTTAGCTTTGGGAATAGTCTCCCAGGATATTTAGGGTAGAAATTATTTATGTTGTCTCACTTTCCCAAGAGATGGTTCCTGGGTCTTTGTCAGTCAGAGTGAAATGAAAACTGCAGAGCTCTTTAAGGTCCAGAATGTGCGGCTCCCCCAAAGTGTAAGACCCCAGTAGGGAATACACTTTAATTTGTGATGTGGTTTCATTAAAGGACACTAGCCAACACATGAGTCTATTCATACATGATAAATGGAATTTTTATCAGCTGATTTTGCTCCATGAATGTTTTTTGAGTCTTTTTATTCCTGAGTCTTAGCTGATTAGAAACCTTATTGAACCTATGAAATCACTTATTTAAACTCAACATGTCAAAACTTAAACCCATTCCTCCTCATCACAGAGCTCTCCTGATTCTATATTTTCTACTTTTGTTGAAGATATACCATTCTCCTCTTCAATTTGGGCCAGAGCTCTTGATCTTTAACCCCTCTCTGTCTCTGTCAATACCCCTCCTGCCTTTTCTACCTCTCTCTAATCAGGCCTCAAGTGCTTTCATTTCTGTCTCCCAAGTCTCTCTTGTGTACTTCCTTCCCAATTCCACTACTTCCATGCTAGTGCAGGTCCTTAACATCTTTCATGTGGATTACTGCAGTCACCTAACTGATCTCTCTTATTCCAGTCTCGCTTTCACTTTCTATCCTGAGAAAAATATAGAATAGTAATTAAATGTAAGAGTGCCAGAAATAGATTGCCTGATTTGAACTTCATTCCTGGATAAGTTACTTCGTGTCTTTAAGCCTCCATTTCCTGAGTTTCCTGTGAGGTTGACATATAGTTGGTACAGTTGCTAGACACAGGTTAACTATGATTATTTACCTCCTTTTCGGGTCTTAACTCAAGGTAGTGTAACCACATGTGTACTGTTTCATCCTTCCATGTAGGCCATGAACTTCTTTAGGGTAGATGCCATATCTCACTGGTTTTTGATTAAGCAACAATTGGTATATGAACTAACACATAGTAAACATAGTAGGATGGATTTTACTTATCAGGCATATGCAAATCCTGATCCAGAGTCTAATAGTATTTACCTGAAAGAACATAAGCTTTGAAGTCAAACACATTGAGTTCAAAATCTGACTTGACATACATAACTCAGGGGACTTCTTGAAGATTCAGAACCTTTCTGTGCCTCCTTCCTTTACCAGAAAACACTGGTGTGACATTCTCTGCAACATAGCCTTTTGTCATTTTTACTAACATAAAATGTTATTTTCTCCCTTCACATATAAATCCCTACTACAAATATGCATATAAATCCCTCATATTTTAGAAATCAATGAATTTCTGCTTTATTACTCTCTAAGGATATATTGGTTAGTATCATTTTCATACATGAATAGCAATTTGGCAATAGTTTGGCTAAATTCTTAATTTGTTAAAAAGTCCAAAAGTTAACAAAATTATAAAAGAGTTCTCCAGAGAAGGGTGGATGATACATCTTGTCTTACATTCTTGAGAAATATAGCAAATCTAAGTAAATAAAATAGAGACATTGTTATACCTATCCAAAAAGAGACTATCTGGAAAAATTCACTTAACAGCATAATAGTGAATAGGGTGAATATTTATCTTTTGGTTTTATAAAAGTTAGCAAAGGCAAAGGTTAGCAAAGGAAAAAGCAATTCATTCACTCATTCATTCACTCAAATTATTCCCTCTGTCTCTCCGTCCCTCCAACTCCCTACCTTTCTTTCCTTCCTTCTAGATTATATGATCTGAATGCCTTTTATGTTTTAAAAATGCTATAAATACAAAGATTTACCTTTTAAGGAACTCATGGTGTAGCTGTAAGGGAAACTCACTTGATCATTTTAAGTAATCTCTACACCCAACATGGAGCTCCAACTCAATACTCCAAGATCAAGAGTTGCATACTTTACTGACTGAGCCAGTCAGGTGCTCCAACATTTGATCATTTTAAAGTTCAGTTCTTTTTACACTGTGGCCTCTCAAAAGTGCAATAAAGAAGTATCATTAATATTGTTTTTACTTAGCTATTTCTAAGCCCAAATGTATTCTTTGAGATATTGGCAATGACAGGACGATTTCTTTAAGAGGGATTCCTTAAGTACTGATTTCTATTATGGGTTTTAGTGGGGATTGAAGAGGGACAGTTAAATTTGGAATACAGGAAACTCAGGCAACACCATTCCGAAGAGGTACACTGTATACTTCTGACATATGACCTCCTGTCTGTTATTAAATGTTAAAGGACCTCTTTAACTGTCTCTCTATGTTTGGGGCAATGAAGTAGATGTTCTACTACAGAAAGAAAAGGGCTATGGTGTAAACTGTGATTTCTAAATGCTAATTTGTGTGCTGGGGTTCTGTCTAGGAAGTAATTCAATACCATCTTTTTCACCTTTATTATATGCTCTTATTGTGGGGAACTTGTTTAAAACACAGATTTCATGAGATCTACTCTAGAATTTCACAGGAGGTTGGTCAGAGATGAGATCCCTCGGTCTATTTTTTAAAGGGTTTAGCAGATGATCCTGATGTTCAATGGGGTTTGGGGCTCCCTGCAAACATACCTTTATGTACTAGAGCTGCCCGCTGTGGGCAGCCAGTTCAGAGGCAGCAGGCAATAGTGGTCAATGGAGCATTCAAGTAAAGGGGCTGCACTGCTCTAATGACATGTGAGAAAATGTTTCCTTCTCTCTCCTTGAGGAATATTTGGATTGAGAGGCAAGCCTTCATTTCCTTCCAATGAGCTGGGCAAGGGATTCAGAGAACCAACATTTGGTTTCTGTCAGTGTCCCATTTTACCCTTGGGTGTGGCTAATGGTCCAGTTACACCTTGCTAATTTATGTCTGGTCATTTCTATATATTTCAGCATTCTTCTCTACTACTTCTCTATTGGTATAACTCTTGCTACAGAACACCATTAATATGGTCCATAGGAGGAAGATCTCTTGCTGCCAACATTGTTTAGATGACTTTTTCCTACCTGGCTGTTGGTGAGGATATTTGTAGCTAGGAAGTGGCTTTCCTATCACAATCAACTGCTTGGTCTGGTTATAGTAACAGTGGGAACTGAAGTGACAGGGAATTTATATTTGAAAGGATTCTGTGACTTTCTCCTCAATATATAAAAGGACAGTGCCTCTGGACCTCATTTGGCAAAGACATTTACTTAATTCCTTACCTGTGCATTTTAAGTTAATTTTGTCTGGAGAATCAATCAGAAGGTTGCTCTATCCCAAATAAAGTATTCCTTAGGAACAATGAAGAGATAAACTAGTATGTGAGTGGACCATGTGTCACATGCTACATTCTTATTTGGGTTCCAATGCCTGCTCTGGGAAGGAATATTTGAGAGGTTTGAGCTTTTCTTTCATTTCATCTTAGTATCTAGCTAAACGAAACAAGGTTTTCCCAGGATTTTTTGATACAATGTTATGTTTGTTCTTATATAGTCAAACTTTTTGCTGGTATTTGTGATGGTGATTTTCTGTGAACACGAACAAAAACTGCTTGTGATGTTTGATATTTCTCAGTGCATACTGGCAACAAATAACTCTACTCTCCCAGAGAATATGAGTATCAAGAGCATTTATCAAGATCATGTTGTAATCCCAGCAGACATTTCCTTCTCCTTTTAAAATTCATAAATATATCCATAACGTGCCTTGATAGGAAATGGATTCTAATGAATACATTTTGAGTAGCTCTTCAAGGAGTCTAATGATTTTGCATCTTGATTTTCTTCAGATCAAATTGAACTTATTTTTATTAGACCTAGACCCACTAATATTTTCCAGTCTTTGCAATTTGTGTAATTGTTTCCAAGTAGATTTAACGTATAATAAAGGGATTGCGAACAAAGGCTCTGGAATGCATACTGAATCCGGATGTCACCAACATGTCTTTGTGATTTTACAAGAAACTTTGTTCACTTTGTCTGAAATCATATACGCAATTAAAACTGTAATACAGCCTTCTATTCCATTTGCTTCTGTAGGTAAGAAGGGGACTCTGGCTCTGTTGTTGCAGGATTGTGTTTTGTCAGAGTCATATAGAGCTGGACTATGCTTGGGGACTGATACACCTGACAGCACAACAGTGCTAGTAGCAGCTGCCTCATTAAAGTCCCTCCACTGCATCTACTGCCACTGAACTTAAACTGGGTAAGTGGGATACTCTGAACAGCAATTGTTAAATTAAAACATTTTTTTCATTACATTTTACTCAGTGCCTAAAATCTCATTAATTATCATTTATAAAATCTAATCAGTCACCAGTATAGGGAACCATTTATACATCCATATTTTAGCCTAATGAAATAGGCTTTCATTCTGTAAGCCTACTAAGGACCAAGGAAAGGAATTACATGTTAATAACAACGGCTAAGATCTATTGATCTTCACATATAATGGCAAATACTCTACTAAGAGTTTTACTGGTATTATCTCATTTATTCCTTTCAACAACCTGTGAAAAGCCCAAGGCACAAGCAGGCTCCAAAACTTGCCCAAGATCATACAACTAATAGGTGGTGAAGGCAGACTAAATAATAAACTAAATAGATTTATGATTTGAAAGCTTTATAACCACAGGTTCAAAGTACAAGATTGAGCATGGTTCTGACTGTTTATTAAGCAGGGTAGTGGGGGAAAATGATTTTTTTTGTTCTTTCTCTCTCTCTTTCACTCCCACTCCTCTCTCTGTGATCAAGGCTCCCTCCCTTTGGCAGCACCTGCCTCTCTTTTCTCCCCCAAATTGACTCTCTGCAACCTACTTTCCATGACGTGGCCATTTTTCTACCTCTGGATATGCAGTTTGTTCTCTCAGTCCTCAGATCAATTTCTTGGGTGTTCAGAATGATTTGACATTTATCTAGCTGTGTTCAAGGGATGAGGCAAGCCTAGGGTTCCCCTACTCTTCCACCATCTTTACTCTTCTTATCTAATTTGGCCCTTTCAAATTATGGGTTGTGCCAAAACTTTGTATTTCTATACCATTTTCCACTGTATTATTTAACCTAGACAATCTTATGAGGTGTGTAGGTATGGTAGTATTGTCTTCTACTCATGGAAAGGACTTCTGCTTGAAGCTGCAGAGCCTGGACTAGAATCAATCTTCTAACTCCATGGGTTGGTGGGGGGTGGTGGGGCTACTTTCCATTGAACCATATTGTCTCCTTCTGTAGGCCAATCCAGTCTTTTGCTAACTGTGATATTCAGCAGGCAATGATTCAGAATAAACCAAGCTACAAAAGAGTACATTTTAATGCTGCTACATGTAAACTTCAAATTTCCAAATATCTCATAAGCATTCACCAAATTTGTAAAAAAGTGTTTTATTTGTAATAGTAACCGAATGGGTGGAAAGTTGAGATGTAACCTTTTAAAAATAGTTTTTACTTATTTACTTTGAGAGAGAGAGAGAGAGAGAATCCCAAGCAGGCCTAGCATGCAGGTGGGTGGGGTGGCAGTGGGGGGGGGGGACCTTGAGATCATGTGGTGAGCTGAAATCAAGAGTTGTACACTTAACCAATTGAGCCACCCAGGCGTCTGAGATGTAGCTTTACTGAAAGACACTAACATGAGTGCTGATGTACACTGGGGGAAATCATATTCAGCCTTCACTTTTTCCAATGAAATATGTGAGAAATCCGGATGAAGCAATACCATCGTAGGAAAATAATGCATAGTAAATTTTACATGTATATGAGTTGTATATGAATTGCAGTATAGATATTCTAGCAGTCCAAGGAAAACAAATATTACTTCTTTGTAAGGTAAACACAACTTTTCAGAACTTTTCATGACACTAAGGTATAAGTAAAATTTATCTGGTGAAGTCCTTACAACAAGACTATTGTAAAACATATTGAAAAGGTAGTGCTAGACAATGACCTATGTAAGAAACTAGATGGCAATGACATACTGCCAAAATTTCATTCGGTATAAAATTCTACCAAGAGGCGCACCACTATGGTTCACGTATACAATTTTATGAAGGCCTGAATTGATCTGAATATTAGAAGAGTCAGAAAATCTCACAAAAAATGTGTCTGTAGAGCCACCTATTCTTTTGAGAATCAGAAGACAGCTATGATTGGAACTTCTGTCCCCTAAAACAGACACAAAATTACAGTTGCAAAATATTTAATGAAAAAATATGTAGAACTAAAGACTTCATGGCATTCTTTATTCCCAGAAGTCCATTCCTCACATACAGAATCCCTCCAATAAATAAATGGAGAGTTTTAATGTTCCATTAATATTTGCCACAACCAGGCTTTTGGTAAGAATTAACAAGGATTTGAAGGCTGAAATGTGACAAACATCTGTATTTTTTGGTGGCTGATCAAAGGGACATAGAATCCACTGTGAAGAAGATGAAGTTAAGAGCCTTTATGAAAATTAAGGAACACCACCAACACATGAACTCTGGGCCTCTCTCAGACAAGAAGTATATGAAATGGCAGTAATAATAATAATAATAATAATAATAATAATAATAATACCATTATTGAACACTTGGATGCTCTCAACTCAGGTTTCCATTCAACTTCATAACATTAGTACTACTAACATATTCATTTCACATAGAAATAAATTGAAGAATAGTGAGGGCAAGTAACTTGCCCAAGGTCTGACTCCAGATATGATACCTGAATTAACACAATTCATTTGGGAAGTTTTCAAATCTACATTTAAAAAAACGTGGCATTTATATTTCCTAGAGAATAAAACAAACTGATTTCATAAAAGACAAACTTTTATATTAAAATGGATGTCAAAATAAAAGTAACAATCATAAAATTTATTTTACTGCCTGCTGCCTTGTCCTACTACTCAAGGACTTTTAGGCTCACTGAGCTGGAAAGTGCTTCAATAGTGACTCTGCCTGTCCTTTGGCAAATGCTTTGACTTAGAGTAAATGGTTGTCAAACGTTCCCGGTCCCGTGGTTTTAAAAAATCTATAGTCTTACCTCACAAAATAGCCTACCCAGTTCTTCAATATATTTATGCATATTGTGTACTAAATGTATATTTTGGTAACAGTGGTAATTAAAATTTAAAGTCTAAGTTTCTATTTATTCGCGTTCTATGCATATTCATCATTCATGTCAGATATTTCATGTCATGAATTTATCCTTTCCTAGTGAGTATTCCAGTATGTACTTATAATTCTATTATCCATTATTAATGTTAAATAATTAAATTCTAATCTCAGAGAGAAGATTCTCTAACTATTGCATGACTGAGTCAGCTTTATCCAAATAAGCATTGCCTGCACATGGGTGCTAGCTCCTAATGTTGGGGTTAAATAAGATCTGTCAGTTTGGACCTATGTTCTCAGAAGAATGCTTCTGGACTGGCTTATGAGAAGGTGTTTTTTGATGAATGTTTTAATGTCTTGCTTTATGACAGCACACATTTTGTTTTGCTTTAAGGTAACACACATTTCAACTTTGGAGTTTCAAACTTAGCACAAGAGATAATGCTCTAAAACCCAAGACATTGCTATGTGAAGCATTATTGAATAAAATACTGCCAGACAGGCAGGTGGATAATTATGGTCCAAACTCAAAGAAATTAAATAAGGAAAATGTTAAAATATACATTAAGCAATGGTATAAAATTAATTCAGCCCTCTTCCTGTTCCTGTCTATTTTGCCATTCTTTCTTCCACCCCCTTATAAAGTTTTCACTGTAATTGGTGAGTGAGTGTAGTTTTCTTCACAAGCTTGTGTTCCCGTAGCCCATGTTGTCAGGAGGAGGTGGGAGCAGATGCAGCTGTGGAACAGAATCAAGTCCCATCTTCCCTGATAAATAGCGGGTGAACAGTGCTCTGCTATCTATAACCAGCTTCCTTTTAGATTCAGTTTTAAGATAATGGGCCCAAATCACATTTTGATCCTGGATTCTAGTCTGAGGGACCCACTGTGGAGAAAGATGCTCATCATTGTTTCCACAAGGGCCCTGGGAACAAATCCTGGGACATTGGAGCTCCCGAGGGCCTTTGCCTCTAGATGTAGAATCCAGTCCTTTGCCATACTGGGCTTCATCTGGGACACTTTGTTTTTTTTTTTAATTTTGGTGTTTTAAAATTTATTTTCTGAGAGATGGAGAGAGACTATAGGAGTGGGAGAGGGGCAGAGAGGGAGGGAGACACAGAATGGACCACTTTGGTCTTAACATATTGACACAGATCAGGAATCAGAAGGCACCATTCCCAACAACCCCACTGTGTCCCCTCCTGGTCAATCCACATCCTTCCAAGAAAATCACTGCCTGATTTCTAATCTCAAATATTCAAACCTGAAGTTAAAAAAAAAGTTTTTGAAATTTATAAGTCAAGGAATCTGCATTTCTGCCATCTTTTGAGAATTAACTATGGCAACTCTGAACACTGGGCATGTGTTCTCTGGAGGCAGCAGCCGATAAAGTAGAGGTGGTTGTCCCTTGAGGAGGCATGGCCTCTCCTGGCTCACCTGCTCCATGTCCTTATGTTGTCACCTGCCTGGCCCGCTGGTAGAACACCTCCCAACACTTGCCTTTTTCCATCTCTTAATCCCAAGTTCAATGTCTTTGTAGTCTTGACCACTCTGAGCCTTCTATACAATAGGAGGTATTAGGTAAATAAATAAGCAAATCAAAAAGAAGAAAAATATAACACACACACACACACACACACACACACACACACACACACACACTTGCTTAGTTATTTCCCTCTATTTTTATTCCCAGCTGCAATAAAAATCAACTGTCACTGTATGTTCCCTTCAAAGGTATGCAATTCATTCATAACATTTTAATCCTGGTATTTAAGGTTACAAAATCTGAATTATAATGAGACAGGGACTTTTAAATTACCTTCCATACACCTGTTAGAATATAATGAAATAATAGGAAAATCACTTAAAGTCAGAAATGCCACTAATTCCTCACCTTATTTGGGTAAAAGTCTCATTAATTTTAATGTGAATTTTTATTACATAAGGACCACAGTATCATGTAAATCATAACTGCATCAACATTCAGCCGAGGAGAGGGAGCATTGATAAACAAAAATAGACAATGCTGTTATTTACCGGGGAAAGAGGTTGTCCTTTCTGTGACTGACATTTCTGTACTCATGAATGAACAGTAGTTCAAACATCTATTGTAAAAGTATCACATGGTCTTAGCTTCTAAACACAGGACTCTGCCTTTAGGATCTATCATAAAATCTATAGGAAGCATCTATAGATTAGCATTTGTGAATCCTACTAAATTATTTTTCCTATTATTTGAAACACCAAAAAATTAAAGTGACAAGAATAAATGGGACGTGTAACTTGGACCCCAAGCATTATTATAAAGGCAGGGTTATGCTTAATGAAAATATGATACTGTGAAGATAGAAGTTTTATAAAACTGAAAGTGGTTGTTTTTCATCATTACATAGAGAGCACAGAGAGACTGATGTTAAAAAAAGATGTGTTGGAAGAGAAAGGTTATCTCATTTTCTGATTCACTTAATTTTCTTTCTTTCTTTCTTTCCTTATTTATTTATTTATTTTACTTATTTATTTATTTTTTCCAAAAGTTAGATATGTCTAAGAAATCTATTCACTTGGAAAAAAATCCTGTAAGTCATTAGAATATGCATTCCCATGTGAATTATAACCACATGAATAAACCATTGTTACTGATCGTGAAACAGATCAAGAAGAATAGTATATAGCTGCCTTCAGGCTAAAATTTTGAAAAATTATGACACCTTTGAAAAAAATTAGTATTCTTGGTGTCTACTTGGCTAGGTTAGAAATGGAATCTGGGAAAGATGTCTATTTCCGGTTTTTCCTTTCTGAATCTCTGACTCAATATATTTCTCAGCTAGATTTGGTACATTTTAAAGAAATATCTGTGGCCTGAATTAGAGGTCTTGGAAACTTTAAGAAAAAAATACCATACTCATCACTAGTCTTTTAGAAGATGCTTGACTAAAATTGCAAAAATAGATACTGACTTCCTGTTTGCCCTGGCAGAAGTCAGGCATCAAACACGCTTCATTTATAGGACTAAAATAGTGGATGTATTAAATATATATACATATATATGTATTTATATATATATATATGTATATATATATATATATATATATATGCAGAGAATGTCCCCTTATGTCCTTAAAAAACTATTAACAACCCATGTTTGTATTTCAAGTAGAAATGTAAAGTTAATTTAATAGTGTGGTGTAATATTGGATCTATTCCAAAAACAAAGAAATCATCTATATTTAGTTACTTTGGGGCCTGCTTAGGAAGTTCTGCCTGCTTCTTTAATGAAAACAAAGTGTTATTTCACCATGATAAAGATCTTGAAGAAACTTGAAAAGTAAGGGTAGGCCTCCTTTAAATGAAACCATTCAAGCAGGGCTATGAATGTGCCTTTGGCAGAGATTTATAACATCTACTTAAAATGCTACCCTGGTAGGAAATGAGAAGAAAAAGAAGAAAAAAAATCCTCTGAAAGTCAGGAAACCATTGAGAAAGCATGGAAAATCTTAACAATAAAATACTGCAAATCACTAATAATTTATCTTTAGCTATTTGACAGTTGGTCTGCAAAATGCATAACAATTGCATAGACCTTTACCGAGTAGAAAAGAAAGAATTGCTTAAAAGTAACAGTAATTTTTATGCCTGACAATTTCTGATATAGGTTCAGTTTACAGTAATTTTGATACTAACACTGTATCTTACAAGTTTAATTACAGATAAGGATTTTGGTGAATGTTTTACTCACAAGAGATTCACTAAAAATCTCTTTTCAAAAAATGACAGTGAGATTTTTAGTTTTTAAATAGAAAAAATGAGAATTGAAAAGCCTTCAGTAAAAAATAAATGAGGGTCCATATCACTAGGTTAACTTAAGAATATTTTTATTTTTTAAAATATTTTATGTGACTATAGTTGACACAGAAATATTACATTAGTTTTAGGTATATAGCATGCTGATTCAACATCTCATTACGTTAAGCTATGTTCATAAGTGTAGTTATCCACATATGTGTGATTTTCATAGGAAATAGGCACAATGTCTTCATTTTGAAGTTACTGGCTTTTAAGCCTGTGCACACACATGTTTGTATGTATTTCTTTATAGGCAGTATATGTTTTATATTGTATGATATGTAAAATATATAGGAATCTGGTCACATAATACTTACAATGGAAAAAAAACTCATATAGACATCAAAAAGAGTAGTCCTGGCATTTTTGTTAAGAAAGGATTATAAGAGTGAGTTCAGAATTTATAGACTCAGCTGTACTGAGCCATAAGACTATTAAAAGATCAATCTTAAAAAGCTACAAATTCAACCCAGTGAAACCTGAGTAATTTGCTCATTAATGTGGACTAAATGAATAGCTAGTAATGGCTCATAGACACCAGGAAAGATGACTTAATTTACCAGAGGTGAATTTACAAGAGATTAAGACATATTGCCTTTGGTTTCAAACTTCACTTTTGGTATACAGACCCAAATATAGCTTCATGTATCACTGACTATGTTTTGTCTATAGTCCCTTGATCCAGCTTCTTGATTCCCTTCCTTACTCCCTGGAATTCATTCTTTACCTACTTATAAGGATGGCACCTGCTGTCTTTTTGTTTTCTTCCTTCCACTCTTCCCTTAGTCCCTAGTGTGTGATTTCTTCTCTCCTTCATATATGATACAAACAAATCCTCTTCCAGTCTACCTAAATTTCAGGCCTTGGTTTCCTCTACAAAGTCCTGACATGATATATTTCTCTGCATTCTTTCCTCTATTTATTCTGTCTGCCCAAGGCATGCCTACCAAGTGAACAAACTTACAAACCTCCACTTTCCCATGTTTTAAGAGTTTCAGAGGTGCCTGGGTGACTCAGGTGGTTAATTATTATTTTGGATCAGGTCATGACCTCATGGTCATGAGATCAAGCCCTGAGTCAGGCTCCACACTGGGCATAGAGCCTACTTAACATTCTCTCTCTGCTCTCCCCTGCTCCTGCCCCCCTCTCTCTGTCTCTCCCTCTCTGTCTCAAAAAAAAAAAAGTTCAAATTTGACCACATTAACCCTGTGTCAGCTATGATGCCTTTCTTCACCTTTCACGTCTTTTCCCCCCTTCTCTGGCTGTGTTCTTCCATCAGTGTTTCCCTGTGAATCCAAGGGACTGATAGGTTGAATTTTATACTACCATACTATTTCCCAGCATATTTTCTTTTTTATGTCCCCACACTTCATGTGCACAAAAAGTAAGCATTAGTAATGTCACTCTTGACCATTCCCAAGAAAGAGAGGCACACCACGTAGGTATCAGGAACTCAGAGGTAAATTTATAGTTTGACAAAGCCTTGCCTAACACAAATCTTCTCATTTACTTTCATCTTCAAGAGGATATGCTCACCAGCGTGAAAAAAGTCATTGCCATAATTCATACAAATATACCAAAAGAATCCTGTCTCCCTATAACTTCCTTCTTTTTCTACCATTGAATTTTTTTCATTTCAGTGCTGAGCATTACAATAAACAAGGTGTTTTTTTCACAAACCCAATACAAATGCACACTTTCAGCTTTTTGTTTGTCTCTTTTAAGTAATATTTCATCTTTTACCCAAAGTGTGCATGTGCATGCGTGTGTATGCACGCAGTCTATAGAATATCATATACGGAGATGTGCAAAAAAGTAGGTCCATGTGCTGTGGATTCCCAGTAAGGGTTAGGATTGCTGAGAGTCATATTGTGTCTCTATGAGTTTGGGGAAAACTGGGGGTGTGTCTTTCCAACATAAGGGTGTTTTGCAATGTACTTGTTTCAAATACTAACAAGTTCAATTTTTTTCACTGATAGTTTAGAATGTCACTGAACATAAAATCCATCTTAGCTGAGTGAATGCTTTTCTTCTTACTGTTAAGAGAGTCGGTTTGGAAAATTACAACATGAGTCATCTAAGAAATAACAGCAGGGATACCAGCAAGGAAACTTTAAATTTGCTGAAAGAGCCACCAAAATGTGAGACTAAAAATGATCAGTAAAAGCCACGACAGAACACAATCAATAAATGACCCAGGTCCAGGGACAGTTTTGGGAAATGGATCTGCATGGAATGCTAAACTAGTGAAACACAAGGGTGGCATATGTGCTATGAGGTAATTCAAAATATAACTTATGCTCCCAAAGAGGATAGAAAGCTTATTTATATTATTAAAGCATGCACTCCATATGTCTCTGTCGATTGTGCATTCCAGATATTTACCTCAGTTTCACAAGAATTTCTCAAGGGAATAAAAATTGGTATGATTAACACCTTCTGAATTTCCACTGTGTATACTAGCTACTTCCTTTTCTTTACTGAGACGTGTCGGATCCAACAACCTCCCTGATGTCCTGTGGTTGATGCCTTCTCCGTTGAACTCTTCAACATTAGCTTGGATGGTTAATTAAATTTTTGTGTGGTTGTTTTTCTTATTCAAAGCTTAATGTCTTCCTATATTTTCTTGTCTTTAAAAAGGTATTTTTTGGGGTGCACCTGGGTGGCTCAGTCAGTTAAGCACTGACTTGGCTCAGGTCATGATCTCCTAGTTCATGGGTTGGAGCCCCTTGTCAGGCACTGTGCTGACAGCTCAGAGCCTGGAGACTGCTTCGGGTTCTGCAACTCCCTCTCTCTCTGCCCCTTGCCCGTACATGCTCTGTGTCTCTCTGTCTCTTAAAAATGAATAAACATTAAAAAAATTTTAAGGTTTTTTTTTTTGTTATTTGATTTTCTTTCATTACACACACACACACACACACACACACACACACACACACTACACACACACACACTGATTATGGCTGAACTCTCTTCCCAGTATTTCAGAATGTGACTCTTTGGAGATAGGGTCTATAAAAAGGTAATTCATTTAAAATGAAGTAATTATGGTGGGCCCTAATCCAATATGATTGTTGTCCTTATAAGAAGAAATCTGGACACAGTGAGGTACAGAAGGATGACCATTTGAAAACAGGAAGAAGACAGTCACCTGCAAGCCAAGGACAGAGACTTCAGAAAAAATCAACACTGCCAACACCTTGATCTTGGACTTCTAACCTCCAGAGTTGTGAGAAAATAAATTTCTGGTGTCAAGCCATTCAGTCTGTAGTACTTTGTTATGGTAACAACTTGCAAAATAACAAAATATATAACACACATATGTAACTGTGTATGGGTTTGCTCCAAATCAAGGAGCTGTAGTTCAGTTTCAAAAATAAATAATATTATTATGTAATATAAAACTCATAAAAATAACATTTTTGATTACATATGTGGGAAATCAGTGAAAATAACCAAGAAGAAGAGAAAATGGTGGTGAACATGGAGTGGATTCTGCGCTGTGGAGCATACTGGTCAGAGCGGGGTCTGAAATAAGTCAGGAAAGGGTACACTGTATTTCTTTATCAATGCTTCTAACAGTGATTGAGTTCTTATCAATTATCATCATGAATATTAGTATCTATTCAACAGTGACTATGGGTAAGTCACTCTGCTAGGTCTATAGGTTGTACTGCAAATATATTTTCTGCCTTGCAGGAGTATGCAGTGAAGCTGGAAAGAAGATATGCACATATAAAACACACACAGATACAGAGAGAGCCCCAGTGATGGAAAACAGGTAAGAGAGAGACTAGAGTTAAAAGCTAAGAAAACCATAGAAAACTATTTGAAAGTTTCCTGGGTTATACAGTAGCTGAAAGCAAGCTTGGAAAGGAAGGAAAGAAAATGAACAATATTAAGAACAAAACACCTGATGGGCCAGGACTGAGGCCGGAATAAGACAAAAGTTGGCCAAAAGATAAAGAGATGTTTTCTGGGAAAATTATTTATGTACTTATATATATTCTTACATTTTTATTATTCTTTAAAGATTTGCTGGAGCATCCATTTAATCATTGGGATTCTGGGAGTAGATAGGATATGTGAAGATGAAGATGCAAGGGTATAAATGAAGACTAAAGTAAAGATCTTGAGGGAAAATCACACTTTATGGAATGGGTAGGTAGGAAAGTACTTGCAAAAGACATAGAGGAAAAGCAGTCTGAAAGCCTAGAAAAGAATCAAGACCTTGGATGTGACAGGGGCGCCTGGGTGGCTCAGTCAGTTGAGCATCTGACTTGGATTGAAGTCGTGATCTCACAGTACATGAGTTTGAGCCCCATTATCTCTTCATGAGTTTGAGTCCCTTATCGGTTTGTGAGTTCGACCCCCTATATCAGACTCTCTGTTGTCAGCACAGAGCCCACTTCAGATCCTCGGTCCTCCCCCTGCCCCTGCTGTGTTGTTCTCTCAAAAATCGATCAATCAAACAAACCAAAACCATAAACATTAAAAACAAACAAACAAACAAACAAACAAAAAACAACCTTGAGTGTGACAGAATCTAAGGCCGGGGAGAAGCCAGGAGTGACTGAAAATAGAAAATGCAGCCCAAGTGAAGGAAAACAGACTACTTTAATGAGCAGGTGATCGTCTGTGACTTTAAAATGATATTAATACAGGATGAGGACAGAGACATAAATGTAGAATATTAGAATGTGGGGGTCACAGAATATTAGAATGTGCGAGTCAATATGATGGCAAAAAAGGGAAAGTTTAAGTCTGCTAGAAATAAAAAATGGAGGAGGAGCTATTAAAAGGGTCATATGATTTTTTTATCACGATGGTGAGGTGTTTGGATCTCTGAGGGGCAGCCAGGAGGAAATGATGGACACGGCCGCAGTGCACTGGGCTAGAAGACGCCATGGGCAAAGGTTTTGAAAAATCCAGTGAGGAAAGGTCAGGAGCAATTACGCTGCATTTTCCAGATGAAGAGTGATATATATTATCCTTAAATATTAAGAGGGTCGAGGGCTTTCTTTTCTTTTTCTGTTACATTTTGGTAAGTTGTTAAGATCTACCAATTTTGGATTCCAGGCAAATAGTTTGCTGCTTCTCCATCGCCCACTCTCTGTTTGAGCAGAATACTAAAGCTACAAGCCACATTTTTCTTCTGTGAGGGAAAAATGTAGGTGGGGGATTGCTTCTCTTCACACAGAAAGGAACGGAATTGCTACTATTTTTGGTCCTTATTGTATTTTCTTCATCTTTTACAATCTAATTAGATCTCCATCAGGATATATTTTTACTTCTTGGCAAGAAATAAGAAATTTTAAGGTGGGATTGGATAAGTAAGGACTTTCTGTCTTAAGCTCTTAAATTCAACCCATACCCTTCCGTGTGGTACCTACTGGGTGCAAGGCACCGTCCATGTGAAGGGCTGACTATGATAGAAACTTTATGAGAGTCAGAAATTAGATATTTCCTATGGGGCTTCTATAGGCAAGTGAGAAATAAACTGTAAACTTGCTTTTAGAAAAAGAAACGTTAAACTGGCTGTAAAAACTACAATCTGTTGACACTGCCACTGACTTAGCAAATCTGTTCAGAACAGAATGGATAAGTGAGTACCTCTTATTATTACATATTCTAATTAGGCGTTACATTATAAATCATTTAATCTTGATTCCCAGAAGTTTCAGTTTCAAATTCCAGTTCAGCAGGGTTATTTTTACTATATGACATCTCAATTTTGGAAATAGTTGTCATATGTGAGATCTTAGAGTTGAAATACAATGTAGACATAATTTCATCCAGTCTTCTGAATTTAGAAATCCATGCTCAGCCATCCTTACATGAAGACCATTTGGCCTTGTGTGTGTGTGTGTGTGTTTAGAGATGGGGAGCTCACTCCCTTTTCAAGCTGATCATTGTGTCAGAATAAAAAGAAGCCCACATACTAAAGTGATACAAGTTATTTTTCCAACTCTGGCTGCATATTACAAAACAGAGAACATAAGATACTAAAGTAGTTTTTCAGATACAAAAAATGGCTTCCTATTATTTGACCACGTTTTTCTTATTAGTAGAACACCAGTTGTAAGAAAAGGTGACTTTTGTAAATGCATTCAAGAATCAAAAGAAAACACTAGACATTTGAAACAGGGGTAGGTGTTTGTCAACAAGACAGAGTGGCCTACATAATTATCACTTAGGGGATTCAGTGCCCTAATTCTGATTAGTGGGTTCTGCTGGGTCCCAAGTTTTGGGTGTGCTTTGCTGACTATTTGGAGATCAGAAGGAGGTCGGGAGAGGGGGAGGAGGGACAGTTCATCTGTCTTCTGTATCATCTCACCCTCTCTTCTTCTCTTTAGGTTTGCCTTGCCCTAATGAGAAGGGTTAAGCTCTACTGAAACACAAACCCTGATGGAGAAGTAGGATTTTCACATGAAATGTTATCCATGGGCATGACTAAAATCAAGGGAACACTGGCAGATCTAAGGCCCAGTCCTCAGCCACATACTTCTCAGTATCCAAGATTGGGCCAGGGTCATATGCCAGCCTTAGATCACCTTGCTGGTATAGCCCATATGTAGGTCCTCATCTCCATTCTCTCAGCGTTTAACTTTCCTTCAGCTTTAGCGTACTTAGCTCTGGGGAAACTTGCCCAGTTTTATACTATACTCTTTCTATAGTTTATTTTTGGTACATAATAGATAAAATAAATGCTTTTTATTTAACTTAAAGTAAAGTTAGAAATATATGAACTCTGTACATCTTTGGAAAAACATCTTTATTAAAGTGCTCATTTAGGAGTGGATCTCTAAGGGGTAGTTTTCATTTTATATGAAAAATAAATGTAGATTTTATAAACTTTATTTCTTGAGTGGTATATCTTATTACTCACCTTGTTGAGGATAGAAAATAATTATGAAGCAATTATTGGCTAACAGTAGGCCTGTGGGGCTACCATAAGTGATAAGATTTAATGTGTTAGATTAGCATTTTTTATGGCAATATAAAATGAGTTGAATTTTAAGTTGGTGCTTCATTACTTTGCAAGAAGATATTTTCTGAATGAATAAAATTTTAACTGAAATGTTTTTTCTTAAAAATACTAACTCTTTTAAGTCCAGGAAGGCACAGTTAACTTCGTGTTGCTTAACACAGGCTGTAATGGTGGGCAAGTGGGTTTCCATTCTTACCACCGCAGCCATGAGAAAGTCACTTAACGGAATTGTGGAGATGATGTACGTTCCAAGGAGGACATACTTCACAACTGGCCCATTCATAATAACATATGAACAAAAAACTTGTATAAATCAAAAGGGAAAAACCTGATGACCTTCCAGCTTTACTATTACTGTTCTTTACTATCTTCTCCGATTTATTATTTGGTTTTTCTTTTTTTTTTTAAATATTTTTTATTTATTTCTAGGAGAGACAGACAGCGTGAGCAGGGGAGGGTCAGAGAGAGAGGGAGTCACAGACTGAAACAGGCTCCAGGCTCTGAGCTGGCAGTCAGCACAGAGCCCGACGCGGGGCTCGAACCCACGAACCGCGAGATCATGACCTAAGCGAAAGTTGGACGCCCAACCGACTAAGCCACCCAGGCGCCCCTATTATTTGGTTTTTGTTATACTACGGATTTGATCACTTAAGATCTCCAAATGTTAAAACGAAAAGGCACATTTTTTTTTTCCATTATTCGTCATAAGTATACTGGGACTAAAATCCTTTAATAAATAGTAAGATATTATGCCATAAGCACATCTTTATTTGGCTGTAATCATCTGTGGTTTCTTCTCATCTTCTACTGCTTGCCTGAATGGAGAAGACTACTTCTTGGGAGAATGAATAAATGGGTTTAGAGGTAAATCTTTCATTTGTGTATACAATTGAACAAAAAAGCGATACCATTTTAATGAGAGTGTGGTACCTAAGGCTCTTTCATGAGCTGTTAGAGGAAGTCTAAATTCGTTTAAAAAAAAAAAAAAAAAACTTACAAACTGAAAACTAGTTGGGCAATATGAACAAAGAACTCCAAAATATTCATACTCTTTGAACTTGCAAACCCAAAAATCTAGCCAAAGGAAATAATTAGAGGTAATCAAAGGCACACAGTTAGTTGTTCCTTATATTATTTATGGCTACAAAACCATTGAAGGCAATGAAGTGTTTAAGAGTAGGGTAAGAACTAAATAAATTTGTAAGGTGGAACATTTTGCATTGATTAAAATACAGTATTTTAAAATTGCATGGTACGGGAAATTATTTTTGTTGTAACTATTAAAGAAGAAAGAAGTCCTCAAAATATTTGATTGTTAGTGGTAGGATTATTTGCGATTCATCAATTTCAGTTAATTTTTAAATTAAACTTTATATTATGAATATTAATTTTTGTACATACAAACTATATACACACTAGATAATTCTTTGAAAAATGATTAGAAAAGAGTATGCCAAAATGTTGGTGGTGAAACAAAAGGAATCATAGACTTTTTAAAGAACTTTTTCTATTATCCCCAATAAACAGGATGTGCTCACAATCAGCCAAAGATGTGAAGGAAAATGGAATTGTTAAATTCTCAGATTGTGCGTTCCATTTGACTCTGTCAAAACTCATTTATTTTAGAGATGAGAAACCTGACGTAAGAGATGAAACAATTCTTCCAAGGGCCTGTGAATTAGGAGTGCACTTGTTCACTTGTCCGTATAGTGATGTCAGGGTCACCAGGTTGCTTCTGGTCCAACCAAACACAGCCTGAGAATTATAGCTGAAAAAAAGCATATTCTCCTGATTTGTAAGCCTCCAAAACTCCAGACAGCCAGGTGTGTAGACTTGAGATAGCCAGACCATTTTGTAAGTGAACTATTATATGAGTAGTTATTTATTCACTTGGTTTTTAATGTTTATTATTTTTGAGAGAGAGAGAGAGAGAGAGACAGACAGACAGACAGAGACAGAGAGACAGAGTGTGAGTACAGGAAGGATCGAGAGAGAGGGAGACACAGAATCCAAAGCCAGATCCAGGGTCCAAGCTATCAGTGCAGAGCCTGACACAGGGTTCGATCTCCCGAACCATGAGATCATGACCTGAGCCAAAGTCAGATGCTTAACTGACTGAAGCACCCAGGCAACCCTCATTTGTTTAATATATCTCTTTGTAAAAAGTGGAGAGTGGAACTCAAGATCATAGTATGGATCAGCTTTATTTATAAGTAAGGAAATTCTGGACACTTTAAAGAAAACAGTTACAGGGGCGCCTGGGTGGCTTAGTTGGTTAAGCGTCCGACTTTCGCTTGGGTCATGATCTCGCGGTTCGTGGGTTCAAGCCCCGCGTCGGGCTCTGTGCTTGACTGACAGCTCAGAGCCTGGAGCCTGTTTCAGCCTGTGACTCCCTCTCTCTCTGACCCTCCCCTGCTCACGCTGTCTCTCTCTCTCTCCTAAAAATAAATAAAACATTAAAAAAAATTAAAAAAAAAAAAGAAAAGAAAACAGTTACAGAAAACCATCATATAGTTCTTCCAAGGACCAAACTACTGCTATTTGTTTTGCTGAAGTTGCAAGAGCTGGTTGAGAGAAAATGATGGATGGATAGAGACAGAGACAGAGAGACAGAAAGACAGAGAAACAATCTAGGACAGCGGTTTTTAACCTTAGCTGCACACCAGAATCACCTGGGAAGCCACAGAAATCTCCATGTCCTGGCCACACCCCAGTCCAAAAAGAACAATCTCTGAGGGTAGAATTCAGGCACTGCTATTTGTTATTTTTTAATGCTTCCTGGTGATTTTAAATTTCAGCCAAGTTTGAGCACCACAAGTCTAGTAGTTTCTGATAATGTCTTTTAATCCTTTCATACTTTGTCCTTTGCAGCAATAGCCTCTTACTAAACAATAAGGTTCTCTCTTTCTTTTAAACATTTGGGTCCTTTGTCAGATAGTGTAACCAAGGGCATATTTACTACTATTTTTACTTTTATTTGTTTCTCCTCAAGTATTGTCCTTGATGCTTTTAATAATTTTTCATTTTTATTGTCACATATGATGTGTGGAACTTGACTAGTGACAAGTATTTTTGTTCTTATGCATGGTACAACACACTCAACAGTGACTGAGTTCAAACTACCCCCATCAATTTACACCTAAAATCAGCTCCTTTTGGAGGCAATTAAAAGGATGCCTTTTGGCTTTTCAAACTGAGTACATTTAACCACAATATAACTAACTGTCAGCAGTGTCATTTCTATTCACATTCTGGATTAAACTCTGTGATGGAAAAATATAAATACTATCTTCTTTTTTTGGTGAAAGAACAAAGAAAAGACAGGGAACTTAAACCTTAATGTTTCCTAGGACTCAGTTAAGTTAGTTTTATTATTTCTTCATTCTATAAAGATCTTTAACTTAACCTCTCTTCAGGTAACCAAAACTAGCACAAGAATAAAAGTGCAGAGATTTTTTTAAGTGAAGAAAGATAGGATTTGCTACAGGATTCTAAATGCCAACTGATAATGCATTTTCTATTCCCTTCATTTCTAAGGAAAAATGTCATTAGGTGCCCTGGAGTAGTAAGAGAAGTAGTCCACATGTGAGTGGTAAGGAGAAGACAGTAATTATCAAATAAACTGAAGGGGGAGAAAAGCAAGTTGCAGAACAATTCTTCCAGGAAAAGCATCATTTCTGTTTGGAGTGCTGTGGTAACTTCAGATGGGCTCAATTTGGAACTGTGTTTCTGCATTTCTGGAAGAGACGTTCAACATTTTAGTCAAACCTTGAGGGCAATAACTGCTGCTAGTTTCCAGTGTGCTCTTTACAACTGCATCTGAAATCTGACTGATAATGTGTAACGAAGAACAAAAAAAAGTGGAAAAAGCAAAGCCTTACAACATGAGTAACAGTTATTTTTCTCATATATGCAACGTAAGTGTTGTGGGAGATTAAAATACTCAAGCTTTACTGCTCTACTATAATTTTTTTTAATCTTTATTTATTTTTGAGAGAGAAAAACAGAGCATTAGTTGGGGAGGAGCAGAGAGAGAGGGAGACACAGAATCCAAAGCAGGCTCCAGGCTCTGAGCTGTTAGCACAGAGTTCAACTCAGGGCTTGAATCCAACGAACCATGAGATCGTGATCTGAGTCGACGTCAGGTGCTTAACCGACTGAGCCACCCAGGTGCCCCTCTAGTAGAGTTTTAAAGATAAAATTTAAACAACTATAACTGAGGAAGAAATACCATAATATTTCAGATAGAAAAGTTTGAGGAATGTATAATCTAAAAAGAATTCTTAGAGCCTAACAAATTGTTTCACATCAAAATCTTGAAGTATTTCATGTTAAACATGTAAATAATAGTCGTTACAAAAACCAAAAGATCTTGTGTGTGTGTGTATGTGTGTGTGTGTGTGTGTGTGTGTGAATGAATAAATGTTCATATAATTATTAATCTATGTCTCCTTAGTTCTCATTTGAAACTCTTTTATTAGACTGCTTACATAGATTATATTCATACTTTCCTAAACTGCCAAATGGTAACAAACCATCACAAAATGTCATACTGAGTAAGGCTGTATATTAACTGATAAATGCATAAAACATTTGACTAAAGAATAAACTATATAGAAATCATATATGTAGAAACCATACACCTTTGCATTGTATTTGCAAACAGTGATAGTATAGAATGAATTACCTTTGAAATTTATTCTCCAGTCCAGTACCACAACCTAGGCAACTAGACATTTACTATTTTCATATAAATATAGGAAAATATTTTTGGAATAGACGGGCTTTGTACCTTGTTTAAACAATGAACTGTATTTTTATTTACTGTGAAAAAAAATAGCAGACATAGTTCTGATGGGAAAAGTTAAGCAATAGTTCCAAACTCAGCTTTTTTCTAAACCTATATTAAGCAGTTGATTACGCAGATAAACACCACCAATCAGGAATTGTTCACAAAGATAAAACTGAGACTATCTCAGTTAGGAAGCTAAGTGTTTCTGTTCAATGTTGTTAATCTTTCTTTCAGTATTTTCTTGTTTTACCACTCTAGTCAGGTTTCTGAGATAAGAAAAT
The DNA here is from genome assembly GCA_017311185.1 of Proteles cristata cristata. NCBI lineage: Eukaryota > Metazoa > Chordata > Mammalia > Carnivora > Hyaenidae > Proteles > Proteles cristata. The sequence continues at coordinate 1,425,689 of JAESUZ010003804.1, read as the reverse complement.
CAGAATGAAATGACATCAGAGAAAAGCAAGATGAAAAACATTCTGGGTGAAAAATGCAACCAGCAAATCCACGCAATTATATCTGAAATGCATATATCTAACTTTGAGGGAGACCAGGCAAGTGGATCATATTGTTGGTAAATCCTGGTTTATTTTTATGAATATAATTGGTTTTATTTAGCCAGATGTTTAGTGATATATATTGTACAAGGTGGTTCACTGAGAAAGACTTTTATAGTTTTTAAAGGGAAGACAGGTGTTGAACATTTGAAGGGACCCTAAGGAGTAATTTCTTGCCATGATGCTTTATGTAAACCTAAATTGTTTCCTGCCCATTTTTTAAGGACATAGTGAAAGAGGCATGAATATCTAGTCTATCCTCAGTCCAGGAACTGATTCCAAGAAGAGCCAGGCTGTCTTACCTTTCACTGTTTTCTTTCTCTCCCTCCCTCCTTCCCTTCCACAAACCCAGTCTACTGAATAACATTTGTGCAATACTTAGAGCTTAAAGAACTGTACCCAAGTTGGGCCAAGATTCTCTATTATTTTTTCTGATTTCAGTTTTAATTCATTTATTAAACTTAATAAGGTTTTCTTTATAAATCCTTTTCTCTCCCTCTTTTTGTAAGTAGGCATCATGCCCAATACAGAGATCAATGTGGAGGTTTGAACTCACAGCCCTGAGATCAAGACCTGACCTGAGATCGAGACGGATGTTTAACCCACTGAGCCACCCAAGTGCCCCTTTCCTTTTTTCTCTTTTATTCATATCTTGGCTTCTCTCTTTAATTCAAATCTTCAGCTAGATAGATATATTAATCACAAATAAAGGCTAAGTATTCTAAATGTTGAGCTAGGAAAAAGATGGTTGAGGACACATAGTGCATATATCAACTATGTCATAAATACCTGAATGTGGGTAGCCTTAGAGAGGAACTCAGAAGCTCTGTTTTGGTGAAGGTGGGGTGCAGGCAGTGGTTATAGTCACAGGAAAAGAAAAGAGGTGAAGACAGGAAGAGTATGGCCAAAGTCCTGTGAATTGACAATGTTGCAGGGGTATTTGAAGCCTGGTGGCATTTTTTATTTTACGAATCTTCTTAACATGACCAATAGCAACTGTTTATACCACTTCAGGTATTAGCCGGGAAAGGAAAAATTACACTTAGTTTTCAAAACAAGATTGGTGTTGTTATATTTGTGAAAGAAATACTGCTTTGTGATTGGAATCTTAAGAAATGTGAAGATGAAGTTAACACTGGAAGAAAATTGTAATAGAAATAAAACTATAATAAAAGAATGGTGAAATCCTTCATGACAAGCATTGTTAGTGAGAAAGGTAGGATATGTACATGGATATAGAAGAGAATAGCCAGAGATTTCATAAAAATTAACTGCTTTTGAGAGAACAAAAGAGAAATATGCAAGGATTACACAAAGATTATCTGAAATAGAAAAATTAAAGAAAAGGGGAATCTCAAATATCATTAGAATTCAATTGTCAATTTCCAAGCATCTAACTTCCTTATAGTATGCAGGTATTCTGAAATAATGTTCTAACAAACACAAATTATTTACAAAATGTTAAGAGGTAAGAGGAGCATCAATTAAAAGAAGTAGTATTTACACAAAGAGACTGATACTTCTCTAAATACCCTTAACGTATTACCTAACAGGGACAGGGCTCGGAGCATTTCGGCTATCTTATTTCAACCATCGTTAGCATTTGTCAAATAAAAATCAATCCCCATCTGAAAGGTCCCCTGTCTCCATTACAGCTCAATCAACCTGTCACTCTTGTGGCCCTGTGCAGGCTGCTCTCCAATAACAAATCAACCTCAACTGTCCTTTATCTTAGAATCTCAATTTATAAACAAGGCTTCACAAAATCATCTTAGAGAGATATTATACTATGTTTAACTGAAAAGATAATTGAGGCTAATTTTTTTTTCTATTCTTCCCAAACTAGATTTTCTTTAAGCAACACCTGCTAGGTATATAGTTGGCAAACATAGGAAAAGTTTCCCTTATGACAATATTTTATATTTATTGATGCAAAGTCAGGTTTTTAAAAAAAATATTGATTGGATTTCTTTTTGGTGATGTAGGAGCACTATGTGTGGGGGTGAGCAGGAAGGTAGCAGACCAGCTTGCAATACAATAAGCAGAAGACTAAAGACTTTTTTACTCTAGCCTGAGTTCTTAATTTTGTTCGTATTGAACTATAGTTGACCTATAATAATATACTAATTTCAGGCATACAACATAGTGAGTCAGCATTTATATAAATAATGAAATAGTCACAATAAGTCTAGTTATCATCTACCACCATACAAAGTTATGACAATACTATTGACTATATTCTCTAGTGCTGTATTTTACATCCCCATGACTTATTTATTTTGCAATCGGAAATTTGCACATTTTAATCCCTTTCACCTATTTTGCCCAGCTCCCAGTCCCCTCTGGCAACCACCTGTTTGTTTCTTGTGTTCATGAGTCTCCCTTTTGTTTTGTCTGTTCATTTGTTTTGTTTCTTAGATTCCACCCATAAGTGAAATCAAACGGTGTTTGTCTTTCTCTGTCTGACTTATTTTACTTAGCGTAATACCCTCTGAGTCCATCTATCTTGTCACAAATAGCAAGATCTCATTATTTTTCAATAGCTGGTTAATATTCTATTGTGTGTGTATATACATATATTCATACATACATATATATCACACACACACATCTATCTCACTGCTTTATTTATTGATGGACATTTAGTTTGCTTCCATATCTTGGCTATTGTAAATATCACTGCAGTGAGTGAACATAAAGGTGCATCTGCATCTTGAATCTTTTCAAATTACTGTTTCCTCAGTGGTTGCACCCATTTACATTCCCACCAACCATGCAGGAAGGTGTTCTTTTTGTCGCATCCTCGCTTACACTAGTTATTTCTTGTCTTTTTCATACTAGCCATTCTGTCAAGCAAGAGATAATATCTCATGGCGGTTTTGATTTGTATTTCCCTGATGATTAGTGTTAAGCATCTTTTCATGTATCTGTGGGCATCTGTATGTCTTCTTTGGAAAAATGTCTATTGGGTTCTTTGCCTATTTTTTTAAATCAAGTTGTTGCTGTTTTTGAGTTTTAGAATTTTTTAAAAATAAATTTTGGATATTAACTCCTTATTAAATTTATCATTTGCAAGTATCTTCTCCCATTCATTAAGTTGACTTTTCACTTTGTTGATGGTTTCCTTAGCTGATGGTATATATGTTTAAAAAAAGTAGTTCAGTTTCAGTCTTTCTACATGTTTTTCTAATTTTTCCAACAACCATTTATTGAGGATACTGTCTTTCCTCCATTGTATATTCTTGTCTCCTTTGCATAGATTGACCATATGAACTGTGGATTTATTTTGGGCTCTCTGTTCCATAATTTATGTGTCTGCTTTTGTGAGTTCTTAATTTTGATTAGCACTAATAATAACATTCCCCCAAAGTTAAATAAACAATTTGTGATATTAAGTTTTATTTATAAATAAGGGGTTGCAATCAAGAAATAATTAGATAAATAAATCTCGGAGGTAACAATTAACAATTAAAAATTGTGTTGTTAGGAATATAGCACTGGAGGTATTTAGATTTTCTTATCATTAATCAAAGAATGAGATTAATCAAGGAACCAAGGAATTAGAGCATCCACTTATTTGCAAAGAGTCTTCAGTAATGCTGTGGTTAAACAGATACTAACTAGAACATGCAATATGGTCACCTCAGAAATATCTTTACGTATTAGAAGGGATGAGCACAACATGAGTAAGTTGAAAAATAAATGTACTTATTAATGCAATCTTCCTTCTGGGTCAACTTGAAATCATAACTATGCCCAAAGTTAACATTTTATTTTTTTTTCTACTCCTATGGGCTTACCCTTTCCATCTGCTGGTGGTGCTCATGAAAAATAGGGTGACTGCAAGTGAAAGAGTTTTCTACTTACTCAGCTAAAGTCATTGAGCATTTATCTATAAAGTGCAAGGGAAAACAATTTTAAAAATCATATAGGTCTCGCCCATGGAATAGATGAATGCTCAATTCCAAAATACCAACTAATTCATAATGAATTACCTTTATCATAGCACTTACATAGCATGTACTAAATTAACTCATTTGGTCCTCATAAAAACCCTAAGAAGCAGATCATCTTACTATCTTCATTTTACTGGTTAGAGAACTGAAGATACAGAGAGGTTTACTAACAGTGCTGAGGGTAACAAAAAAATGTTAGAAACCAAGCAGTCTGGCCCAGAATCCATGCGCTGGTTTCTCTCTCAATACCAAGTGTAATCCTGATTGTTCTAATCCTGATTGTTAGTTGTAATTTAAAGCCATATTTCCATGGTTGGAACATTTGGCACATAATCTTAAGGAACTCTTTTGAAAGTCCTGGGGTTTCATTTTAATAAAATCTTTGCCCTAGAGTAAGGCAGAAATGTGTTCTGAAAAGAAGTATAATCCCTTAATTTTTCACTCATTTACAGTCATTTGAGTTATTTGTAGTTCAGTAAGATTTTTTCTTTGATTAGTCTTTTATCTCAATCCTGGAATGTACATTTTGCCATGATAAATAGGAATCTGGTCAGTCTTGTTAGAAACTCACTAGCTCTAGAGTCAAATGATTTTTAATTCATCACAAAATATTTACAGAGCTTTAGACCTGAGATTTTTAGTTTAATTTATAGCAGTCTTTTGCAGCCCCACTGAATTTTCTACATTAATCTTCAGGGTTAGAAAAGGGTTTATTTGCTGCCTGCTTCAAAGTCATTAAACTTAGTCCCTCCACTTTTGTTGAGAAAAGACTTATGTAAATGCTCCTGGATATTGTTGCAGTGCTTTAAATTGAAAACTGATTTGTGTCAACCATTTTTCTTGTAGGTGTATTACCAAAAACATACATAAGAAAGTGCTAAATTAATCCTTTATATATATATTGGCTAAATTCAAATGATACTCCATGCATCATTGATGCAACATATACATAACTACAAAGGTAAAAAAAAAAGTGCTTACCTAATTTAGCGCTACAGATTGTGATCTTACCTGCAAATATTTACTTTTATTCCCTAAACATTGGTTTTCTTTACTAGCATGATGACATGCATGATGTTTGGGTGCAAGATTTAAAATCTGCAGATTTTCTGCAGGCAGAAATATAAATCTTAATGAAAATGTTATACTGCATAAATATCATGTTGGGAAGCAATTATAAGCCAATGCTTTATATTGGGATGAGAAAGGCATTTATTCATGTTAGATATTTGTGTTTATCTGAAACTATTTGCATACAAAGAAAAGTGACTGCAGAAGCTTATGAGACGTCATCACCTTGGGAGCTGAAGAAATTCTGAAAGTGCTCCACCATATTGCCCTTTGAAATAGAGAACTGTAGCTCAAGCTTTTTAGGTATACCTGAAAGAGAATTAGCTTCTGAGTTCTAAAGTGTGGCAGAATTTATTTTCTTCTTAGATCCTGGGCTATTTTCAGATGACAGATACACAGATTTCAAAACAACGAATATACCTGGGACAGTGATTTGTATCAAGTTGAGGGAATAATATAAGACATATAAACCAAATAACATTTGTATTGGAATTTTGGATTACCAGGGAATTATATTAAGTACACACAATTATATATGGCTGTTTACAGACTGAGTAGCTGGAGCAAAGCACTGTTATATTTATTATAGAATTTTTTGAAAGGAGAACATTCATATTCTATGCAAAACCATGGCAATCATTGCAGTTGCTGAATAGATAATAAAAGGGTTGATTCCAACAGTTTTTGAACATAGTTCAGTACAACAGGAGCAAGAACATGGGGATTCTTTTATAGGATTTTTTTCCCTCATAGAAATAAGGCTGAAATGGGTGTTCTGATAAAAGATAACTTCCTATTTCTAAAAATACAAAGTAGGTTTATACACAAACAAAATGGTATTGTTCAATGCACTCATTAGTAAGCATAATCATAAACTTCATAAGTGAGCCAGCAACTTCGTCTATTGCTTAAGATTTAGATATGAATGTAAATATATTTAAATTTGTTTGGGGCACCTGGGTGTCTAAACTGGGCATTCAACTCTTGGTTTTGGCTCATGTCATGATCTTGCAGTTCATAAGTTTGAGCCCTGTGTCAGGGCGCTGACAGTGCAGAGCCTGCTTGGGATTGTCTCTCTCCCTCTCTCTCTGCCCCATCCCTACTCATGCTCTCTCTCTCTCTGTCAAAATAAAATGAATGAATGAATGAATGAATGAATAAGTAAGTAAATACACTTTAAAAGTAAATAAATTTAGTTGTATAAGATTGTATATGAAAATCATGTGTGAAGAAAGATGAATAAACTTAAACATTAAGAAGAAGCACTGTCTTAACATATCTATATGTTCTGGTGTCATGCTGATTTTTTTGGACTTCTCTGAGCCTCACTGTGTCTGGTAAAATAGTAATTGGAAATTCTTGCTAAGGAGGTGACAAATATTTTTAAAGATATATTAATATCTAGACTATTTTACCTCAAGTAAGTTTCCCTTAGTTTTTCTCCATCACCCTAATCTATGCATCGGTCTGCTCTTTCAGAGTGGAAAAATACAAATGCCAAAGTGGCACTTTGAACATGTGTGTCAGTAAGGAAAAATATTGTAAGTTCCTGAGCAACTTTTTATAGTCCCAGAAGTTCTCAGGGTCTCTTCCTATCTACGACAACCATCAGTCATCCCCTGTGGACAGGTATTATGGTCTGTGCACCCTCAACATTAGGTCCCCTAAATTTGCTTTGATGAATAGGATGGCGTGTACACTCAGGAATTAGAGAGTAATTGTGTAATCTTTGTGTTAGATCACTGGAAAATTGACTAATAATTCTCACCTTGACGGAACTTCTGAAAGTTAAAATAATTGTCAACAATGCAGACTTTGATTTCCTAACTAGGACAGAAGCAGAGTCTTGCAAGTTTCTTCTCAGGTGTTCTACAAGGATACACAGCTATATTTTTATCTCTCAAAGAAGATAAAACACTGTAGGAAGAGAATCCCAAACCTCTTTTTCCTGACATAACAGACATAGACTTCATCTTAAAAATCATGGAATCTCAGGAACCCTCCTTCTTGTCCAGAGAACACTCTGTCACATCACATCTGTGCAGAATAAGTTCTACAAACAGATATTCCCTAAGCCAATGGTGTTAGGACTTACTGGATGTTAAAGACGATTTAAAAAAAAAAAAATAAAAATAAAGCTGCCAACACAATTATATCATGGCCTGATACATTTATCCATTGGATGCTTATCCAACAGGGCCTTGCCATCCTCCCTTTACTGAAGATATAAACTGAGGGGCTGTTACAGTCCTAGAATGACTAGTTTTACTAAGTCTTATTCCCTCTCTTTTCTGTGATGGATAGACTATAAGTAATACATAAGATACATGATGCAGTGGTGTTTTTGAAAATATCCTATATTTCCGTCTGAAATTCAGATCAACAACCACTCTCAGATGTAAATAATTTGCTTCTGTAAATTACAATGATTTAACATGCAAGAGAATGTCACAGCTTTCAATCTGGAAAGCATTTTAAGTAGTACTTAGCACAAGCTCCTTGCCCCAGTATGGACCTTGATGTCTACAACCATTAGGTATCTTGTCTGAGTTCACAGAAGTGGAGGCAGGACAGATCTCCGTAAGTCCCCTGCAGATCTCTCCACTTCATTTCCAACACAATGCCATTAATAAAAATAGTCACATGAAAACAATTTATCTTTGCCTATTCTGTGGGTACCTATTCATAACATATAGACTCCTATTTAAAATGTAAGAGAAATATATTATTTACATATTGTACTTGAGTATGAGTGAATACTAGAGTTGAAAATGAGACTCACCCCCATTACAAATGTCTACAAATGTTACTTTACATGAACAGACATGTTCAGCAATCTATTAAATATGATTAAAAAATATGAGTCTTTTGTAAGAAAATAAGAATGAAGATGGGCACATTTTGTAGAGAGGATTCTAAAGAGTGAGCTGATTAAAACCTGTATCAGAACCATTTGAGGTTCTCATTAAAATGCAAATTCCTCAGCCCTGAACTAGAGTACTGAATCAGAATTTCTAGCAGAGGGAACATCAATTATATATTTTATTATAAGTTGTAGGTAATAATTGGGTTCAGAAAAATTGAGAATCAGATGTTTAAGGCTTATACAACTACATAAGGATTATTAGAGACAATTCTTGACATTTCTCATGCTTCACAGAAAATAAATTTGTTCCCTTGATTTTTATATATTTTCCTTGAATGCATGTAAAGCCTTCTAAGTTACAACCTCCAACCCACTGTAACTCTATGGGGAGAACTCCAAAGAGTTAATTAATTCTCATGGTTTTGAGGTTAAATCTGACTTTATTACACTCTTTTAAGAACTGTATTGCACAAGTATGTGCATTTATATCCTTGTTGGGTAACATCTTTATTAATCAAACAGCTCTAATTTATTGAAGCAAATGCTTAGTAACCAGTCATTAATTTGTGGTACCATTGTGGTTTTCTCCAGGGAATCCTTTGACTGATGGGCTGGGATGAGAGAGCCCAGATCTGCAGTATGGAGTTCTGCACAAGAAGTATAAAGTGTACTGAATCTGGCTGCTCAGAAAAGCAGCTGCATCTATAGCATCATTTCACCAGGAATCATGAACAAAAGCAAAAACTATAGAAACATAGCATATATTATATATTTGCATCATTATGAATAGGTTCTAGCTTACTTATCCCTTTTGATTTTTTCAGTAATCATGTGCTTTTAAATGGATGACAAAATAGAGCATCGCAGAGAGAAAGTTGTTTACCAGATGTTTTGTATATTATACATAAAAGGTATGGTTTTTCCCCATTTGTTTATTCATTCATTTTTTTTTCTGCTGGGTAACAAACCCAAAGTAAGGAAAGATACACTCTTTATCCTTAAGCAGCTTCAAATAGAAAGATAGAGACAATGTCAGTGTAGTTTTATAAATGTTTGGATGTGGTAAGTAGAGTCTGCTACGGGTGCATATAATAGATACCTAACTCATCTTCAGGGCACTGCAGGGGGATGCCTGAAGGAGAAGATACTTACATGGGCAAATTAAAGAGTAACAGTTAGCCTGGTTAAAAAAAAAAAAGTGGGAAAGATGAAGTTAGGGTATTCCAGGTGGAGGGAACACTGTATGTTCATTACGGGCTAGATGGAGAGGTGGAGAAAACCGTGAATCAGATCATTAAGGATCCTGCACATGAGGTTGAGAAATTTGATTTCAATCTGTTAGTGGGCACAAAACATTGACGATATTCCGTTCACATTTTGGAACGATCCCTGTGAATATGGAAAAGGGATTGGAAAGGAGCAGAAGTGAAAGCAATGTGACCAGTTTGAGGGCTTAAAAAATAACTCAAATCTAGGTAGGGACAGTGGAGCTACAGATGAAAGATAGGTTGAACATATAGAAAGGGAGTAGAATTGAAAGGGTTTAGTGATAGATATGGGTGACAGGGAAATAAAGAGTACAGAATGGTATCTCATATGCTGGGTGATTAAGTGAACGGCTTTGCAATCTGAGATAGGAAATACAAGAGGAAAGGCTTTCAGGGTAAGAAAAAAAATCCTTTGCTACTACAATATTTTTCTTCTAAATTATTCTTGAACTTTCTATGAGCATATTCTTCCTAACTCGACAGGCACTCTTTTTATTTCTTTATCACACCACGTATATCCTTTTAGAATAATGTTCAACTTTTAAGAGACAGCATTTTCTTAGGAAAAAGAATAGTGTAACATGCTTTGGTTACTAGGGAAAATAGTTATATGGAGCCTCCTAACAGATATACCAGGATTCTATTTTAGAAGAAACACTAATTAGAACCTCTAATTATGGTAAACAATGAGTGGCTTGGTCAGGGTCTAAGATAAACCAAGAATATAAAAATTTCATATTGTTTGACATTTGAAATTCAAATTTGTTTGTACTGCAGATAGTTGAAGGTTTTTCCTGAACGTTATTATAGCTTTCAAATAACTCTATACAGAGATACTTTATCTCATAGAATTTATTAATGGCATATAGTATCTTTCATTATCTCCTAGTAATTCAACATATTTACTTTTGTTTACCAAATCCTTTCGACTGTGTACATATTTGCTCATTACTGATCTTTAGAGTGAAGTGTAGTTCAAGGTATTAATAAGTACGTTTACTAAAATACACTGAGTTTTATTTTATGCAATTATCTTAGTTTGCAGCACTTTTTTTTTTTTATGTCTCAAATGGTGGCAAAATTGTCTTTTAAAAGACTTTCATTTTGGGAAAGCAGCTCACCCTTTCTGGGTCTGTTTCCTCATCTGTCAAATAAAGATGGGACTAGTTCTACTTTATAGTGTTGGTTTGAGGGTAAGTTTTTATAAATGTTTAGAACAGTGTCTGATACAGTATATATAAGTAATTATGAATCTTCACCCTCTCCACCTTCTCTTAAATGCCTTAAATCCAATCTTCCAATTTTATTGTGTTTCCTGTTCACTCTTCCTTTTGTCCATCTTCACTTCTACTGCTGTCCTTGAGAAAAAGGATTTGGTGGCTTTTACCTCTTTATTTGTGGTGCTCTACCCATTGTAGCCTCTCAGTCACTATTAAGTATTAACTAAGTTAATGCATCCATGTTGTAAAATCTGACTCTGAACAGGGAGCCCCAAAACTCTTTTTGTCAGTCACTGGACTGTTTGTATATCCTCTTAAAGGAATTGCTTAGAAAGATTGATCATTTGGACAAAAGCACATTGGTGTATTTGTTAATCAGTCCTACTGTTTGTAAAACTGCTATGATGCCACAGTACTAATGGCCAGTTCACCATTAGTTGAACATTTTGCTCCCTATTTCTGTGGCATTGGGCAAGTCATATAAAATTTCTCCTGAGTTCCATTTTCTTTTCCTTTAAAATTAGTAATTTGGACTAGAATTTTCTTAATGATCAAATCAAAAAACATTTATGATTTCAGTAGATTTGAGCAATTATTCAATATTGAAATATGACATTGAGAAAAATACATGATGTAGAAAATTTCAGGAAGGGGGATATTAAACTAATGACCTTAATTTCTCAGCCTGTTGCTCAGTTCAATGAGACAGACTGGTAGACAGGATTTTCTAAGGCAGTTTTTAAATTTAATTCTGCAAGATCTCCCCTGTCTTAGCATTCATTTGCATCTCTTTCAAACACCAAACCCTTCTCTCCAAAAAAAGTGCAGAAGATTTTAGCTTAAGCTGGTTACCACATTAAAGTTTTGACCTTGAGCCCAGAAAGGGCTCTATGGAAACTGAATCCCTATCATTTAAGATTATATTGGCTCTTAAAAAATGACTAGTTCCAATATTTTATTGTCACTTTTCTCCCTGATTATTTGATTGGAGGCTTTTCAAAAGGCAAAATATTTTAAATCAAATTTGATTCATCATTCCACTTCAAGTAGCAAGTCTTTTAAATGTAGTCTTTAAAAACTACTGAATACCTAAAATTTCTTCTGCTGATTAATCTATGACAAGCTTTTTGTGTAGTAAAAATGGACTGCAAAAATGGTTTCTGGGAGCTGGGAAAAAGGTTTTTCTGGGGAAGCCAGCAGTGTTTATATCAATGTTGAATTATTTATGAGTCAGTCACATTAATGCTAAATTTTAACTGAGAACAACCTAATAATTTTGCCCCACATGCACTGCTTGCTTAAAATTATTATTTTATGAAAGACAGTCATGTTATGATTTCAGTAGAGAAATAAGAAAGTCATTCTAGTTCTATCATGGTCCATAGAAAGTTGCTTTGAATGCAACATTAAATCATCAATTTAACGTGAGTGTTGTCCTTCATCTGAGAACTTTCTGTTCCAAAGGACTGCGGATATTTCACAATGCGTCCTGAGGGGATCAGAGTTACCATTTAGTAAGGCCTTGATTAATCATCTGATGGCTATCACTAGGAATTAATTTGTGAACTCATATTTTGATGTGAAAGATGAACATATCGGTTTCAAAAAGCCCACTTAAATGGAGCCAAGAGCTGATGTAGGGCACCTCAACTGCGTCATGAACCAGACTGCATGGAGAGCTCTAAAACACAAGCAATATCACAGGAATAATTTTCCAATTGAGTCTCAGATTCAAACATACTGCCCCGCTTTCCCCTGAATAGACTTTTTGTTCCTATCCGACCGTTTGCCTAAATGTTTTCATTAAGAAAATATTGTCATAACTAGATAGATAATAAAAGAATGGTACCCTTTAGAATAAATCTTTAAGGGTGGTAGCTAATATTTAGCTCTGAGTCCCTGGTCTTCCCCTATCTACTTAGATGATCTTGAGAAGATGCTGTAGTCTGCCTAAGCCTTTGTGCTCTCAGCTGAATAATGGGAGAACTTGATTATTCTTCATCACTGCTTACCACTTGGAATTGTTTGCCAGATCAGATGTGAGAGGATATGTGCAGGATGCCTGGTAGCCAGCTAATTCTAGTTATTATCATTAGTAGTAGTACTAGTATGGTTTTAATCACGGAATTGAATCTAGCAATATCGGAAAATATGTAATTTTGCTAATGGTAGCACTATGGCTATCATTTAATCAAGGACTAAAGTTATGCAATTAAGGCTAAAGATGTTCTCATGAAAGGTGACTCAATTTCTGAAAAATATATTAACATTTACAGTTTTAACCAATATTTATGTCTACATGTCAGTAATGCAAAAAAATGTATTTACTCTGTGAATTCTGGCTATCTTACTTATCAATCATTCATCTATTCAGAGAATTTATAAACCAAAGGGTCTTGGCATGACGATTTGGACTACATACCTCCTTCTACCCTATTGTGCCCTGATGGATATAATGACTTTCTAGATATTTGCATTTGTTCCTCACCAGACTAGGCTGAGTCTACATAGACAAAAAGAATAGATATTTCAAGGGAACAAATATAAAAAATAGGAATTTAAGATCCAAATTATCCTGCAAATAAAGGATAAATTCATCAGCTCATCACTTGAAAAGCTCAGGGAACAGCTGACTCAATCTGTTTCACCATAGGACACAGACCATTATTTTCAATGAAAGCATCATTCAAGTGAAGATATTATAAGAAACAGAGCGGCTAATTAGTTGCTCACATATATCCTACAGATCCCATTTAGTTCTTCCCAGAATCCCAAGCTATGCTCAGATAAAATCAATTTAATTCTGAGCTAAAAAGAAGGTGTTAATGTCCCCCCTCTATCTCTGAGGGCGAACAGTTAGGAGGAGGGTGTGTCTGTGTAGGAGGAATAGGTTTCTAGAGTTGTTAATGTCACCAAGTATGCTATAATTTAAGGGTGTGATGGTTGTCCTTCTCGCACTGTCTTATCCCAATACCTATGATTGTGATGCCCCTCCTTTTGTGATTCATCAGGGCCATTTATATTCTCTCCCTTGCACAGTTTTCTAGTTACTTTCATTATTTAGGGCTGGAATGAAATCTTACCTTATGAGAATAAGATCATAATTTTTTGGAGATGTACCCTTTTGTTGAGTTCTAACCTATACAAAAAAAAATTAAATATGCTATGAAAATCTATGTGATAATTTTCTAAAGGCCTCTGGATATTTTGCAGAGTTACGAAAAGAAAATTAATAATAAAGGCATCGGGGGAAACATTAGTAAAAATTTAAGAGGCCTGTATTGTTAATTATCTCAGCCAGTTCGCAGGAAGTTAGCCAATTAAGGCAATTGTGAATATTCAAATCTTCTATTTCTTCAGTAGTTTGGTACTTGAAAACCACAATACAAGAAAGATTCTTTTTTAATTGCTCATTATTTCTTAGGCATCTCTACAACTGCCACAAAACTAGGATTAAGTTGGGCATTGATATGAAATTTAATGCAAAGGATTTTTACTGAGCACTTATTAAGTGTATTAATATTCATTAAGTGAAATTCAGGAACAATAGAAAACAAAATCCCGAGCCTCTATGCAAATCAACTAAAAATATGGATATGCTTTAGTAGGAAAGCTGGAAGTATGTTATTAGTATAGTAAGTAGGTTATTAGTCATAAAAATGTAGAAAAATTGTAGCAAAAATGTAGGTGTTGAGAAGTTAGGTGGCACTCCTTGGAAAAGATGGACTTTGTGCTGGAAGAGGGAAATAAAGGAATATTTCAGGTGGGCCCAACAGCATGATTAAAGGCATGGAAGAGAATCTGAGATATTACTTATACAGATTGTTTTCCACCACCATTTAATATGTTTTAAAGATATGTGTATACAATTTTTTTAAACTGACACAAAATATTCTGGAAAGTATTTCTCATTGGTAGGGAGCAAGTGATACGTTATCGTACATAGGAAAAATGAAACGCCAGGAGCCAGATGGCAAGATTCAGAAATGAAAGTCTGGATTACAAACCTCAAGAGGTGGGACCCTTTAGAGATTAACACGCTAGTTGTTTCAACAATGTGTATGGTGACCCTTGTAAAATGTTAGTGCAAAATCTTCACCTGGGATTAAGGTAATAGAGAGATCCCTACCCAAGTCACTCTGCGCTATGCAATGTTAATATGTCACAAATTCTTGACAGTGATTTATATTACATGTCTATTATACAGGTAAATCTGTTTTATTAATATTGTAAGTCTAGGTCGTTTGCCAGCACATATTTTTTCAGGTAATACTGTTTCTCTGTGCATGTGTGCAATAAATCTTCTCTCTTCCAAATCTGTGCTTTAGTAGCAAGTCCTCATTCTGCATCCCAATAAAATGAAATGTCATAGTGAATAAAGCACTGTAGCTACATTTCTGATGAGATCCTAAAAGAACATGCTAGAAAAAAAAAAAAAACACACTTTGAAATAGTGATGAAAAAGAAGCAAATTTCCAGCTAGCAATCTGTCTGTTCTAAGGGGAGAAGCTTCAATGTGTAAACAGTGTCCACACAGTGGGACCTCTGTGCTCCCCTTGAGCAGACTTCTGTGCTCCTTGAGGAGAGGATCTTCATTCTTTCTCTTCTTCTTTCTAATAATACATACAGACTAGCTGGGTCACCTTAATCTGAAATCAGAAAATCTCTGTATATGCACTCTGGGCAGTCTGGCTTGCAGTTGATATAAAGACTATTCACTGTGAAGAAGATTCCTTCTCAATGGCTCACCAGAAGAATTTATCCATGTTAGTATTCTTTATAGCCTTCACTTTTGAAGCCTTGAGGGATAGGAAGACAACAGTGTTGGAGGTATTCTTTTTTTGTCATTGTTTCCCAGTTAATATCAATCTTTTTTTCTTTTAATTCTTTTAATGTTAACTTATCTTTGAGGGAGACAGAGCATGAGCTGGAGAGGGGCAGAGAGCAAAGGAGACACAGAATCCAAAGCAAGCTCCAGGCTCTGAGTTGTCAGCACAGAGCCCGACTTGGGGCTCGAACTCATGAACCGTGAGATCATGACCTGAGCTAAAGCAGAATGCTTAACCTCAGACTGAGCCACTCAGGCACTCCTATCAACCTTTTTAGAAGCAGGTTCAAGATGATGGTATAAAAGAGTTTGTATATGTAATGAACACTCTACTGTACTCATGTGCCAATGAGTTTGCCTTTAATTCCCAAATTGCTGAAGAGCCAGTAATTTCTAATACTGTTCTCAGTTTTAAACTCCCCCTTGTTTAAGCATCAAGAACTACAATCCTTTAATACCAACAATTATAGTATATTTAATGCATTTTAAGCTATGTTCTTTGAATCATTTAGGTCCGTAAGGGAAAGCATCTCTGAATTTTGTTTTTATGGGCATACTGAGTTAGCAACTATGTACTGTACTAAAGCCAGCAAATTTTTTTGGTGGATCTGCTCATATTCAGGGATATTAAGCAACTCAATTGGAAACTTAATCTGACTTAAATGTTCCCTGAAATAAGTCATTACCTTCACATTTGGTTTACACTGTATACCTGTTTAAGTATATCTTTAAATTACATTTCTTTGGAACCACATAAAGACTTCTTTACGCCAAGATTTTAATCTCTACAGTTATATGACACTAAATCCTGGGCAAACAGCTGGATTTTGTAGGGAGCTCTCTGTCTTGAATTTGTAACAAGTTGGTCTGACAGGTCTGATTTTCATGGAGACTTTGCCAATCATTTTACTTTTTATCAAGAAAGTACAAAAGAGGAAAAAAATCGTATGCCTATGTTTGCTCCTCAATTTGAAAATGATGGCCTAAATGAGGAATTATTCATTATTACCGTCACCCCAACCTCAAATTCTCCCCTAGTTTACAGTTTGTAAAAATCGATACAGGAGTAGGGGATGGCATCACAAGCCACTAGGGGTCAGCAGACACCAAGAATGTTTGTCATCATTGTCACTGTGAGGGAATCAGAAGATAAAGGACCTACAGATATCCCAGTGGGTGCCATACATACCCTTCCCTGGTACACACTTCCATTTTAATTCAGATTATAATGAAAGAAAAGTACCATGCATCTTTATGTGGGATCTGTCAAAACTTTGTAGATTCTCAATGTTCCATCCTTTGTTTCACTGCCTTTGAGTATGTAAATGAATAAATGGAGGAAGACAATTAGAAGAAATCAGGAAAGCCAGGCAACTGCAAAAAAAGAAAGGCGGAACGTAGAAGCACAGCTAGCTACGTTTATTCGTGTCTAACTCCAAAGATCTGTGGGATCTTCTTTCTGTAATCCAGAGGATCTCAATGTGTGGTACTAGGACACCAAGCATCAGCATCCCCTGGGAAGGTAAGAAATGTAAATTCTTGGCATCACCCCAGAAGCACTAAACCAAAGACTCTGGGACTAAACACTGGAAATCTGTGACGAACGAGACCTCCAAGTGATGCTGATGCTAGTTACTGTTCAAGAACCACGACTCGAACTTGTAAGTTGAGATGATATAACCAGCAGGAAGGACATAATTGTATTTACTTCAAAAGATCTAATTGAGTGGATTCTTTTAACTATTATGTGAGTGACTGCCTCTTCAATCCTAAGTGACTCTTTACTATGTGATATGTACTTGTGGGCAAGACGATCTTTGAATTATTTCCAGTTCAGCTGGAAAGTAGGCTAACCCTGTTGGAAGCAATAACAAAACACTAGTCATTCCCACATGAAGCACATTAAATGTAAAGGCCCATGAGGATGTGAGCTGCTTATCAAGGTCAGTAAGTCACAGGATGAGATGGTCCCAGAAGACCTCCAGCTTTTGCCTAAGAAGTCTGCTTAATAATTTTTTTCTTGAGGGAAGAACAGAAAAATTAGCAATGTCCGGGATGGGATCCCCAACTCACACCTGTCTCTGTACCAGATGATGCAGGCATAAAAAGCTGCCAGACTCTCCTTTTCTCCTGTATTTAATTCCAGCTCATCTCTTTAAAATCTCACTTTGGCCAGTAAATACCATGAGAATCATTTTCCTTTGCCCAGTGATCTAATCTCTGTGCTCGCAGGTTGGCCTAAAATCATCCCCAACAGATGCAGGCCATTTCTCTATTTAGAGATGGATCAAGATGATAATTTATCAACCTCATCATTAGCAGCTGTAGCAGCAGGAATGGCATACTGAATAACCAGTATGCGGAATGTTTTGTATAAGTGCAGGAGCCAAAAATCTAGGGACCGACAATGGAGTTGTAAAAACAAAATAGCACTTAAAAAAATTTACAGACAATGGTGTAACATGTGCAAAGGAATGGTAAATGGCAGGAATAGGTGGTATGAAATTTTAAGAAGTGTGGATTTTAGCAATTTTCTCCCACCATTAGTTATTCCTTCACAGCCAATACATAAACGAACTGCCCATTGTCTTAATCCAATAGAAAGTCACTTCTGTGAATTATTTTGGTCCAGTATAATAGGAATTTTAATACACTCGAATCTCACTGTAATTTACGTATATGCTATTTTAAGAAAACATTCCATTCTAGGATTTGCATATCCTTATAGGAAACTTTAATTTCTCTTGCAGGTGGGCAGTTATTTTAGTCTATAAAAGTCTATTTGCCATTTGGTTTCTTGTATCCTGTGTCTTGATCCCTGAAGAAGGTAGATGGTAATGCAATATAACCAGTACTAGCATTCTGTCTCTGGCTATCCATTATCTACCAGGAAGTGCTATAATTTGAGAGGCTACTTGAGCACAGGGCTTTTGTGTCATTCACCTTCATTTCTTCAGTATCTGAGAGCACAGTGAGTTTCTGGCTCAGAGTAATCCATGAATATAAGATGAATGAATGGGTCCACAGATTATGTGCAATGGCTATCATACATCACTATCCTTTTTTAGAGTAGACGCAGTGTGATAGGAGGAAAAGTAAGAATGCCTTTAAAATTCTGGATTTCTTATGGTTTAGCTAATGAGGAATCATGTGGCTTTTAAAAGAATATTCTGTGGCAAATTTTTTTCAGCAATTTTTTTTTAAGTGTGAAAGAAAGCTAACTTTCAATAAAACAAATGTGATTTCATGTCCTTCTGTGTACTGAGAAAATGTGATGAGCTCTATCCAGTGAAAAACCCTGACTTACAGGTACAGTGTTATCACCAGATAGAAATGCAATTTCAAATTTTCTCCACAGAAATTTTTACTCCAGCTGAGGGGTAGCTACAAGAGCCCCCTTCTTTCTTCCTAATTCATTCACTCACCTTTCTATCTCCAATACTGAATACAGTGCCTGGCACAGGAAGGTACCTAATAACTAACTATTGATGAGCGAGTAAATATATATGAACAAATAAAGGAAACTCAGGAGGTATGTGCCCATGTATCGAATGTTTTAACTACTAGGGTCTCTCAGGGATCTGCTTTTAATAGATAAGAATGATTTATAATTATGTAGTAATTTATTTTAGCAGAAATTTTTTGTATGCTTACAGACAGTGAGAATAATTTTTCTTAAATTGTTCTAATATTTTCAAGTAGCAATCTGTTCCCTTTCTTTCCTACAGTCCATCTTTTCAAAATAGAATGAAGAAGAACTCCATTAGAGTTCTAAAAGTTTATTAAAAATTCTGAAGGAATAGAAGAGACACTCACAAGCTCTCATCATACTTAAATGTTGTTTGACGTTTTTCAATTTTTAGTTCTCTACAATAAATAATTACAAATTCTCTTTATTCCTTGCTCCTCTTTCCTTGTGAGTTTCCAATATCACACACTCCTCTTCTCAGGGCTGGCCGACCCTGTGCTGATCATAACACTCCTATTTAATTTTTTAAAATGAGGCATTTTCATTTGAGAACTGCAATGTAAAGTTTTCCTTTCCACCTCCATTCATGTGTTTATTTGACCAGGAAAGTCCATATGAAGGTGACTTATTACTCTGCCTCTTTCCTCAAAATTTGTTCTCAAACTGATGGGAAGATTCCACAAACATCAAGGCAAATTGTTCTTACTCTAGAGACAGGGAGTTAAGGCATGTTTTATCCTGAAAGGGCTCCCTGGGGACCTTGAAGAGCATGTGTGAATACAAACAGCACGAGCTTCCTGCAGTTGACTACAAAGTGCCAGGTTGCAAAACCATTTCCTGTTTCTTAACATAAAATGGAATCAGGTACAGTTAAGTACCATTTGGAAATTCTGCAGATATATCAGCCCACAATAAGATTTGATCAACTGAGTATTATTAGCTCTGTGTCTTTCATTTGGCCACATCTTGTGATTCTCCCTGTTTTAAGTAAAACATGAAATAGACTATGGGGCAATTCTAACCATATCATTCTGATCACTGGGCTATGAGATAATGATCTCTGGTCAACATGTCATTGAATCCTGTGTTACCTCATTTACCCCCCATTTGTAAAATGGGAATGATAATTCTATTTCCTGTATGTCTTGCTAAATCATCTTGATAAATACTTTGCTTTTTAAGGGTATTTAAATTTTAAAAAAGAGAGAAAATGAATTCCAATTTTAGTACCTCCCTACCCAAAGGCAACAGTGCAAGCAGAAGCAGTGAGTGCTGTGTATGGGGGCCCCTGTGCAGACCTCAATTCCCTCCGAGAGGCAGATTCTGACTCCAGCTATGTGTGAGATTGGCTCTGCACTCAGGGGAGATTGCTAAATTATCCGTGCTTTGATCTATTCCTCCCAACTAGCCTTTATTGTCTTTATACTCTTTATTATAATCGCTTTTGATATGGCTAGCTTCATTTTGTTTTGCCAATACTATATGGGGAAAAAAACCCACACCTGACAGTAGGACAAATGATGTGACACTTAGAATAGCTGAGGTTAAGAAAAGAATTCTCTCCAAAGGAAAATATTTCCCCCACACGCGGCCTGAGAAGATGATATTTGCACTACTTCATGGAGTACTTGTTCAGGCAACTCCCATTAATGATAATGGGAGCTAATCGGTGAAAGAATAAACACCTTATAACACATTACATTTAAAACTCAGCATGAACCGAAAAACAGCTATTTTACTCAGTTAGCAGGATGGATGCTTTTAGAGTAAAGGGAAAACCTGCTGTTGGGTTCACAATTCCTCTAGGTATAAAGGAAAGAAATTATTTTAAATGTTATTTGTATCTGTAACCCACTACAGCGCTCCAGCTATAATTTGCAGCAACATGTCAGTTAAGTAATAACTGATACACTATAACGCCTTTAATCAACACGCAAACACCAAGTGTGCAAAGGCTGACGCCGCGGCGGGAGCATGCCATTCCTGAGAGAAAATGACTCTATTCTCCATCTCTCTGCTTTCTCTTGCTCCCTTTTCCCATTTAACATTTCTCCACATCTCACTGTGTCTTCAATAGAAAACGGCTAATTTCTGTAAATCGTGACTGATCTGTAGAAGACAGACTCATGTTTTATTCAATGAGATACCAGGATAGAGTTTCCCTTTAAAATGGTGTCTGTTCTGATTTCCACCATTTCCCCTTTACGATGTATTATGAGGATGCCCTCCCTTCTGGATCTTCAAGTCAAAAGCTCATGTACTGCTTCTGATTTCACTTCAGAAGAACCACCCCTTGCTCTCTGGCTTTTTTGAACTCTTAATGGATGTCAGGTCAGTTTTTCCTAAGATACTAACCTTGTTAAAGTTCAATGCCTGAAACTGAAGTGCTTCCTTTGAGTCCAAAATCTAGTAAGAAGATCACATAAAAATGCCCAACCAAACAAAAACGGTCATTGGAACAAAATGCTGCCATAGGGTCCATGAACTCAATGCCCTCTTTGGGCAGTCCTCTGCAGTGTGTCCCTCGCTCTCCCTCCTGTCTCGTGCTCAGCATTTCCCTTGCCAGCTTTCTGGTTCCCCCTTTTCCCCTCTTCATCAGCAACATGTAGCCATGGAACTGGTGCTGATACAATCGCTGCTTCTTCCCCAACTTACTGCACCTTAACCTCTGTACCAGAGCACCTTCATCAGACTCTACATCCTTCCTGAGGGGTAGCTACAAGAGCCCCCTTCTTTCTTCCTAATTCATTCACTCAACAAACATTTAATGAGCATGTACTGCTAAGGTACTACTGTGGAACCTTCCTTTCACACTAAGGGCTTTATGAAGGCAAGATGTCCCTTGTGTGACTGAGGAAAAAATCAGTCTCTTTGAGGGACACGGGCTTGCCAAGAGGAGAAAGACAATCTGGAAGGGAAGTAATTTTAGAGGAGTCAGGGCTTGCAGATTCTCCTTATTCAATCCACATGGACACTGAGGACACCGTTTTAAACTAAGGAAAAAATCCTGCTTAGCTCTAGTAGAAGAAAGGAAGAAGAAGGACTCAGCAGTACTTTTAATTAGTTCCTTTAGTTATAGATAAAATTAGCTTCTACCTCCATTCCTTCTCCTCCACCTAACACTGTGATTTGGGCCAGTTTCATTCTGACACAATATAAGGCAGACTATGAAGACATCACAAACGTGGCAGACTTCGACAAAAGTGAGAGCTTGGCTGTTCTGAATGAGTCTCCAGACTCCTTCTATGGTTCCTGAAGTGGGTCTTGATTACCCAGGTAAATGTGCACTCTGTTGGAAATCCTACCAGCTACTTCTTTCAGACAATTCTCTGGAGCGCTCATTTCCTAGCTAGGGAAACATATTTTTTTTTCTTTATAGAACTGAGGCAACTACAAAATTCATTAAGTTTCTTTGGCAGGAATAACTGCTTCAATACACAAATATGGAAACTGAGTCCCCAAGAGTTTAGATCTCTTAGCTGCTGTCGCACAACTTATTTGTGACAGAGTCTGAGACCAAAGCTCTGTCTAAAATACTGTTGCTTTCCTCCATCCTGGAAAAGGCTGTATCTAAAAATCTCTAGGACACATAAAGGTGAACAAAGCTGACTGCCTCACATTCTTAATATATTGCTCAAGTCTCAAGTCAGTGTCAATGTAGCATCAATCATGTGATGACATTCTGTACCACTGACAATACAAATAGCATTCAGGAAGCACCTGTTAGTCCTTTTTGCACTTAAAATTAAATGTAAAAGAACAGCATAATTCTTAGTTGCCTAGAGTTATTTTAAGTAAAGTACTTTTTAAAGATGAGTGAATAATTTATCCACATCCTCAGGCTGATTGTGAAATCCACTTCACCCCTCGATGTACTGGACACTAATAGTAACAACAGAAAGAAAGAGCAGAGGTAACAGAGAGTTCTAATGGCTTCTACAGGACTGCAACAAGCACATCCCTGAGTCTCTGCTTGTCATTTTGCCAGAGCAATAGGGGAAGAAAAAATTCTTTTGCAGTAAGAAATGAAAAGAAAATGGAGGCTCATGGATAACATGACTCACAAAAATCGCCTTCCCTAGAAAGGAAAATTAGAGGCAGAACTTCTTAGGTTAACATTAGAAATGGAGAATGATTTCTTTCAGTCATTTGGTTCTTAGTAAATCTCATGATGCAAGCCCAAGGGATTTGGGCCAAGTAACTCCAAAGCGGGCCAGACTTGATTCATTCACAATTTGCCTCTCTTGGACATTCTAAGACTCATTTTAATTTAACAGAATGAAGACTCAAATATAACTAACTACTGGGGATTCAAATGAATTTCTTGTAACTCCATGTATACTATGTACTTTATTTTCAATTAATTGTTTTGATTAATTGTTTCAATTAATTATGCCAGTGCTTTTAGTTTATAATTACTAAAGGACAGTGATTCTAAGATGGCTGTTAACATTTCTGATTTTGATCACAAAATCCAGATTTCATGAGAAGAATGAGTTAGAAGATAAAGACTGAAAAATATAACTATTATTTTATATTGACTGAGAATCCATAACATGAAAATATGAACAATTAAAATATGATATTTACGCTTAAGAGTACATCATAGATAGCATGAAATACATATTATGCCATTCTAATGTATGGAATAGATAATTTCTCTTAAATGGTAAATATATCTTAAAATCTGTATTGCATTCCTAGCCACATGGACAATTACATTTTGAGCACTCAATGAATTATTTATTGTTCAAGAGTTATCAACCCAACTTCCCCACTCACAATTTGGATTCATTTATAGGAGAAGATATTTTCCAGGAAGCACAAGAATTTAAAAGTAAAGGCCATTAACTTACAGTCAGAAGTTCTGGTGGATTCTAGTTTTGCTTCTCTGACTTAATACTCATATGATTTGGAGAAAAATCACTCAAATGTTTTGAATTTCGGAATTATAATGTCAAAAACAGTAATAGATAGATCTTTCTCTTAACTCACAGGGTCATGAAGAGGACCATGTACAATAATGGATATGAATCACTTTGAAAATTGCATATAATATGATTTCTCTAAAATGGCTATGTAGATCCCTTCTCTGATATTCCAAGAAAGGTGAGTGTTATTGTTGATGTCCTTATTCTATCAATAAATAGAATTTATTTTATCTTCTCCTTTTCAACCCACATACCTTGTTGCATTGACAAGGCTAGAACTGTATTCTGTCTTCTCCTTTTCAACCCCAGACCCTGTTGCATTGACAGAGCTAGAACTGTATTTAATAAGCATGTATTGAGACCCACCAATAAACTTAATTTTCAAAATAGAGAATATCATTACTTTCTTGAATTATTGGGCCCCATTGGAGGCAGAGATAGAGGTCAGATGATCAGCCTTTGATATTTATCTTGTTAAAATATTGGGAGGAAAATCAAACATTCACATTTATTGTGCATAAGCTATTACATATTTTTAACTTTGCATGTTTTCATTTAAATTTCTTGAGCAATCTCTCCTTGTGGACTATGATTTTCCCCCTTTGTTTATTTCTTCGTATATGGTCAGCTCAGAGTCAAGAAGCTAATCCTGGATTCTGAATTCCATGATCTTTGAGGTCTAACAGCTTGCTAAGAAAGGTTTATTTCAAATTTGACTTTTTTTTCTTTTTTCTTTTTGACAAAAATGGTTCCTGAGTGAGAGGTTAGAACATGTTTGTCATTTATTTTCAGGATGATATTTTTCTGTAACTCTTGAGCATTTTTTTTAAACTGCTTTGACAACAATCATTTCTATCTTGTTTTTGAAGTCATGCTTGCTAAACCCTACATTTCATTTCATAGTGTATCAATCTTATATTGGCTGTTGATCTATTATGTGCAAACTGCAGGTACAAAGAGACTCTACACAGCTTATACCTGAAGTGTAATTAGATCAATGAGAAAAATTAAAAGCAGAAAAACAGATTTCTGTCTAAAAGGCTAATTTATTATAGGAATTGTTCTGATTCTTTCCTGTAACAACTTTCAAAGATGACTTGGTACATAGTTTATCTTAAAGAGTAAAGCTTTATGGAATCAGGATAGGATTTTTACTCATGTAATTTACATAATTAAAGTCTTTCTGCAGGTATTCACTCCCCATTTTGTTATTTATGTAAGACCTGTAAAACATAATTTAATACCAAATGTGCAAATAATCTTATATTAGTTGAGGCTCTCTGCTTTTTTCCATGAGACCTGGTTTATCTTCAATGAAGGTAGATTAGGAAAATGGACATCTGCCTTGTTATTTGATTGTACTCATTCTCAGTGCCTAACTACTGCAGCGGTAGAAATGCAGAGACGGATGGGTAGGAGGCAGAAGTAATTTCTGCATATAATGACAGCATGAATCAAGTTACATTTGCAAGACATTTTTCCTTTTGAAGATGTGCTTAGGATTAGAATCTAAACATCTAGTTTACACCTATGGCAACGTTTGGTTGGATATACATGGATACACATGGGAATACATTTATAGAAATATGAAAAGATCTCTAAAACAGGTTGCAAAGCCATGAAGGGACTAATAGTACTGAATATTTTAGGAGGTTTTCTCTAAGTAGAAATTATCTACATTTTCTTATATTCAGGCTTGTTCTTAATTTCAAGGTAACTTAGGAATTCTTAGGAAGGGAATTCTCAGCAAACTTAGACCCAGTTGCTCTTATCATCTCTTATCACTTGACTTCCTAAGATAACCAGATGATTTGGAACTCCTACTTTGTTTAATGGGTTAGCTTTTTCAGTCACTGAGGAATTAAGAAATGAGTCTAAGTCATTGAAAAAGGCTTTTTTTTTTTTTTTTTTTTTTGGTACACATGTAATTCTTCTTAAGGACAGAAATGCAGAAGAGCAAAATCTTTCCTACGGATCTGATCCTGCTATTGTTGAACTGATGTTTTCAGGTGGAGTCATAATTCCTAGATTTTTTTAAGGATCAACCAGTTGTAAAGCTAAGGCTAAGATACCACTGCTAAGTTTAGGTTGATTATAATCCTTCATGAAATCGTTTCCAGAATCTTGTGAATGCTAAACATTTTTTAAATGTTTCCTTAGTTAAATTTCACTTTGGGATAAAACAAATAGGATAGTTTAATGATGATCCTACTTTTTACAATTCCA
Organism: Proteles cristata cristata; assembly: GCA_017311185.1. Taxonomy (NCBI): domain Eukaryota; kingdom Metazoa; phylum Chordata; class Mammalia; order Carnivora; family Hyaenidae; genus Proteles; species Proteles cristata. The sequence goes on along the minus strand of JAESUZ010003804.1, from coordinate 1,399,734 downwards.
TCAGTAAGAAAAACATCAAAGCACACATGTAAAAGCTAAATTACATCATTGCTTCCAATTGTGTGTGAAATAAGGTAGCACCTATATTATACAATGGAATCCAAGCAGGAACCATGTCTTAGAATTCCTGATAATCCTCCCAGCTGTAGGATTACAACATTTCCATATGAATTCTAATCTCTCGTGCTTGTCAAACTCATAATTCAAATTTGTCATGGAGTAGACAGTAATATTTGCTTTCTTGGGAGTGATGTGATCATCACTTCCTTCTTCATACTCTGTCAGTTTCTCTGAATGACTGATCTATTCCAACTACACATATAGCCAGGAAGCTCCTACAAAGTGACCTTTTTTTTTTTTTAGAAAATTATAATTGCCTAAAATGCAGGCATCCATCAGAAGTGGATAAGAGTTGGCTGTGTTCAATAATATCTATCATTCAGAGGGCAAATTGGCTGAGAAAAAAATCCCAAGCTTCTTTGCAAATTAGATGTTCAGAAGGGCAATGCAATATTGACTTAAAAAGAAAGATAATATACAAGGGATAGTCAGATTTTTGAGAATCAATAGGAGTTTCAAATAAAAAAATACATCCTATATGTAAGACAACTATCGTTGACTCTTAAACCTCACTGAATTAGATATAATTTCTACCACAGTAAGACAATGTTACATAGTAGGAAAAAACACATAATAAAAAAAATCAAACCACTTTATTAAAATGCTTATTGAAACACATACCATTACTACTAAAGTACTTAGTATTTTAACACATATTTAGTAGTATTTTAACTACTTGAGCACCTGAACAAGCTACCTCCCCGATCAGAATCTCATTTTTAACTTCATTTTTCTTATCTGTGATATGGCAATGCGATAAAAAATTTTATAAGAGAAGAGTTTGCATCCCGTCCTTTCTCCCTTATCGTCTGAAGCAGAAAGTTGCTAGTCCTTTGCTGAACTGGAAAGGGCTATGTAAGAATGGAACAACTGGAGAAGACAAGGAGAGGCTTGCTCTCCTTGGGAAAACTGAGGGAATCCTGGAGGGTATGAGAGTGGACTGAGTAAGAGACTGTGGAAGCTGCCAGAGAGGGGGGTGGACAGAACCGAGCAAAGCCAGAGGGACTGATGCTGGAACAATAAAGAGCCTGGAAGTTTTGGAGATAGTGTTGCTTAGATTTTTTTAGAAGAATTTTGGTGTGCCTGCCTGGGTAGCTCAGTCAGTTAAGCGACTGACTTCAGCTCAAGTCGTGATCTCGCGGTTCGTGAGTTCGAGCCCCGCCGTGCTGACAGCCAGCTCAGAGCCTAGAGCCTGCTTGGGATTCTGTGTCTCCCTCTCTCTCTGACCCTACCCTACTCATGCTGTCTCTCTCTCTCTCAGAAATAAATAAAACATTTAAAAAATTGGAAGAACTTCTGTGATCCAGTGCATTGGAAATTTCCATATTCTGCACAAAAACTTTGATGAATATCTATACTATTTTTCAATACGTTTTGAGACCAGGATGAGTGGTGTGCATGTATGTGTGTGTGCGTGTGTGTGTGCACGTGCGTGTAAGCTTGTGTATGTTATCTTTTATCAGATGCAAAATAGTCAAAATCGACTTTGTGAAATGCAAGTACGATCAAATGGCCCAGTTAACAGGGATAACCCTTTCTTGCAGGACTGTTATAACAACTAGAATTATTTATTACATTGCCTGACACATTGCAAGTGAGCAATAAATAGTAGCTATTTGCTGACTCCTAATGCAAAGAGTTGTTACAACAGACATCATTTCAGTGTTAGCCATGCTTCCCAAGTCATGTGCTCAGGCTTCCAAATTGTATAGGATGCTATCAATAGATTATTGGAAAGGTAAAGATGTCATTACTATTATGTAGGAATAAATTCCACTGGTTTCTGAAAGGTCAGACACTTATAGGACATATTTTATTAAACAACAATGACAAAAAGGAAACATGCTGAAGTGAAAAGAATAGAACATGGAGGAATGGTTAGGGCATTTCAACTAGAACAATGTTAGCATTAGGTCTAATTCACTAAATGTTGTTGCTGTGATGGAAGTTGGGACTCTTACCAGGGTAATTTTATTATTTTTCTTGTAGTATGCAGAATCAGTACATTGGAAACCCTGTGCTATTTGGGAAGGAATAAAATAAGTAAATTTCTTTTAAGACTGTGTTATCCTAATAACACAACATGATCATTAGCAAAGTGAACAGTGTCAAGTGCTGTGACTGTTTCTCCCAAGCCATTTATAAAACTGATTTTAAAACACTTAAAAGGTGTTGACCCTTGAAAATGAAATAAAATTACCCAGTGAATGGTAAGTGCTCACTGTAATGAATTTGAATTTAATCCAATATATTGATATTGTTGTTTGATGGTAGAGACTGACACTGTCTTTGATTTATTTATTACCTTTCAAAGTGGAGAGCTGAGTCTTGAGGATTTGAAGGTTTGGGATCTATTTCTAGCTCCATTAATTCACCAAGTTGTAATAAGCAAATAATTACCCATGTTCCTGATACTAAAGCATTAAAAATGTATTTAAGAAATAGGTCACAGAAACATTACATCAATCAAATAGATGATTGTAAATGGTATATGTGTTTAAGGCAAACATTATAATGATCTATTCCTTCATCATAAAGAAAGATGCTAAAAAAAGACCTAATGTGACACTGATTATTAAATACTTTGTAATGAATTGTTCTGGATGCATGTGGATTTATTATCAAGTATACACATGTACATACAATTTTGATGATTAATGACATAATATGGTCCATTTCTCTTTCTTCCTGGCCAGAAGAATTATTACACAACATTTATGCAAACCACTAAGGTCAAGATATTCCTCCTGCTCTCACATCATCTGGTTCTTCCAGGCTGTGGCTAAAGACAGCTGGAAATTAAGCAGACTATGACCTGTCTTGGTGGCCACCAAATGAAAGGACTTATATGCTTAAATGATGCAAGCCTCATTCATGAGTGCAGAAAATCCTCTTCCTGACTGAGGATTCTGGAATTTGGTCTTGTAAGCTCTGTGATCTTTCTATCTTGCAAGAGGTACTATTGCAGCTACTTTTGGTGTGGGGAGATGACACATTCCCTACCCTCGCCTATAAGGGAAATTATTCCCATCTCCTCCATCTTCTGAATACATTTTCTCAATCAGTACATCTCTTTCTTAGAAAGTTTCCCCAGTGGCGATTCTGCTGATCAGAGAACAACGAATCTATTCTCTATCAGTGGTAGTCATAGGAACTAGCATTCTCCCCTTCCCCTCCATTTCAGTTGAGAAAAGGATAGAAGTGGAGATACAAGTTTAAACATTTAACAGCACTTTGATGAATACTTTTATGATTTTTGAATCTAATAATTGGTAGCATTCTATATGTCTTTGTTTATTTTACTAGTAATTTTTTTTTTACTATATTTAAAAAAGCATTGGGGGAAAAGACTGAAATAGAGCACAGGCCAGAGTAGAGAGTAGGTAATTGAACAATAATGTTCTAAGTTCTGCCATCCCTTATTATTTAAAAAAAAAATAATTTTCAATAAATTGGAGATGTTACAAAGGAATAGTCAGATCAATTTGAAACTATGATGTTAGTAAATTAGCCATTTTGTTCTTACAAAATATTTTTGAGCTCTGTGGACAGACTAGCCCATTCAGCTATTCCTCAGTGAAAGCTGTTAACTTTTCTGTTCTGGTGAAATGGAACCAGTCCCACTCAGGGAAATCATTCAAGAAAGTCAATATATTCTTTTGATGAATTTGATCATTATTTTGATTGAATTATCTACCACGGTGGTTGAGAATTGCTTAAGTAGATAAGTCATCCTCCTAGAAGGCAGCTTTATTGGGCATAACTTCTTTTGTAGCTGGTCTACTTAAAAAGTGTGTGAAATTTCAGCGTTAGTCTGTATATGAGTATTTATCTAAGTCTTTGGCATCATTCAAATGCCTGAGACTCTAATTAAGAAAAAATGTGAGGCTCTAGGGTGGCTCAGTTGATTAAGTGTCCTACTTTGGCTCAGGTCATAATCTCACGGCTTGTGGGTTCAATCCCCGCATTGAGCTGTGCTGACAGGTGAGGGCCTGGATCCTGCTTCAGATTCTGTGTCTCCCTCTCTCCCTGGCCCTCCCCACTCATTCTGTGTCTCTTTCTCTTTCTCAAAAATAAATAAGCATTAAAAAAGTTAAAAAAAGAAAAATTGTAACATCACTCTTAAATTTTGACATGTTTTAAAAACACAATCAGAACTAATGTTATTAAGAGGTATGACAAATGTTGCTATATATGGCTCTTTTCAAACCAGCTAGAAAATATTTAAGTAATTATATTCAGACATGACACTAAGCCTATATGAAAAATACATCATATATTTCTAGATCTATCAAGGTCTGTACAGCCATATATTAAAATTTTTACAAAAATTTATACAGATAGCTTTAAAAAGACTGATGATTTTGTATCACAAGGTCAGGTTAAATAGCATTTTACTTGCTTTATAACATCTACAACCTACTGCTAAAACATTTTACAAGCACATCTTATTTCTTTTTTTTTTTCTCCTCCTGTTTATTTTTATTTTTTTACAAATAGTTTATTGTCAAATTAGTTTCCACATAACACCCAGTGCTCATCCCCACAAGTGTCCTCCTCCATGCCCATCCCTCCCTCCCTCCCACATCCATCAGTCCTCAGTTTTTGTCAGCATTCAAGAGTCTCTCATGGTTTGGCTCTCTCCCTTTCCCCCACCATTTCCCCCCTTCTTCTCCCCCATGGTCCTCAGTTAAGTTCCTCCTAATCCTCCTATACATGCAAACACGTGATATTTGTCCTTCTCTGCCTGACTTATTTCACTCAGCATAACACCCTCAAGGTCCATCCATGTTGCTACACATGGCCAGATTTCATTGTTTCTCATTGCCATGTAGCATTCCATGGTATAGATAAACCACATCTTCTTGATCCATTCATCTGTTGATGGACACTTAGGCTCTTTCCATGTTTTAGCTATTGTGGAGAGTGCTGCTATGAACATTGGGGTCCATGTGCTCCTATGCATCAGCATTTCTGTATCCCTTGGGTAAATTCCTAGCACAAGCACATCTTATTTCATTTGATGTCCTAGCTGTTTCATTTTTTAATTCTCATCCTGCCTGGTTCACCATGGTGAAGTCTTGCCCTTCTTGTAGAAGAAAATTTTCTTCAAGAAAGAAGCAAGAGGGGTGCCTGGGTGGCTTAGTCGGTTAAGCATCCGACTTTCGCTTAGGTCATGATCTCGCGGTTCGTGGGTTTGTGCCCCGCGTCGGGCTCTGTGCTGACTGCCAGCTCAGAGCCTGGACCCTGTTTCAGAGTCTGTGATTTCCTCTCTCTCTGACCCTCCCTTGCTCATGCTGTCTCTCTCTCTCTCTCCTAGAAATAAATAAATCATTAAAAAAAAAAAAAGAAAGAAGCAAGACCCCACCTTTTCTTATTTTCATCTCTCTAGTGTTACATATCATTGAAGTTATGATACTAAGACTTCGTACTTAAAGGGATGTCTAGCTGCTCTAGATATTATCTCAGGTTAGACTTAACAGCCAAAGCTGGTTTGTGTCTCCATCAGTGGGTGCCGTTTTGGGTGATGCTTGAGTCATATCCTCAGGAAATACATGGGGGATGCCACTTAGTGTCTCTAAGAGCCTCGTTTTCCAATCTTCCTTCCATGGTTCTGCTGCCCTGTGCACACTGTTCCTTAGCAAACTGAGAGTGAGCACCGTGCTTTTCTATCAAATGCACTGCAGACACTGATACCCCTGTAAGGAGTCAGCAAGCTGATCATAAGTCCCAAAGCTTTCTTCAGAGATTTCTCTTCAGTGACTTCAGTTCCGTGACTTTGAAAGCTTTTGGCAACCAAATCCAGATAGTTGTCATCAATGTCCCTTAACTCTTAAGGCAAATATGCATATTAACTGAAATAGACAGTGATGCTAGGATTTAATTGCTTCTGAGGAAGAATAAAAATAAAGGTATATGTACATGCATCTGTAATATCTCTAAATTAATAATCTGTTTATTTTACTGTTTGGTAATAATCTCCCCTTTTGTTCTTCCCTATAAGATATATTATGTATTTATTTGTCTACCTACAATGTATAATTAATATACATTATATTAATATATTAATATAAAATGCATAAATAATATATTTAATTATTTTATGTTTAAGAATAATTTAAATGGATGACTACCTTAACTAGTGACCACATTACCTGGAGATTTCTAGCACAAAAATGAATAAAAGACAAGAATCTATGAACTCTAGTTTCTTTTTGATTATCTTTCAGCTATCTCACATACACACACACACACACACGCCTGTACCTACACATAGGTAATTCAGCACTGTAGACCATGCTGCAGGGCCTTTTGGGAATCGTGGACTATCCTTCAGCTGGATCCCTTTATCCTGCTTCAGATAGTACATTCGTTTCTTTCTTATTATCATCAACAAATGACACAGTATAACTTTAAAATGTTTGCTCAATTTGTCCAAATATTAACACAAATATTCTGCTGGAAATTATGAGAGCTAGAAATACAAATAATTTTATGAAAATCCAAAACACTGAGAAAACAATTGTTGTAAATATTACTTTGTGAGAAGTGTGTTAGAACAGTAGGAGTCAGGTGTCCAGGACCTGCTTTGCAGTTAATGTGTGCTCTTAGGTAAGTGATTTAACCCTCTCTGCCTCAGTTTCTTCCTTTGAAGAATGAAGATTTTGTAGCAAGTGAACTCTACATTACCTCCCAGCTCCAAAATAAACTTTACTGGTAATAAAGAACATATCTTTACATGTTGCACAAAACACTCATTAAATAAAAGTTTGTAAGATAGTCTACAATAGTTTTTTTTTTCCAAAAGGAACCAGAAACTATAATGTAACAGTAGAGAGTAAGATAATATTAAACAGTTTTATAACTAAAAGTGTACAAATCAACAGAAGTAAACTTGCATTGTTGAACGATGTATGTCAAATGAGAAAAGCACACAGAATGTGTATATATTGTTATTTGTGAAAGAGAATAATAAGAGAAGTAAATCATACTTTATCTACAGCAGAATAAAGACATCCATAGGATATAGAATAGCCCATAATTCTCCAGAAGATTACTATAATAGTAAGGTTTTATTGGGATTCATCCACTTTCCCTTTTATTTATTGAGACCTGTATTTCAACTGTATTTGTAGCAGTTACAACTGTTTAAAACCAAAGACTATACATAAAACACAATCTTGCCAGAGTGATAGAATGACTTTCTAGAATACATTTTTCTTTAACCAGCATACTTTTCATTTAAAGAATATTACATGCCAAAGATCAAAAGTTATTTCTTTCACCACTCTGTTTGATGTGGTATGTGGATTATTTTTATAAACATTAAGGTATTATTTTATAGTGGACAGTACAAGAGGCCTTTTTAAATTTAAATAACTCTTAGATTTTGATTTAAAATAGATTTAGATTTATAGAAAGTTGCAATGATAGTACAGAGTTCCTATCTACCCCTTACTCAGTTTCTACTATTGTTAACATCCTACATTACTATAATATGCTGTCACAATTAAGAAACCAACATTCGTGGATTGCCATTAACTAAAATCCACACCTTGTTCAGATATAATTAGTTTTCCCCTAATGTCTATTTGATGTTCCAGGATACCACCATACATGTAGTCATCATGTGGCCTTATGCTCCTCTAGGCAGGAGCCCTTTCTCAGATTTACCTTGTTTAGATGACCTTGACAGTTTTGAGGAATATTAACCGAGTACTTAGTAGAGTGTCCCTCAATGTGGGTTTGTCTATTGTTTTTCTTGTGGTTACTGAAGTTAGGGTTTTAGGAAGTAAGACCACAAGGTAAAATGCTCTTCTTATCTCATCATAAAATGGCACATGCTCTCAGTAGGACCTATACTGATGATGTTAACCTTGATCACATGGTTGAAGCAGTGGTTTTCAGGTTTCCCCAAATGTAAAGTTATTCCCCACTTCTGCTCTTCCCATATTCTAGGCCAGATAGATAATAGATCATCAAACACAGCCACACTCAAGGAGTAGGAGTTATATTTCACCTTCTTGTGTAGAGAGTGTCTACATAAATTATTTGGTCATCTTCTGTATAGGAGAGTCATACGATAAACATATAAAATATCCATTTTCCAGGCTACCAGGAAATGCTATAAAACAAAACAAAGATTTATTTTCAAAGTCCGTGAGCTACGGATAACTCGGTGAATCAGGGAGTTGGAGAATTTTTCTTGGCCTTATCATTCCACTTTACTTACTGGGGTAACTGTCCATTCTTTAAACTGGTCACTTTCATTTACTTATTCTGTACCAATTATTATTCATCCAGAGTCATAGTATGTCACTGATATTCAAAGTATTAACTCCTTTTACTTACTGTGGCTAAAAGACCACAAAGAGAGATCTTTGAAAACATTTATATGTCAACATGGAGAGAACCATGAACGGATCCTAGAAAGATGAAGTAAGAGTGGGATCTTGCAGATCCAGTAATCCAATTCACATGACCTATGCTAATTTTCTATAAACCAACATATTTCCCATTAATCTGAGATTAAACATATACATGACTTAGTTTAATAGAAATTATTTTCAAATATTAGTAATAGATTTATGTTAGCTCATATATATGTCCTCATTACTAAGAGCAATACCAAAATTTGTTAAGGACCTCTGTAGGTGGAGCTCTGAGTTAGATGCAGGGTATTTTCCATTTTTAAAACATTATCTCTTACACTTAGGAAACAAAAATTACTGAAATTAAAAACTATGCCAGAAATACTTTGTCAGAGTGTGAGATGAACAATACAGAAAGTGCTATGAGAATCTATGGAAAGAGCAATTTCCAAAAGGTAGGATGATTTCAAAGACCTCCTGGAGGAAATAAAATGTGAGTGGGACCCTGAAGGCTTTGGCTACAGGTAAGAATGTGCACAGTGTCTAAATATCAGAAATAGACCTCTTTGGTTGGAATAGCTTTAAGAAAACAGAGAGGGCAGAAGAATGATTGAAAAGTTAGTGAGTGGAATAGACTTCAGAAGTTTTTTAATTCGAGGTGAAATAAATTGTAAATGGGTTGAGACTAATGGTTTTAAAGATAACTGGGGATTTATTTAATTAATACACTGACATTAACCTTTGCTGATATTAAAATCAGGAATACTTACTGAAAAAATATAAAAGATAGAGAAGTAAAGAGAGTAAAAGCACTTGTCAACTTTCCATCACAGAACTACTAAAAACATTTGCTTTATATCTTCCTAGGGGAGTGTGTGTGCTGTGTGTGTTTATCTATGCTTTCATTCTTCTTAAGACATTACGATAATATCACTATATAGTAGTTTATTCTGTCTTCATTTTATGTTGCTCTGTGAGCATTTTCCTCTGTCATGACTTCTCTAAAATTATTTTGTCTTAAATATGACTTTGGTAAAAGGTATTATTTTTAAATTGGGCATTTTAATTACATTTGTTTATAACTGATACAGTCCATCTTACTTTGTTATCTTGTTTTTTCCTATTTTACTGCTTTCTGTATCATTCTTCCATGAAGCTTTAGTACTTTTAGTTATCTTTTGTTTTGCAGTGAATTAAGAGGAACATATTATTTTTTTAATTTCAGTTGGGGATACTTTCATTTTCTGTAGTTAGTATTTAATCCTGATTTTCTCAAATTGTGTATGTCGCAGTTAACTTGGTGAATATCTTTTAAATTGAAATACAGAATTTTAGAATCAGGATATAACAATTTTAATACTATATCATTGATTTTATTAGAATATTAAAAAAAGCTATTTAGCTTAGGCTTAAGTGATTTTGAGATTTATTGTCTATACTTTAAAACTGGCTTAGCTATAAGCTTATTTATTGATTTATTTCTCTGTGGCCTTGTCACATGTTCACAGGTATTGATACTTGATATTTTTAAGGAATATTGGCATAGATTTAATTTTTAATTTAAAAGAAATAATAATGCTGCATTCAAATCCCAGAGAAAATTTCAGAATATAATTGATATGGTATAATCACTGCATAGATTTAACAAGAATCAACATTTTGCTTGATTTGGTTTTTAGAAATAAAATCTAAAAGTATGACTTAATCCCCACATATCATACATGCATAAAGAGTTCTGTTTGATATGCCTACTGGACAGCAGAGTGGAAGTCAGAGGAGAATTTGAAGCTTGAGGTCTGAACGTTTATGCAATATTTAAAGCCATAAGACTGGATAAGATCACCTAGAGAGTAAGTGTAGATTAAAGAGAGATGAAGCCCAAGGTCAGATAGCTGCAGAACTCCAATATTTTTTGGAAATAGGAAAAATAAAAAAGAATCAGGAAACAAGATTAAAAGAGAAGCTATTCAAATAGAATGAAAACCAGAAAGGTGTTGTGGCATGGAAGCCATGTATAAAAAGTCTTCTGTAAAAGAGGTGGTAATTAACTGTGTCAAAAGGAGCTATCAAATAAGATGGAGCCTGAGAATTGGCTACTCGAGTGAGCAGCCTTGATGTCACCGGTGACCCAGAAAAGAGACCTTTCAGGAGGAATGTGGGCTTGAAAGCCTGACTGTAAAAAAATGTCAAGAAAGAAGGTGATAGAAACAACTCTTTTGACAAGTTTTTTTCATAAAGGTTGACAGCTAGAGAGGAATATTTGATAAAGTGGGTTTTTTTTCCCCTCTAAGGTGGGGGTATTACAGAAAGTGTATATGCTGATGGGAATGATCAATCAGTACAGAAGAAAGATAAAATTAATTACAAGAGCAAGATACTTGAGTGTATGAGAAAGGATGGTATGCCATTTAAATTACAATTAAATCAGGACAGCTCATCCATTAAAGAGAAGTACATGGGTAAAGGTAAAGTGGGTTGGTAGTCTGGATGGTGAAAGAATTAGAAAGTTATCTGATTTTTTAAAAAGTCAGGGTAATCAGCTGAAAGAGGCAGGATGGGGGAGGAGACATTTGAGGTTTGAAGACATAAGAGAAATTATCAAACAGTTATTTGAGTATGAGAGCATGAGTTGACCACAGAATTCTAGTAGGATTTCTGGGCAATGCAGAGTCAAAAATCTGTGGCCATAAATTTAACATCAGTTAGTACCACTGTTAGTTTCCTCCAACTGTGTTCAGGGTTAGATGTAGGCTGGTAGTAGGAGGAGAGCTTGATTTGTAATCTAAGCTGGGGTCTGACAAGTGAGTTTGATAAGGGAAAAAACAGCCAAAGAACATGAAGTATGCAAAGGAATAATAATTATAATGATGAATCATGTAATCTAAGTTATGTAAAAGGGCAGTGACTAAAGTGAAATGGGGTGAGGGATAGTAAAAAAAATGGTAGCATCAATGAATCACAGGTACCTGTGGAATTAATGTTTGAAATTGGCTAGTGGAAGTGAGGTGGAAAGGTAAATAGGTGTTGATCAGACAATGGAATATTTGAAATGGAGATTTTAGAGATGTTGGCTCTGATGATAGGTATTGACCGGCCTGGGTAGACCCTGGGAATGAGTATAGAAGGTGGGATGGAAGACAAGTTAGTTACAAACATGACTAAGTATCTGAGCATTAGATGGAAGACCTTCACGGACTCACCAAGCATGATGAAAAAGTAGAGCAGGTATTAACTTTTCAGAGAGCTGTAGGTGAAAACTAAGTCACCTAGCTAGTACAAACCAGGGTGGTGGATGTAATCATTAGCAACCACATGGTTGGAATAATCTGCTTCAGAAGAGAAAGGAATGAGTTTCTGATAGAAGCCGAAGTAATCAAGAATGCATGACATGGTAGATTTAGTACTGATCACTTCTTAGGAAACAGATAGTCTCCTTTATGAGTCTAGTCTCCAGCAGTTCACAGTGCTGAACACAGTAATGTTGGTCATCCTAGAAGCATAAGGAGTCTGCTCCTCAATGGCTGCTGTGAACTGTATCTGGTCCAAGGAGACAGGCGGGTCATTTAAACTGAGTTTCAACCTGAATTAAACACTGAACGCCTATGCACAAGAAAATGACTGTATTCATTAAAACTGACTATGAAATAATCCTGGTGGTAGGGTGTCTCTTCTCATATTGGGGGTTAGCAGTCTATTTATTTAGGAAAGGCACTTTTGCTACTAGCTTGATTTGCTCTTCGGGATTTTACTGACATAGTTGAAATTTAGCCAAGGTAATAGAGCATTTCAAATTCAACTGGAAGAAAAGCAGCTGGAGGGCTGCCATGAAAAGCTTTCTAGAATAGAAGAGGGTGAAGGTGAAATGGACCAAGTTATATCTGAAACCCTGGCATCTCTTACATTCTAATAATTCAGATTCAGTTTCATCACTGGAAAAGCCACTGGGAGAGTATCTTCCTCAGTTAAACTTAGACACTTGTTTAATGTCAAAACTTAATACATCTGGCGTTATGGGAATCTAAGAGGGACAGGGAAGAAAGGAGACAGGACCTTGGTTTCAAAATGGGCCCACGTACTCCCAGAGAAGCATTCACCACACACATTTGCCCCATGCTACCTTCACTGGAGTTCCATAGTAGTGAAAGCTACCAACAGCCACGGAGCAAAAACATAAAGCAGAAAAGTTTTCCAAATGTTGTTTTCAGGAGACATCAACTCCCAATATCTACCTTTCCTATACTGAATACTGTATTGGTTGCTAGTAAAAAGAAAAATGTAGGAAGTAATTGGTTACAGAGGTTTATAAACAGGTTTGCTAATTTGGAGTTTCCCCAAATGCTATCGCTTTATTCTCTAGTGCACCCCCTAGGTCAATGCATTGAAGTTAAGGGACAGCGACGCTGAGAACAGTGGTCAAACTGGAGTGAGGGTTATCATTAGGTATGACTAGGAAAGAGCTAACTTCAGTATGGAGTTGAAATTTTTTTTTAATTTCTAAAAATTTATGTATTTATTTTGATAGAGTGAATAGGGGAGAAGCAGAGAGAGAGGGAGAGAGAGAATTACAATGCGGAGCTCAAACTCAGAACTGTGAAATCATGAACTGAGCTGAAACCAAGAGTCAGATGCTTAACTGATTTAGCCCCCCAGGTACCCCTGAAGTTGAAAAATGTTGTGATACTAGAACCACGGCTATCAAGAGTATAATCATTTCAGGGAAGTTTGTCTCACCTTTGTGTTTCATTTACTTATTGTGGGTTATCTCTGTAAGTCAGTCAATTTCTGTCCCATGATTTGGAAAGTGCTGGCCAGTCTGTATATATTAAGATGGAGAGAGTCCAAAAATATAGAAAATATTTACTGCTATCTTCACTTAGCTTACTTTTAGATGACAATAATACCTTACACAAAATGAATTAACATTTTTGTTCAAATTGTATATTTAATTAGATTGATTCAAGAACCTCAAACTAGAATAGCTCATTGCTAAGTGACCTTCTAAAATGTCATTAATTTAGTTTTTTTAAAATAATGAATCACTTTCAAAACCTCTTCTACACATGTAACAAGTTCTCCTTTGCAAACTAACCTCTAAATCATTCCCCACAGCTAGGAAAAACTGAAAACTTAATTTTATATTGCAATTGAGAGTCTAAATTCTACGACTGCTGTCATTTTTAAAGAAGCTTTCCTGATCCAATTTAAAAAGCAGTGTTTGTATAAACTACTGTGAAAATCATTCTTCCTTCCCTGAGGGTCTGAGAGTATCGGAACAATGTTTGTCTTAGTAGCAGAAAAGTAATAAAATCACAAGGAAAAAGTTAGTATATTGGTATTGTTGCAATACATTATTGTGTAGCACAATAACGGAAATCACAGCTACATTTAAAAAATGTATTTATCACTTTCCACAATTAGGTCACAGGCACTCTTTGTGATCAAAACAGATGGATAAGTATCTCTGCTCTACAACCTGTCTGTTCCTTATGTATACATTCATCCATTAATTCACTTACTACATTTTTCCTTATATTTCCTGTGAGCATATATTCTCATATAAGGATGGATTGGTCATTGTTCTGATCTTTAATTAACCAAGGGTTCAGTGTGGGAAAAAGAGACATATACACACATTATAAACAACTCAGACTACAATAAATGCTGTGTTAGAAGCTTAAGCAAAGAACTATGGGAGCACAAAGGAAAAAGTAAATCTGACCCAGAGGAAGATTAAAAAGTGCTTTAGCGGGAGGTGACTAGCTTCTTAAACTGGTTCTCAAAAGATGCATAGAATCCTTTAAAATTTTTATAGCTTGTATTGATTATAAAGGTAATGCAAGCTACTGGTTCAAGATGGCTGATTGAACATCTTTCCTTTCAAAATCTCTGAAGCGGGGGAGAAATATAAAAGTAAGTCTATAGGAGAACTGTTATGGTTTCTCTCTGTTGTGCTGGCTAATTTTTTCTTAATTTCTGTTAGTATGGGGAAGGGAATCTGTGAGGTGTTTCTGGAAGACACCATACCAGTGGGAAGAAATGTACTACTAAGTCCATCAGAGTTAAGAAACAGGCAGCTCCATGCAGAGGAAAATCATGATTCTCAGCATTTTGAGTTCCCTGGAAAAAATTGAAGTCCATTGCCTGGAGGAGGGGTTGGGCACAATTGGCAGAGAAAGAAAGTGAATGGACCACGGGCTTTTTTCTGAACCACTAATTAAATGTGGTGAAATACTGAAGTAGGCTAACGCCAAGGCAACCTCATTACATACACACACAAAAAAACTCTATTAAAAAAGATAAACTTAGAAAGGATAATCTATACTAGAGAATCATAGATAAATTATGTACAGTCTTGGGGTTTGAAAAAATAACCAAGTCATTCACCAAAAACAGTGGTTAAATACATTGGTGTATTCATTCTAGGGAACAAAATGGAACGTTCATAAGAATGTGGTATATACATCATCAAGTTAAAAAAGCCCATCAGAATAATTAGTATAATAGAATCCCAGATAATAGTGAATACATATGTGGTGGCAGAGAACATGTATACATTCTGTCTCTACATAAGTCAACAGACATATTTCCAGAAGAACACACAATAAACTGTAAACGGCAATTACCTGGGAGGGTAGAGTTGAAAAAGGAGGTTGGGGGAGGGTGGGAACAGTGAAGACATTTATATTTGCATTTTTGCTTTGTTTAATATGTGCATGAATTTATTTATTTTGTAATGGCAGTTAAAAATATGCAGTTATTTTAGAGAAGTTAATAAAATACATAAACGTTTAAAGAGCCAAAAGAAACCATCCACACTCCCGCAATCATGAATGAAGAGCAAGATCTGGATATGTAAAACGGGTGAAAACTGTTTCTAGTCAAGGAAACCTTAATTACTTAGGGAACACAAAAAATTTTCGGAGTTTGACCCCTCTGCATGCATTTCCTACCAATGATATGTTAAATTCACATCACTTGCTGTAAAGCTTTTTCAGGACCAGGTTAATATATAGGGCTAATGCATACCGAACAACCTCATTAGAAATGTGATGTCCCTAAAGTCAGGAGTCTTCAGGTGTTTGGCAGTTTTAGGGATGCCCTTGAGCTGAGTCCAACTAACGTGCAAGAAGTTATAAAAAATATGACCCTTCAAGTGTTTTATTGATTTCCAGGAATGAGGTCCCTAATCACCACTATACTTCGCTTGCAACATGTTTTATAGATGTTTTTATTAAAGTTGATTTAATTTCCCTCAGTTCACGTGTTCTTGCTAATTGAATCATTTCCCTCAGTTCCCAGAAGACCATAAAATAGAGAATTTATTATATACTGTGCAACAATATACATTAGCGTAAATATATCGATGTGACTCCATAGCGAGCACATTGTACAGATCTGATAAAGTGCCACCATAATTACTCAGTGAATCTGATGTACTTCATTATATTATCATGAGCTCTATTGGTTACAAAAGTTAAAATGATCCATTGTTGTTATTATTGAATTAAAGTCAAATATTTCATGTGCTTTCAGGTATAGGAAAGACATATTATCCTCTTCTCAAAATTGATCCTGGATGCTTATTTGGGGGTTCAGCTTATTGTCCTTCAGGTAATGAATGAAATTATCAATAGAAATTGCAAGACTGAAAAACATCAGAGTTCTTTATATTGAAAACAGGTATATCCAGCATGAATATCCTGACATTTAAAAAGTAAGTATTTTAAATAAATATCTTACATAATGGGTAATTATCAAAACTTCATATTTAAGGATTAAATTTATTCCTCCCCAATAAGATTCATTTATCAGTTATTTTGTTGGATTATTGGACTCCTGATATGTGTTAAAAATGTACAAATCAAAAATATAGGCTCCAACTGATTCAATCTGTTTTCTTTGGCAATACATGGGGTACTGAGCACTATCTTTGAAGTTTTTTGTTAGGTACAATTGGAACAAAAAAAAAGGTAATAAGAAGCTTCCTTAAGACGTGTATTGTATGTAGAGCTTACATACTTATATTTTTATCTTCAAGTATAATCTTCCTTCTCTATATAAGGAGACAACCTCAGGAAAGTTTAATGGAATTATTTTCCCCTAAAGCCACATAAATTTTCATAATTGGGTTTCATCCCAAGCCTTTTGATTTAAGATCCATTTCTCCTTCTTCTAAACTGTACCATCTTTCCAAAATGTGCAATCAATATCGATTAGCTAAATTCTGAATTGAATCAGGATCAAAAAGTAATGTTTGGTGAATTGTACATAAAAATTCATAAAAGAGAATGTGCAGAATACTCTCATATGTCAGCATGGTAATGGAGTGTGACCTGGTGAGAATGCTTTGCATCAAAGTAAAAGGCAGTGACTTCCATTATCCTGTAGGGAAGATTTTAGAAAATGAGGGAGATCCCATGATTATGGAGGAAAATTGTCATTTGTTAAAGGAAAAGAGAAACACGGATGGCCAGACTGTGAGCATTAGAAATACACATTAAACACTTAGGGTACAATGAGGTTATTACTATAGGAAGTTTGAACATATTTCTAAAGGAGAATTCAGACAGGATTGTGTGCATAGAAACAAATACAAGAAGTCTCAATTTAGCCTAACTGAGGCAGCGTGAGTCAACTGGGCATTTATGATAGGTTTTCTTTTTTCACTCATTAATTTTGCAAACGATTACTGAATGAATACATAGCATTACAGAGGCATATGGCATTTGCTTGCATTACTGAGTAAAAGATTGTATAATGTTAATGTTGGAAAGTTGTATGAAGGGAGTAGAAAGATTTGTGAAGCCTTTCCATTCTTGCAAAGGCATGAATTCACCAAGTATGTGGCCACCTGGGGAAAGACTGGGATTTCCTACTAGATACTTTAATTGTGCCCTCAGAATAGTAAGCAGGAAGTCTGAATTTATTTCACTTACACCCGCTTCTATTATGCTGATTTAAGACTATACAGTCATAGCATTCTGAATATAAGTTAGTGCCCCAAAATAAAATAAAAACATTCCCAGAAAGCAGTAATGTAAGTATTCAAAAACTAAAATTCCAGAGACTCAGAAGGGGTACATTTCATGCTTCGGTACATTTTATGACTCAGGTTCAGAATCTAAAAATCTCAGTCTTTATTCTGGGACTCTAAATTTTAAAACTTCTTCCCCAAATCATAGTTTGTAGATATAATTAAAAAAATGTTTTTCAAGTTGTTGACACCTGAATTTGTAAAGAATAGCAAAGAAACATTTGGGGAAAGAATAAGTTGTCATCACAGACTCTGGGAATTTATCCTAACTAAAACTAACGATAATAAAAATAGCAACTAATGTAAGATAGAGTCCGTTTAGCCTAAAACATAGTTCAAGATAAATTATAATAATATGTCATTCAGAATGACTAAAGAAAGGAATCAGAAATCAATTAAGATTGTTAAGTGTTTAAAAAGAAATACATGTTCCAGTAACACTATATAGGTATAGTATACAACAGCTTTGCTATCCTAGTGTTGAATATACTCCCAAGAAAGTAAACCTTGTTAAGTGTCCCTTAGGATAATTTGGTATTCTAAACTAGCTAACCCAAGCAATTTGTTGGTAAAAAAGCATCTCTGGTGAGTATTTTAAGTTTCACAGAATATGCATTAGGATATTGACTCGTCCCAGCATTATCAGAATAATTAAGAGCTGAACTAAAATTGTCAAAATAAATGAATAAAGTACATCCTGAGATAAAATATCCGTGACTTTTATTGTATTTGTTCACATACTTAGTAATTTGCAAAATTCAGCAATTGTCTCCCTGTCATTAGCGTGAATTAACAAAGCCCTACCGTAATAGCAGTTAGGATGGTAATTATGGAAAATGAAATTACATTTCTAAACAAATGAAGGTTATGTTCATATTTAGTACTGCCTGAAGACTAAGTGCCAAAGGAAAAGCATTTTCGGTTATATTTTAAAAGCTAGCATGAAATTAAAGCGAAAACTTTAAAAAAGCAATGTAATAGTTGCACATTTTATTTTACTATCAGACTCCATTCCTATTTCTCAGCCCCTACTACCTTATTATTCTTTTTTTTTTAAACGTTTTCTTTATTTCTGAGAGAGAGAGAGAGAGAGAGCGCCAGCATGAACAGGGGGTCATCACAGAGAGAGGGAGACACAGAAGCAGGCTCTAGGCTCTGAGCTGTGAGCACAGAGCCGGACGCGGGGCTCAAACCCATGAACCGTGAGATCACAACCTGAGCCAAAGTCGGACGCTTAAGCAACTGAGCCACCCAGGCACCCCTAACTTATTATTCTTAATACATGTCATTAGTTCTTTCTGACGCTGGCCTTTTTATGACATTAGCTGATTCTCAGTTTTGTAATTCAAGAAGTATTGATTTTCAAAAATTTTCTCACGAAATGTCTAAATTTTTTAATATTTCACTTCTCTTAATCCAACAGTTTTTCTTTTTTTTGTTTTTGTTTTTGTTTTTGTTTTTTTTTTTTCGCTTGCCAAGAATAGCAATATTTCATTAAGATGTTTCAAAATGCTCAATTGGTACCGTCTGGCTTATGATTACTTTTGTGTACAAATCATGTCAACTTAACATTTTTTAAATGTTTATTTATTTTTGAGACAGAGAGAGACACACAGAGTGTGAGTGGGGTAAGGGCACAGAGAGAGAGAGAGAGAGAGAGAGAGGGTGACAGAATCTGAAGCAGGCTCCAGGCTCTGAGCTGTCAGTGGGGGTCGATCTCAAGAACCAGGAGACCTGAGCTTCAGTCAGACACCAAGATGCCCCAAATCATGTCAGCTTTAAAAATAAATCCATGTAAACCCTAAGTTCGCTTGTCCATATAAAGATATAGAAACATACAAAGACTGCTACATATAAATAAAATCATAAGAATTGCAAACATTCATTTTTTTAATAAAATGATAAAAATTAATTTGTTCTGTAATGTCTGGAAGTTTTCTTCATTATTTAGGCTACATATAGATTTTTGTTTCACTGGATTCTTGCACAACACTTTTTCATAACAGGAAGCACAGTTAGAATAGAGTGGTCATGTTAAAGAATAATAGCTTCCAGTAAGCGAAGGTAGTACCTAAATGTGGATAGTGGAAACAATACAATCACAATAGTGCTTACTACACCTGAAATGTGATGGGCTCATGTATAAAACAGGTGATGACCTTCTACAAGTATTTCATTGCTTTCATTTTATCTTTTATTTTTAAGCAATCTCTACACCTAACGTGGGTCTCAAACCCACAACCCTGAGATCAAGAGTCGTATTCTTTACCACCTGAGCCAGCTAGGTGTCCCACATTGCTTATCTTTTAATTATTAAACATTATTGGTGAGTCAGGGTACAAAAGTCATGCATTGGTCACTTTCAAAATAGAAAATTTGAAGTCATATAATTTTATGTTCTAGTTCTGTGTTCAGACCAGAATGTATGTTTGGGCCTAGTCTGGATTAAAGTTAATCTTCTAAAATAATTCTTTTACTGAACACTTTAATTAGTTATGTACTTACAGCAAGCTAAACACATTTTTGAGGGAAAAAAATGATCATAACCTGCACACAGTCCCGCAGGGCTGAGGCTTTCTTTCCCTGAATGTTGAAGAAAGGATTATGAAGAACTGCTCTTTTGGCTGAGACTTGGGTAGAGTTTTAGACATGAAGGAGATCATCACACTTGTGGGTACTTCAAATAATTTAGCCTGGCTAATTTAGCTCAGTGTGGGTATGAGAGCCTGATGGAAAAGGAGGTTGAAAACCGAGGCAATGATCAAATCATGACAAATCTGTGTTAGTGTAAAAAACATACATTCCAGTTTGCATAGGACAGTAGCTATCTATGCCTATTGTCACAAAAGTAATTTGCAACAGTGCCTTATTTCACTCTAAAAGGTGAGATAAATACTATGTCCTCTCTACTGACTTGGCTGTTATCCTGTATATAGTAGGAAGCAAATTCTGGTTTCAGAGTCAGAGATGAATAAATCATCGCATTGAACTTTTAGAGTCTTGTAGACCAGAAGAAGAGATTGGACACATACACAATAACTATAAAAGGAAATGGATAGTTAGTTGTTTCATAGGAGAACTATACCAGTTCTAAGCAAGCCATTTCTTCCCCTGGATGAATCGGGGATGTCTTCATTCGAGATCTGGCATTTGAGGTGATTTTGAATGAGAGCTGGGGGTGGGGGGGTAGACCCAGGGGTGCTGCCAGGTCAAATTTACATATAGGGATACCTTACTAATCCTCTTGGTTACTTATTATAAATGTTTAACTATCAATATGAAACTAGAAGGCATACAATAAATTAGTATCCTGAAAGATTTAAGAGCTGAAAATAAAGAAGACTTGAAAGCTACACTTTACACCATAGTATCCTTGATTAGATAGTCAGATCTGTGAAATCCATACATACTCAAATCACTTTCATGTCAAGACTTAGAAAGTGCAGCTGTGCAAGCAGGGGAAATAAATTAGCATAAATGATTAGGTTTATGATCCCCCCAAGCTAGCTGATGAAGAGGGGAGAAATAGATAGTAGCACACCTTCTGAACTGTGTATCTGTTGCAAGATTTACAAGTGTTCTTGACATCCCCAAGGTAATGAGGGATTACCACCCTTTGGATTGTCTCTGCCAATAAATTATGTTTTCATAGTCCAGTCTGATGTAGTATGTGAAAATGTTCCAGGTTTAGCTGATGGTTTGTAGCACCATGACTCAAAGCCTGGCCAGATCATGGAAGGGACAATTTGGCTTCCCTCAGCTTGGTATGTGGCTTTATGTTTTAAATTCATTTATGCACATAGCCTGCATTTAAAAAGCATTTCCTGATACTACAGAATCTGATGGATTGAAGACACTTTTACCTTCTCCCTCTGTTTCATTCACATACACAGGCTCAGAGTTTGCTATCTCTGGTTGCTACAATTTAGGAACGATACAGTGAAAAATACTAGGAATTCAAAATAAGAGTAAAACAGATAGGCATGTCCAAGTAAAAAGGCAAGAAGCATTACGGAAAATTGGCAGAATACAAGGATTGCCTACGTTATTTAGTATTTCCACAAAATGAGCACTTTACAGAGATTTGCTTTATTATTCATGAAACCAGCACTAAATTTACCAGTTTTTGGTGACACAAAACCTGAGACCTGTCACATTATGATTTTCCGAACATTATTAAAAAACTCTACCAAACTGGGTATTTAAAACATAAACAATCTGAATATTCATGACTTTTGTTAACCCTTTCTGGTCTATCAGGGATGATTCTTACTATTGTTATAACATACTGAAGGATCCTTTTTCTAGGATTTGTAGCAGTGTCTGAAAGTGAACAACTCACATGGCAATCATAACAAAGCACATTAGAATGGCTCATTTCTAAAAGCAAGGAGAGAATGCGAAAAAGTCTTCACCCCTCTGCTTCCTTCCAAAGACCACTTTGCATATATTATCCCATTGATCTTTCAATATCTCTATCTTGGAGTCAGTAACTAATGTAATTCCCTTAGCTAGAGCCTGATGAAATTAAGTGATTTCACTCAGGGTCACGCCATAAGTCCTTGGTTGAGAAGTCAGTCTTTGTGTATCCTGTTTTAATACTGTACTAGGTGTCCAACTGGGTAGATTAACTTAGATTTTTGAATAGTGCTTACACAAGCCTTTTTCTAGGAAGCCCAAATAAAAGCTAACATAGAGAATCACAGCAGAAAATAATTTCACTTCCCAACAAAAGGCTGAGGATGAAAAAAAGCAAATGTAGGTATCCAAGAGAATGATTACAAAGAAAGGCAGGGAACATAAATGGAGGTGCGGAACCAAGGCTGAACAAATAGAAGCTGAGACTGGAAAGGGTGAGCTGCAACTTTGTGTGTGAAATGCAATTCCGTATCATTTTGATTGTACTTTTACACCAAATAATAGAGGTTGATGGCATCCTGAGAGATCAGTGGGTGCAATACTTGCCTTTAGGCAACTACACAACTGATGAGATAGAACAGAGGGATGTCAAGACTTTCAGGGGGAAAAAAAAAAGGCTTTTCTTCCAATTTACCTAAAAGATTCTTCTGATATTTTCCATTACAGGTACTTTAGGTATGCCTGTGGTTTATTTGTGTATGCATATAAACCACACACACACACATGAGATAGGTGAAAGCTAGATATTATATTTACAAAGCATTTTTAATTTATTTTTAATTTTTTTAATGTTTTATTTATTTCTAGGAGAGAGAGAGAGAGAGAGAGCCTGAGAGGGTGGGGGGGGAGGGGTCAGAGAGAGAGGGAGTCACAGACTGAAACAGGCTCCAGGCTCCGAGCTGGCAGTCAGCACAGAGCCCGATGCGGGGCTCGAACCCACGAACCGCGAAATCATGACCTGAGCCGAAGTCGGACGCTCAACCGACTAAGCCACCCAGGTGTCCCCAAAGCATTTTTTACGTAAACTCTGTGCCCAGTGTGGGGCTCAAATTCATAGCCCTGAGATCAAGAGTCATATGCTCTACTGACTGTTCCTACCAGGTGCCCCTGAAGCGTTTTTAATATCATAACAACTTGCCTATCTTTTTCTTCATTTGAATCTTGCAACAACAACCCTATGAGACAAGTAAGGTATATATTAGTATGCTCAGTTTAGGAGTTGGGGAATAAATGCCCCCAAGTGTTAATTGAATATACTTAAAAATTCAATTTTATCTATTCCTTTGCTAAACGTTACTCAGTATCCAGATTTAAATATTGTCAATGTTTAATCAAAACCAATGCATAGGCATTTTTGATAGTCCAAAGAGGATAAAAATATTGTACACATTTAAGATGATCTGATTATGCTTATAAAACAAATATGATACAGGTAAAATATGCTTGCTCAATTGATTTAGAAATGACTCCCTTGATTTGTAATTCAGAATTACAAGTCAAAATTAAAAGAAACATTTGAGAGGTAGTTAAGTGTCTGACTCTTGATTTTGGCTTCAGGTCATGATCTCATGTTCGTGAGATCGAGGCCTACACTGGGCTCTGTGCAGGTGGTGTGGAGCTGGTTCAGATACTCTCTCTCGCTCTCTCGCTCTCTGCCATTCCCCTGCTCTCTTTCTCTCTCAGTATAAATAAATAGACCTTAAAACAAATAAGTGACTATACATTGTTTGGAAATGATGAGCTGACCATCCTCAATAAGAAGTTGTAAGGTACCTTTGCTCAGTAAATTTTTCACCAATTTAGAGAGTTAAATTCAGAAAATCCCAAAACTTAATTTTGTCACAATTTTGAAAGGGCCTCACCTCTTAAGGTGCGGTTATATTCACAGTAACTAATATTTTATATATATATATGTATGTATATTTATGCATATATATGTATGTATATATATATTTATGCATATATATGTATGTATATATATAATGGGAATACTAACAGTAGCTTATATGATGAACTGAAAACTAACAATTGAGAGCCAGCATATTCCTATTTTTACAGTCATTATATTTTCTTCCTATACCTAATCACTTCAAAAGCTAACTTGGAATCAAAAGGTTTACTGAAAGAACATGAAAAGTAGCAACTTGTTGATTCAAATATTTAATGGATTAGACTAAGGTAGCCTGATGAATCCAATTATGCAATAAGGTTAACCCCATCAGTGAAGTCCATTGGCACCTCATTTGCAATATTGCACTAGGAATTTGATCTTTATATAATGGAGCTTTTGTTTTTATGCGTGAGCTAATTTATAGTATGACTTTCCCTCCCTTATTCGCTCATTCATTCATCCAAAAATATTTATTAAATACCTATTATAGGCTGCTATTGCAAGGACCAACAAAGGTAACAAAGACAGACCTGTCTTCCCAGGTTTGCAATACATTAATTATCATGTTAATCAAATGATCACAAACATGAAAGTATAATTACCGACTGACTTAAAGTAGTCCTACGGAATGAGCATTATGTAAGTGAATATACAACACGGTAGATCCTGAACTGTAATGAAGGTGTCAAGCTGCTTTCTGAAGGATAACTGGGTCCTAACATGACAGAGGCAGAAATGGTGCAGAGAGAACAGCGAGAGCAACAGCATGAAAAGTTTGGGACGCTGATCGAAGGACGATGCAGCTGAAGAAAAGAGACAGAACGCGAGGCCCTGAAAAGCAGTTGGAGAGTCTGGTGGGGGTAAGTAGGTCATGCTCAGCCTTGTTAGCCAAGTTATGAATTTTATCCTCTCACCTCAGAACTAAGTAGAGCTATTAGAAGGTTTAAGCAAGGCGATGTGAGCACATCTCCTACTGAAATCCATCATTCTGACCACAGTGGGATGTGAGAAATGGATTGGAGGAAAAGGGGTAACTTGCTGTCATGCAGAAGAGAACTGAAGCTGCTTGGTCAAGCACTGGTAACATGAACTGCAAAGAATGGATCTCCTAGCGATTTCTATGAGCAAAATCTCAAATGCGAGTGTTTCTTCCTCATTTTAAAGTTGCTGTTTTTTAATATTTTACTGCAAGCATAACACAACACCTATTCCTGTCCAAGTTTAGACTCCATTAAGTTACTGAATTAGGTGAGAAGAAAGACTATAATCAGACTTGAAGGGTTTAAAAAACAGTCATGATGATGCAGATAGTTATTTTTAATGTGTCTCAAATAAAATCACACAAATCATATAACTATAAATTATTTCAAAATACAAACAAAAGAGCAAACACCATAATTCCAATATTCGAAAGAACTATTAATATGTGAAATAGTCTCTTTATTTTCAAATCTTAAAATTTTTAAATAATTATAAACTTAATAAGTTGATTTTTATATATTTTCACTAAAATCATAATCTTATGAGTTACTATATACTCACAACAATCTTTTATATAGGTGCATTATATTTTCTTGAGTCTGTATCCTAGAACTTGGGTAAGCATTTCTCTATTGTCTAGTTTATTTCAATATTTTTATTACCATAAATGACACTGTAATGAATATTCTTATGCATAATTTCTTCATATTTGGAAGTGATACATTCAAATATGTTCTCAGAATTAGGATTATTGAAATAACAATGTTCATTACATACCAAATCCGCTGCTAACTCATATTATGCATAAATAACAGACAAAACTATTTAAAACAGGAAATTTTCCGCCCATATTTTAATTATTTTTATTTTTATATGGTAATTCCTATTTATTCATTAGAAAGTAATATTATTAATATATTCATTGTGGAAGTGTACTCACTAAATTAATGAGAACAACCATTACTTTTGAAAAAATAGTTTCACCATGCAAATATTGTGATCTTAAATAATTATGATAATTTGTAATTTATATTCATGGCTTACCTGATAAAATCATTAAATGTCTTAACATTAACATTGATTGCATAAATATTACATTAACTTCAATCACATAAGAATTTTAGAAACTATTTTAAATGAGTATGAAGGTAATGAGTCAGGCTTGAGTGTAAAAACCCCAACTATGTAAGAGTAGATTTTATTATTTTTTCTTTAAGTTTTATTTTGCCTGATGATTTTGTTAAGGAAGTAACACCTTCATGCGAAAGAGAATCGAGGAAAGATATGTACTAGTTTTCTATTGGTTCCATTGTAAATTAGCACAACGTAAGTGGCTGAAAACAGCGTACATGTATTATGTCAGTATTTTAGCTCAGAAGCCCAGGTGCAAGCTGCTAGTTTCCCTGCTCCTGGGTTTGTGAGACCATCAGCGCGTCAGTTGGTGGAGGCTCTTATGTGAGATCATGAGGTAAAATTCTCGAGAAGAAACCATTTCCAAGCTCATCCAGGTTATTGGCTCAATTTAATTGTTAGTTGTAGGGCTGAGGTCCCTCTTTCCTTGCTGGCTGTCAGCCAAGAGCCACACTCAGGTTCTTAAGGCCACCTGTATTCCTAGTCACGTTTTTTTTAAGTATATGTGCTGCCAAGGCGAGCACTCTTTGTCACCTTATTTCTATTTTCAAACTAGCATGTCCAGCCTTTGTCAGGCTTCAAATTTCTCAGACATTCTCATCTGTGGCATTTCTTTTTCCAGCCAGAGAATGTTCTTTTCTTTTAAAAGGTCATGTGATTAAATTGGAACTACATGGAAAATTCATGGTCTTTAATACCCCTACTCTTAATGACATCTGCAAAATCCCTCTGGCCAGGTAAGGAAACATATTTACACATTCCAGGGATTAGAGCGCTGACATCTTTGGGAGCCATTATCCATTTTATGGCAAAATGTAATCATAGTGAAACACATTGTTGTTTCAGTGCTTCAGTTCTCATCTATTTACTAATTTAGCTCAGATTCTGTATTTTTTTCTATTTTTTTTCTATATTTGTATATTTGTTATACAAATATTTTTTCCATATTTGTATAACAAATATAATGAGATTTAGATTCATCCCAACAATAGCTTCTATGTCATATTCACATGTTTATAGAGTGAATGAATATAATCTGTGGATATGTCTTCATTTTTTTAAAATTTATTTTTGAGAGAGAGAGACAGCACGAGCAGGGGAGGGTCATAGAGAGAGGGAGATACAGAATCCGGAGACAGGCTCCATGCTCTGAGCTGGCTGTCAGCACAGAGCCTGATGCGGGGCTCGAATTCACGAATGTGAGATCATGACCTGAGCCGAAGTCAGACGCTTAACGGACTAAGCCACCCAGGCGCCCCATCACAATTCTTAACTTCATTGGAATTTAATTTTATCCTTAAAGCTCATCAATACACTAAACCATCTGCTAGAATAAAGTTTAAAAATGAAGGCATATTGGGGTGCCTGGGTGGCTCAGTCGGTTAAGCGTCTGACTTCGGGTCAGGTCATTATGTTGCAGTCAGTGAATTCAAGCCCTGTGTTGGGCTCTGCGCTGACAGTTCAGAGCCAGGAGCCTGCTTCAGATTCTGTGGTCTCTCTCTCTCTCTCTCTCTCTCTCTGTGCCCCTCCCCTACTTACAATCTGTCTCTCTTTCAAAAATAAATAAACATTAAAAAATTTTAAGAAGAATGGGGATAAGTTTCCAGATGACTCAAAAGGAAAAGTCATAAGAACTTACTTGTTGATTTAACATATTATCCTTTGATACCTAAAGTATTTGCTTCATTTTGTTCTTTAGGTTATTTTTTATGTTTGTAAAGAGCATGCACAAGTAGGAGACAGGCAGAGAGAGAGAATCCCAAGCAGGCTCTGCACTGTCAGTGAGGAGTCTGATGCTGGGCTTGAACTCATGAGCCACGTGATTATGACCTGAGCTAAAGTCAGACACTTAACTGACTGAGCCACCCAGGCATCCCAGTTCTTTAGGTTATTTTAAAGTAGTGAACATTTGTCTCAATGTCTCAACTGAATTTTTAAAAAAATGTTTTTATAAAGAAAATCATTGTGAGTCAACAGTATATAGTCAATTTCTTTTGCAAGGAAAGACTCCTTGGATAGACAGAATAAGGATAGATTTGCCTCAGAAAAATGTTACAGAAAAATCTTTCTGACTATGAGATAACGTTCAAAAAGGGCCAAGTATAATGTTACACAGGTGCAATTTCCCATCCATTTTTTAAAATTTCCAGATCTGATGCTTCTCTTTTATAGAGACAAAACCATAGGTCCCTATTTAACACATTCTTTCTTCAGGCACAGATGACTGTATAGTCTCTAGCACGAAGAAGCTACAGAATATGCTACTAAAAAATGGCTGAAATTAGTATGCCACAGAGAAGAACTGTATAGGGGATGCAGGGACAAAATTCATTCCTGAGTCTTCTAAGAAGGCCTGTGGCAATATTAGTGCAAAAAATTTAAATATGTGCTATTTAACTAGCACACGAGGTTTTAGATTAAGAGTAGTATGAGATTGAAGACTGGTTATGATATGCAAGAGGATTTATATTTAAATGCACTCCTGAAATGAATATCCTTATAGGTTATTCACATTACATACATATCAAAGACAGGTAGAAATGATTAAACTTGACAGTCGTAGAGTTTTCATAATAACTACCCTTCACTGAAGCCATGTGCTAAGCACTTGACCTCCTAGTTTTTTAATCGACATAAAAAATTTGAGAGGTGGATATTAGCCTCCTAATTTTGTATATTGACAGGTTTGGACAGGTTAAGTGATTTGTCTAAGGTCACGTAGCTAGTATGTTAAGGAGATTGTAATTTTTAACCCAAATCCTGCGCTTTTTTCCTGTTATGTTACATTGCTTTTAGAAATCAGACACTAAATAATGATATTGCTGACACTTCACAGCTTACTGGTATTAATTACAACTTGAACTTCAGCTATGGATAGTATTAGTGAGCAATAGTTACAAAAATAGTTATAGAAGATGCGATTCTGACTCAACAACAATACCAGGAATAACATTCTCCCTATTTTCTTCAAAAAGGATATTGAATAAATCATTAACAAAAGTCTAACTCTCATCAGTTTTAACTATGATTGTGCCTCATGCAATACAGATCAATTCACACTCAAAAAAATCATTACCTGTAAAATTGTGTGCAAATCCAATTTTGATAAATGGAATTGCTTTTTAAATATGCAATGGGGTTACTTTAATAAAAGTAATCATGTTGTCAATAACTTGTAAAATGAATAATCAATTCCTGGTTTACCTGTGTTTCATTGATTAGAACCTGACAAGCTATACATAAAATTATTTCACTGGAACAAATAATTTCCTTTGGAGCACATAAAATTTTGACAAGTTATAATGATGATTTCATACTTCTCAGAACGATCTCCAGAGTTTTAGTCATAATTCTAGGCAACACTTTTCAGGGCCTGTCCAAATTAGTTGTTGGAGAAAAGACCACATTGTAAAACCTTTCCATCCATTAAGAAGTCTTCTTGTAGCTCTGAAATGTAATATCGAAGGCCCTACCTGCTTGAGCCTCCACATGTGTATTTTGTATGTGTGCATAGGTATTTGTGGGTCCCATCTTCTGTCAAATTAAACACAGGCTATTTATATTAATGAAGTTCAGCCGATTCACCCTTATGAGCTCAACTTACAGCACTTAGAAAGTCAAGCAGTACATACATAGACTTGTGCCAATAAATTCCTTCTGAATGTGAGCACCATAAAGACCTTTACCCTGAACCTTAGTTTCTTTCCCAGCTTTTGCATGTGCTGGCCTATACAGCTGCTTCCTCCAGGAGGCTCAGCTTTGGAACATCATCAGGGACTCTTCGCTGGGCTTCTGTCCTCACTTCCCCTTAGTGGAGAAAAAGGTAAGGCTGGACTAAGATATAATAAATCTTTTGAAAAACTGAAGCAAAATTTGCATAATTATATAGACTACTAAAAGATTAATTTTAAGAAGAACACTCTTCTGTGTGTATTTGTTTGGATACATGTGTTATCATAAGCATACTCAGTAAAATCCCAGAAAAATTATTTGAAGTGTCAAGTAAAAGAGAAACTAATTTTCTAATGATCTTCTTTTATAATAAAATATTCAGTCCTTATAATTGAAAAGGAAAGGCCTTTGATTCTGAGGAACTTATGTATTCATTTATTCAACAATATTAATTGAAATTTGGATCACATGAATCATATCCAGATATTATCCTCAAGGATCTTAGAGACTGATAGAGGATAAGATAATACAGAACACTACATTAGAAGGAAGAAAATGCTAAGTACCTGAAAGAGGATTAATTAAAATGCTAAGGTCCTGGTTATTAAGTTATCATCTCTCAGTATCACATCCACCCGTCTATGGTGTTTTGCGATGCTGTAGTAGGCTTCTCTTCCGCCAGCTGGCTCCCCATTAGTTTTTGCCCGCCAAAAGAGTAGATGGTTGAAGGAGGGAGAAGGGATGTGCCCCTCTACCTTTCTGCTTCCTGCTCCTATCAATGTCACCCCAGCAACGAACTCTTCACCTTCACATCATCAGCTAGTTCCACCTGTCATTCCCCTCGTGATTCCTGAAGCAGATATGAGCCCCGGAGACCTGGGATGCCTCATTCTCAGAATTCCAAGTCCTCATTCTGTGATTAGACCTCCTCTGGGTTCCTGCGGCAGCAGCAGAGCAATGTGACACGTCCCTTCCTCGACATGGAAGTCCCAGCCCCGCAGGGACCTTCTTCTGAGCTTTTAGGTTCTTAAAATTCCAACCTGTTTCCTCTGTTCTCCCAGCTCTAGAGATAATATCTCCATCCTTGCGATTATTGTCTTCTTATACCCTCAAGGTTCCCCTCTCCTTTTGCCCTAATATACCTGTTTAATTCTTAATTAAATTCTCTCTGGTAGAGCAAGTGGCATGTGTTGTTATTCTGACTAGATCCCGACTGATACAGTCATAAAAACTCAGAGAAAGGAATATACACTTACAGATGCAGTGATCAGGAAAGGTCTTACAAAATATCTGCATTTCCACTGGGTCGTGACAGATAACTGATGTGCAGTGAAATTGAAGGTCAGGAAAATAGAAGAGGAGGCAGCAGAGGCAGGAAAGCAGGAGCACATAGAGGGAAGATGAACACTTCAACTGGGCTGTGGGGAGGGTAAATGAACAGGAAGAGTAAGACCAATTCAGAACTACTTGTGGTTTTGGTGTGTAAATAACAAAACGTACAAGTTGGAGGCCTTTTCGTTTTATGAAATCATATGAGAAGAATAGGTTTAAAAATGGAATAAAATAGGGGCGCCTGGGTGGCTCAGTCGGTTAAGTGTCCGACTTCGGCTCAGGTCATGATCTCACGGTTTGTTTGAGCCCCGCGTGCTGACAGCCAGCTCAGAGCCTGGAGCCTGTTTCAGATTCTGTGTCTCCCTGTCTCTCTGACCCTTCCCTGCTCACACTGTCTCTTTCTCTCTCTCTCAGACCTAAATAAAAACAATAAAAAAAATTTTTAAACTTGAACAAAATAAAAATGCAATTTAAGTAGGAGTGAACTTCCTGGCTTCCAAATTCATTCTGGAGTACACATTCCCTACTTACTTTGTTGCAACACAAATAAACTGTATAAATAAGTAAAGACAAGATGAAACAAAACAAAACAAAAAAACACAGAAAGCAAAAAAGAAAAAATCCACAATTTTACATGATTGGGTACTGGAATGTTCTATTTAAATATGCTTTATAAGTATTTATATTAGATAGGGATATAAATTGTAACTGAATATATGTGATGTTTGATTTAATCCATGAGAACTAGATATGAGTCCACTGGGCATAGTGTGACATGTATTTGTAGGGTGGCTTATAACACGGGCATTTGCAATTTATATACTGACTTTGAAAAAACTGAACCATGACTTCTGCTTCACAATTGATTTCATATTCTTTTGACAGTTTTTTCATATTTTTGACAGTTACAAAGCATTCTTCGCCTTCTGGGGTTTTGGTGTGGACAGGTGAGAATATGAGCAGGTCATCGGTCATGAGCAACACCTTCAATCATACCAGTTTTTTAATGTGAGAATCAGATTTAACTTACATCATTTATATTTGCAACATCTTTTCCAGGAAACTGTAAGTATGAGTTCACTGTAGATTTAAAAAAATAAATCATTATGTCAATTGCCTAGTCCTTCCCGTGTATGTTTCATTGACCTAAATGGAAGCAACATGTATGCATCCAAGGCCAGAATCTGGGCCATTACTGTTAATGAATTCACATTTAAATGCTCATTAGTACGTTTCAATTGTTATTAATAACACATTGAATGTTAGCCTGTGTGTTTGCTAAATTAGTAACATGGCTTAAATCAAATTGTCTTCAAAACAATTGTTGAAGTATATAATAGTTTTAGGCCTTTGGTTGGTTATTTTAAATCACATTATTAGTTTCTTAAAATAAATCTTTCCACACTAAATGTGAACTTTATCTTAATGATACATTTTGCTACACTTACATATGCAAACAGATAAACAAATGATTGGCAATTAAGAAAAAAATAACACCAAGTGCTACAACTGTTTAAAATAGAACAAGGTTGTTCGGTATCTTTATACTCATCTACTTATCATGTATCCGTCTAAACCAAAGCAACTCATTAATTCCATTAATTTAGTGTAATGGGAAAATCACTTCAGTGAAGAAAAATCAGTCCAATAATTTGTTTTTAAAAATGGAGTATCTTAGTCTAATGAAAATGTTAAATTATTTAACCTCACACAGATACAACCTAAATCTGTATCATAAGTGGCAAAGAGAATTTAAAAGCTAAATGAATAGGTTAAAAAAATTTTTTTTCTTGGTTTGTGTGAGAAGAAAAATAGTGATGTAATGTGACTATTGATTGCCTATACTGGTTGGCTTCAAAGTCTTGAGAGGTTAAACCTTACAAATGTGCGCTTCTCAAAACATGCTTCGGAATGTGTGTGCACAGTCATTAGAATTTTGTGAGTTGCTCGGGTTAATAGATTAAGATACCACCATTGGGCTTCATTAGAAAATTGTTCTATTTATCCGTTTTGAAGAAACTGCAAAGGCATCTCAAAACTGTAATTCTTAGTTGTTTTAGAAAGTCTCTATCTTTCCTCCCTTTATAAAAAAGGACAGAAACAACCTCTCACTAATTTGTTATAATTGATCCTAACATGCATGTATCATCTACAAATAACTTCATCAACATTCAGAAAGGATTACCTAAATGAACCAGTCTACATATTGCTCCTTATAATGAGACCCCACAAGACTAATGACTTATTAGTGCCATGGGCAATGAATGATTAATTAGTTGATTCTAAAGCCAATTGTTAAGAGTATAATTGCTACTTTTTCTTAATTTTTGAAGGTTAAAAGAAGTTAATGTGATGCTAATATAGCCCAATAGATTCAATGAAATTTTTTTATTAGCAAATAAAAAAATGATTTGAAAAAAACTGACAATAAGAATTTTAATATTTATATTTGATTAATATTAATTCTATAATAATGTTCAGTATCTAGTATTTATTAAAAATAAAGTATATATTCAAAATATCATACTATTCTATCAGTTCTTTATTTTTAATATATATTTTTCATCAACATCACTAACAATTCTCAATGTAGATATAATTTTCATACTTGCATTGTGTTTTTTGAAACGGATTAATTTTTCTTTATTCTTTTGAAGGTTGGTGAATTCTGTGCTTTGAAAAGTGAATTGAACCACGGATTGTTGATCTTCCTAAACACAATCAACTCTCAATTATTCAATGTCAACGAAGGGAGGCATTGGTATGAATAAATAATACAGGTTGGTAACTCACAAAATCGGGGCTAAGGCAGAGGCAACTTACGTCAGGTTGCTCGAATCATATGAATGAAAAGGAAGCATGACTGGAGAAACTCTATTTGTGGCAGGCTTAGGAAGTGGTGGAGAGTTGGGGTTGTTATCATATAATACATGGGCTGGTCTGGGGTCCCATTCTGTTGGGGGCATAAATGCTGTCAGTGATGAAAGTTGTATATTAGCCTGACATTTCCTGTAACTTTAATTTAATATCTTCAAGGTATTGCTCTTCACCGCAATCTGCAAGATAGGTGTTATCATCCCCATATTACAGTTGAGAACACAGTCTCAAAAAGGTAAAGAAAAAAAACCCACACAGCAAAAACTCTCACACAAAATCCCACAGATAAAAATTGACACTAT
Source organism: Proteles cristata cristata (assembly GCA_017311185.1). Lineage (NCBI taxonomy): Eukaryota > Metazoa > Chordata > Mammalia > Carnivora > Hyaenidae > Proteles > Proteles cristata. The sequence goes on along the minus strand of JAESUZ010003804.1, from coordinate 1,365,603 downwards.
CAGAATTTAAAGCCAACTGCCTCTGCTGTGCACAAAATGAGATAGTAACAATTTACTGTATTTAAAGAATGTAGAAATCATTCTTGGGATGTACAAATTACCAGGAAGAAAAGAGAGATTATTGATAAATATATCCCACTACATCCTGCATCCCACTACACACTTAATAAGTTATATAACACTTTTTAGACTCACTTATTCATTCAACAAATACTTATTGAATGCCTGAATTGGACCAAGTGCTAGAGATACCCAGTAAACAAAACTAGTCTCTGTCCTCAAGAAGATCACACACTTGGGGGAAAGGACAAAGATAAAATATTAAGAGCATAATAATTTCAAATGGTGATAAAAGTTTTTGGGGAAAAACAAAGCATAGTAACAAGGGTGTGTGCATAGGGTCAAGGAAGATTGGTGGAGGTATCCGTGATTATGTGTTTTTTTTTGAGAAGAGGTGTGGAAAAATGAGAATGCACCAGGGAGCTCTCCAGGTGAAAGCATGCTCCAGAGAGTCTAGCTGTAATGCTCTGAGTACAAGTGTTCGTGACATATTTATGGAATTGTTAGGAAACTCAGGTGGGTGCGAACATGGGTACAAGGGAGTCAGTAGTTAGAAAAGAATTCGCTGCTCATTAGTTAGAGTATTTTCAAAATCTTTGAAGGATTGTTAAAAACATACATGTCAAATAGTTCCCTCCCCATAAACAATCTTCAGGAAACTAGAATCTAGAAAAACTGTCATATTTATTAATGAATAAATTGAGATGCAATGCTGTGAGGACTTTTGGCTAAAGGTGGGCTGGAATTCAGGTCTTCAGGTTCCCTAAGCAGTGCTTTCCTTGATATTTTCACACATAGACAAGTTTCTGGGAGGCAGTGTGTGATGAGAATTTGGATCCACACTACCCGGGTTCACAATCTGGCCCTGACACTTAGTAGTTGGTTATCTTGGACAAGTGAATTAAAATTTTGGGCCTCAGTTTCCTCTTGTCTAAAATTAAGTTAATAATGATGCTAGCCTCAGAGAGTTTGTTAAACATGAACTTTAATACTTGTACTTAGAACATTACCTGGCTGCCTCTGACAACTAGAACATGCTGCATTTTATATGCTGCCATCAACCTATTTCACTGAGAAGCAGGTCTTTGAGGTTAGCCTGCACATTAGTGCTGGCGATGCATGCACTAGGGAATTTGTGTCATGTAGGAAAAGCATAAACGTTACTTTGAATACTAAAGCTCACAAAGGATAGAGTGAAAGGGACTGACTTCCCATAGGGTTTAATGATTAGATGGTTTAACACAGAGAGTATTTTCACTGCACAAGCTATCATAAAGCTCCTGTTATTTGGCAAGTGTTTGGCAAGAAAAAAGAAGCAAAACTTACCCTACATTGAGTCAAAACATCAAGTTTTAAGTGTTTTATATCTTACTGATGGAATTGTGGGACTTATTTTCCTAATTAGAGGTAAAATCCATTTCAAGTATATGACCATAAGTCGGCAAATATTTTTGCAACTAGATTGTTTCAGGCTGCATTGAAATAAACAATAAAGTTAATGCCATTGTAGCAACTTGTTAACATGTTAGGGTGCACTTGGCCTTCCATGAACAGATATAAGGAGCATGAAAAAATTAACATGCCATTTGACTGTTAACAAGCCATCAATTCTTCTCATGTGTTGCCAAAAGAGGTAAAAAAGTTTGATTATTGTGAAGGTTGTGAACTGAAGTGACAATTTCAACTCTGGATAAGAGATTATTTTTGAATATTTATCTCTGGGTGACATATTTTAATATATTTTTTAAAATGTACTTCTTATTTTGGAATGGTTTTAAGTCTACAGAAAAACTGCAAAGAGCATAGAATTCCCAAATGCCCCATGCTCAATTTCCCCTGTTATTAATACCTTACATTAGTGTGGCACATTTGTTATAATTAATGAAGCAATATTGATACATTATTAACTAAAGCCCATCATTTATTCAGATTTCCGTAGTTTTTACTTAATGTCCTTTTTCTGTTCCAGGATCCCATTTAAGATACCATATTATATTTGGTAGTCATTTTTTCTTAGACTCTTCCTGGCTATGACAGTTACCATAATATTTTTACATTAAAAATATAATTACCAGTAAAATAAAAATCTTAATTGATACATTCCTTATGCTGATTTGAAAACTTCTTGGCAGAAATATTGCTTCCGTGTTTCCCAGTTTATGTCACATGCATATTCACAAATATGTTTTGTTTCTAATATTTATCAGTGTGTCTGTCGTATTTCATCCGCATGCAGGATTTCATTTACTATTTAATCTGTGCCAGTCTCTGGAAACAGTGGGGCTGGGGGCAAAGGAACTATTGAAGGAAAAGATAAATCACAAAAGGCAACTTCTAAACTGAGAGTGTGTATTTTGAGGAGGGTAAAATGGATTCATCTATTTTGCTTCAGTGATAGATAACATGAGTGGATGCCGTAAGGTCGGCAGAACAGATAACATGATTCCTGTGACAGAACAGGCTTTCTACTGCTCAGAACAATGACTGTATGTCCTTTTGGGGCCAATTTTTAAGGTGATTAATAGGATCTAGGGAACAGTGAAAATATGCATTTTTTAAACGTGCATTTGTGTATTTTTTTTCACAGTGATTTGACTTTGGCTTCCTTTTAGACCACTAGTGAAAAATCGTTAGAAAAGGATTACTAGAGCAATCATGTTGGAAGATATAATTTAATTTTTAAAATACCACTTGCTACATCAACAAAAGAAAAGATAAAAACCATATGATCCTGTCAATAGATGCAGAAAAAGCATTTGACAAAATACAGCATCCCTTCTTAATAAAGACTCTCGAGAAAGTCGGGATAGAGGGAACCTACTTAAACATCATCAAAGCCATCTATGAGAAGCCTTCAGCTAACATCATCCTCAACGGGGAAAAACTGAGAGCTTTCCCCCTGAGATCAGGAACACGACAGGAATGCCCACTCTCACCACTGCTGTTTAACATAGTGCTGGAAGTCCTAGCATTAGCCATCAGACAACAAAAGGAAATCAAAGGCATCAGAATTGGCAAAGAGGAAGTCAAACTTTCACTCTTCGCAGATGACATGATACTCTACATAGAAAACCCGACAGACTCCACCAGAAGCCTACTAGAACTGATCCAAGAATTCAGCCAAGTTGCAGGGTACAAAAATCAACGTACAGAAATCGGTTGCATTGTTATACACCAACAATGAAGCAACAGAAAGAGAAATCAATAAACTGATCCCATTCACAATTGCACAAAAAACCATAAAATACCTCGGAATAAACCTAACCAAGGATACAAGAGACCTGTTTGATAAAAACTATAGAAAACTTATGAAGGAAATTGAAGAAGACACAAAGAAATGGAAAAACATTCCACGCTCATGGATAGGAAGAATAAATATAGTTAAGATGTCATTACTACCTAAAGCACTCTACACATTCAATGCAATTCCAATCCAAATTGCACCAGCATACTTCTCAAAACTAGAGCAAATTAACCTAAAATTTGTATGGAACCACAAAAGACCCCGATAGCCAAAGTAATACTAAAAAATAAAACCAAAACGGGAGGGATCACCATCCCAGACTTTAGCCTCTACTACAAAGCTGTCATCATCAAGACAGTATGGTATTGGCACAAAAACAGACACATAGACCAATGGAACAGAATTGAGAACTCAGAAGTGGACCCAAAAGTATACAGCCAACTCATCTTTGACAAAGCAGGAAAGACTATCCGATGGAAAAAAGACAGCCTTTTTAACAGATGGTGTTGGGAGAACTGGACAGCAACATGCAGAAGAATGAAACTAGATCATTTTCTCACACCATGCACAAAAATAAACTCAAAATGCATAAAGGACCTGAACGTGAGACAGGAAACTGTCAACACCCTAGAGGAGAAAGCAGGAAACAACCTCCTTGACCTCCACCGCAGCAACTTCTTACTTGACACATCCCCAAAAGCAAGGGAATCAAGAGCAAAAATAAACGATTGGGATCTCATCAAGATTAAAAGCTTCTGCACAGCAAAGGAAACAATCCACAAAACTAATAGGCAACCACCGGAATGGGAAAAGATAGTTGCAAATGACATATCAGATAAAGGGTTAATATCCAGAATCTAAAAGGAACTCACCAAACTCCACACCCGAAAAAACAAACAACCCAGTGAAGAAATGGGCAGACGATATGAACAGACACTTCTCCAAAGAGGACATCCAGATGGCCAACAGACACATGAAACGATGCTCAGCATCGCTCCTCATCAGGGAAATACAAATCAAAACCACACTGAGATACCACCTCACGCCAGTCAGAGTGGCTCAAATGAGCAAATCACAGCACTCTAGATGCTGGCAAGGATGTGGAGAAACGGGCACCCTCCTACACTGTTGGTGGGAATGTAAATTGGTACAGCCCCTCTGGAAAACAGTGTGGAGGTTCCTCAGGAAACTAACAATAGAACTCCCCTATGACCCAGCAATAGCACTGCTAGGAATTTACCCAAGGGATACAGAAATGCTGAGGCATAGGAGCACATGTACCCCAATGTTCATAGCAGCACTCTCCACAATAGCTAAAACATGGAAAGAGCCTAAGTGTCCATCAACCATCAACGGACGAATGGATCAAGAAGATGTGGTATATCTATACCATGGAATACTACATGGCAATGACAAACCATGAAATCTGGCCATGTGTAGCAACATGGACAGACCTTGAGGGTGTTATGCTGAGTGAAATAAGTGAGGCAGAGACGGACAAATATCACATGTTTGTACGTATAGGAGGATTAGGAGGAACTTAACGGAGGAACAAGGGGGAGAAGAAGGGAGGAAATGGTGGGGGAAAGGGAGAGAGGCAAACCATGAGAGACTCTTGAATGCTGACAAAAACTGAGGACTGATGGATGTGGGGGGGAGTGGGAATGGGCATGGAGGAGGGCACTTGTGGGTTATGTGGAAACTTGGGTGTTATGTGGAAACTAATTTGACAATAAACTATTTGTAAAATAAAATAAAATGTGATACAGATTAAAAAAATAAAATAAAATACCACTTGCTTTCTTTTCACCTTCCTGTGAATGCATAGTGTATTGCAGCCAGAGGTAGAATGAGTGAATGACTCATATTCACAACTACCTTCCTCGACACCATCTACCTAGTGACCTCCTTTGAGTATGAGATCTTCCTAATCTATCAGTTTGTTTTAAATATTATAAAAATAATAGAGTTCTTGGTTAGAGTTTCAGATAATGTTTAAATACTCTTTTCTGATTGAAATTCTCAGATCCCCAGATAACAGAAATATACTACAAATGATTTTTTCAACAATCCAGCTTTCTATGTAAAACTGGATATCAGCAGAGGACATGATATTCAAAATAGAGAAAGTGATTTTTTAACATAAATAACAATTTTTGATTTTTTTCTAAAAATATTAAGAAATCAATTTTAAACAAGGAGGGAAAAACCCAACCAGGTCTTCCTGTTGATAATGTTTGTTGTTTAATAAAAGATTAATTAAAATTTTGTAAATGTGCCTTAGTTTGAAATGGTGGCTAATAATGAACAAAACTACGAGTTTCATTAAAATGATCAAAGTGGCAATATAGACTCCTGATACCTCTTATCAACTCTAAAGGGACTAAGCTGATCATTAAATTAAGGACAATATAGCTTAAAAATAAACTTTCAAATATTTGACTTTTATGACCAATGGGCTTATTTTTATGAAATGCTACCATGAGAATCAACTTACGGTATATAATCCTACTGCCATGTCAGATCAAAATTACTTTTTTTATATGTTGGTTAAGTATAATTTGGAATGCACATTAAAAGAATCTAAAAAACAAAAAAACAAACAAAAAAAAACCACCCTAGTGCCTTATGTAAGATAAGAGCCCATTTCTTTTTTACCAGAAAGTCTACAGTTAAGACGTGTAGGACTGATAGGAGCCCCAGGATCTAAGGGATCCAGACACTTTCTATCCTGATATTCCATAACACCAAGGCTCCCCTTCTCAAGGTGACTTCATATTTCAAAATAACTCATGAAGTGTCAGTCATCAGATATGCATTCCAACCTATCGGGAAGAGGAAAGAGAATGAACATGTCACCTCCTATAAGGGAAATTTCATATAAAATGCACACTCAAGTCTTCTTACATCTCATTGGCCAGACTTCATCCCTTGGTCACACTTAACTGCAAGATAGGCTGAGAGATATAGTCTTTATCGTATGTGATCATATACTCAGCAAAAAATTAGGGCAGTATCAGTAATGAAGTAGGAATGGACAGATACCCTGAGAATAAGTAGAAATCTCTGCTACATCTGTTAGTACATCAACAAATGTCCCCATTCTCAACAAATGTGATAGGTAACCATAACTCCTATTCATAAAGGATCTGTTATAGATACAGTATCTCCATCCAACTATCCTTTTCAACTCCCTGTTCTTGAAGAACAAAGTCAAGAAAAACTATTTTTCTAAAATGTTTAATATAATTAATTCAAAGATGAAGGCACTGGTCTATGATCACGTATGTGCTTAGTAAATAATGTAAAATAACCAGTTTGGATGTTTAACTGAATCAATTAAGTCAACTGGTTAACTTATCATTATAAAACAATGCATGTGCCATATGTATTATAGATGTAAATACGTAAACATAGCTTCTGATATTTAGTCAGAAATGCCATCCTTACTTTCTTCTTGTTTGTTTCTTCAGAAAATGAATAAGTAAAATGATGATTATGATTCTGACACCCATTAAAGACTTATGCAAATAATGTAGGTAGTAATTAAATAAGAAACTTAAAGAGGATGTAACTGATAATTTTACTGTGGGAAATTTTGTCTACAGATAGTTCAGCGGCAACCAAGAAATCTCTCTGTTATCTTTGTATATTTGTGTCCTTATTTCAAAATCTAAATTCTATATTTAGAGCATGATTTCTAATAAATGCACTAGGGACTTATTAAATTTCCTTACTCCATTAAAATCATTTTACAGTTTTAAATATTTTCCACAATACTGAATTAACCAGTAATTTTGTTTTCAATGTGTTGGAGAGGCTTAATACAAATAAACATTTTGTAGGTTTGAACGGTCTTATGAAATAGTCTCAAAACACCTTTTCCATTATCTTCCACTGAGTTTTTGTACTCAATGGATCTCTGCTGTATGATCGTTCAAATTCCTTTTGGCAAGAGATAGAGTACAAATGCACAAACCCATGAAAGTATCTAATCTGTATGCAATCTATGGCTATAGAACAAAGACGAACTAATTGGTCCATAAGTGGAATCTATGATCTTGGCATCATTTAGTATGCTGCTCTAATCCAATTAACCAGGCACTGCTCTTGTCTAGATGCAGCTCAAGGGTATGAATCATATTATTTTTGTGTACCTAGCATCTAGCACATCTCTTGGCACAAGAAGTGGAACTCAGCATTTATTCAATAAAACTGTAATGCTATACTATTCACTTTACAAAATGACTGCTTTCTTCATGTACTTCTTCTTATTTCCAAATTTTAGGGGGAAAAATTAAAAAACGGAAAGAGAAGGCAAGATTGCCATTTTTCCTCGTGAGGGCGTCAAATCAGCAATTAGTTTACATTACTGAATGCAAATATAATGTAGAAATGACTTTTAAATTCTTTTATTAATATCAAAGAATAAAAATATCAGAAATATTTTATTTGCTTTTCTTGATAGAAAGAGAGATTTGAATGTCAGATGTGCTCTTTTCATTACAAGGTCAAACAAGGAGTTCGAGGTAAGGGCAAGTAGCACCTAAATCCTGAAAGGTGGGTAAACTCAGACGGGAGTAAGTAGGTCCTTGGAGCCCTGCTGTTCTCGATCAGTTCCTTTGTCTCCTTTATCTTTTGTATTGACTCTGAGTGAAGAATTTTTCCCACTGTACTAGCTATTTGTGCATCATTCTAATATCTCTCTGGGTTTAGGTAAGCCCAGGGCGAGCTACCAAAGCTAGAGAGTGTGTAAGCCAACATAGGTCCAAGGGCCAGGAGGCTTCACTGAAAGTTAGATTTTTGATTGACTTGTTAAATTTGGTTTTAGAAAAAAAATATTGGTTTTTTGGGTTATTTTATTATAAAAATGCAGTTTCTCTGTATTTTCCTAGTGTTTACTCTATAAGAATATTGCTTTGGGGGCTCAGTCGCTTAAGCCTCTGACTTTGGCTCAAGTCATAATCTCGTAGTCTGTGAGTTTGAGCCCCACATCAGGTTCTGTGCTGATAGCTTAGAGCCTGGAGCCTGATTCAGATTCGGTGTCTTCCTCTGTCTTTGCCCCTCCCCTAGTCGCTCTCTCTCGTTCTCTCTCTTTCCCTGACTCTGTCTCTCTCTCTCTCAAAAATAAATAAACATTAAACAAAAAAGAATATTGCTTTAACATAACACTAAAATAAAAACAACTGATTGAGTTTTTCAGAGCTGTATTTGCAGCTGAATGCTTTACTTCAGCAAATACAAGTTCTGTTTTTGTCTTGGTTTGTTTCTTTTACTCTCTGCCCTGAGATTTGTTTTTGAAGATTCCTAAGACAGATGTCACAGGGAAGAAGGAGAGAGAAGACAGGTCTTTTATTTCAAAAGGGTGCATAGGTTTTTGTTTTGTTTTGTTTTTGTTTTTTTGTTTTTTGTTTCATCTTCTGCCAGCTCACGCTCGTCTTTGCTTGACATATTGTTACTGAGTTTCAGAAATGAAAGAATAAAAATAAGATAATGCTTAATGATGTTAGCCAATGGTAGCTAGCAGAGCAGTCGTTTTATATTCTGTGAGAATGAATTTATGACTTTAAATGCTGCCCAAGCATTTTTATTATTTTTAAACTAGGTAAAATGTTATTTTTAACTGAAGAAAATATTAACCAGAATTTGAGCCCTTTATTTTAAAAGCTAAAGTGCTCTATATTGTGGAATGGGACCATATTTCTTAGCATCTTATCCAATATCCAGATGCTAACAATATTTACCCACCGACTCACCTGCTAAAAAAGAGTACATCAATATTCATGGGTGATCTAGAATTCTACCAGCAAAAGGAGCATTCGCCAAAGTCCTACCACAGGTGCACGAAGTGTATGTGTGTACTGCAAGGATATTTAGAAGTTATGCCTCTGGCTGAACTCAAACTTTAGTAATCCTTTGGAGAGCCTTCCATAATTTATACAACCACCCCCTAATCCTTAATTCAAACGTGTATACCAATATTTTTCTAATTCTAATGACAATTGTACCACTTGGTCTTTCAGTATGGCAGGCTGCCTAGAAACTGTTTCAGTAAATTACACACCAAGATGATCTACTCTTTGGATTGTCTCCAGAACAAAGACTATGATGTATAATGAAAACCAACTAACAATTAACTGTCATCAAAGATAACATGAGGGACAAGCATTGTAAATTTAGTTATTTACAATAAGAAGCAACATAAAGGCTTCTTTCAATGAATGATAAAAGTAAATCCATATTGTTGAAGTTATAATTTTAAGGTTTATATAACATAATAATGAAACAATAGAAAGCTAACATTCCACATTTCATTGTGTTGAAGTAATTTTGTTAGCATAATTAAGAACTAAGAACTCAAAAATTATTCTATTTATTGCATGTTTTGAACTAAAGCATTATTTTAAGAGACATAGTAATATTACTTTGGCATCATTATTAGTTATATAAGTGTGAGGGTGGTGAATGAGCCAAAATTCTGTTTTTGTACACTGTAATATATTTGTGCATACCAAAAAGAGTTACTTAATTACCGTGATGTAGCTTTTATATTTAACACCCACTTAAGGATCAGATCTTGAAGATCTGAACTAACTAGTTTCTTTCATTATTTATTCTTATATAACCTAGGGGAAAGACATAGGGAAACAGCTCTCTAATTATGACTGTTTCAGAAAGATAGAAGAGAGGAGCAAGACATTTTTCAAAGCGTTTTATAGATGGATGCAGAGGCGGATTTGCTGCGAAGCTCATGAGGCTTCAGTACCCTTGTCTTGCACGGGTCCCTTCCAAGGTCCTGAATTTTTTATTCATTAGTTGGTATCCTATTTCTGTTGCTTAGTATGTCTTCTTCCCCTGCACCCCACTCTTAAAGCTGCAAAAGGCTGCAGGCTTTGTACCAAGTGGACCCACCAGCATGTACGAACATCTGGAGGTCTCTTGCAGTCTTGAATCATTGGGGACCACAGGATTGAGAAGGGACTAAATATAGAATATACTGAAAAATTATGAGAATTGTAGGCAGGCTTTCATTGTTGTCAGAAGAAAATAAAGAAGAGGAACAAAGGACAGAATGCAGAAAGTTGAAGGAAACAGGAGGAAACGAGGGAGTGAGAGAGGATTTTCTGCAGAAAGAGCAGAAAATCTGACAAAGCTGTGAGTCTTAGATAGTGACTAAGAATCCCCAGTCTCACATATGTCTTTGTCCATAGCTTCCAACACTGTCTCTCACTTAAGACCTGAATTTGTAATCTCCAGGTTTAAAACATAACCTTTGTACCACTTTTGCATGGATTATTGTTACTTTTATCCTGGACATGCCATTTGATTTTGTTTCATAATTATGAACTGATGAGAAACCACACAGTGTGCGTTCAACATCTGATCCTTATCTTCCTACTTCTTCTTTTCCTCTTTGAATTTCATCCATTTGAGGATGCTTGCAAAAAAACTCAGGATCTGAAAAGAAGTCGATTAGATGAACTTTAACAAGATCTTAAAATAGATTTCAATCTAGACCATAAGGCAATAGGTAGCAGGTAACCTAAGAGGATATACCCTGTAAGAATTTCAAAATAATAAGTGGAAACTGAAAAAACAGCTTTGATCTGCCTACTTTGAGCCTGGAACTTGGTTGGGAAAATAGATATGAAATGTGAGATTTGCAGAGCAGATTTCTTTTTTGTTTCAATTTTTTTGTTTATTTAAAAATTTTTTAATGTTTTATTTATTTCTGAGAGAGAGAGAGAGAGAGAGAGAGAGAGAGCGTGAGCAGCTGGAGGGTCTGAGAGAGAGGGAGACACAGAATCTGAAGCAGGCTCCAGGCTCTGAGCTGTCAGAACAGAGGCCGATGCAGGACTCAAATCCACATAACATGAAATCATGACCTGAGCCGAAGTCAGATGCTCAACTAAGCCACCCAGGCACCCCTGTTTGTTTATTTTTCAGAGGAAGGGAGGGGGAAGAGAGAGAGAGAGAGAGAGAGAGAGAGAGAGAGGGAGGGAGGGAGGGAGGGAGGGAGGAGAGAGAGAGAGAGAGAGAGAGAGAGAGAGAGCACAAGTGAGCACAAGGGGGCGGGGGCAGAGGAGAGAGAAAGAGTCCCAAGCAGGCTCTGAGCTGTCAGTGCAGAGCCCAATGGAGGGCTCCATCTTAGGAACTGCGAGATCATGACTGGAGCCGAAATCAAGAATCAGATACTCAACTGACTGAGCCACTCAGTTGCCCCAGCAGGCAGATTTCTTGGAGAGAGCTGTGATGGGAGCCTTGCCATTTCCACCAAGAGGGAAGGGAATGTGCTTCCAGAGTACTGCATTTTGGGAGGGAGCATTTAACGGGACAGCTTGGAAAACCTTTATATGCTTCCCTGCTGTTGGAAGACCCAAAGAACCAGAGTCCAACTTCTATGCAGGGAACCTAACAGGAAAGAAGCTCGCTAACTGTTTTGGTGCTGAACTGAAGGAGAGTGGCCGCTGTGTGGGAATTAGCTTGCATTCAGGAAAAGGAACACAGAGTCCTGATTGATAGGGCCACCTGAGGGGGCAATGGACACTCAGCCGACCAAAGCTGGAACTGGATTGGTGAATTTCTAGTTGCTGCTGAAGCAGTAAGCAACCAGCTAGAATAAACACACTCTCATCCAGACTGAGGGACAGATTCTCATTAAATGGTCCATGAGAGAGCTTAAATATCTATTAGGCTCAGGAAAGGCAAAGCCATCTTAGCAGTCGGTGCTCCTTCCTGTTTTCTCTGTGTGCTTCTCTCCATCTTTCTGCAAGTCTTAGAGGTCACAAATCTTAGTACACGTGACGGTGGAAAAGGAGGTAAAAGCTAGGAACAAGGTAAAGAGATAGGAAAGGCAATATCCTAAATTATGAGTCAGTAGCTAGCCTTTTCCAGGCCCCAGCTTGGGAAGCTTTGGGAGGTTAAAAATTGACTCTCAAATCAGATGTTTGATTGCTATATGGAATGGAATGTTCCATGTGACTGTTTGCTACTAAACAAGGGAGCAGCTATGGGTTTCCTACGTTTTTAACCCTTGGTTAGGGAACTACCACCCTCCATGAGGAAATTGTAAAGGGGTTGTAGGGATAAAAATAAAGATGTTTTCAGATTACATCCCATTTCTCCAGCTTATTCAGAGTATGGCTGACACTTTGTAGTTTTACAAATTGTTTTCTGTGAATATGCTTTTCTTAATTTCTTAGACAAAAACATTTTTAAAGTATATGTTCCTGAAAAACTTCAACTTTGTCAGACATTCTACTTCTAGCCACCCAAAAGCAAATATATTGAATAGCAAATTAAATTTTAAAAGTGAGTGTTTTTAAAAATCTGAAACATCTCAAGAAATACAGAAAGCCATGGAAGGAAATATATCGTCGTATGGACCAAGAGTTGGAATTCTCTGAAACAAAATTGTTGGTATAGGCTGAATTTCTCATGTTTGTGTCTGCAATTCCCAGACTGCAATTCCCAGACTGGAGATAGATCAGAGTATGTGTTGAGTTTAGAAGCTCAATAATTCAAGTAGAGTTTTATTTTAAATATATTCTTCACCTTTTCAAATATTTTTTCAAAATCATATATGTATTTTTTCTTCTTCTTCTTCTTCTTTTTTTTTTTTGTAAAGGTAATGATCTGAAAGGGCAGAGGATGTTTCCTTAAGTGGCACTGGTATCTATCGCATGGGCAAATGTGCAGATTTTAGACTGGGCATGGAAGAAATATGATAATTAAATGCATTGTTCAAGAACCCAAGCAACTCGTTTCTTTTCTGTATGCAGTTATTCTCTCCTACAATGCACAAAACCTTAAGGGACCTGTCATATAAATATTTCTAAAGATCAGTCAATACCTGCAGCATTGCCATCCATCATTGCTGAACAAGTTCTGTTTTACATGGTAATCACATAAATCGGGTTATAAGAGATTATAATTCTTTAAGACACACCTCTTGGTCCTTGGCAAGGTCATTACTGTGCTGTGAGTCTGTTCCCCAAGATGGCATATGTCAAAGTATACAGAATGGTGCCACTAAGAAACAAAGAGCATGAATTAACAGACTCTGGAGTCAGTAATCTTACTTACAAAAAAAAAAAAGCAAAAACAAAAACCCAAAAAAATCTCAAAACATAGCTTTAGGGTGGAAGCTAACACTCGATGGGTTCTTATAAAACCGAGTGAATTTAGCATTTCATTGTTTGCACAAAAAGAACAAATTCTCGCCAGAAGTCAAATACAAGGTTTAACCATTATTTGTGGTACGACAGAATGGAAAGTGAATCAAAAGTCACATTATTTATTCACAAGCTTTGGCATTTTAGGTAGAATGTTATTAATAACGATACCTAAACCCATATTAACCATAACTTGTGGATGTAGATGTGTTTTATAAAAGCAAAGTGTAGGGTGCATCAGTCATTTCACCTGATTTTGGCTCAGGTTATGATCCCAGGGTTATGGGATCGAGCCTGCGTCAGGCTCTGCCCTGAGCATAAAGCCTGATTAAGCTTTTCCCTCTCTTTCTTCCTCTGCCCCCTCCCCCTTTTGCATGCGCTCCCTCTCTAAAATAAATTTAAAAGGAGAAAGAAAGAAAAGTTTATCTCTGAATAAGGGAAAATATCAAGTTATGCAACAATGAAATTTTGCTTTCCTTTGGAAAGTTGGATGACATAAACACTTTCAGGGTATTTCACTGTTGTTAGTGTTTGTTGTATTGCATGGTTTTGTTGGTTTTATTTATTTGTTTTTTGGATACCTCGGATATTGCAGTTTTAAATTCCTAGGCCTGAAAGTGTTTAGTCGGAAGAATTTCCAAAAGTACAAGCACCTGGGACCTTGTAACACTAGAGATTGTGAAGACCCTCACAAATTTTGTAAGAGTGCTTCAATAGTGAGGGCTCAACATCAAGTTAGATGGCCGCAGAAAACATGATGCACTTGATTATCAGACAGTAGAGAAAATAATAAGCACTATTAATATAGTTATGGAAATCCAAAGTACTTAGGGGACAAGAAGCATTCACTTATGTTTAAGATGATTGGTGAAGACGCTGGAGACTGCACCTATTTGGGCCCTTCTTTGTGGGGGTTTAGTAAATCACAGAACAATCCATCACTTCTTAACTCACCTTAACACCTTCTTAACTCACATCACACTGTCAAAAATGCAAGTTAGAGATCTTTTCTGATCTCTAGGAGCAGTTTCTAATTTAGTGAAATGATTAGAAGTGAACATAGAGCCAATCAGGTCTTTGGAAGACCATTTACAAAACATAACTTTATGAATATGCCAACATATCCAGGGTGTCTTTATATGTTGATCTCTTTTGTATCCATGACTTTTGCAGTTTTTGAAGATTCACTGCGTGTTGGGTACTTTGTGCTACACGGTGGCCGTGGTGGTACCAAATTCAATCAGATGGGAGTTTGTGCTCAACAAAGAAGTCATCTAGTAGTGGAGATAAGATGAAGACAAAGTACTATGACAAAACAGTTTGCACTGTATGGCACCAGATAAGTACGTGTGGAGGCAGGCTTGGCTTCCAGATGGCGGCAGCACCAACCATTTCTGTGACTGCATGTAAGTGCAGTCTTCAAAGTTAAGCAAAATTTGCTCTAAAAGAAGGGTATGCCATGAGGAGGAGACATGGGCTGCAGGGATCAGAGCAAATTGAAGAACATTCTAGATAAAAAGAACAATATGATTAAAAGCACCACACCACTTACAAGAATTTCTGTGATGAAAATTATCTCTTGAAAATGGTTTTAAGTTCTTGGAAAGTAAGGCTGTACTTCTTTTAATGTGTTTTGTACAGATTCCAAATACAGCCTACAAAAATCAGAAATAAAATGTCTTTTTGCTACCAATGATGAAAATAAGGAAACTATGTATAGTTTTTCCTTTATTTTGGAAAATTAAATATAAAATAAATGGGTTGATAAAAATTATTTAGTACTTGTTTTTAATTCAGTTATAATTTATTTAAAATATACAATATATTTTGAACACTGATTAATTTCCCTAAGCCTGTAGAAGCTGGCTTTGTAAAATTTCCCTTATCAGAGAATCCATTTAAATACAGCTCAGTATATAATGAGGTTTTCTTCCCTTTGCTTCAGCTGAATATTTAGCAGTATAGAAACTTGACAGGTTAGGCAATTAGAATATAATTTATGATACAAGGCTCATGCGGATGAACTGTTTCCTGCCTATAATTTTGAATGCAAGCAAATCACAGATTTCTTATGTTAGCCTCAAAGAAAAATTTTATTATGAACTGAATTGTATAATATATTAATAGTTTCACTTATATCTTCAAGTGACCCTGCTGGATAACAGTATCTAGTGCAATTCATTTGGCTTTTTGAAAAGAAAAAAAAAAAAAAAGATAAGAAATGTACACTATGCCTCAGGCTAAGCCTCATGGACAACATTTATTTCCCATGGATAGAGCTCACATGCTCAGGTTTCTATGGTGTCTTTTAATATATTGTTCTCACTTGGTTTACTAAATGCTCTTCTGATAGCCCTTGTGAGCTACTGTGCCTTATAACGTGCCTATCTCAATGAAAGTGATATCTAATACTTACAAATGTTTAATGGGGATCTGTTTGAAGAAATACTAAATAAGGACCAGTATGGCAAATTGGAAAAACTATTAAGACCTTGTTTCTTACTCTATTTTTGTTTCACTAATTTATTTCTCTAAATACCTCTATGGTGATATGTATTGTTTTGTAGCAGAGGCTCAGAGATGTCTTCTAATACCCACAATCCTTTTTTTCTACCAGAGTAAAACATCTGAGTTTTACCTGAGTACATATATTCATTTGAAGTAAGACTACTCTCCCAGACTCTGTTGTTTAACTAAGACTATGTGAGTAATTCAGGTCTATAAAATCCAACTAGAAATGTCCTATGCCTCTGGGCTTCTGGAACACCTTCCTTAAAACACAATAGTGCTCCAACCTTTGCTACTTTTCCCATCATCATGGATCTTGAGTGTTAATAGCTCCATTTGCCATCTTGGATCATGAGGCCAATGACTACATCCTTGGATGGCTGGAAGGTACCTAGGTCTCTGTGGACTTGTGAAGCAGAGCCACACTTACTTCTGACATGAAGGAAATACAAACTCTATCTTTAAAAAAAAACTATTAACACAATCCTAACTTAAATAACTTAAATAACATGTAAACCTACATGAGCTATAACTTCTTATGAGCTACAACTTCTCTCATCTTGTTAAGCATTCTAAGGACTCACTTCCTTCCAAAGGTTTTCCAAGATTGAGGAACATCACATACATGACCCTATGAATATTTCACTTTCCATGTGGCTATCCAGACACTGCAAAGGGTCCAAGGGTAAGATGAGCTCTTAAAATATATGTCACGTGAAGGGAATCTTGGGATCTTTCTGGCAATTGATAAAAATACAATTAAAGAGCTCTTGATAGAATTGGATGCTCTTACATGCTTCTTATTTTTATCTAAATGTTAGCAGTATCTTTTATTTTTCAGTCTAGTTAACAAAGAGAATGATTAATCAGTATTTTTATATGCTACACACAACACTTAGCAGAGAAAGGATATTATTATAATCCTTTCATATATATATATATATCGTAGATATATATATATATATCATAGATATATATATATATATATCGTAGATATATGACAGTTCTTGTAAATTATTTTTATCTTAAAAAGAACCTAGACAAATCCAAATGCCATCATCATCATCATCATTAAGCCTGATTAATAACTTTTTGTGGGGTCAGGTAACAAAATTTGGTCAGCTCAACAAGTGACTGTATTAGGGAGTACATGGTGTGTATACAAATTACCCATAAATCCAATTCTTAGGGAGGTTAGCATATTATAGAGAATGGAAGACAAAAATAATTATTACACAAAGTAGTGCATGATATCTGCTGAAAAGTACAACAAAGATCTGGAAAATAGAAAGGTCACAGCCAATGAACAGGGAGAGATTAGTAAAAGTATCAAGGAGCAGGTGGCAGTAACATGTTGTGCAACTAGCTGCATGCCAGTTGACAATATTATGTGGCCTTCTCATCTGACACTAACTGTGGGCTCGACCAAAACCAACAGCGACATAAAGGGGCTACAGAGAGAGGTTAGAATCCATCAAGTCAGTCTGAGGCTTGGAGATCTAAGTTCTCCAAACTCAGAGTCCATCAAGGCAACTTCTTCAGATGGAGTGATACAGGTTTATGGGACAGCTTTTGCCCAAGGAGATCTCTGAACGAGAGTAGATCCCTTTTCCTTTTAAAAAGTTAAACTTTTTCTTCAAACAGCCACTGGTCTTGTCCCCTTGATTTCCATAACTTTTAATCATCAATTTTGAAGCGACCTGTCTATATCACCCTGTTTTTTATTTGATTTTGTCTGTTTCTTTGTTAATTCAACCTCCTAGAATTTCTTGGCTATGTCACATACCTGCTGCCTGCCATTGGTATGCTGCCAGCTACCAATATGGTAAATGAACATACTACTTTTCCAGAGCCTAAGAAATATTTATCCTTCTTGTTGCTTTAGAGACACAGTTATTTTGGGGGCACCTGGGTAGTTCATTTGGTTAACTGTCTGACTCATCATCTTGGCTCAGGTCATGATCTCTTGGCTCTATACCTGGGATCTAGTGCCGCAATGGGCTCTGTGCTGACAGCATGGAGCCTACTTGGGATTCTCTCTCTCTCTCTCTCTCTCTCTCTCCCTCTCTTTCTCTCTCTCACCATCTCTCTCTCTCTGCCCTTTCCCTGCTTATGCATGTTCTCTCTCTCTCTCAAAATAAATAAACTTAAAAAAATGACAGAGTTGCCATTTTAAGACCTTGTTTTTGCCTAAACTCAGATATTAGCCCTAAGGTGGGTAGAATAGACCATAGGTAGAATACTTAAACTGTTGCCTTCACTTTTCTTTCTAGTATTCCACCTCTAGGTCTTGACCTTGACCAAAATAAGTGAATGTAGCTTCTATGAATGATTTTTAGTCTATGAAATTTAGGAAAAAAGAATCTCAACTGAAGATTTACCCATGAGAAGTCTAAAATTGTAACTTTCTCCATTTTCTTTGCTTTCTGGATATAGGGGAAAGTTAACGGCATTAAAATGCATTAAGCTGATCAGCCATTATGCTAATGTATAATCTGCATGGTTCTGGGTCAGTAACACTGCAGCCCCAACTATCCTGATTGAAAGGGACACAGTGACCTGGGCAAGTTGGTTTGACAGGCTTGTTTCTTATCACACAATGATAAAATAGTTCTCATTGAAGAGCTGAATCACATTGAACTGGGTTCCAAAAAAAAAAGTTGTCATTCTATCCTGCTTTAAAATACCCAAGAGTGGGCTGCTAATATCTATGATTCTTTTTAATGGAATGTTTGATCTCATTAATTTTCAAAACAACACTGTGCTTCAAAACAACCCACATTATCTACTGCTTGTAGAATAGGTTTGAATGTTAGCATTTATAAAGCATAAACATGAAGGATTTCCAGGTTAGTATGCTAGTGAGGAAAAAATAAATAAATAAAACTAACATGTTTTAAAGATTTGATTATATTTCCAAAGCATCTATTTATTTCAGCAGCTTTATTATTACTAATGCACATGATTTTGGGGGAGTAGAAAGAAACTGAATTTAAATAACTACTTGTGGCAACACAGCACCAATTATACACTCCATGGCTATTTATGTCCTCTGGTGATCAACTAGCAGCGGGAAGTAAAATTGACAACACACTGGTACAATCACAATTGTGGGTCAAACTTCAACAAGCCTGTTTAAATGGTTCCATTAGGTCCTACTTGAAATACTGATTTACATATATTTTGACTATTTTCAGACATGTTATCCACTTTAACATGCAGTGATATAATCGTTTCCTATAAGGATGCATTAGACGAGAGCACAGAAAAATAAAATAGCATGCTATGCACACAAACTTCTGTAGAATTTAAATTGCATTAGAATACAGCACCAATCATATTTTAACAGATTAAAATATCATTTGTATTCCACAGCAGGTCTATTTAGTAGGAGATTTGGATATTCTTAGAATTGTTTAAATGGGCTTTTGCTTGGAGCATTAATGTATTTCTAAGGTAAACAAAAGCTGTCCAAAAGATAGGAGACATCTTCTTATGAAGACACATGACTTGCCTAATTTTTATTATCTTTTATATTAGTCTGATGTAAATATAGCTCTTTGAGATGAGTTTTCTCTCCATTACAAATACAACTTCCCCACAATGTTTTCTAAATATTGCTTTTTTATTTTTATTATTTTTTTAAATGCTTATTTATTTATTTTGAGAGAAAGTGCAAGTGCATGTGTGAGCAGGGAATGGCCAGAGGGAAGGGGAGAGAGAGAATTCCCAGGGAGGTTCTGTGCTGTCAGCCCAGAGCCCAGTGCGGGACTCGATCCCAGGAACTGTGAGATCATGACCTGAGCCGAAATTAAGAGTAGGTTACTCAACAGACTGAGCCATCTTCAGGCACCCCTAAATATTGGTGTTTTAGAAACTTGTTTTAATGTGCCACAGATATCTTGTTTATTTCCTTTTACATACAGTGTCATAATATATAGAAAAAAACATATGTAATGCATACAAAATTTTATGCATACAAAACTATGAGGAAAATGATAAAATATACAAACTAAAACACATTAATTAACTTATCTAGACATTACTGCTACTTGAAACTACCTGATTACTCCTTCTGGATGCCATCTTTAATTTGTTTTTTAATGTTTATTTATTTTTGAAAGAGAGAGAGGCAGAGCAAGGTCAAGGAGGGGCAGAGAGAAGAGGGAAGACACAGAATCCAAAGCAGGCTCCAGGCTCTCAGCTGTCAGCAGACCCTGGTCGGGGGCTCAAACTCACGAACTGCAAGATCATGACCTGAGCTGAAGTCAGATGCTTAACCCAACCACTCAGGGGTCCCTTAATGCCATCTTTCATCTTCCCCCCAAAAGAAACATGCTAAACTTTTTCTTATGATTTTATTCCCTTAAAATACAGTTTGTACCCTACATTCATGTTGCCCTAATAGTGTATTATTCAGTTTTGTGATTTTTAAATTTTCTAAAAATGATATTGTTCTATATATAGTCAAAAGACACTGTTTGCTTATTTACATTTTCACTATTTTATGATTCATTCATTTTGAATGTAATTACTTGTGGATCAGTAATTTTTACCGCTTAATTAATATTCAAATGTACTAATATATTATGATTTATTTACCAATTAGATATTTGAGATATTCTCAGTTTAACACTATTCTGGGTTGTGCTCCTATGAACACTCTGGATCATATCTCCTGATACAAACATGCAAGAATTTTAAAAGTGTTGGTATCAATGTCTACTACCACAAGCAATATATGAATTTGCATCATTTCACATCTTTACCAACACTTGGACTTGTTAAACCTCTTAAGTTTTGCAAATATAGTGGGTGTGAAATGTTATCCTGCTACAGTATTAATTTGTATTCTCTTATTACTGATAATATTGAGTATCTTTTTATTGGTTTTTGGTGTTTTTGTGTTTCCTTTGCTGTGAAAAGGAAATGCCTGTTTATATCCTTTATCAATTTTCTATTTGGCTATTTGACTTTTTTCTTTTGTATTTGCAAGAATTCTTTATGAAATCATACATTGCTTCTTCAGATGTGTGTCTCCATCGATTAAACTTAAACTCCTTGAGGGGAAGGACTGCACCTTCTTTATTCTTATCTCCCCAGGGATCAGCATCATGATTTAATTAGGCAGTTTCTTCTTTTATAGATAGTAACATGTCACTTTTGCTAAAATTTTTTTGTTAGTCATTGAGGAAAGAAGGAAAGCATTAATCATTAGTATGTAAGATACTTCTGAGATGATAGAATAGGACAGGGTAGTAGGGAGGAAACAGAAGCTTCATGGTACTCACACACACACACACACACACACACACACACACACACACAAACACACACACAATGATTCAGTGGAAAGATGGTATCAAATATTGGTGTAATACACAAGCTTGTCTACAAAGTGACTTCAAGAAATCTATCTACCTTAAGACTTTCTTTATAAATCACACATTTTGTTACAACTTTAGGTTACTACAGATAATACATAATTTTTTGTGTGTATGCATCTTTTACTTTTTACTAGATTCTCATTCCATAAGAATGACTAGAGATGGGAATTGAAGTCTTCCAAGATCTAGAAAAATAAATTATTTCTTATTTGATTGATAGCCATGAAATAGTGTGGTCAGGAAAATACTAATGCCTGGAATAAATTTATGAAGACATAAAGAAGACATTTTTTTTTCATTTGAAAACGTGAAATTGTAACTGTTATTTTATACAGTGTTATTAATAAAAAAGTGTGATTAGACATGATTTAAATGGTCAAATATTTAAATTAAAATTTCTACTATTACATGAAATCCTTTAACATTGGAGATATTTTATTAAAAGAATAAATCATAATTGCTAGGCTGAAATTATTGACATTAATTACATAATTGCACTAATTACACAAATGGGTAGTAGCATTTTCAGGCATCCCCTCAATGCAATTAAAATTTCAAATACATGAAATGAGAATTGAAGCTAATTTGAAAATGAAAAGATGAAAGAATTCTGAGAATTTAGTTTTTAAAAAGTAAGTTCATGTGTTTTCAGTACTTTAAATGAATCCACACATAGTTTGCTAAGATTGCTATTATTCTTATGTCATTAACACTGACAGACATGCCTACTTCTGGTGGATCTCTGCACAGAACTTGCTGTGCTATATACTAGGAATCTAGACTACTATTATTGCCACCTGTTCTTGGGTCAGACTTTTTACCATAGTTCCAAGAAACTTGAAAAATAGTTACCTTTAATTATGAATGAAATGCTACCAAATATGTTATTTCTTCAAAAAGAAGGAAAGCCTTTCTATAATATTAGAAAACCCTTCTTTGTGATTCTAGAATGTTTGTAATCATATATCTGTTCTGTTACTGTAGACATGACATAGTATCTTGCCCATAGTGGGCATCTGGTAATGACTTGTCTCATTATTAATTGATATACATAGATTTTAGGGACCATAGTCTTACCTAATAAGAAACTTTTCTTTCTTCAACCCAGTGAACTCAACCCAATGTACATGCTTCTGTTTCTTAAACGTGATTCAGAATCTATATCATAAAATTATCTGCTTATTTTTGGGTGTTGAGATTAGAAGTTTTAGTGTTGCATTAGAAGTATGAATGGCAGTTTTCTTTCCTACGTCTTATCAATGTGAAATCCAGGAGAGGTTCCTTAGTCATTTGGTCTTTAGCACTCATTAAGCATTCACTGAATTTTCATTTTGGCTTGTTTGTAAGTGTGGCCTATGGGGCAGGTACTTTATCCAATCATCCTCTGAATTTCAGTATAATTTCAGCAATGAGATGACAGATTTACTTGCTTGAGCAGAAATTTTATACCAGATGGTGATGACTAATGCTGAATATGGAGAAAAATATTATTTTCCCGAGCTATTCATATTTTTTGGTAAAGAATTATTTTATCCAATCACTCCAAATCCCTTTGTGACTATTTGGCACTTTTGTAATGTCCCAGGGAGTGTGTGAAGTATAGACGAGAGCCACACAGGCATGGCATAAAAATGACTACACCTTAGACTTGTCCTATGAAGCTGCTGCTTAACCTGTGGTCTGCATTTTGATCACTCTTTGCAATTTATGTGTCATATGCTCCTTTGGGATTTTGGTGAAATATATGGATTCCTTTTCTGAACAGATTTCTAAAATGTATGAAATGAAATGTATACGATTAAAATAAAAACCATTAATACCAAAGTTCAGTCAGAAATTTGTTAAAAACCCAAATCATGATATCTTTTTTATCAAGAAATCATATAAACTAATAGTTAGGATTGAGCCTAATAACTACGTAGATCACAAAGTTATGACAAGTTGAAATGTATATGAGAGCAACTACTATAATGCAATATGATACAATGACAGTATAGTGATATTACTGGTCTATATTCTTATATTCATGTAGAAAAGCTAAATAAATATCACTGAGATTTCGGGGAAAATTAGGTTGTAATTTTGTTTCCTCCAAGTTCAGAGACACTAGAATATTACTGAAATCTCTGATTCTTGTGAGTAATATGCTTCAGGCCAAGCCAGATTGCCTTCTGTCCAAGTGATCTGTGCAAACAGTCATTCTGCTTGGTATTCAGCCCCAGGATTTTTGGGCTTCCAAGTCACCCTGGCGAAGCCTACATTTTACATCTAGTTTAATATAAGTTCTTCTTTGTTTAGAGTGACATGATGATTCTCCTGGTTCTCCCTTTTCTCTTTGCTCATCTGGCTGACCCACCGGTGGGGGTGGTTATAGATGGAGTTACCATCTGAAATGTTTTCAGATAGCCTCTGTATTTCTGCTAAAATTATCACAGAGCACCCATAATAGAAATGTAGGTAATCTTTACTAATTTCTTAAATTTATGGCATCCACAATATTTACTACTTCAGATCTTGGAGAGTCCTGCTATGTCCCTTTGGGATGGGACACGAAGCCTAGTGCTTTCTTTAAGTGCATAAAATACCACTTTAAGATTAGCATTGCTTCTGCTAAGGGTATGGCTGAGTGAATACTAGCAATTGAAATGAATGCATTTTCATCTCTATTGGAATCACTATAACTGTAACATGGAAAAATAACTATAAAATATGCTTCTGTCATCAGGAGAGAGGGAGAGGATTTTTGTAATGGATGTGGAATTCTTGTGAGAGGTATTTATTTAGAGAATATTATGATGACTTTTATTTCATTGGAGGTCTGTAGCTTAAGCTGCATTACTATCAATTGAATGGGTGCTTATCTTTCACAAGGAAAAACAATCACTAATCAAATAGAACTAATTTTCTATTAAAGTTGAACTAAGTTTCTATAAGTTTAAATATAAACTAAGTTTCTATAAAGTTCTGTATACTATATATGTACAATACGTACATAATACTTACATTTGTATCTGTACCTGACTCATTCACATACAATTGAATAGAACTTACACAGAGTTATAATAATAACAGAATGATCTATAGATACACAGGTCATTTATATTACATATGAATTAATTACTACTTATGCTAAATGTTTTAGACATGATGTATTAGTTATACAAATGTAAACTATTCTAGATGGAATTATAGAATTATTTTGGCTTATGTTTAATATACAGAAGATGAATATATATGTAGAAAGATTGAATTTATTTCTAGCCGGGTGGTAATTTTAATCAGGATACTTGTTAACATTTAGCTATAATTGACAATTTATCTGAATGAATGTTAATTCTATACTTTCAAGTGGTAGGCAAAAATTGGACAGATTAGAGTAGTTTATTGAATATGTGTTTTTTTTTTTTAAAGTTTGGAAAGTATACTTTGGGTTTAACTAGCATGCTAGATCCTCAAAATAAGTCACAATTCATTATGTTGGTTTTCCTATGTATATTATTTCTATTTAAAGAATAACAAGGTTTTTAAAAATTGTGTTTTTTTTGCAAGTACAGAAAAATGGACCAAAATGACAATTCATAAAAGGTGATACAAAATTCATGAATAAACACAAAATAAATTAAATAAAAAGAATGAGGGTAACAGTTATTCCAAACAAAAATATTTTACATTAACAAACATTATTTAATTTTTAAATAATATAAGCCTTTACAAACATCTAAACGATAAAATATACTCGTAAAGCTTCTCAGAAAATAAAGCCACTGGTATACTACTCTCCTGACTCCCCCTCCTTTTTTAATTGCATAGCATTTGCATAGGGGTTGCCAAAATCAATAATTTCCAACCTGTTTTTTACGTTTGTATAAAATCTTGAGATTCTTCCTGTATTATTTGAAATAAAGTCTTATGTAAGGTGAAGTGTAGGAACCTGGGGTGAGATGTGGTTCCAGGACTTCATTGCTGTGCCCTTTAAATAAGTGATGTGATGATGTCCAAATATGGAGTCTTTCTACACAACCCCAAGGAAGGGGAGGGTTTGCGGAGACCACACATGGTGCTGCAATTAGTACTCATGTATAAGTTCTGTGTGATTCACTGACTTTGGGGATAGTTGATGCCATTTTTTTCTCTCTCTGTCTTTTCTGTATTCTGCCTCATCATTTCCACTTCCTTCATTTTCCTCAATATTCCATATTTTAAGTAGTGTTCAATTTCCTCTACCTTGGACTTCGGCGTGTAATTGTACCTAGAAGAGTGTTTTAGCTGTTTCTGATATTGAAAGCTAAATTAATGCTTGCTCTAGTATCAAGGGCATCTTTCCTCCTCCCCGCCCCCCCCCCTTTACGTAAAGAACATGCCTTATTTCTAGTAAAAGCTGTAAGCTTATTTGGCTGGAAAGCCAAACCTGTTGAAATTTAATTTATAGAATTGTGATGCCAGCATTGGTGAGAGCCAGACCGGATCACTGGAGTGCTCCTGTGCTGTGCTTTTCACACTGGCTTCCAGTAGCTTAGCATATTGATTTTACAATTTATGGCTTTCAAAGCCATTTGCAGTCTTGATCCTTCTCATAGTTCCAATTTGCTTATGTCAGTCAAGAACACTGAAATTGTTCCGTGGCAGCATGTTTCCTTTGTAGCTCTGATTTTATAATAGTTCAATTCATTTAAATTGGGATTGAAAGTTAACATTGACTTTCCTTTTTAATGTCTAGCATTCCTCAAGTTCTTGTCCCATATATTTCAGGCTTATTATATATATGCTTAAAAGGACAGCATTTGTAGGTAGTAGTACTTTACAAATTCCCTTTGCATTGTCTCAATTACTATAACTGACTCAGATAATTGGTGAGCTATGCAACCCAGGATAAGGACAAAATAGAAATGAGCCAGACATAGAAAGAATCCCAAACTTTCTTACCACTCAGCATGGAAATTTTCACTCATTCCTTTTGTTTGAATTTTGATGCACTACCTGCAGCCAGAATCCACGAATCCACATATGAGTTTTCTGGTTTTTGTTTTTGTTTTATTTAGTTTTAAGTAGGCTCCATATCCAATGTGGGGCTTGGACTCATGATCTTGAGATGAAGAATCACATGCTCTATGACTGGGCCAGCCAGGTGCCCCTCCATACTGCTTTACCTATTCAACTTTGTAGAAAACAAACCTCTGGCCCTTTCCTCATACCTTGGTTGGCTGGCTAACTGCTCCCTATCTTAACTTGCTATCAATCCCCCTTACTTCCCCACCCCCTTCAGAAAAATTTGGTCCCTGCAATTCCCAAATGTTTCTAGAGTTCTACAACATTAATTACCTTACATCCTCCTGGCTCCCACACCCTGCAGGCTTAAGTTTCATTATTTTCTGGTCTGCTAAGTCAACTACCACTCCTCTGTTTGCCCTTGGTTTCTAAAATTTCTATGATATTCCTCACTCACCATTTCTCCTATCACTAAAACTAATTTGAAAGTATATAGGTGCCCTTATGTTTACTGCAGCATTATTTACAATAATTCAGGTATGGAATCAACCTAAATGTCCATCAGTAATAGATGAATGGATAAAGATGTGTAGCACATCTATTAAATGGAATATTACTCAGCCATAAAAAAAGAATGAGCTCTTGCCATTTACAACAACATGGATGGAGTCAAGAGGATATTATGCTAAGTGAAATAAGTCAGACAGAGAAAGACAAATACTGTGTGGTTTCACATTTATGTGGAATAAAAAAATGAACAAGCAAACAAAAAAAAACCAAACAGAAATGGACTCATAAATACAAAGAAGAAACTGATGATTGCCAGAAGGGAAGGGGGTGGGGAATGATAAAATATAGGTGAAGGAAAATAAGAGGTACAAATATATAATAAATAAGCTACAGAGATGAAAAGTACAACAGGGAATATAATCAATATTGTAATAATGTCATACAGTGACACATTATAACTATACTTATTGTACTGAACATTAAGTAATGTATAGAACTGTTGAATCACTATGTTGTACACCTGAAACTAATATAACATGCTATGTCAACTACACTTCAATTTTTAAAAAAATACATTAATTCTTAAGTGAATGAGTTCTAATTGCTCATTTCTGTTCATTCATTCATTTGTGCATTAAAAATTATACATTGGACACACATATATATTAGGTGCTGATAATATAGACATGAACACCAAGAAGCTTCCTTTTCTCATATAGTTTACTTTCTAGAAAAGGGAGATAGAAAATACAAAAACAAAACAAAATATGTGTAATGTTAACTAATGCTAGGAAAAATAATAAAACATTATAAAGGGTCTGCAAGTTATTCTTTTTTTAAAAAAAATAGGAGCTCAGTCAGT
The DNA here is from genome assembly GCA_017311185.1 of Proteles cristata cristata. Classification (NCBI taxonomy): domain Eukaryota; kingdom Metazoa; phylum Chordata; class Mammalia; order Carnivora; family Hyaenidae; genus Proteles; species Proteles cristata. Next base: position 1,337,871 of record JAESUZ010003804.1, on the reverse strand, counting down.
TAAGCATCCAACTCTTGGTTTTGGCTCAGGTCATGGGTTTGAGCCCCAAATCAAACTCTATATTGGGCCCTGCACTGACAGTACAGACTCTGTTTGGAATTCTCTCTCTCCCTTCTCTTTCTGCCCATTCCTTGATTGTGCACTTTAAACAAATAAATACACACATAAATAAATAAATAAACAAATAAATAAATATTATTGAGGGGTGGGCAGTGAGAATGGGGGACAGGAGAATCCCAAGGAGGCTCGTGCTGCCAGTGCAGAGCCTGACACGGGGCTCAAACAGTTCAGAACCTGAGCCAAAGTCAAGTCAGATGCTTAACCAACTGAAATACGTAGGTGCCTCTGCAAATTACTCTTTTAGAAAGAATTGTCAGGGTAGCCTCTTGGATGAGGTAGCAATTGTTCTGAATTTTCTTTTTATATTTCCAGTTTCTTACAAAAAATTCTCTAGTGTCCTCCACATATATAGTAGATGGTTTTATCCATAGAGAATCCAGTGGAAGTAGGACTTCTGTGAAACACCTCAAGGTCAATCTTTTATTTGAGCAAATCAAGGACTTCTTTTCTCTTCTTTTGTGTTTTGTGAAAAGCTATGGTCATGTCTTTGTCCTGTTTCTTGGGCAGGCATTGCATTTCCATTCCTACACTTTGATATTTCATGTTGCCATGGAGTCAAGTCCTTCTTGCCATTATTTGAGGGGACAAAAGATATTTTCTTACTCTCAGATAATGAATTGCAGGCATTTTAAGATTTGATATTTAGATGAGAGCTTTATAAGCTGAAGAAATAATGTCCAAAATACAACCTCAGTAATTTCATCATTAATATAATACCAAACATACCAGTTACTGCAACAAAAGGCTAATGGTTGTATTCCTTTAAATAAAAGATTACATTCTAGTTCATCAAACACTAAAAATAAAAACATTAACAAATTAGAAGTTTTCACAATCTTGATTAAAATGCTAGTAAAACTTTTGAAAAGATGCTCAACATTACTCATGATCAGGGGAGTACAAATTAAAATTACAATGAGATATGACCTCACACCTGTCAGAATGGTTAAAATTAACAACTCAGGCAACAACACATGTTGGCAAGGATGTGGAGAAAGAGTATCTGCTTTTGCATTGCTGGTGTGAAGGCAAACTGGTGCAGTCCCTCTCGAAAACAGTATGGTGGTGCCTCAAAAAATTAAAAATATAACTACTCTATAACCTAGCAATTACACTGCTAGGTATTTAGCCAAAGGATACAAAAATGCGGATTCAAAGGGGCATATGCTTATATAAGCTGCACTATCAATAATAGCCAAGGTATGGAAAGAGCCCAAATGTCCAGTGACTGATGAATGGATAAAGAAGATGTGGGTTACATATACAATGGAATACCACTAGGCAATAAAAAAGAATGAAATCTTGCCATTTGCAACAACATGGATGGAACTAGAGTGTATTACACTAAGCAAAATAAATCAGTCAGAGAAAGATAAATATCATATGATTTCACTCATATGTGGAATTTCAGAAACAAAACAGATGAATAAGGGAAGGGAAGCAAAAATAAGATAAAAACAGAGAGGGAGACAAACCATAAGACACTCTTAAATACAGAGAACAAACTGAGAGTTGCTGGTGGTGTGTTGGGTCTGGAGACGGGCTAAATGGGTGATGAGCATTAAAAAGGGCACTTGTTGGGATAAACACTGGGTGTTATATGTGAATGATGGATCACTAAATTCTATTCCTGAAATTAGTATTATACTATATGTTAACTAAGTTGAATTTAAATTAAAAAAATGCTAGTAAAACTGATTTCAATTTTTTTACATATACAAAATATATGATATATTTATATAAGTATATATGTGGGTGTATATATAATGCATATACGTCTAGATCTTAGAATATGTGTGTGTATACTTTATCTTATTATGAAGAAAAAAACCCAAAGGCATAAAGCCCTCATCTTGATATATTTTTTTGTTGAACACTAAAAACTTGATACATTTTTAAAATAAAATGAGGAGTCTCATAAATGGTAGATTCCATCTCTTAATTGGAGGTTCTGCAAGAACTTTGTATTACATATTTGATATGTTACATAAAATGCAATTAGCAAAAGTAAAAGCACATAGAATAGGAAAAAGTATTAAAAGGTATTATAAGCAAGTTTAAGTGGGAATGTTGAAAACAACCCTTTTAATCTTAGGAGAAAAATGTATTTGTTAAAATGTATTTCAGTGTATGTTGAAATACATTCCATATGACAAATTTGTTGTATTTTGGAAATGGATATTTCTTCTTTTATCTGTGTGATGAAATAGATTCCATAGCTGCATAACAGAAAATTGATGTAGTGCCTTTATATAATTACCAAAAATAACTCCACGATGAGAGCCATCAAGCATCAAGAAGACAAGAGACAACTGTCTACCACCCTGAAATCTTAGATTAACTATATCTAAAGCCTGTTCTAAACCTGGAATTGGACATGAAGGATTAGGTGACAGTTACAATAGCTACTCAATAGGAAATAAATTTGTGACAGTCATATTAATGTGTCCTTCATGCTTGCATGCTTTTCCTCATTTCCTGTCTCCAAGGCAGTATTTCCTTCCCATTTCTAAAACTCATCTCTCCCGATGTTTACTAAAGTTTTCTTTTCCTATGTCTCTTTCCTAGAATTTTATTCTCATGGATCTCTTATTTGTCTTTATTTTTACTTTTTTTTTTGCCTAGTTTTATTTCTCTTCTGCTGTCATATACTCAAGTTTTGCCGTGTTAAATTTTATGAAGCAAAGCAAAACAATAACAACAAAAAAATCTTCTCTGATTCTTCCCACTCAGGTACCTGCACATACCCATTCTCCCATCTCCTATCAAACTTCTAAATTTTTTTTAATGCTTTTTTATTTATTTCTGAGAGAGAGAAAGTGAGAGAGAGCGCATGAGCAGAGGAAGGTCAGAGAGAGAGATGAAGCAGGTTCCAGGCTCTGAGCTGTCAGCACAGAGCCTGAGGTGGGGCTCAAACCCACGAATTGGGAGATCATGACCTGAGCCAAAGTTGGATGCTTAACCGACTGAGCCACCCAGGTGCCCCCCCCTGTCAAACGTCTAGAAGCAATATTCTATACTCGGTGTGTCTAATTTTTCATCTCATATTTACTTATCAACATCTTATCAAACATTTACTTATCAAACGTCTAGAAGGAATATTCTATACTCGGTGTGTCTAATTCTTCATCTCATATTTACTTACCAACATAACACAGCCAGTCTTTCATTATGTCAGTTGTCTGATATTGCTTTCTAATTTTCAATTTCTGGATCCTTGACCTATCAAATGTACCTATAACATTTTCTACTACGGGTTCGTTCTTCCATTTCTAACCATTATTTGCTTTGACAATGCAGGCTGCAGGTTTTTCTCGTTTCCATTGCTTCATTCTTTATTTCCCTCTCTCATTAAATGCAGGTATTTTCAAGAATCTTTTAGGGGTGCCTGGGTGGCTCAGTTCGTTATGCGCCCGACTTGGGCTCAGATTATGATCTCACGGTTCATGGGTTCGAGCCCCGCATCAGGCTCTGTGCTAACAGCCAGCTTGGAGCCTGGAGTCTGTTTCAGATTCTGTGTCTCCCTCTCTCTCTGACCCTCTCCTGCTCACACTGTCTCTCTCCCTCTCTCAGAAAAAAATAAAACATTAAAAAAAATAAAAGGAATCCTTCACCAGTCTTATTTTTTTAGCTTCCTGTTTCTCTTTTCAGATAATCTCACCTATTTCTATTTTACCTATCACTTCCATGCAAATAACTTGCAAATCTCTATTTCTAGTTCTGACTTTTTAAAAAGCTGAAGGATCCAGACTTGTGTTCCAGTTGCCTGTTGAGTATTTCTTCCTGATTGTCACTCTGGTCTCTTATACAACAGCATAAATTCTAAAGCATCATATTTCCTTTCCTTGTGTCTCTCTCCTCAACACTCCCCTTGCTGAAAGCCATACACCTTTCAAGACAGGATACCAATACTACATTCTTCTTAAACTCTCTGATAGTGTCAGTAAAAAAGGCTAATAAGGTGTTTTAAAAATCAATCCTTAAAGTATACAGCCTTTATGTCAAAGGCCCTACAGCCCAGAGGTTAAGAACCTAAGCTTTCATATCAGGTAGTCCTGGCTTGAATCTCCGTTCTACCTCTCAGTAACTGTGAACTTTCTCAAGTCACTTAACCTAACCAACCCTGTTTACTTTTTTTTCACCTGTTAAATGAACACAGATTCAATAAATGCTAAAAATTATTATTGTTATAAATAAAGTATAATTCTTTTAGTATAGTGTATGACCCTCCATGCCAGTTTGAGCTGGAAGTATCTGGTCTATCTTCTGAGCAGCAGGTAAAGAGTAAAGAGAAGTGCACCCTCTATCTCTTTAAAAAGACTTCCAGGATGTTGTCTAATTTTTGTTTCTCAAACCACAGCTGCAAGGGAGTCTGAGAAATGTGTTCCATTTTGGGTATAAGGCCATTGTGAATAAGGAAGGAGAAAGAAGAATGGATTTTCAAGTAGGCAACTAAGCTTGACTGCCCCAAGGACTATGGTAGTTTCAAGTTTAGCAAGATTAACTGATTAGACTTAATTATATTAGCTGTATAGCATAATTAATGCAATTAATTTATCCAGTGATTACTTCTGGGAGAAGAGCAGTTATAGGTAAGTTTATAGATAAACTAAAAAAATCTGATGAGAGTCTGATTTCAAGGCTCCCTAGATTCACATTTAGAACTAATTTGAGTAGAGTATGAACTGCAAGTTTGGATGCTGTGAGGAATGGGAAATGTATGTGAATGTGGAAAAAAATCAATTGGCCTTTAAAAGTAAGAAGAAAAGATTTTTCACCTTATAGATTTTTAAGAACCTTCAAGACACAATTTTTTTTAGGCATCTAAGATGTCACAAAAACCTTATTTTAATGACCAGAAAGAACTCAAGACATATTTTCCTCATATAATTCTGGAGTTAGTAGTATTAGAATTAGCACAGAGATAAGATCATTAAATCTGATTTAAAATATGACAAATGCTTGCATGCTATCAATTTATGAATTTTAATGGCAACTTAAAATATATCTTCTCGAAAAATTTTATTATGAAAAAAATTAAACATAGAAATGTAGAGAAGAAAATAAACCAAACCTTCATAAAATCATCAAATTCAACAGCTTTCATGATTTTGCCCCATTTGCTTTAACCACTCTCTCCCAATTTTTTAAAAGCATTTTACAGTGACGACTTAGATTCTTTTATCTTTAATGATTATTTTTGAGAGAGGGAGAGAGAAAGTGCATGTGCACCTATGTGTGCAAGCTGGGAGAGGCAGCAAGAGAGGGAGACCGAGACTCCAAAGCAGGCTCCCACTGACAGCAGACAGCACACAGCAACCAGCAGGATGTGATGTGGGGCTCAAACTCAGGAGTCAAGCTATGAGATCATGATCTGAGCCAAAGTCAGGCTTAACCGATTGAGCCACCCAGTCGCCCCTGAAGTATTTTAAAACAAATCCCTAGATCATATCATTTTACCAAAAAGCCATCTTTTAAAAAAGAGTTAATCATTATTCAATTATTGATTGACAAACAGTGTATTTCTACCATATAGGAGTCTCTTAAGAGGTTTGGCAACTTATGTCCAAAGTTCTCAAATGATGCATTTATCAAAAAGCCAGAACATTTTGCATTTACAAATGCTTTGTAATCTCTATTATGCAGCTTTTCCTGTATTGCAGTTATCCACAGATCACAGTGCTAAAATACTTTCCCTTGTGTATAGTGGGAGAAGAGAATTTAGCATATGCACAGACCCAATTACAGTCAATATTCAATGTATTCTAATGGCCACATGAAAGCTTATCTATATGAAAAGAAGACATGTTAATTTTACCAGTTTAAACCTTAAGGTCTTTTTTATGAACAAAATTCTTGATCTCTGAACACAGTTTTTTTTTTTTTTAAATTTTCAATGTTTATTTTTGAGAGAGAGAGAGAGAGACAGAGAGAGGGAGAATGAGCAGGGAAGGGGCAGAGAGAGAGGGGAGGCACAGAATCTAAAGAAGGTTTCAGGCTCTGAGCTGTCAGCACAGAGACCAACGTGGGGCTGGAACCCATGAACTGGGAGATCATGACCTGAACTGAATTTGGACACTTGACTGAGTCGTCCAGACACCCCAGAAGTTTATGCTTTGAGCAGATATCAGCCTTTATCACCATTCTGTCACCACCATGTAATAATGGGATATATCCCTTCTATATTTGAGTATTCTGATTCTTTCTCCCTTTAGAGGAATATTTAAACATATCAGATAGAAAATACATGCTGTGAATTACCAGAATAAATATATTAGAAATCTCTGGAAAAACACCAGAATATATTTTTAAAATATTTCTTGAAATTCTTCTCCCATAAAAAGTAACTACTGTTCAAAATAATGATATATATTTTGAGGTTCATTACAGGTTCATTTTAAGGAGTACAATGTGGTTACAAAAACTTCTTCTAGTTCCGTTGTAACTCCAAATGCTTACACTCCTTTCTTGTCTTTTCAGTCCACAAAGTTACTAAAAGTAAAAAGTATTTCAAAATCAAGTTTAAAAATATACCATTTACCATTAGTTGATAAAACAGAGATATGGATGTTTGATAACATACCTCTTTTTAAAATACTAGGTTAGTCTTACTATACAAGAGAGCTGATATTTTGTGAACACCAGTATAATTTTTTCCTTAACCTTATTGTTATACAGATGATATGATCAAAATATTCTACTCGAATACATATACTGGTAAGATTTCAATATATCGACTAAATCTGTATTTAAAACTGAAGTATTCTTTTATTTTAACTCTGAGTATGTTCTGTGTTTGAAATGAAAACAAACAGGGATCTGTGACATATATTTTTTCTAATAAACAAACACCAATATAGCTTCACATTGGATGTAGTTTAAGCTTCTTAGGAAAAAAAGTTATAAGGTCTTGCTTTTCTTTTGTTTCTCCTTGATAAAATTGTATGCAAGAAGCCTCACAACACATCTGCAACACTACAACCTTGAATTTTAAGTTGATATTGCCTGTAGTCAAGTGTGAGTCATGAATTTCAATACATTTGTTTCAATTGTTCCCTACAGCTAAGATGCAGAAAATACTTATTTCCCTGGTTAGTATCAAATTCAAATGAATTTTATCATTTGAACCAAGGAGAAGACTCTAAGGTACTATCCTTCTTACAAAAAATGCATAATGAGAGGGAAAAATATTAATGGTTTAATACATTATTAAATTAGAGAGGATCAAGTTTCCTTCTATTTTACTTGGATATAATTATAAAATCTCCACTATGGTTATTTTCCCCGCTTGTCTCAGAAAGACATAAAAGATTCTGTCTCTCGAGTCTGATAGAAAACATTATAGCCAGAGGCCAGTACAAGAAATTGTTATTGAGTCAGAAATATGAATTGTTAGTAAAGCTTTTTTTAACTGTTATTTTCTTATAGCTATAATTATATTATTCAAAAGCATTTAAATCAATCTTCACCCAGATCATTAGGAAGTTAAAACTTTTTAGCAGCTCTTTATTTTTCATATTACATCAGGAAAGTATATTTTTTCATGATTCATTATCTAAGTTGAGGATAAATTAATCCTCACTCTCCATGGGCCTCTGGCATGAAGACAGTAGCAGAACTTGGTTCTAGTGACATCCCTATTGTAAAGTGAAAATATTACCTCACTTTTTGATAAGTTGTTTTTTTCCCTGAAAAACCATCAGAATTTATTATTGACATCAATGGGGGGTTGCTAGTGTAACTGAGTGATAATTTGAGTGATGTAAGGTCAATCAAATGTGTGACATAGTGAAAGTCCATGAGTGACAATGCACAGTTTAGAAGTGCCATATGGACAAGCCCGCAAGATGGAGGGCAGCTTCGCCCTGAGCACACGCCTGCCGACCCGGAAGCTGTTGGCTTCCCTGCCACCCTTCCACCTCTACCTCAGGAAGACTGTTGATCACTATGAAAATCCTACAAATGTAGGGTTCCCTGACAAGATATCAAAAATGCTGGCACTGGATTGGTGGGGGCTCCAGGTTGTGGTGATGCAAGGAAATGACAGGTTTAAGTAGATGGAAAGGAGAAGGCTGTGGATGCCAGGTTTGAAACAGTTGGTTGTGGTTCTGCAATTGCCTCCAGCTCGTTAGCCACTTAATTGTATATGGGACTACCGTGGAGGAAACACTGACCATCAAGAACACACATATGGCCAAGAAACTCTGCCTTTCATGCTGTGAAACTGCACTGTTCCATGCCGGCTCAAGATGCAGTTAAGGCCGCCCTGGCTGATTACAAACTGAAACAAGAACCCAAGAAAAGAGAAGTGCACATGAACCCTCCACAAAGCATCCATCAGGCCATATCCACTGTTTGCTCACTCGCCACACAACCATAGATATTTAGAAGTCCCTCACACTACAGTAAGAGAGCTCTGAGACACACACAGTTTTGCTGGTCATGTTGTGGCTCTAACGTAAGCAAAATAAACAATGTACTTGTTCCAAATCCCGTGCTTTCTTTTAGTCCACTTTTACTGCCTTAACCCAGTTGGTGTGTGTTTTGAATTGTGTGCATGGCCTCCAGACTGAAATCAATAAAGAAGTCTCAAGTGCGGTCGTCCACAAAGTGCACGAATATGTTCTTTCACAACACTCTTTTTTTGGGAAAGATTACCAGTAGAGAGCCTTGCTATGATTATTTGATAGAAGTAATTATTGTATCACAAATAAAAGAATGTAAGACCAAAATAAAAAGTGCCATATATGAGAGTACTGTATCTTTTATGTTTGTAGCAGGCTTTTTTTATTTTAAAATTTTTATATTCTTTGAACATTTTTTTAAGTAATCACTAACCCAACATGGTCCTCAAACTCACCACACAGAGGTCAAGTATCACATGCTCTACTTACTGAGGCAGCCAGGCACCACTGTGGTATCCTGTAAGTAGTAAAAGTGTTTTAGGATATATTTTCCATTTGGAATGAGTTAGTATAGAGATTATAATGTAATTGGCTTTATAAGGTCAGTTTCTTAATAATTTTTGCTATAAATTATTGACAAATTAATGTGATGCATGATGAATGAGTGATTAAAAGAATATTATTATTATTATATTGTTTGCATATAAAAGAGAATCCACTCTGAGTAATTGAAAGGAAAATCTGGTGATGTGAGATAAAATGAGAGTTTTGTGACCTGTATTTTGATAAAGAAAGCAACTCATTAGTTTTGACTCCAATTTGTGTGTCTTGTAATAATTATAGGTGTATATTATAGGTGTAATGATTATAGGCTGATCTTACCTTACAAGTATGGAATCCAAACATTCAACAACTGTTGCTGAATTATTACCTTGGCCCTATATGACTCTCATTTATTCAACTCCACATAAATCCCAATTTGTCTAGCATGCTTGCCTTACTCAGACCACCCACCTTAGTAGATAGTTCTGTGCTATTCTGTTTTCTCTTAAAATTACATATTTTAGTGCTCACTATTCAAAATGCTATCTCAGATAGTACATAGTAAGATTGTTAGCATACACTAAGCTAGGTAGCTTACAGTAAAGCAGCTGTATGTAATAAGAGCTCTTCTAAACAAATTTAACCTATTCTGTCGCTGCTATCTTACATCTGTATCTTAACTTCAGATACTTGATGCTAAGCCAGAAGGAGAAATATGCTAGGGTCATGGAACAATCTAACTACTTCTCAAAAATGTCCTGTGGTGATAGCTACCTAATTTAACACTTTAGTCATGAGATGAGGCCAGCCCCGCTGGTAGGCATTTGGAAAGGTTAAGGGCTGTGCAAAAATGTAGAGCCCCTTGTGATGCTCAAACACAGCAATTACTCTTATGGTTTAGATATTGCTTTCTTTTCTTTTTATGGGTTATAACTTCCTATTTCTATTTTATTAAGTTGTATTGTCCTCTAACATAAGTCACCATACATCTCTTTTGAAAAGAGAGAGGGTATAATGGATTTTTTGAAAGGCATAAAAATAAAATTAGTGAGGTCATGTATAAAAGCACTATTTCCCACCTACCCCCTCTATTTCTTCCCACACAGACAAACATGCAAACACACCATATAACAGAAAAACGCAACTTAATATGAATAAGAACAGGTCAAGCCTAACATATTAATTGACTTAGAGGGCTCATGATATGAATAGAGTGAGGTAGGCTGGTTGGCTTCATGTTGTCTAGTTTGCTTATTTGGTTAAATAATAAGTATGCAGTTAGTTGACATATATTTGAAAGTAGCTTCCTAGTTCAAGCACTGTTATAAACTCCGGAATTGCAATGCAGAAGAAAACAGACAAGAATCTCTGGTTTCAGGAGCTTACACTCTAGTAATAGTTGGAAATTTCTTGCTCCATACCAGACACAGTTTAAGTTGATTTATGTGTTTTAAGCCTCACAACAACGCCATCAAATAGGAATGATTGACACAGTGAGAAAACTGAGGTATTGAAGGTTAAGTGGCTTGCCTGTGGCCATGCAAGTGTGATATGGTGCTGGGATTTGAACTGGGTTAATATCTCCCCAGGGTCTGTGCACTCATAGCCAAGGCCTTATGGAAGGTTTGGTTAATGGTAGGTTTGGCTTTTTAACCTTTAAAAGGTTACCATTAATAAAGCAACTATTTTCTCAAAATGAATACATTCTTTTGTAATGGGATGAAGAAGAGTTTCTTAGGATTTGTTACAATGATGAATCTTCACCTTTGAAACCTGGTATATTTCCATCTTCCCATTACCATTTTCTGGCAGTTTTCAGTATATGATTCGAGGGACTTGGATTTGATTTAGTGGGAACTTTATCATATTTTGTCTCTTTTTCCTTAATTTTAACCAAATTTAACTGAATTGGTCAGATTTCTGTTAGCTTAGCATTCAGCACTGTCATAGCTTACACAATTTACTGTAATGCTATGTGGCCATATGATCACTGTTAACATGAGGAAACCTGGAAGAGTAGAGCAAAATGACATTTTCCATGGATATTATTTTTCCCTTCACCATGCTCTTTTGACACTGGAGCCAGTCATTTGAGGTCTGGGAACCTCAGCTTCCACCTCCAAAACAGATAGTTACTAATGACCTTCTTCCACAACAGGACCGGTGTGATGACCTGATATAGAAAATGTAAATAAAAAGGCTTTGTAATTTTGAAAAATTATGCAAATTTAAGTTGCAAATAATTTTAAGGAATAAGATACAGCATTTAGCCTTCTGCATAGCAAGCATTATGGAAGATCATTATGAAGATCCTTATTTAAGGGAGGAGGAAATAAAATGATAAAGAGAAGTACTTTGCATATAGCAGCCACTCCACAAATATTAGTTAACTTTATCTTTTCCCTTGATATAAACTAGAATATATCCCTATCTATTTATCTATCCCTAACCTTAAGAGCTAAATCGAATTACCTCTTGCTTCTTGAAAGTACAGCGTTTAAAAATGTTTAATCTCCTTTTACTCCTTAGCCTTTCTGAATATAAGACTTTTCTGAATAAAAATGTCTAAAAGGGATTGGCATTTCTTATACCAACAGTTCCAATGAAGTGCAACCCACAAGACTCAGTTTTGGTATCTAAATCTAGGTCCTTAATAGTCAAAAACAGGGGTCTTGAAGAGAACAGATAGATGATTGAGGTCCTGCTTCTCAAAGACTATAATGAGAATATGTCAAGAAGCACATGACCTCAACATCTTCTACCCTTCTTTTCTGGAGAAACTAGATGAAAATCACGAGTGTTGAGGTGGAGAAATGGTGGTCAGGGCTAGCTGAGGAAAGCAGCAAGGGCAGAGAATGTTCTTGTTTCTATTCCTCATCAAGGATTCTGAAAAGAAGCCACTGCTCATGATCCTACATGCACCTGTGATGCCTTCCCATGGACTTGGCAGAGCAGAATGGCCAGGCACTGGGAAACTTGAGTTCCCATGTGGATGGAGTACATGGTCCCCACCTAGAAACTGTGGCTAGGGAATTTACGAGAGGTGGGCACTACAGAAAAGAGTGGTGGTACGTGGTTTTGTAAAAAGAACTGTGCATTGCTCAAGCTGGCAAGAAAATGTAGCAATCATGGAATGACACAGGATTAAGTAGGACACAGGCAAGGACATAATTAGGTCACATCACAAGTCACGTGACTTCAGATTTCAGTCAAGAAGAACAATGGGACAAGTAGCAGATGGTTGGATAAATAGTGCTACCCTACAGTCCCAAAGGGCAGAGAATGCTTCCCAAGGATCCTGAATCTCCCTTCTCAGCACAAGGTCACAATGCCTCCTCTGCCCCCTAGTATACTTGGTGACTAGCTTAGGGAGGGAAAGAAGATGAGAGGAAAATAGCTGAGTAAACATTTCATCCATGTAGGTGGAATATTCCTCCACACTGTTACAATTAAATTAAAAACCAAAAAAACCCCACTTTTGATTGGATTAAGTTTTCATTTTACCTTGTTAACCAGTGCAGAGAGTACACATGAAGGAGGTTGTGTTAATGATAGACATAATGAAGAAGTTATTTTACCTCTAAGCATGAGTTGGTGTTTGAGTGACATGTGCTATCCTGATACAAAAATAACAGAGCAGAAGAAAGAAGAAGTACTGGATGGGTGATCAGAGGAGGCCTATTTGAAGACACGGTACTTGAGCAGCGTTCTCAATGATCAGAAAGACGCAGCCCAGTGATCACAGCAGAGAGTCTTTCAGTTGGAAAACGTGCAGAGCCCCTGAGTCATGAAACCTGACCTGGACGCCTTCCCATAATGATGCTTTCTGTTGCTACCACCAGACACTTTATTCCCTGTGAGACTTGGGAATAAAGAGACTTAACACACTGAAGTTACATCCTTTAAATTAAGCAAACCCCAAGGCTGCCCTGGATCACATTCCATCAACCACCATTGTGACCACAAGCTCCATGCCCAGCTCTCTCACGTGGACATCAGAACCAGGGACACCTCCATCTCTGGGTACTGCAGCTGATCTTCGGCATTTCCTCAATGCTGGGCTGTGTGCTGGCCCTGTGAGGGCTCCCAGGCCTGGTCATGACTGAAAGGCTCCATATTCTGCAGTCAATCTACAGCCATCCTGGTTATCAGTACACTCCCAACCATCATTGTCTGTCACAGCTGGATTTCATGTTTGCTTTGTTTCTGAATACTGATTTATTAACTACTCACAACTCTTTGTCATCTCTTACCAACTCCTTTTTGTGGTTTTCAGCTTCATGTAGATTCCAAGGTCTACCGCTGTTTCTAAATATCTTCCCAAATGTCTCCACTTGTCCTCACAAATTTACCAGTTTTCTTTCCCATTGTTCATAGCACTCTGTATCCGGGTGATGTTTTAAGAGTCTAGTTCACCGAGTCTAGTTATGGCTGCTCCAAAGCTTGAAGTTTTCACAAAACTCTAGGTTCCCACTATAAAGTTTAAAAACCAACTAACTAACCAATCAACCAATCTAACAACCAAAATAACCCCAAACAAATTGTGTGTGTGTGTGTGTGTGTGTGTGTGTGTGTGTGTGTGTGTGTGTGTAATTCAAGCCTCACAACAATCTTAGGAAAAAAATATTATATTACTATTTTACATGAACTTGAGGGGGGTAAATTGTCCATAATCATGAGCTGATGACAGGCACTTGGCACTAGCACAATGTTATTCTAAAGCCCACGCACTCTCCACTGTGGTACAATAAAGGTTTTTACTCCACGTACTCTTGTGACCTTTCTGTAGTTTGCTGAGTTTACACTATGTTGGCATATTCCTTGTAGTAATATCCCCATGCCCTCACCACTTGGTAGCAACATAACCTCAGGTAAATTGTATCACTTTCTTGAATTTTGTTTACCTTATATCTAAAATGGAGATGATAATAATAGCAATATAGTGAGGTAATATTAGACACATTAAAAATGTTTATTCTTCTATAGTCTAGTTGTTGTTTTGTCATTGGGCACATGTTCTTTGAAGATTTTACCATCCACGATGCCTCTACATTTCTAAATTTTACATTTACCTCTACATTTGTAGATGCAAATGCCTCTACATTTTACCATCCATAGATGCCTCTATGATTCCTTTCCCTATTTGCCTTATTGAATATTACCTTATTATTACAGCTTGCTCCAACACTGGACACCACTCGATATTAATAAGTACTGCAAAGAACAGTTGACATTTACTCTGTGTTTTGTAACTGAGGGTAGAGTTGAGTGTCCTGTCTAATAGGGTTAATTTTCAAAGGAATAATGTTGTCTTGTCCTCATCAGTCCCCTCATAACAGATCCTGACGATGGTGATTGTGAGGTGACAGCAAATTAAAGTATGAGAGAAATTAAATAGCTTGACTATGAGTGAAGCAGATAGATAGTGACAATAAAGGGCTCAAGTTTCTGGACACCCGTTATTGGAACGCTACCCAAGTCAAAAAAGGTATCCCTTACAGTATCAAATGTGAATCACTCCAGATCCATGGTGTCAATATTTCAGCATGTATTTTCTATTTAGAGATAACTTGGAGATGTTTGTAAAATAATATTTTCCTCAATTACACATTTGGAGGAATGTATAATTCTAGTTAAAATAACCATAAATTGCTACTATTTGTATATCTGTCACAATTAATTGTCTTTATTTTAAGGATTTATAATATGAAAACAATAACATCTTTAATTTCTTTTAAGAAATAGGTCTCTAACTTTTTTTTAAAAAATGTTTTTTATTTATTCTTAACAGAGACAGAGACAGAGCATGAAGAGGGAGGGCCACAGAGAGAGGAAGACACAGAATCCGAAGCAGACTCCAGCCCCTGAGCTGTCAGCACAGAGCCCGACGTGGGGCTCGAACCCACAAACTATGAGATCATGACCTGAGCTGAAATTGGTCACTTAACCAACTGAGCCACCCTGGCGCCCCAACAACATCTTTAATTTGAGGACACATAGGCAATAAAGACAGTGACTTTACATTTGATTCTCAAGAAGTAATACTAATGAAGAAGAAATGTAATCTACTCTATCATATTAAAGCATAGCTGCTAACTCAAAATTGTCCTTATTAACATTCTATATAATAGTTAGGTATGGTTTGTGTATAATTTGGTGTGATGGCTGATTACATGGAATCTTGATCAACACGTTAACACTCCTGTATCCTCTTTGTCTACTAATGGTTCACTTATAATTTCTAGTGGTTTTAATATTACACACATACAAACATATTTTTTCTTTTCTATTATTTAACTTAATGGGGAGTTCTTAAGCTCCATGACCAATTCACATACTGGCTTAACTGTGGAGCCTTACCAAGAATGTGACTTCAATCGATAAATGGATACTGGATGCATTTTACCGATATCATATATAACATATACAATGTCACATAATAATGCATGCATAATATTATGACAAATGTATTGAGTCACCAGGCATTTACCTATTCCTCTCTATTCCCCTTTGTCTACTAGGATAGTTTCCATTCTCTGCCTTTCTAGATTGGTTTTAATTCTTATAGAATTATAAACCTTTTAAGCTTTGAAAGGGAAGTTAAAGGTCATCTATTTCCTTCTCAATTATATTTACCATTTTTCTTTCTGAAAACAAAACCAACGAAACAACAACAGCAACGAAAGCATCTCCTCTAGCTAACAAGTTTATGTAAATTGGATGAGGAATTGGAGGAGGGGGAGTCTATGAAGGGAAGAATAGCCTTTGCATGGTTGCCTTTGAAAAATGTTATTAAGGTTTGTGATCTAGGACATAAAGCATCTGATCTGCATAAAAAAAAAGAGGTTGAGATTAGCTCACCTAGAGAAGAGATAAATAGGCAGGGCACATTTTTTTTTTTAATTTTTTAAAAATATTTTTATTTATTTCTAGGGGAGAGAGAGAGAGAGAGAGAGAGACAGCATGAGCAGGAGAGGGTCAGAGAGAGAGGGAGTCACAGACTGAAACAGGCTCCAGGCTCTGAGCTGGCAGTCAGCACAGAGCCCGACGCGGGGCTCGAACCCACGAACCGTGAGATCATGACCTAAGCGAAAGTCAGACGCTTAACCGACTAAGCCACCCAGGCGCCCCAGGCAGGGCATTTTTAATCACTTATGTTAAAGTGCTTGGTGGGAGAATCGAAACTAAAGTAGGAGTTTGCAGAAATACAGGTCCCAGACTTGTGGACATTACTAGTTGGAAAAAAACCTAACAGTGCACAATTCATTTAACAAAGTAAGTATGTGTTATCCCTTTCTTTCAAATAGATATAGCTTCTGCTGGTAGCAGCACTGGGGCATGGTACTTTGCTTTCTTAATTTGTTACATCATTAGTGTTTCTTAGGAATAGAGGTACCATGTGTACTAATTTTCACAGTTAGTTTGGAAGAAATGTTAGTATTGTTACTATTAAAAGGAAAACAACTTCAGATATCAAGCCACCCTAGAATTCTATGCTCAATACTAAGTAAGAATATGAAATGAAATTCTACTATATCCCCCTACTAACAGAGGTAAATTACTAGTCATAATCTTAAATCTCAAAATATAACTCAACCAATACTCTTAATTTGTATAAGGAACCAATAAGCCAAGTGTGACATTTTACACTACTAATAGGACTTTAAAATTCAGTCTTCTTATATTTTTCTTTCCTTATGAACCAGAAGATAGATTTTCAGCCTCTGATTTGAGTAACACCAATGTTTGTATCATGTAATTAGTTGGGCAGTTTTCAACTGAGAAGACTCCTATCAGATTTACAACTATTTCAATCAGAAAAACACTCACAATTGGTGTAACAGGGAAGATGGGAGAAATTTGTGCTGATCTGTACTTCACCCCAGGTCATGGCCACAGTCCAGGGCTGCTAATTTGGTTTTTCACTTTGTCATATTCCACTGAATCTTTCTAGGGGAATATCCTATGCATCTGGCAGATAAAAACAGACAGGGAGATGGAGCTAGGACTTGAACTCCCAGTTCTCTACCACTGAAACAGAGCATTGGCTGATAATGACTTTCTAACAATATTAGTGTTGTTAGACTCTCCTGTATCCTTTTGCTGAAGCCTTCTGGCACCAGGGAGCTAAGAATGAACACAGCAGGACACGTTTAAGGCTAAAAAGCTATGCATCCACTGAAGATATTTAAAATTCCAAAATGAAATTATACGTAGCACTTCACTGTGAAACAGAATTTAAATATGCCACTCATGGACGAAATCATGAATTCCATTTTACTTTCAAATACACATCTTTGTAGAATTACACTCGGCTAATAACTAAACCTCTTCCATTACAGAGGTATGAAAAAGATGAAGTGCTGGGCTTCACAAATGAGAGGATCCAATTCATCTATGTTTTGTGAATTACTCATGCTTGACATTTGAGGAATTTATACCAATAAAATGCATAATGGATCAAAAGTTAGTAAGTTTTCAATTTAACTTTTAAATACAGGGATTTGAATGTGGGGAGTGGCACTTTGAGGATGAGAGGCGCTGTGTGTGTGTGTGCGTGCGTTTGCGTGTGTGTGTGTGTGTGTCTATACATATTGTATCCGTAAAGATCTTTCCAGAATCTGCTATTATCATCCAGGACCATGCTTCCTTAGTAAGTTCTAACACAGAAACAAGTGGGATTTCACGGTCAGCAGTATCCTTGTTTTCAGTCAGGGATCAATGAAGAATAAGCCTGAAGCTGGGCCTATATCCTGTGCAATCTCATTATGACAGGTTTCTAGGAAATCAATCTGTCTGCTGTTTATTGCACATTTCTCAGATAGATCACATTGAAATTCAGCCCTAAAGTTCTTCAACCCTCATTCCATAGAAAACAGCAACACTGGAACCAATTCACTGTTAAAAAATATATAAATATGTAAATAAAATCGTAGCATATAGATAGGCTTGTTGTTGCTATGGATTCTAAAATATACACAGAAGAATGCAATTTTCTAAAAATATCTTATAGAAAATTAAGTTCCTAACTAGAAGCCACTTGATTTTTTTCCAAAAAGGAATGTTACAAGTCTAAATTCAGCAGTCTTTGTGCAAATTATCAGCAGAAAGAACCATTACTGCACTGCTGTGTGGAGGGTGCCACAGATCTGTACTGTGGGTAACATAATGACATTAAGAAGGACACTCCTTATGACAGTGTTCAGACAAAGCCATCCTCATTTCCCTATCTGCTTTAGAGAAAATCATATTACAGCAAAGGGACTCCGATTGTTATTTACTTTAAAGCTGCAAATAAATACTAATGCTCTATCTCTTACTCATATGTCTGTGAAATGAGAATGTAAGAGAGAGTTAAGTAAAATACTCAGTTAATATTTACGAGGGATTTAAATGGAAAACAAAGAGAAAAGTCCTAATATATGAATGCTATTTTCTGCACATAAAATACTTAAATATGTAGAATTAAATTTTTTCACATCCCATTTACTAAACCAGCTGCATGCATTCTCCCGGATACCGATTACGTTACAGTATACTTTTTCTTTAACAGAGGCCTGAAGCTTCTAGAGACTACCTTGATAAATGCAAGTTTGTATGTACATGCATAGTTGTCATTTATCAGCACTAATGTTAACAGTGAACTTCATAAGTGGCCATTAAAAATTCTCAGTAAGGCCTGATTTTTCATTGCAAAAATACTACCGAAGTACCTTTATGGATTTATGCTCCAGATGGTAGTACCATCTGGGAGCTAACTTTCATTGTCTAATAGTTTCTTCCTACATTTACATGTATTAGGCATCAACACCCACTTCTGGTTACAATTGTTTTCTTTCCTGAGTCAGTGCTTAGTAGAATGTGTTGTGTATAGCTTATTATGCACTGATCTCAGGTGACAAAAAGAAGTAAACAGACTGGAAATTTCATATTGCTAATAATAGAGTGCACAGCAATAAAGCAACCTCCATTGACCATTTCCAGACATAAGATCAGTAGCATTTGTGCCTCACACATTTGCATGAAATGTGTATCCTAAGCAGGTTGGGTCTGCCACTCGGTTCCCTTGTGAATGTAGACTTGCCAGATGGTTCTGATGAAACTTTATTTTCTTGAGAGGCTGCATTTAAAGAACACCTGATGGCCTCCAAATGCACCAGAAATTAAACTGCTAGATTTTCTAGTAGATTGATAAAAATGAGGATAAAATGGAATGAACAGCAACTACCACAGCAAATTACCCTGTTCTTAGGAACACCAACCCTATTCTAGTTCGGCCTTGAGAATTAAGGAGCTGATGGATAGGCCTATCTCTTTTATTCCACATTTTGTGACTGAAGTTTGACTTATTTTTAGTAAAAATGTCTACCAGATGTAATTTTACCTGCCCAGTCCCATGGATCTAACTTCTATAATTCTCATCATATTGTCATAGTCTGCTCTTTTACAATCTTATGGTAGCCACCCCACCCTCCCCCAAAGATGTCCACATTGTATTCCTTGGAACCTCTTTTTTTAATGTTTATTTGCATATTTTGAGAGAGAGAGGGAGACTGCATGTGTGCTAGTGGGGGTGGGGCAGAGAGAGAGAGAGGGAGAGGGAGAGGGTGAGAGAGAGAGAGAGAGAGAGAGAGAGAGAGAGAGAGAGAGAATCTCAAGCAGACTCCATACTGTCAACACTAAGCCAGATGCAGAGCTCCACCCCACAAACCGTGAGAGTGAGATCATGACCTGAGCCAAAATTAAGAGTCAGACGCTTAACCAGCTGAGTCACCTAGGCACCCCTCCTTGGTAACCTCTTAATTTATGTTATATGGCAAACATGAATTTGGAGATGTGATCGAGTAATCACAATTGTCATTCTAAAACAAAGACAAAACAGCAAAAGTCATAAAAAGGAAACAGGATGACAGAAGCTGAAGTTGGAATGGTGTGCTTTAAAGATGGGCAAGGGACCATGAGCCGAGGGGTGTGTGCAGACTCAAGAAGCTGGAAATGACAAGGGGATGGATTCTCTCCTGGAGCCTCAGAAAAAACACACTACTGCAGGCAGCTTGATTCCAGACACTTAAGAATCATTTGGGACTTCTGGCCTCTAGAACTGTGAGGCAGTAAGTTTATGTTATTTTAAGCTCAACATTTGGGGTAATTTGTTACAGCGGCAATAGGAAAGTAAGGCACATAACCTTAGAGTCTGTGGGCTCGAGCACTGTTTTCACAGAATTATTGAATCATTTTACTATAGGAATACTCTCCAGAGAGGGACAATTTGTTACTAAGGGAGAGTAAAGGGAACATTGCCAGAATAATAATCTTGGGAAAGTAAGAACGGCTGGAAGCCAGGACACAAGTGGGTGGATTGTATTCAGCTAGGAACAGAGACAGTTGGCTTCATTTTTTTTTTTATCTCTAATGATAAGAATATCATAGACTGTGATATCATTGGCTGACAAGCTCTCTTAGTTTTATTCCAAGCCCTGAGAACAGTATTACTCTCCATGTTTTTCCTGGGCTTATTTTCCTCCATCTTTGAATGGTTTCCTATTCCCAATGATCCCATCAACAGCCTGTTTCTCCTTCCTCATTAGAAGTCTCAATCCTCAGTCTTATCCTCTTCTAATTGCAGTTACCTTTGTTGATTGCTTAATTAAAATGAACACCTTCTAGAGCAGTGGTTCTCCACTGGGGACAATTCTGTCCCACAAAAGGCACTTGGCAATGCTTGAAGACATTCTGGTTGTCACAGCTTGCAGGGGTTGAGGGGGGTGTGTTGCTGGCATCCAATGGGTGGGGTGCAGGGATGGCTGCTAAAAATCTCATAAGGCACAGAACAGTCCCCCAAGCAAAGAATTATCCAGGCCCAAATGTCAATCATGCCACTGTTGGCTGTTGAAAAACCCTGTTTTAGACAATACACCACTCTTTATGTTATAGCACTCATTTTCCTTTAAGTCAAGTTTCTGGAAAGAGTAGACTCCACCCATAATGTCTGCTCTCCTTACTTCCCATTGCTCCTTTACTATACCACACTGATTTCAACTGCTATATCCTTATGCTCTCCTTTGGGATGACTTTTCAAGTTCGTGAATTTAAAATTTATTACCAATATGCAAATAATGCTCACATCTTTATATTTTTTCAAGTGTAACCTCCAAACGTTAGACAAATTGGTCTGACTGCCTGCTAGGCACCCCTACTTTGTTTCAAACACCTTGATGAACATACACAAACTGATCTCATCAGCGACCACTGAAACTGACTCTTCCTCCTGCATTTTTGCCACTTTCTTCCCCTCTAAATGTTTCACGTCTTTGATAGTGTTTTTCTTTTCATGCTCCACTCTTTGCCCATTCACTCACTTGCCAAATATGCTTACCTTTTAAAATTCTGTTCAAGTTTCTTCATGGAAAACCCTCCTGACCTCTCCAACTACTAAGAGCAGAATGAGATATCTCTCTCTGCTCATTCTTTATGGTCTTATAGCATCCTTCTGTGATACATCATCTACACAATTTGCCATATGGTATTAGCAATTAGTCACACAGAAATAAAAAGCCTATGAAATTGCATAATATTTACCCATAAGAACCCAAGTTGGGTATCTCTTGTTTTGATACAACCACGCAGGACTTCCCCAGCTTCCTTCACAATATGACCTAAAATTTAATGCCCCACTGTCTTTGTAACTGTCTCTCCAAAATGCTGAGGTTCAACCTTAGCTCCGTTATAAAAACAAAAACAAAAAACAAAAACCAAAAAGACTTTCATAAGTGTACTGTGCAGAATCCCAAAGAGACTCCAGTGATCTTTGCTCCCTGGTGTCACTCCTGTGATTATGTTACCTTACTTAGCAAAAGGGGTTTTGCAGTTGTAGTCAAGATTACTAATCAGTTAATTGTAAAATAAAAAAAATTATCAAAGTGGACTTAATTTAATCATGTGAGCTCTTAAAAAGTACCAAGTTTTCTCTGGCTGGTAGCAGAGGAGATATCAGAGACATTTGAAGCATGAGGGCATCAAGTGCAATTGAAGATGGAATGGAGAGGGGCCAAGAAAAAGAAGGCAGGTGGCCTCTAAGAGAAGGCAGTGGCCCCTGGCCCCCAGCCACCAAGGAAACTGGGACCTCAGACTTATGGCCACAAAGAACTGGATTCTGCCACGTACCTGGATGAGCGTACAAACAGATTTTTCCCCAGAACCTCTAGAAAAGAACCGAACTTTGCTGATGTCTTGATTTCGGCCTTGAGTGACCCAGTCAAACTCAGACTTCTGATCTAGAGAACCATGAGATAATAAATGGTTGTTGTTGTAAATTGCTAATTTTGTGGCAATTGGATAGGCAGCACTAAAAAGGACAAGGAAGGCCCAACTCTCCCTCCTACTCAGCAAACAAGTCAGCTCTTTTTCTATACTGTTGTTCAAATAGCTCTTATGATTTTGACACAGACTTGCTTCTTCAACCTCTAGCTAGTTTTGAAGTCCCCTAAAGGTAAGCAGTGTGTATTATTTACATAACATCTAAGGAATAGATAAACAAATGAGATTTAAAAAGTTCATGTGACAAATAATTAATCATACGTTGGTTCGGCTCTCTGGATATAAATGTTTTATAACCTTTAGCAGTCAAATCAAACTATCCAACTACCTGCAAGAATGGACTCAGCCAGAGAGAGGACCCCTGACAACCTAATTTGATAGAGCAGTAGAGTCTAATTGGCAGCTTGGGGAAAACCAGGCAGTTCTGTAACATGCTATGGGGTAGCTTGGTATATGTTCTTCTTGAAAGAAAAAGTCTCAACTACAAGAGAAAGATGAGAAATGTTTGCCTTATCTAATACATTCAGGCAGGACATTCTAGTGCAATATATATACACTGCAATTCTTATCCTTCAAGAATGGACTGCATTGCTTTCTACATCTGAAGATTTTGCTTGTGTGGTAAAAGGCCCAACCCATGATCAGCAGTCCACTTCTAAGAGTAATGTAACTTGCAATGTCACCAATTTTGTTACTCCAGGATATAAATGGTAAAAGATGAAGCAATCAAGGATGCCTCCTTTATTTCTTTATGCATATCAAATTCTTTGGCCACTAGTAAATTCAATGTGTAATTTACAACCCAATAGTGAAAACAGAAGACTAACAGCTGAATGATTTTGTTTTAACTACACAGATTTAAGCACATTAAAGCACATATCTCTCATTCTAGACCAAGTCATAGCAAAATGTGAAAGAACCAGATGGAGTGACCCAAATGTACAGAAGAATTCTGCTTGACAGTGTATAACTTGCAATTCTTTATAATACTACATGATTTGCAAAATAAAAATAAAAGCCTAAAACACCTATGTGCCTGATGCTAGAGTTTACAAATGTGAAAAATCAAACTCCTTAAAATAACTTTAAAGGAGAACACTTTAAGAATAGCACTGATCGTACTTACTTTGAGAGATCTAATTATTATATTCTTCCAAACTGTATGAGTAAGGTTGAAAGGGAAAGGTATAATTCCTTTGTCTTGAAGGTTTAATATATATGTCAAAGATTAAAGTTAAGTCATGATTTAATTATCTTAGCCTATGTAAGAGGAAGATTACGTTAAAGAAAGTAGATATCAGAACAAAGTAGTAAGTTATATGGTTCCTTTACCAATCCCCACAGGGTTTCTGAAGAGCATAAATAAGCTCGTGTTGTGCTGAGCTTTGAGATTTGGTGATTTGTTACTAGCAGCTGCCTATCTTAGCTTGATTTCAAGATGGTTGAGAAAGTAAGCATGAGTAAAAAAGTAAATGAAAAAGAAGATTAAAGCAGAGCAGGAAGGTGTCATTAGTGCTCTTGTTTTTTATATTTGGTATTTGTGTACTCCATTGAAAATATGAAAATCAACGGTAGTACTATGGTTTTGTCTCATGGTTCTTATTTGAAAAGTTCATTTCTTCATCTCCCTGATAGTTATATTTTTGTTTCATTTCTTTTCATAGAAAGGAGGTGTACGTAGTTTGACAAAGTAAGGATTATTATCATTTAACACAGGATAAAGTAACAAAGTAGATGATTATTTTGGCCAACAAGAGAAAGGGCTCAGGGTAGAAAGTACGCACTTCTTCTATAAAGGCATATCTTGAAAAACATTTTAAGGGTTTACATACTTGTAAGTGCTATTCTATTAAAAGAACATTATTAGAAATAGTAATATTCTTCCTGACCAGAGACCCATTACAATTTGGTCTTCACTCTTTAAAATGCTCACATACCTGTAAATTGAATCTCAACAAGGCAAAGCTAAATGAATCTCAGAGTCTAGAATTTAAACAAAAGAGTAGAGTGGCAAAAGAACCTTCTTTTAAACTTTCTTTTAGAAGGCTGATACTCTGGACCTCTGGGTGGCTTAGTCGGTAAGCATCCGAATTCGGCTCAGGTCATGATCTCACGTTTCATGGGTTTGAACCCTGCATCACGCTCTGTGCTGACAGCTAGCTCAGAGCCTGGAGCCTGTTTCAGATTCTGTGTCTCCCTCTCTCTCTGACCCTCCCCTACTCACGCTGCCTCTCTCTCTCTCTCAGAAATAAATAAAACATTTTAAAAAATTAAATTAAATAAAAGGTTGATACTCTATTTGTATTAGTTTCTCAGATTTAATAATCTTGTTTATAGGATGCTACTTCAGATATCAAATGTTAAGTATCTGTGGAAGGCCTTAACTCTTTAGACTATTGCATACCAACAACAACAACAGTCCATTGTTTTTCCCTTGGGCTGTTTTGGACAATACATTTTGAAGTGCATTAAGGAAACAACAATAAAATTACCTGTAGAGAGAGTAATCAATACTAAACATCTTATACATCCTATGGTATTGCGAAAATAATTTAACCTTATAATTTTCTTTCTGACATTTCTTATATCTAAGTGACTTAATTCCCATTCAGATTGATGAAAATGATTGTATTTTTGGTTATTTTTAAAGACGACACATGTTAAGGACCCAACTTTCTCAAGTATATTTTAAAATTCCTTGAATTTACTAAGCATACCCACTGATTTGTTAGATCTGCAATGGAAAGCTACAAGCACAGGAGTGGGCAGATTATGATTTTAGAAAGGTGACAAAAGCAGAATTAAATGAGGGCAGAAATCTGTTTTTTTAAAGCAAAAATAGCATTATATATTGGAAAAATAACACTATTTCCATTAATCTACATACATATTTATAGTCTTCTTTGTAAAAGCATCCTGCACGCACCTCTTAGAAAACTCTGACAGAAGACTCTGTCAATTATATAATTTCAAATAGCAGCTCAAATATTCTGCAACCTAAAGCCATACGCATGGTGAGAAGAATAGCATGAATGAAAAGGAAACTAAAAACCAGAGCCATGGAGGTTTGAACAGGGCAGTGATGTAAGAATCTGTGGGTCTCCAAATAAAATTGAAGAGGGGGGCAAAGTATCTGAAATAGCAGTGTATCCAGCTACGTGAAGACACTGCAGTGATGTTAGAAATGTTTTGTTAACCTGTAAAAAACAAAAAAACCCAAAACTAATTATAATTTGCTCTAGGAACCCTGTGAAAATGTGCCTGCTTTTGTAGATATTTTCTACCAAGAGGACAGAAGCAGAGTGACCTCAGTGGCAGCCCGGACAAGTCACCAAGGCTAATTAGCTGCTATCCTGTCAATAGGTACAAATCATTGCAGGAGTAGGGGGGGGCGGCTACAATAGAAAGTTCCTTCAGCCAGGGTGCCTGGGGCAGGAAGGTGCTAATGACACCATAACCACATCTAAGAAGGCCTTTAAACAGCACATTGTCTCATGAGAATTTTGGTATCCAGGAACATAAAAAGTGCTGGGTGACAGCAGAATAAAAATTACACAGTAGGTTTAACAATAAAGCATGAAGTAGAAACAAGGGACACATTTTCCCTTTTGTCCAAGTTATATATCAAAGCAGGGGAAAAAAAAGGACTCTCTTAACTATCTGGAAGGTATTCATTTTTTATAATAGTCTATAAGAAGAATTACTTATCTTGGTAGA
This sequence comes from Proteles cristata cristata, assembly GCA_017311185.1. Classification (NCBI taxonomy): domain Eukaryota; kingdom Metazoa; phylum Chordata; class Mammalia; order Carnivora; family Hyaenidae; genus Proteles; species Proteles cristata. The sequence goes on along the minus strand of JAESUZ010003804.1, from coordinate 1,311,769 downwards.
ATTTGTAAAGAAGAGTGTCAAGCCTCTTAAATTTTATTTTTGTCTTCTGTGTGCTTCTTTTTGTTTAGGTTGAAAGAAAGTGGTCTTTCTTTGAAATAGGCAATCACCCTAATTTGAGGGTTCAGCGTGCCCCTAGTTTCTTTTTAGCCTGTAAAATATAGTCAGCATCAGCGTGTAAATGTCCCTGATACTCTCACAGACTGTTTTTAGCTTGTTTTGTAACTTACCTCCTCACGCACGTTCAACATGGGTAATATTTCTGTGGTTTATATTCTAGATTCAAATTTCAATTGTTAAAATAAGGGGGACTGGGGGTCTTGGTGATGAAACAAATTCTCTCAAGTTCTTTAATAATTTTAAGGTGCCTTAGGGGGCTGAGAACAAAACTACAATGATGAAAGAGGAGACAGGATGCATGAAGAGATACCTGCAATCAGGATGTAAGGAAGTGGAAAGCGAACTATTTTTGGAGTCAGGCCAATGTGAGTTTGGATATAAGTTCCTCCCCTCGACAGTTGAGTTTGGGCACATTGCCTATCTTCGACCAGCTTCCATTTTCCAAACTGTAATGTGGGGATAATAATTTAAATCTCTAATATTGTTTTTTGAATAAAATTACACTACAGCTTTGCAAGCTCCTGAAGAGTGCCTGGACTACAGTACTCATTTAATAAAATTCTCTAAAGGGATCTCCACTTATAGCCTACAAAAGAGATAATAATGTTATGCTTAGTTATGGAGGAAGTTGGTGACCTAGGACACAGTTAAGAAAATAATTTACTCCTTACCTAGTCTGAACAAGGGAAATATTCCCTCCTAATTGGGAGCATTTATGTTTCTGCCTAGATTAAATTCTAAGATGAGACTCATTAGCAGAAAGAAGCAAAAGGAAGAGAGCACCAAGAAAGAAACACATAGAAGAATGCAATTCAGGTTATTAATATGCTCTTTCCTTGTTCTTTTTAGATGACAAGAAAAATGTCTTTTGCTGGCATGCATTTGGGGGAGAGGGAGGATTCCTGGACTATGCATTCACAAGAGTGATGATGAAAATAGGATGCTGAAATAATAGATTCTAAAATTAAATTACTAGGAAAATAAATTCTCAGGCACAAGGAGAAAAAGTAAGGCAGAAAAAGAAATCTCTATGTGTTTTTATCCTTCAATTGGAGTTTTTATTCAACCATTTATTTGACAAAAATTTATTAGGTGTTTACTATATGCCAGGAACTACTATTTTAGGCACTGCGGACACAGCGCTAAACAGAGATAAAAATCCTTACTCGGAGCTTACATTCTCAGGGAAGAGGGATATAAACAATACATAAAATAAATAAACATTATATCATCATAGCTGCTCTAAAAAAAATAAAGCAAGGAAGGGATGGGAAATGACCTGCTGAGGGTGGGAGCAATCATTGAAATGTTTAATGGAATGATCAGAGAAAGGTTCACTAATAAGGTATTGGTGAGTAAAGAGTAAAGGAAGTGAAGGAACACGCTATGTAGATAATTTATGGGAGAGCTTTCTAGGCAGGTGGGACAAACAACAAATTAAGATCAAGCACCGTAGGCAGGAACACACCTCCTATGCTGAAGGAATAGCCCGGAGGCAAGTGTGGTCAGAGCAGGCAATGAAGAAGGAAGTGGCCAGAGCAGTAGTGGTGGAGGAAGCCAAAAGGCAGGGCTTGTTGGATGTTGAAAGTAGTTGGGCTTTTTTTTTTTTTTTTTTTTCTGGGAGTGACTTAGAGCCATTGGAAGGTTCTGGGAGACATGTTCTGACTTCCATTTTAATTGGTTCATATTGGCTGCTTTGTTTTGCAGACAGTAGGAGTTAGAAAGTAGTAATGATGATGATGATGATACTTTTCTAGATACAAACTGAAGAAGAGTCAAAAAACATCCAAGGTTTTACTCTGTGGGAAGAATGTTCATTATCTTCATTTAAATTTAATAACTAGACAGTTCTCAAATAATTATGGTATATATTTCATCCTCTCAATTTTATGTTCCCATACCTCCTATTACATAAATTGAAATTTTCATTTAAGCATTACCCTAAACAGGCTTTGTTCTTCTTGAAAACAAAGAATGTGAATTATTCATTTTCTTTTTCTCAGGATCTGATACACACTGTGTAGTTACGGTGGATGTACAATCAACAACATTTTAATCCATTTTGCCCATCCAGAATCTGAATCCATTTTTAGGTTGTTGGAATTCTCTCCTCTAAGGAATCTTGATTGATGTCAAAGACTCTGACTTACAGAAGGTAGAAATGTTAAATATTTGCTTCCATGAACTCCCTTGTGTCTTGGGCCCAGACTCTTGTTCTGGGGTCTTCCTTACAGAGGCATCCACAAAGAGCACAGCCTGGAGAGTTTAGTGCACAAATGCAGGGAACGTTGGAATTTTCTTCTCTCAGCTGCCCTTTCTCTATCAGATTAATTGTGAGTTGTGGTTTTGGGTATAATCTTTGCTGCCTAGGCCAATGCTTGGTTCTATAAACTTGTCAACTGTTCTGCGAACTACCCAATATCCTTTTATAAACTTCTTTTGCCTAAATAAGCCATACTTAGCTTTGTTACTTGGAATAAAGAACCATCACCAATGCAATGCTCAATAATCATTACATGAAACCTTGAACATCATAATCTGCTTTAAGAAATGCCTTACCTTACCCTGAGAAAGAACAGAATACAGGGGCTTCAATCCCTACTTCTTTCTTCCTGTTTGTCATTTGCAAAATACAGAGGAACATACTGAAGAATAAAAAACACAGGTCAGGTGAGATTTGATAGGAACCAGATGAGAGGTATTAGAAACAGTTTCTGATTTTGGGGTCACTGACAATTTGAGAACCTGGTAAATACTATGGATTCTTTCAATATGAAGTTGCACATAAGCAAAAACTCAGACATTTTTCATGAAATTGTAATGAGATCAAATGCTTTGGCATCTTCTCTCTCTGATACAACTTCATATAGTTTCCAATAACACTTTCTAAAAGGTGATATATGACACTAAATCTATTCCTTCTGTGCTGCTTTACACATGTTATTAACATGGCTGTAAATTTCAAATTTGTAGCTAATACGATAATCAGTTTCATAATAATGAAATTGCCTTTATGTATTATGATATTTCTAGAGAGGAAAACTGAAACAGTTGAATTTCTCTAGGTACTATTTTGTATACAAAGATATTAATATTGTAAAAACCCAAAGATAAGCACAAAGTTTGAAGTGCTAAATTGAAGCCAAATAATTAATACCAACTAAAAATGGATTTTGAGAATTGTACAGATTATTAAAGATCATCCAAATTGATGTCATTATTTTATACAAATGGGTTTCAGAGAAATTAGGTAGGTAACCCACCTAGGCATTACTTACAGCGGAATGCCCTTTCATCACATTAGTTGTTTTAAACCAGAAAACATCACATTACTCATTGTTCAAATGAAATGTTTCAGCCAAATCCATGCCAATCTTCTCTATAAGGAGCATTGTTTAAAGGCTATGCACTCTATGACCTCTGGTGTTTTTTTTTTTGTTGTTGTTGTTATTAATCTGCAATAATAGATTTAAAATCTTTTTAAGCTTATTTTTGAGAGAAACAGAGCATGAATAGGTAAAGGAGCAGAGAGAAAGGAAGACACAGAATCCAAAGGAGGCTCCAGGCTCTGAGCTGTCAGCACAGAGCTAGAACTCACAAACCTCAAGATCAAGACCTGAGCCAAAGTCAGTGGTTAACCAACTGAACCACCCAGGTGCCCTTGAAATAACAGATTTAAAAAATGGTCTCTGTATGTACAGATCTAAGTGCTTTCAGCTACACTTTCCCACTCAGTCTTTCCATCCAGCCCCTGCAATGAGTACTACTGATTAACTCGATTTTACAAAGGGACAAATCAAGGAACTGAGCTATAAGTAACTTGCACAAGGAAATAGAATGGCAGAGCCAGAACTTGAACCCAGATCTTTTTGACAACAAAGCTTGCGTTCTAAGTCACTATACTCAAAAATCCTTCAATTTTAAAATGTTACATAGCTTAATAAATTTTATGGCCTATTCTATTTTCACATCTTTCTGGCCTCTATTTTTATAAAATGAGCTTTTAGATAAGAAGAAAGTGATTGGATTAAAAAGCCTTTTGTCAGTAAAACATCTTTTACTGACTTCTGTTATAGTTTGGTTAATCACAGACATAAATACTATGCAAACAGTTCACAAAACAGAAAAAGGTACCAAAGATGACTCTCTTGATTTATCAGTATACATGGGCTTAGCCTGTGACTTGCTATTTAGAGAATTCATCTAAGCTACTGAGATTTCTAGAATTTTAAATGACATGTAAGCATAGCAAATCAAGAGTTTAGATCCTTCTGGGGTTACGCTAGCATCCGAACGGTGAATAGATTTCATTTCTCTGGGTCAATGCAGATTGATTGGTTGTGATTGTGTTGTGCTTGATTAGCAAAGTCTGAAATGGACACGGAAGGGGAGGTGACATCACTGGTGTCATATGTTTAGCTATTATGTTTAAAACTTCTTATGTCACTCATTTGGGCTTTACCGGTCTACAGCAAAACTGCAGTCTTTATGTAGTAATAGGAACTTGTCAATCTGTAGTTTGAAGGTGTTTGGAATAATTGGTGTAATAAATATATATATAGCACACAGTACACTATCTTACCTACAACAAGATATCCAATCAATGATACCTATTATTATTTTCATTGTTTTAATTTTTGTAAGAAACATCTAAATAAGTTATAAAACCTTATTGATTTCTTACTTCCGCACTTGTTATATAATGAAAGTGTCTGCCATTCAAATTCCCCACTCTGTCCACAGAGAAGTACTAAATGTATTTTTTTCTTGAGGGTTGATGCTCCCCAGGATCTAGTGATTTAGGGGACATTAAAGTAAGCCAAGCAGTTGACCAGTTTCCTCCTGTAGATTCCAATCAATTGTGAGCAGACACTGAGTGCCACATAATAATCTAGACACAGTACTGACTTTGTTATTTGTACGTGCAACAATGGAAAACTCGGGCCTTCTACCTCGATCCCCAAATGGACCACTGCCATGAATGGAAAAGTTCTGTCGGAGCAACAGGCAGGACAGGGAACAAAAGGGAGAGGCAATGCTTTGCTTGAGAAGGAGGCAAGAGAGAGAAGAAAAGAGGGAATGAGAAAAGGGGGAATTAGAATAAGAATTACGGAGAACTACTTTTTTAGTTTTAGTCATAGGAAATTCCACTGATCCTTGGGGCACAGCCCAGTGGTTGTCAGCTTCCTCAATCTCACCAACAAGTAAATGCCTCCATCTCCCCTTCAGGGAATGCTAAGTAGGAGAAGTATTAGTAACATTCACCTTAATATCATTCCCTCTTGGACAGTGGATTAGACGTCACATTCCCTTATGGAAATATGAGATGAAGAAAATGTGTTCTAGCCCAAACACAGCCCCGCAGCCTACAACGTTCGATATCTGTATACTTACGCTAAGCCAAATCCTATTTCCTTAGTCTCTTCTCTTAATACCTCTAAATCAAATCACGTGGCACAGACTAGAGAACGCACACTGCAGCTGATAGAGAGTTCCAGATTGTGTACGTGCATCACTGCCAACTCCGCTTCCCACAAATCCACAAAGGGCTTTTCACCACTGTCTATGGGAGCCTAGTCCTCTTTCTGTTGATGCTTTTGGCTTTACTCTGTCCCCTCTCCTTATGCACCACCCCCTCTCCAAGCATTCAAATCACAGAACTTCTACTGCGCCCCCTATTACGCAGTTGCATGAAGAATGTGTACTTTCTTTACTTGAGTCAAACACACTTATTTAAATAATACATGAAATAAGATCTTCAGAGGACGTTAAGGTTGTCTCCTTGTAGAAATTCTTACTAATTTGGACTTTTTTTTCACAAAATTTTATATTATAGAGGGTGACTGTAGTGATATATCTAAACCTCTGAGTTTTGCTCAATGGTTTTATTCACAGAAGGCTGCAACCGGCAATTTGTCATTACAGATTCACATCTGAAATGGGCTCAGCAAGCTGTAGTATTATGCGCTCTGACGTCACAGTTGTCAAGGCACTGCAGGTAAACTGTAGGCTGAATGGCAGGCTTAACTAAAAACATTTTTTTTCTTTCTCCCCAAGAAGTGATATTCTTATCTTAATGGTTTAGAAATTATTTATTTGCTCCTCTCAATGTAAATAAATTTGAGTCTTCATATCCTTGCTTATCCAAATTAAAATTCTTAGCTTTAAATTTTTTTAATGTTTTTCTTTTAAATTTATTTCTGAAAGAAAGAGAGATAGCATGAGGGTCAGAGAGAGGGAGATACAGAATCTGAAACAGGCTCCAGGCTCTGAGCTAGCTGTCAGCACAGAGCCTGACACGGGGCTCAAACCTACGCACCGTGAGATCATGACCTGAGCCGAAGTCTGACACTCAACCGACTGAGCCACCCAGGCGCTCCTAAAACTCTTAGCTTTAAATGAAGAGTATTTTTCCCATATTAAAAGTGCTCAGTGCCTAATGAACACATGTTTTATTAAAACAAAATAAAAACAAACTTGAAACATATACTCTCTTACAAAGAATCTAAAATCTCCTTAAAAGGTGGTTAATTCTTCAATCTAATCTTCAATCTGATGAGGAAAAAGCCAGCAGGACAATGTGGGCAAGTAAGGGTGCTGTTTGAAAGCCAGATTTCTAAATTTGGAGAAAAGATTTACATTTTCTCATGGATGATTGCCTAGGTGAGAGGGGGCTGGTGAAATCTGTATGACAGATACTGACATATTAAAACAAGTTTAAGTTTAATTTAAATATAAAGACGGTGGGGCACCTGGGTGCCTCAATGTCGGTTAAGCTTCTGATTCTATATTTTTACTCAGGTCATGATCTCATGGTTCGTGAGTTCAAGCTCTACATCAGGCTCTGTGCTTAGAGTGTAACCCTGCTTGGGATCCTCTCTCTCTGCCCCGCCCCTGCTCATGCTTTCTTTCTCTCTTTCTCTCTCCCTCAAAATAAATAAATAAACTTTAAAAAATGAGTAAGTACAAAAAAGGGAATAAAATGGAAATGTACTTTCATTTGTCTGATTATTATATGATATAAAAATGTCAAATAATTCAAATGGATCTATATTTTTAAAAGTAAGGTTTTCTTTGTCAAATCTGCCAATGCAATTTAGAACATATGTTACAAGTAACAATTCATGAATCAGAGTGGTGATCTAATCTAATAATTAGTGACACTTACAAATATTCAATGGGAACACTAATTTTGCTAATTGGAAGAAGCAAAAAGGTTATATTTTATGACAAGACCTACGAGTTGACTAAGTTTTAGAAATATATATATTTTTATCTACTAGTAGGTTTTGAGCTCTAGGTAACAATATCCAACAAAAAAAAAGCTTAAGCAATAAAGATTATTATTCTCAATTAAAAAAAATTATATAAAAGGAGGTACAGGGTCAGTTCAGAAGCTTAAAAATACATATCCTCTAAATATTTTTTTCTGTAATTCTTTTGACTTTTATTTTCAGTTGCAAACTGGCTACAGAAGCTCAAGCATCACATCCTCACATATCAATATCTTAAATTAGGGACAAAAAGGGGCCTCATTTTACACACATTTCTACCCTCCCCCCCGCCCAGGTAGAAAATTAAAGACCCAGAAAGCATTACTACTACTCCTGTTGGCCAGATCTAGACTATATTGTCCATCCTTGCCTTCAAGGAAACCAGGAAAATGACTGTTTTGCAAATAGCCTCTCAGAAAGGAAGTGGGGGGTCAGGTTTATACAACCTATGGGGTCCACCAGAGGTATGTTATGGTCATTATGGATATAGGCTGCCAGGTCAAACTTCCTAGGTTTGAATCCTGGCTTATCCATTTCTAACCTGTGCGATCTTGAGTAATTACTTAACTTCCTGGAATTTTAATTTCCTCATCCATATAAAATGGGCATAAAATATTGTCTCTTTCAGTTAATGTGAGCTATTACTTACAAAATATTTGGTGATAATTTGTATAGCAAAATCTACATTACTTAGTTGACTATACTAAAAATTCAAATATCTTTAAGTGACTAGTTAGAGAATTAGAAAACTAAGTATACCAATTTTTCAGAAATGCAAAATACATGAAAATAACAAGTGAAATTATATTAGAAGGTGCTTAATGGTCTCCATAACTGATTAATAGTTGTGCTAGAGTCAGTAAACACTAAGGCATCTGCTCTGTCCTCTCCCACCCCTTATAACAATAGAAACTGGATATAGGACCAATTGACTTAGTCTCCAGTTGGTCTATGAGTACAAAGAAACTATGCACTCATTCACTGTCCCTGAGTCAGAAGCTAGAATCCTGCCCCAATCTCCCAACTTCATATGATGTGTGTGTGTGTGACATACAACATGCAATATTACAGATCTTCTTTCCTTTAATATTGAAATAATGCCACTCCAACATTGGAACAAAAAACAATTAAAATAGATTAATTCAGCAGGGAAGAAATCTTAGAGTGGGTGTTGGTAGTTATCAAATAATAGTTATTTGTTGAGGACCAAATGTGAGATGTTACAAATGAAGTATCAAATTGACTTCTGCTCCCAAATTGCACATGGTCTGGTTGAAGAGTCAAATTCAACATGCCACTAAATCAATGTAGTGCTAAATTCCATTGCACTGAATATGGTTGCCGGAAGTCTGAGGAGGTAGAGATTAAGGTGGACCAGAAGTGCTGTATAGGGGGAGGTGAGGGAGCTCCAAACCTTCCTCAGATGGGAAAGACAAAAGATCAAAGGCCACAAGGCATGGTTAAGGATGGTTGGGGTGTATTGGCTAGATGGAGTCATAAAGTGGAATGTTTATTTTGAGAAAGATTGGAATGAATTAATACTTACTGAGTGCTTACTATGTACCAAGACAGTGTTAGGTAATAAAGATGAAAAATCCACTAAGAAATGGTCCCTCATATCCTCAAGAAGCTAGACTGAATGGCTGTGTTGAAGTAAAGGAGGAGAGATGAGATAAAAAACTTCATGGGGATTAGTGAATAAGTCCTATCACTGGTTATTTATTGATATTTATGAATTAAGAGTCCTCTACAATAATTATAGAACATATATGTGTTACATTAATATCATTTCCCCCTAATATACAGTAAAACAGACTAATCAGAGCAAATATATTTTGAAAGAGCATAATAATAAAACCCATGTGAGAATTGGCTTAGTTTACATTTATTTTCCATTAAAATATTGATCATATTAATAATAAAGGTGAATATTACTAATGAACATTTCTTGTACATCACCATGTACACCATGGTGCTAAACACTGTCAAAAGTGATTTAGGAGGGCTCCTGGGTGGCTCAGTCAGTTAAGCATCTGACTTCAGCTCAGGTCAGGATCTCACAGTTTGTGGGTTCGAGCCCCACATCAGGCTCTGTGCTGATGGCTCAAAGCCCGTTTCATATTCTGTGTCTCCCTCTCTCTCTGCCCCTTCCCCATTCATTCTGTCTCTCAAAACTGAATAAATGCTAAAAAAAAAAAAAAAAAAGTGATTTAGGGGCACCTGGGTGGTTTAGTGAGTTAAGCATCTGACTTCAGCTTAGGTCCTGACCTCATGGTTCATGAGTTCAAGCTCCGCAGGGCACTGACAGGGCAGAGCCTGCTTGGGATTCTCTCATTCCGTCTCTCTCTCTCTGCCCCTCCCCACTTGCACACATGCTCATTCTCTCTCTCTCTCTCAAAATAAAGAAACTTAAAACAAGTGATTTAAACTTACTATTTGAATTTTACAACAATCTTATGAGGTAGGAATTCCAGTACTTCAACTAGTTGATAAGGAAACTGAGGTTTGGCAATGTTATGTATCTTACCTATGATGACTGAGCTGGTAGGCAGTAGAACCAGTGTGTGAACAGGCTGGCTCCAGACACAGAGCTTTTAATCACTGCTCTTTTTTTGATCAATAAAATGTATTTTTTCAAGTTTATTTGTTTGTTTATTTATTCATTCATTCATTCATTTATTTATGTATTTATATAAGTAATCTCTACACAGAACATGAAGCTTGAACTCATGACTGAGAGATCAAGAGTTGTATGCCAGCCATGTGCCATGTCCCACCTACAAATTTATAATGAACACGCAATCCAAGTATTGTATCTTTTCCAATACATAGTACACCCTGAAATTTTAGAGAACACAGATAATACATGACTATTTTTTCAATAATGGCTTTTCTCATCTCTTTACTAATTTTTTTAATTCCATATTTTAAGATTTTCTATAAGTATGTCTGTGACTTGTGTCGAAACTCTTATTTTCAAAATGAGTATATATCAAAGTATATTGCAGCTTTTGACTTCATTGGGTGATATCAAGGATAACAGAATCAATTTTACTGTAAATACAATGTGTGAAGGAAGATGTTCAACATCAATGCTTTAGTCATTCAGCCTGACATTTCTTTGTGAAGTGGGCAGAAAATTAAATTGCCTCAAATTAGAGAAGAAAATCACACACCATGAAAAGTAACATGTCCAATGACAGTTGAGGTCATGCTTCCACTGAAGTGTGTGTGAATTTTACCACATGAGTTTCATTGATGGTAATGGGAATTGTGCAATTGCCCTTCTTAATGTGCTCTGAATCATTACCCCTTAACATCCCCAAAATATCAAAAATTTTCCTGGCATATTATGTTGGTTTTATAGTATGACATTGTTATTATATATTTGTTTGAAAACCTGAAGTTGACCTCTTAAGTTTCCTTAGTTTTAATTTTTAAGCTATTCTCATCCAGCAACTCCCACCCCCAACCAACGTTCTGATATTTTATATCCTGACCTTGAACTCCTCCAGGTTTTAAAATAAGCACTTAAAATTGGAATACATCAGTCATTTTTGTCAGTATCCAAAATTTCACAGCAAATATTTTTTGAGACCTATTGGATACCTCAGTGTATTCAGCTGGGGTCCTTAGTAAATAAAAAGATAAATTAGATGCCTTGACTTTGAGCAGCCACTAGTCTAGTATACAAGGTAAGAAATGTATAGCAAGTCTAGGCAATAACTAAGTCGATATATTGACCTCATGAAAATTAATAAAAGTTGCTTTGTACCTGGCAAAGAAATAGGTGAATGCTCAAGGTCTAATAAGATTAGAGAATTTAGATTTCACCTCTAATTTGCCCTTTGGTGGGAGGAAGAAGTAAAAGGTAGATAAGGGTGGCGTTTGCAAACTCAGTAAGTTTCAATATCACTCACTATGAGCAAGGAAGCACAACGTTCAATGGAAAAAATACATAAAGCAAGTAACAAGACTGCCTGGCATGTGGTAAGCACTTGATTATGAATTGCCTTGGGAATTTCAGAGGAAGGAGAAATCTCTTTGAACCAGTGATGAAGATAATTTCATTAAGCCATCATATGTTAGGGTATGAAGATATGAGGGAAAGACATTTCAAACCAAGGAAGCAGAAGAATAAGGAATGAAGGCAGGAAAGCAAGTAAAGTTTAAGAACAGATCTTGAACAGGAATAGAGTATTACTATTGCAGGGTTAGAAATGTTTTGGCTCTCACAATGATGGAGAGGTGCTGTTGGCGTTTTCTGTGCTGAAGTCAAGGATTCTGTAATCAGTATCATCACACAGAAAAATGTTATCCCTCCAAAAATGCCAAAAGCACACTGGTTGAGAAAAAACTGGAGGATACAGTTTACAAAAGAAAACAGCGATAAAGGAAGTTGGAAAAGCAGGCTCCAATATCACACTGGATATCAAATGCCATGCAAATAAATGTGTCCTAATGGGCAATGGGAAGTCTTTGAAAATTCTGGATTTGAAGAATGATATGATCAATCTTTGAAAGTGTTGAGAATGAGTATTAAGATTCAACAAAATGTATTCGGCATTCCCTCGCAAGGTGGTTGGGTTGGGGAAAAACTGGCCATGTGGAGACCCGTCAGGAGGACTTTTCAGGCAGTTAGAAAAGAATAGGAGAGAAATGATGGCCGTGACAATTTCTCCATGGAAGGAGGCTGAGATCCCAATACTTCATTTATATATTTTTTCTTCTGTAGGACAACTCTTTTTTCTTTTCCTTGGAAATCATTAACTAGTGAAACCTTTATGTTTTTCTGAGGGTTTAGTCCCTGGAAAGAGTAGAAAATTCTATCTAATCTTTCAAAGCCAGAATTTCTTCTACCCTACTCTTCAGTCTGTCACAATAACATTGCCTTGGGGGAGAGAGTGGGAAAGCAAGCATCAGAAATGCAATTTCAGCAGTGTACCTCACTCCGATTAGCTGTTAAAAGCAAGCACACTGAGCTGCTTCTCTGGGGCTACCCACCTGAGGCTGTCCGTCAAAACTGACACCGTTCCAGTTCATGATTAAGAACCGCCAGCCCATAAATACTAGGAAGTGATAGAGTGGCAAGCGCATACACACACATATGCAAACATACACATGCCCCACCCCCACTCTTGTACACCTGTGTTTCCATAGAGCAAAATAGGGAGGTAGTCAAATAATGATTTTGAGAGCATTCATAGATCTTATAGTTATTCTTTTATTTATCTTTAAGTAAAAAGTCAAATAGCTGAAGATTCTTTTTTCCTGAGCTTGCTTTAAAGCAAGAGCTGGAAATGATGGACACACATGGCCAATCACACTGGCCAGCTCTGCATAAAGGACACTGATGGTTATGCAGAGAGCATGCTGTCAGAACCAGCCACATAGCCATTTTGTGTTCTTGAAAATCCTGTCGTGTAACTTCTTAGATGGGTGTCTATAAAAATCACTTGATGTGCGTTATGTTAAACACACCCAGCAATTGCTATCCAAGTATGTAAATTACAATGTTCAATAGGTTAATTACACATTGCTTCAAAAAGGATTTGCTATTTTCTCTTTTCACTCTGCTAACTTTTAGGTCCCCACTTACTTTTGTGTGGCATTTCATATTTTATAGGATTCTGTAGCCTCTACTTATTATTTTCCTTCTCAATTAAAGAAAGATGGTTCTACATCAAAAGTTGCAGACTCAAATCCACAAACTTTGATAACAGGTTGCAGAGGGGGCTGTAGTAAACTAGGCAGAGCATGTCTAACTAAAAATATTCACATTCAATCTTAAAAATCGCCATCCCGCACACCATGTTTGTGCACTGGGCCCACACACTGCAAGCTTGAGATCCCAGACAGCCCTTTGACTTCTAAGGAGACTCTCCACAGCACAGTCAATGGAAGGTTATCTTTGTTAGTTATACATAGTGTCTCCTGTTGCTAGAATTTCTGAACTTCTTTTGTAAATTATGGGGGTAATATGGTTCCTGTTTCAACAGGAAAGAAGCATATGCTGGTGTCTGTGGTACTTTTTACCAAGAACTGGGCTTTGTTCTGGATTTTGAATGGGCTTCCTTGTCTGTCAGATAACGAAAGGGAAAGAAAGGATAAGAGGCAGAAACCGGGGAAACTTTCTTGGATACGAGCTGACTACCAACTTGCTGACAGTTTACATAAACCCATAGCAATAGCCAATGTGCTAGAAAGAAATTTACAGCCATGGGCAGAGTATGGTAACCATAAATCTTGAGCACATACATTATTTTCTGATAAACGTATTCCCTGAAGCACAGTGATATTTCCCTTAATTAATTTTAGTTCCATATCTAGCCATTTGTTAAACTTATTCTGCAATTAGTTGTTGTCTAACTAGATGTAGGAAAATCTTCTACAGGTTAATTACGTGTTGTATAAAAGAGAATTTTCTATGTCCCATTTTCTTTGGATTGCCTGTTAGATACTCATTTATTTTACAAGTCATTCATTATTTTATAAACTATTATAAAGTTCATACTCATTCTTTCCATAAAGAAAAAGTAAATAAAGCACAGCATGCCATTCATTCCCAGTGTTAAGAACGATCTCTGACTCTGATAACCGAGGCTCAAAACCAAAGAGCTATTTTCTAAAGAGAAGTATGAATAGGATTGTGCCCACTTGCTGCTGCAAGACACAAAGGAAATATATATTAAAATGCTACTGTGTGCCTTGTACTCACATACCTCTCATAAACTGCATACTAAGTCTAACATACTTTCTTAATATAAGTGAATGAATTCTGTAACAGAGAAGTTATAGAACTTCCACAATTTCACAAAACTGCAAAGAACACTCAAGACTAAAACACAGATCCCTCTGGTTCTATAGACTACTGTTCAATTTCAAAATATCCATAAATTATCGATTCTCTCATTAACTAGTTTTGTCCCTCCAAAGCCAGGCAATTGGTTTGATCTACTTTGTCTTCGATGAAATTGCTGGTTGTAGTATTATGACAGGTGCCCTTGTATTATTTTGTTGTCATGTACCCATCAGTGTGGGTAACTGGAAATGGAATCAAGAGCAAGAAGGCCCTGACTGCTTCTCACTCAGCTGAAGGATTGCTAAAAACACAGAAAACGGTACCCTCAAAATATGAGCATTTTGGGTTACTTGCTTATTGAAGAAGAACCTTGATATTAAAGATGTTCTTTTTTCAAGAACAGACTAATTGAAGATATCTTCAGAGATGAGTAATCCTGGAAAGATAAAACCTAAGAATACACAAATCTCACCAAGATCAGAGACCCTGGGGTTCAGAACATCTGTACGGACATATCGCAGGAGGAAGTACATGCAAGCACAATTCAGTGTGTCAGAGGTTGGTTCAGGTAGGGAGCTGTTTATGCACAGGAGTTCTGCAAGTGACTCTCTGGGAGGGAAATGAATGAAATCAATGAGATACAGAAGTTCTAAGTACACATTTTTGGTGAACTACTCTTCTTTTAAAACAATCTGTTAGTATCTCATTACCTCACTTCATTCCCTGGAACAATTTTCTGAACAGTAAAGTGAATTCAAACACTTAACTGAAGAAAATCTTGCTTTCTATCTACATAAATAAAATAAAATAAATTCTTGAATTCTTGAAAACTGTTTGTCATCCTTCATCTGAAAACATTAGCCATCTGTTTTAATTTTGTAAACAACCTCATCTAAAAGTCAAAGATTAAATTATACTTCATTCCTGTTACTTCTCCTTTGCTAGAACATGAATATAAAATACAATATTTGTTTTCAACAATTCTTTAAGGAGAGCTAACTGAGATCACAGAGCTAGCTTAAGAAATTTCTTTTTGTTTACTGGGTCCTGATTAATATAATTCTATACTAAAAGTAAACACAATTCAAGGAATCCTAGACTTCACTTATAATCTGGTAGGGTTTATTTGATCATATATCAAATGTAATTTGTTACTATCTAATATCACTATATCTGCAGGAAATTGAAAAATAATGTTTCATAATGATGAAGTCATCACTATAAAATCCTCTGTGCTTTCTGATCTTCAAAGATGGGATTATATGTAAAACAGTTTGAATTGTGAATGTCGCTTATTACTTTCTAGCTTCTGGTTTTAGCAGAGATTCTAAGGGATAAATACAACGTTCTGACATGTACACAGGCGGCCGTATGAGAACACATGAAAGAGGTTACTTAGGAACTAGGTATGTCCAAATCTTACCACCAATTTTGTATTTCCCCTAAAGCTCTATAATGCAGAAAATGCCTAATGAACCAATGATGCGGGCAAATTTTTATGGTATAATTTCAGGAGAGAGATTGTGTGAAACACAGGTGCAAATATAAACCAAAATTATAAATTCTGAAGAGAGGCTATGTCATCTCAGTTTATTGCTACACTCAGGCTTAATACCCTGAATGATACAGAATAAGGATTCTGTTAATATTTAATATTTAGTGGTGATGAATAAATGATATAACTGATGCTGGAGGATGGGAATCCAAGTACTTCTCAGAGTTTTGGATCAATGCATTTTATAGAGACAAGATGCCTCTGTGTTAGGAACTCTATTTCTTCCAACATGACTACTTTGATTAAATATTTCAAAACAAAATGCTAAGAGAAAATCCTTTGACTTAAAACCTATTTAAACTCTATCCTAATTGGTAGGCTCTAGAACCTGGAAAAAAAGTCTATTTCAATTATTTCCTTAAACACGGTGCCTGCAACATATATTTGGAACACAGTGTATCTGAATTTCCCCTAAATGCAATTAAAATTAAATCTCTTTAAAAATATAATGTCTGCCTTCTTTTTTTTTAAATGTTTTTTTATTTATTTCTGAGAGAGAGAGAGAGAGACAAAGCATGAGCAGGGGAGGGTCAGAGAGAGAGGGAGACACAGAATCTGAAGGAGGCTCCAAGCTCTGAGCTGGCTGTCAGCATAGAGCCCAACGTGGGGCTCGGACCCATGAACTGTGAGGTCATGACCTGAGCCAAAGTCGGACGCTTAACCAACTGAACCACCCAGGTGCCCCATAATGTCTGCTTTCTTTTTTTTTTTTTTAATTTTTTTAATGTTTTATTTATTTTTTTAGAGAGAGAGAGACAGTGCGTGAGCAGGGAGGGTCAGAGAGAGGGAGTCACAGGCTGAAACAGGCTCCAGGCTCTGAGCTGGCAGTCAGCACAGAGCCCGATGCGGGGCTCGAACCCACGAGCCGTGAGATCATGACCCAAGCGAAAGTCGGACGCTTAACCGACTAAGCCACCCAGGTGCCCCAATAATGTCTGCTTTCTTAATAAAGTGGAAGGTTGATTCTCCCAGCCTGATATTTCATCTATGGAGCAAAGAAACATCAGGCATGACTATTCACTATTAAGCTTCTTGAACTAAAGTTCAGCCATACTGAACAAGAACACAGTTTCTAGAACAAGGTTCTGGCATGTATAAGCAGGTTTATATATAATTGTGAATTGAGGACTATATGAATGCTATAGAAAAAAAAGCTGTTTAAAACAATATAATGTGTCTTATACTTTCAATAACTATATAACTATATATATATACATATGTACATATGACTTGCAAATGAATAAAAGCAAGCTATGAGTACAGCTGAATGAACACAATATCTGATTTATTTAGTGTCACAGGAATCAAAGCAGACAGAGAGATATCCTGGCAGACCACTTCCCATTCTCACTCTATATTTTTAATGTTTGATTTTAGGATTTCAAATCATTTCAGATTTAATTGGACTTCAGGAATTCTCATTACGTGTGTTATATGGTTTTATTACTCTTATGATCATGAAGTAGCCACAATAAAAACAAACTGGCTTTAGTGCCTTTAAATGCCCTTCTGAAGGTCTAGATATCTCAGTATCTATATGCAGCCATCTATCTATCTCTTTCTCTACCTATGTATCTAATTATTGTCTTTATGTTTGGAAAACATTAAATTGACCGATATGAAATGACTCCATTTAAAGCTGAATGAAGTGAACACAATATTATAAAGTGGCTACACCAAGAATCTTAACAATGAGTATAAGATGTTCCAGGAGAGCAGCAAGGAATTATTCTATCACTGTGACCAACTACTGATAACATCTGGATTGAATTTTTCTCAATTATTACTTTATCTATGAAGTGAGATTCTGGATACTAAATTAAGCACTTGATCACAGACTGTCGCACATGTAAACTTGTTTTCTGGAGAAATGAGGCTGCCTACTGACTCCTTCATTTGGAAGTGGACTAGCCCTCTATAAAGCGTCTTCAGTTTCATAATAGCTTGTCAGGCATGACATCGCTCATCTAGTTTCCAAAGCATGTGCCTTATCTTCTATGAGCAAAATGAAGGACAAACCTAGACTTTCATTATGAAGTACAATCCAGAATCTCTGCTCTTCAATTTGTAATTCTTCAAGTCAGAGAAGTGAATTTTAGGGAGCATTATCTAAGAGGCATGCAGTCCCAGAAGCACTCAAAAATTTATTATCAGATAAAGTTGGATCACATTTGCTTAGCCATTCAGAATTTAACTACATAGAGCTGCATTCTAATGTGATAGCGTCAGTTTGTTTCCAATGGTTACTACTAGGAAAAAAAAAAAAGTTCCAAATCTAGAAATATATTTGCTATAATTATTCAGTATCTAATATGGAAATAGGTAAAATAAATATATCACCATACTGTTCACAATTATATATGTAAATATATAACATAGGTTTAGCTAATTTTATCTGATAACTTGAAAATTATCTCTAGGAGGTTAGTATATTATTATATTACCAATGTGACTTCTGTTTGTAGTATTTTTTTAATCTTATGCCTCTTCCCCTAACTCAGATGATTAGAATGTTCCATGCTCATTGTATCAAGTAGTTACCAGCATCAGAAATAAGATTTAGCTATTAGGTTTTGAATTTCAAACTCCAGAAGATATGGAAGATTGCAGAATGAGTAAAAGAAACTGTTCTTCCCATCTCAGCTCCCTTTCCAGGGCAAAATCTCAAAGGGCTAGGAAGAGAAAGAAAAGTAGAGACAAAAAAGATGCATCTAAATGTTTGTGACGTCATTGAGAAAGAGTGCTTGCTTTAAGAATGCCCACAGAACAAGCTCCAGTGTTGGAGAGAATGACAAAAATTTCAGATGAATTGAGGATCTCTGAAAGCAAGATCTGACGAGGCATGCGGGCTGAGAGCAGCTCACAGAGCTCTCCTTAGGCTAGAGCAATACAGGGGAAGCAAAATTCCTCCAGTGAAAAATGCACAGGGAGCCTGCAGGCTTAATGCGTCCTTGTCATGAGGACGAGGAGGCTGCAGTGACAACCTGCAGGGACCAGTGACCACAGACCAGAGAGAAAGGAGGAATTCTCCTGGGTGCCAGCAGGGAGAGCTGATGACAGTAAGGGCCAGATGGCCCCCCACCTGGCATTTTGTAGACATAGTCCTGGAGGAGAGTCGGTTAGGGCTGACTGAGATTGAGTTTCCATTACTTGATGGAACTGGGACCCAGAATACAAATTATATTCAGTTAGAAAAAAATGCAGAAAGCTGTGTTTCTTGCATACGTGAACACCTGTGCTTATACACTGAGATCTCTCTCTGCTGTGTTTCTACAAATAACATATAGGACAACTCCTATTGAGCAAATATTGCATTCTAACTATCGTATTTACGTAACATGCCTAATTATTTTATTTACCTACTACTCTGTTTCTTAACTAAACTACACATCACAATTATTTTATTTATAGATTACCCTTCATTCCATAACCATGGTACATATTAAAAGCTACTATGAGAATATTTGTCTGCTTTATCCCGTGTTTCCTTTCTGCTTTTTTTTTTCTTTCTTATCCTCCCCTTAAGCTTGTCAACAATGATGGGGAATTTTTACTGGATATAATGTATTCTTTTCCTATATGGTAACAGTAGTTTATCAATCTCAAAAGTATATTCAAGTTTAATGGTCTTCCCTTCTCTTATTATTCCTGTGTCTCTTTATTTTCGTGTTAGGCACTAGAATTCTCAAGTCTGTAGTTAACACTGTAATTGATTTTGGTCAACATTTCAGCCTCCCATTCCATTTAGACAAATTTCCTAACATTTTTATCTGATTAAACCACATGGCTGCAGATTCTAAATTCTGGACCTTAATCTTCCTTAATATAGTGCACAGTACCTTAACGGTGCGGCACTCTCTGCTAAGGGCAGGGGATGGGCCTAAGAAAATACATCCATTGCCCAAATACTCAAAAGGAAAGGGGGAAAAGAGCAGAGAAGGTGGGCTGCAATAAGGCTGGAAATGCATGCATACAATGGTTATATATGCCAGAAGAAATTAGTTTAGTTTAGTAGTTTAGATCTGTTTTAAAATTATATTAATTTTAAATATAATAGTAATTATTATTATGAATTATTAATGTTCAAACTGAGTTTTGATTTGTCCTAAATTATATGAATGCATACTTAATTATTAAGTAAGTTTCTTCATTTATTATAACCATCATTACATTATTCATTATACGATTTCTTATAAAAAAGATGAAATAATTCCCTTACTTTGTATCTAGTTACTTTCAAATTTTAAGAAACACTGGCTTTCTAAAACATAACGCAAACGAGAAGGAATAGGAGGGTTAGCTACTCTAAAATTTGTTTTTTCTATTCTACATATAAATTTTAATATTTGCAAGATAAGTTATTCATATTTCCCCCTACAGATTAGATGTGAATAGTTTTCTACCATGCAAATATATCACATTCCTTTTTTTAAAAAAAAGTCGGCCAGTCCTGTGAGTCTTGAATAGAAGACAATGTGTCCTCTGACAACTACTAATGGACAATGATCACAGACTAGCGCAGGTGGGAAATGCTATTTTAGGGTAATAGCTCACACCTGGAAAGGTCTATTTTTTCTCTAAGATCTTTTTACACAGCAGTGAAAATAAACTAATTAGGTCAAAGCGTCACATTGGGACCCATGAGCTTTCACGATCTCTCTCGGTTGTATCCCCACAAGAGGCCACTGTCCAGAGGCAAATAAGCAATAAATTTCAGCCAGAGCAGGAACTCTTGATGCAACCACTTCTTTCAGTGTAGCCGCCACTGTGTTTCATTGAGTTTGAAGTCATGCATTTTTCACAAGAGAGAGAACAGGTAAAGAGGGATAAAGAAGATGAGAGAAAGAAAAGAGAGAACCTGGGAAACAATGGTGGTTTCTAGAACTACAGCCTCTGCTCAGACCCAAGTACCATGAGGCCCTGCTTAGGAGAGATGGTTTTCACAACAAGGGCTCAGGAGCTAGGTTCTTTAGCTGGCCCAGGCATCTATGGAAACTATGTTGATAGCACTCAAGGAGATGGGAAGTCCAGGGTGGACACACCTGCTTTTATTCCTTATATAATTTCACCCACAAAAAAGGGAGAAAAAAACAACAACAACAAGGACTTACCATGTTTCGTCTGGTAGATCCCTTCTGTGGTTTAGTCAAACTCTCCCTGGAGGCTCAGCCTCACAACCACCCGACCCTTAGAATACAGCTGGGGAATGTGACAGAGTAAGACATCTAATAGTATTAGACTAATTTTGATGTGTTTCACCAGTGCTTCTTAATGCAATGAAGCAAGTTAGGCTTTACAAAATAACAAAATATTTTATTAACAAAATATTTTCTGGCTATTACTTCCCTTACTTAGAAGCTAGGTACTTAAAATTTCTACTCACTTAACTGATGGTTATTGATCGTCTATGGCACACATACACTGTATAAAATGTAAGGAGACGCAAAGATTTAAGACATTCTATGCCCTCAACAGTGAGTGAATATAGGACAAACACCCCACATTTAACACAAGCTTAAAAATATATTCCTTTAAAAATATTAAGTTAAAAAAACCATAATTTTAAAATTAGTCAATCTCATCACTCACTCTAACATTTCTTATATTTATGCTTCTTTACATATTTTGTCTACTTACAAAAACCATGCTTTTATATTTTCACCTTGTTATACTGTATAATTTCACATTTGCTCATGTTCTTAATACTGAACTTATTTTTGATGATTGTAAAGTGCCATCATTCTTCTATTGTTTAGAATTAGGTAAATTGTTTTCTATTCATCATCATTTCATTCAATATTCATTTACTGAGCACTTAGTACATGTCAGGCAGTAGCGCTGGTTGTCAGGGATACAATGCAGTTTCTATTCCTCAGGAATAATCCAAGTAGGAGACAGACTTATAAACAAAGGACTAAATTCAGTGAGATGTGTGCTCACAGATCTACAAATAAACCATAAGGAATTTACTTAGGACCTAAAAGACCAAATAATAGCCTATTTGATATAGTTCAAACCAATGTAACGTATATAATGTATCTCCTGATGATAGGAGATAGGCAGGGCTTGAGAGAAGACGTAATATTTGAGCAGAATTCTGAAAGAAGCTTTGGATTTATATAGTACATGGGCAGGGAGGGCACTACTGCTCCATCTTTGTCTATTTTACTTCAACTAGGGGTCATGATATCCTTTCAGCATTAACAATGACTTGCCCCTGCAGTCACACTCAATAAGTGATTCCCACTCCTGATGGGGAAATGTGAACATCTCTAGAAAGAGGGAGGAGGACATTATAATTTGAAGAAGCCTCTAGACGATACTAATCACTATCCCCTTCTCTCTCTCCTCAAATCCCCTTTCTGCTATCTCTGAAAAGTCACAGCTAGAGGGGGGAGACCCCCATCCAGGGTGACTGGAGCCTACACAGGAGCAACGTGGGGAGTGGTAGGAGATGGAGGTGGATGCACAGGCAGGATCCAGACTGGGAAAGGCAGTGAAAGTCGGGTTAGGGGGTTTGGCCTTGACATTGATGGAAAACCATGAAAGGTTCTGAAGTACCACAGGGGCTTAGAAGAGAACTGACAAGGAAGGGATGACACATGAGACAAATAACTCTCCAACGAAGAGACAATGATGTTCAAGCTAAGGCAACTGTACAGGGGTTTTCCTTTGTTAAAATGACCAGGAATGGGGCGCCTGGGTGGTTCAGTCAGTGAAGCGTCTGCTTCGGCTCAGGTCACGATCTCATGGTTCGTGGGTTCGAGCCCCATGTCGGGCTCTGTGCTGACAGCTCAGAGCCTGGAGCCTGCTTCAGATTCTGTAACTCCCACTCTCTCTGACCCTCATCTGCTCATGCTGTCTCTCTCTCAGAAATAAATAAAACATAAAAAAATGACCAGGAATGGTGTTACTTGGAAAAAAGTTATGACATTTTCATTTTTCTTAAAAGATATTTTCAATTTACTATCTGAGAGTGCTGTGGGTATAATGCACATATATGTGTGTATGCACATACACACATATAAAAAGTATGCATAGTACTTCATTTTATGACATGCCTCTCTAAAACTGAGTATTATCCCTGCCATGCTAGCCAAATAAGCCCACTGATACGACACATACATTGATAGGATGCTTTCTCAGGTTATCAAGAAAAATGTAGTGTCTATGTCAATAGTCCCAATGCACATATATAGTTGCAAACACATCTGAAAATCCAGTATGCAATGTGGACAGTTTTTAGAGAGGCATTGATATACCAGGATATATCTTGAGAGGAGCTATCAGGATAGGTGAAGTATTAAAATACCTTCTCACCTGGGAATTGTTTGGAAAAAATGCTGATATTTCAATTGAGGGACAAAATACTAAAGGAACAACTACTGACTATCTTCAGATATTTGAGGGTCTGTCAGAGTGAAAATGCTAAAGTTTTGGTTGATGCAGAAGACATATATAGGATGAATAAGCATACATTTATTGCAGTTAAATGTAGATTCATCCTGAGGCCATGTATTTTAGGAATTAGAACTGAGCAACAGAGATTTATTCTGTTGTATGAAGTAATAACCCTCTTAACACTGCATATATCTAAGTTCTCAGGAACAGTTGGGGAACAGAGAGTGTGTGTGTGTGTGTGTGAGAGAGAGAGAGAGAGAGAGAGAGAGAGAGATTGTTGAAGTGATCTATCTTTGAAGTCTATCAACAGACATAATTCAAATGCAGTGCCTGATAATATCAAAGTACAAGTGCTAATTATTTATGGTAAATATAAAACTTAGGGTTATAGGTAACAAAAATAATGATACGGAGTAAGCCAGAAGGTTTCCTTCCCCCATAGGTACTGGATGACTCTTCTTTCTCATCTGAGATATGGACTGGAAATGGATTCATTCCCTGATTTTGAAAAGGCAGAAGCTTCCTGGTCTTGCACTCATTCCTTGCCCACTGCAGCCCACTGACTATATTCAACAAGTTCACCATAAGCAACCTCCTTGATGGAAAGGAATACCTTTCTGTAGTTACCTAATTGAATCCTATGTAGTCACTGACATTTACCATTCCCTCCTAAAAACTAATTTCTCTAGATTTTCAAAAAAAAAGTTGTCTTTCCCATCTTTTCCACTGGACTCTAAGCTCAGTGAAGGCATGGGTCACATTTATTTTGTTCATTACTATGTACCTAGATTTCAGCGTAGCATGGAACAAAAAGTAGGCTTTCATTGTCATTCTTCTTTGCCAGCCCATCCTTCTCTGTCTGGCCTTTAAATACAAATTTTCCTCAAAGTTGTTTTTTTTTTTTTTTTTTAATAAGATAGTGATTTCTTCTTACTTGTTCTTTGACTTTGATGAATCATCTTCAGGATGAACACAAGTTCTAAATCCACATATACAATATCCAAGCTGATATTCTAAAGCTTTAGATGTCAAACGTTTTGCACTTAATAACCTTTTGGACACTTAGAAATGAATGAGGAACAAAGAGTTTTTATTTATGTGTGTTGTATTATATGTGTATTAATATTAATAAGTAGTATATTAGCTATTAAGACAGAAACTTTTTAATTCATTAAAAATAATAGTAAAAATGTCATTGCTTATTTAAAAATGTTTTTATGATAAATATATTAGAAAATAAAAAATTAGTATAAGGCTGTGGTACCTGTTTGTACATTGTTGTACATATTTGCAAATGTGTGGCTCAATAGAAGACAGTTGGATACTCACATCTGCATTCAATATCTTAGGGTATGCTGTTTTGGTTGAAGTATATTAAGGAAATATACAGGAAAGGGATTGATATTACAATAACCTTATTAGGTGATTATGAATACTCTTCTTTGATATTACACTAAAACTTGGCAAGTGGTAGAGGACTAAAAGTTGATTTCAGTGTGAAATCTGAAAAGATTGTTATGGCCTGAATTGTATTTCCAAAATTGAAACTCTAACCCTAACCCCTCAGTGTGACTGCCTTTGGAAGTAGGGCTTTGAAGAGGCAATGTAGATTGAATGACTGATAAGGATGCAGCTTAATCTAATATGATTGGTATCTTTATAAGAATAGGAAAAATAGCAGAGCTGCATATGCTGAGTGAGAGGGTGGCTACCTGAAAGCCCAAGGAAAGAGGACGCAGGAGAAATCAT
The DNA here is from genome assembly GCA_017311185.1 of Proteles cristata cristata. Taxonomy (NCBI): domain Eukaryota; kingdom Metazoa; phylum Chordata; class Mammalia; order Carnivora; family Hyaenidae; genus Proteles; species Proteles cristata. The sequence goes on along the minus strand of JAESUZ010003804.1, from coordinate 1,286,871 downwards.
ATCTGTTGGCACCTTGATCTTGAACTTCAGGCCTTCAGTACTATGAGAAGAGAAATTTCTGTAGTTTAAGCCATACAGCCTGTGGCATTTTTGTTATGACAGGACTATCAAACTAATATATAGATCAATGACATTTCAGAACTCTGTAATGTTAAAATCCATTCTAGCTCTTTGAGTGGATCATATATCCATGCATAATTCTGAAAATATTGATTGAGATACTGATTTTCCAAATATTGACATAATTCATTTTACTAAATCAAAAAACATATTTTCTTAAAGTTATCATTCTAGTCTCATGAAGAATGTATTTACTGGATATCAAGTTTACAGAGGCAGATGCTAGTTTTCCAATTTTTTTTTTACATTTACCTGAAAACTTGAATTTTATTATGGCCAATAAATGCTGTCAGTGGTTTTCTTTGAAGTGAGGGACTGATTTTAATTCAATTTCAACATGTCAGCCAGATAATGAAATCTGAGCAATCATGATTTGTCTAATGGTTGTTCTTTCAGATAAAACTGGTACACCTTGAAAACATTGGCTAGTTCAGTTTGCAACTGAGACAATCAAATAAGTGTTTTTTTTTCTTTTTTCCTGAAGATGATCTGTATGTACGGCAAGTTCTTTTTGTGTACTTCCCATTTGCTCATGAGATTGTTAAAAAGATAAATACCCAAGGGTTTACATTTGGCATTTGATAAAATTAGGATTTTATTGGCTTTTAAACTTTTTTTTTTTTTTGGTAAGTAAAGAGTATAATGACAACTGACTACTGCTAAAGTGCTAGGAGTTGTAGCTGGCATTGGTTTTGCACCATTAGCAAAAAGACCAATGCAGTGAAAAACAGAAAATAACACCTTAGTAATGTTATGAAATTAGATTTGATTATGTAGGTTTTCAGAAACATTCGGGGAGCCCTAGAGGTCTGTGGACCACACCTTGCATTTGGTTCTTCCATAGAACCTAACATTCAACAGATCCAACACTGAGCTAATTTTCTTCCCACTAGGTCTGAGACTCTTTCTTCTTCCCAACTTGTTGGTAGGTCCTACCATGTACCTATTTACTTAAGACTGCAACCTAGCATCATCTCAATTCCCTGTTCTTGGGTTTTGTGATGGAGAATCGGGAGAAATGGAAGGTAACAACAGCAGGGGCAAACAAGATTTTTGTTTTTAAAATTTTTATATTTTTAATTAATTAATTTTTTTTTTATTTTTGAGAGAGAGAGAGAAAGCATGAGTAGGGGAGGGGCAGAGAGAGAGGAAGACACAGGATCCAGAGCAGGCTTCGGGCTCTGAGCTGTCAGCAGAGAATCCAGTGTGGGGCTCAAACTCACAAACCACGAGATCATGATCTGAGCTGATTGAGACGTTCAACCGATTGAGTCACCCAGGCACCCCAGAGGATTTTTGTCTGACTCTACTTAACTGTTCATTCTTTGTCATTTACACATATACATCAAACTTCATGATAAAGCCAAACAAATATTCACTTTCTTAAATATGCCATTCTTTCTCTCTAGACTCCTTATTCAATGCTTATGTTATCCTCTCTGAGTGGAACATTATTTTCTCCTGATATTCATTTCCCACTCCTGCCCTTTTCATGCTATGGTCTCACCTTAGGTAACACTTCATCATTGTCTGATTCTGCTTCCATAGCATCTTTTATCACAGCATGTATGACAGTATATTGGAGTTGACTGTTCCATTGTATGTGGCCCCTGTCAGACCTTAAGCAATATGAGGGCAAGTACTGTTAGAAGTTACCACACAATCACCTAAGGCAGTTACCTGTTGGCATGGTTTTATAGAATTTTAATTGTAGAACAGATTTGTAAAACCTGAGTTGATATACATAATATAAAATGTCAAGTTCAGGATGATAAATATGTCTTGTTTTAATGCCCTATGTTCAAGTGTTTATAAAGTATTCAAATTGAAAATATAGATCTGAAAATTTAATAGTTCTTTTTATAATTACACTGTTTCCATTCCCAAAACTTTCAAATAAGATGTAAACCAATTAAAATACCTAGAGCTTGTCAGATGTACCTTATAACGTAGCTCATTGTTATACAAAATAGAAACAGGAACAATTTTATTATCATACAAAAGGATATTATTGCTACAGAAATGTATACTGTTGAAAGACTTTCAGACATGCCAAAGAGTGAAAGGAGAGCTAGATTTAGGGATCTTTCTCAATTATTAGATAACTGTGTTATCTCTGTTGAGAAAACAGTAGAAGCAGCAATGGAGTAAAAGAATACTCCAGTAGCAAACAAGAATTGGATTTTTTAATTAAAATACATCAATATTATCTTTTTACTAGAGTTAAGCAATTACTTGATATAAACTGTCTTATAAATATGGATAAACATTTCTCACATTTTTTATATTCTTAGACTTTAATTTTTGTTTCACATATAAAAAATATACATTCACTTTCAGCTTTCAATATTCAGTCACAATTCACCACACTCGATAGCATAGTTTTGGCATTGCCATCATAGTAGGTGAAATGTTGGTGTCCCCAGCTAAGTCCTTCCCATTTGTAAAGGTTAATGGTCTGAAGAGCTTTCTCACATGGAGACCAAAAGTAGTTCGTCCAAAGCTCAGGCTAAACTTCATCAAGAGGTCCTGGTGGGCTGAATTATATTTGAGTGTACAGTGTAGTCCATGGCTCTGCTCACAGAAGGACATTTCTGAACATGGCAGGGGATGTGAGAGAAGGGGTGGAGAAATGAATCATGCCCTAGGAATTATGGATCCACATGGGGTTTAAATTTGTATGAAATATTGATAGATGCTGGTTGATGACCAAAACAGTAAAATGACACTGACTTGGGAATAGGAAACAGGAAAGAAATTGTTAGAAAGACACTTGGGGATTTGCTCCAAGACCATTCTCTACGGCAAAGAGAGACTCTGAAAACTTGAAACATGATGAGCTTAATATGCCAATCTGGTATTTTTCTGTATCCTTTAGGTGCACTTGACAATAAAGACAATTCCTTTGAAGATTTTGCCACTGGCCAGAAATAACATATAATAAAAATGCAAGGCAGACATGCAAACAAAGAGTACACCCCCCCGCCTCCCCCCCCCGCCCCTTGCTATAGTCTCTAAAGGGAGTTGTGTGTTCTAAGGTGGCAGGAAATCTGATGAAAGCATTTTAATTTAGCTTTGTTAGTTTTTAAGAGTCAAACCCAAAACTGACCATCAGAATTTTAAAGCATATTCCAATGTTATGTAAATCTCTTAAAATATGGAGAAGACCTAAATTGTTTCTTCCATCTGATCTGTGTGAAATGAACATCTCTGTCTTTGAAACATAAGAGAATGTTATGAAAATTAAATTTGGACAGTATTTTATATTTTTGAGACTTAAAATTTAAAAAAGTACATTAAGTTTAAGGAAAGACATGTCTAAGCAATAGAATTTAATTTTTATTTCTTCTTTTAATTTAGTGAAGCATTATCACTGCACACAAATTTAATTATGTGCTCTTCTCATTTCAGATGTAGGAGGTATATTCTTATTCATTTTTTAAAAACACGGTGGATTTTTTTTTCACCATATCTAAGGATTTCTTTATCGTTGCTTTTAGTTCAGAATTTCACATACAAAACAAAGTTCCTCATAAGAACCGTACAGATTGGTCTGCAAGTAAACTATGATTTACACAAACAAAACCCACAAAAACCCCACATAGCTGGCTCTCCCAGAGAGGTGCAGAGATGGGACAGAGTTACGGGCTGCACTCAGGGGCCAGGTCTTCCAAGAAGACATAGGAAGAGGACTCAGGTGGTGATTACACCATAGACTCATAACAAGCACTTCGAGACTGTCTCCAGTATGATGCAGGGTCTCCAGTATGATCCGCAGGGTCTGGTGGTCCCTGGACTCCTACGTGATGCTCCGGGCATCCTTAAACTTATTGGTCAAGAGCAGGAACTGACTCAGCAAGAATCGCCAGACATCAAACTTGCAGAGTTTCCCAGACCCATGACACACCTGCTGCTCACTGACCACAGGCCACCTCGGGACACTGAAGAGGATGGGAGGTTGGATACTGGGGTAATGTGGACCAGAAGAGTCAATGTTAGGGACCTGGGCTTAGATAAGATTCACCTGGCTCACATAGGGAGCCAGCTCATCAAGGTACAGTGGGAAGGAGAGTTCAGTCATGGAGCCAGCACCCTGTAGTCTCCATAGGCGCAAATGTGCTGCTTTCGAAAGAACTCATGCAAAAATACCAATCACAGCCTCATATGGGTACTTGGTCTCAATGTATTTTTCACACTTGGTTGTTTGAATAATCACTGGCCCGGAATTTTTGGTAGGACTCAAGTCACTGTTTAGGGCTTTATAAACTTCTAAAAAATTTGAAACCCTTGGGAAATTCAGTTACTTCCAGATATCCTTTGTCACAGTCTTGATGTCAATGAGAACAGGAAATAGGTTGTGGATATTCAGCTTAAACTGATCACATTGTTTCCTCGCTTCTTCCACTATTATCCCCTGCTCTCTCAGTCCTGTCCAGATGTCGGGGATGGCCTGCCTCCCCTGTAGTCTCAAATGCCTGGAAGCCAGCAACAGCAGGAGGAGTCATCCAGGCACCCTGCTCCACCAGGACCTGCCACCATGTCGCCTCATCAATCACCACCTTGATCTGTTCTTTATCCAGAGAACTGCAGACTCTCCAGTTCCCACTCAGGATGCTGTGTTTAGTTTTCTTCTCCTGTTCTTCATTCATACACGGGATCCCATTGTAGAGAAACTTGTAGTCAAGGCCATACTGATTTATATATAACAATTATATATAAACAAAGAAGTTCACAAATATTATTTTTAGGACATTCCCTTACTTCTAAAAGAAAATTGACAAGTTCTAAAATATACTAAGAGGACAGGAATGGGGAATGTAGAAGAGAGAGGAAAGTAGAAGTTGTTAAAATTTAGATGGAATTTTTAAAAATAGAAAACTAAAGTAGCAGTTGAACTGATTGAGAAGATCAATCTGCCTATTCCCCCACAAACCAGGTGTAAACATAATTGGCAAAGCACCAGGGCCAGGATTAATGTGTTCCTGTATGTTTATGAAAAGAATAATGTAACTTTGGTGAGGATGCAGTCTAGAAGCATTCCCATTCTGGGCTTTTGTAGCACATTCCCTGCACAGTGTTGCTATGCTAAACAACAATGGGAGAAGGTGAATAGAGTTGAGTTACAGAGAAAACCCTATGACAGAGCATCAGAATGGAAAACTGCTATAGTATGAACGTAGCTAGATATACATCAGTGGTAGCTGCCAATTATATAGGTGATATTGCACTGGGGTCATCATGAAGGCAGGATTCATGTGTTTATTTCAAATACTTCATTACTGAATGCCATATTCCTTAGCATATTCATTCCTCAAAAATAGTTATTGATTGAATAATGTTGAGAAACACTGTCTCAGTAAAGCATCACATAATCTGTGGCTGTGGTGGCTGTGGTGGTGGTGGTGGTGGTGGTGGTGGTGTGTGTGTGTGTGTGTATGTGTGTGTTATATCTTGTGTATTCATTCCAATATCCCTTGGCTAAATGGCAAAATGTTCTGTGAGTAGCACATAATGTACTTCTAGTAACCTAGATAGAGGGGGTGAGCCAAGAAATTAGTGTTTATTGCTGCATTTTTTTCCTCCATTATATGCTCAGTTTGCACCTGTTATATAAACATAGCAAAGAAGAACATAAAGAAGAGGAAAAGGCATATACAAATATGCAATACAAAGAAAACTAATTACGTATACCTTTGAAAAAGAACAGGGAGAAAGAAATCATTCTGAAGTTTCACTATAAAGATGGAATCAATTTGTTCCCCCGGTTAGTCAATTCTGCCTTGATATATCTTTTTTTTTTTTTTTTTTCAGGCCAAATCTGTGATAGTAGCAGATATTAACTGTGGAAATAAACTAGCAAAATGCATGTTGCACTAAAGGACAAATATAGTTAGCTCTGTCTTGAAGCTGTGGAGAAAAAGTCCTTCACTAATTTGTCTCTAGATTAAGGGGTAGATTAAACTTGACTTCACATCTATTGCCAAGTAAGTTAGCAATTTATTTGTAACTTCATTTATTTTTATGCCTTTTATTATTTTCCCAAGTAGCTAGGTTCAGATTTTTTACATGGGGCTGATTTGTGGACTGTGCCCATGAAGCAGAAGATGAGGTCAAATCCATCCGTAGGAAAGCATTATTTATTAGAAAGGAGATCTATTTCAGGAGACATTGTAGGAAACTGTACAGCCCCAATCAAATATATCTTTCTTTCCATGGAATCTCTTCTTGGCTTCCAGAACTCAGCTTATAGCCTTTAATAGAAATGAATGTGACCCAAAATATCTCACCACTTTAATTTGTTGTGATTGATCTGTATGGCAGTGCTGATATCACCATCTTAATTAGTTGCAGCAAATTGTATCTGACAAACCATTAGATAATATATTCATTCTTTCCATAGAGGTCTTATGCTGAACCAGATTCTTTACATACTTTATCTCATGTAGTCTTTCTTCATTCAGTTTTGACAATTAGTAAATATTATCTGCAATGTGTGGATGATAACCCTGGAGAAATTATTAACAACATGGTTGGAATCACAAACCCAACAGTGGCAGCATTGGGACTTGAATTGCAAGGATATTTCTGAAACTCCTCATCTTAGCCACCAAGCTACAGATAGTCAAGGTTATGTTGAAATAATATCAACTTGTCGTCAGTATTAGCATAATGTCATGGTATAGCTATAGCCAGAATTTAGAGGGAATAAAGTAATTAACCATTTGCTGAGTAGTCTGTATCATAGTTTTCCAATATTCTTCTCAAGTGAGAAGAATTGGGGAAATGCTTTATAGTTAAACCTAATACCAGCAGACAAACTGGACTTAAAAGGTTGTGAAAATTTATATATCCAAAATTGTTATATCTTATTTTGTTCAAGTTGGGTTAAAATACTCTGGTAGAAATAAAGAGTAAAGTCACTAAAAGAAGCAGTTTGTTTTTGATAGAAAGCCAAATTTTAAAATGCCAGCAGTATGTACCAGAACAGGAAGGGTTAGTAAACAAGTCAATAAAATGTATCATTTTGTTATAAAAGCTAGTAATGCAGCATGAGTGTAATGGGTTCTTCCAGAGAGAGAAATACTCCCTGCCTGTCATGCAGGGTAAAGGAAGACAAGTTAGCCTGGTTTCAACTGAGTCCCATCTTAAAGTAATTTTCCTAAAGATTTTGTAAGGAAGATGCACTAAATAGCTTTCTGCCACTCTTAATAGGGTGATTCTTATGTTCAGAGCATGTGAAACTCTACAAGCAGTATTATGGGAGAAATACAAACAAACAAACCCAGGCATCACTTTCACTGTGATCCATGAGACTGATCTTTAGGAGGGTGGTATGTTCTTACTTGTGCGGTGAAGCTGAAGGTTTGGTCTGACAATCTATTTCTGACATCTCCAAAGAACTGCCTACCCCAGAGCCTTGCATGATGAAATCCAATTTAAAAGGAAAACCTTTTAATTGAGCCCTATGAGTAAATCCCATTCACCTGCAACCCTTCCAACGGTATGGTCCCAGGAAGGTAAGTGAATGACTACCCTTCTGGTAGAGAGGAAGTAGTTGGAGGTGGAACAAGTCCTAAGGCAGACATCAAGGTCTCCATTTAGAATCAAAACAATAAGGTAGTGAAGACTGTTTGGGACAGCCTCATTGAAAGGGATTTGTTTCTTTCTTCTCCTCTGGGTGTAACCCATAATGACTGCAAGTGGCTGAGAGAAGTCCCATATTCAGCAAGGCTCCTACACCACGTGGCAGCAATTTAGAAATGGGTGAGGAAAGTTATCAATGCAGAATGGAGGCTGGGACACAGACTGCCTTGCAGTGTGCTCCTTTGCAAACATGGAACATTCTGAACAGATAGATGGAAAATAGCAATTAGGTGAATTTACTCTGATATTCTATCTTGACTCCTGACATACAAGACATTCCCCAAATCTTGCAGAGTCCCAAAGGGTACGGGGAAAAAGCTGTGTTGAGAGCCAGAGGACAGCCACGGAGCTACCTTCAAAACATACAGAGCAATGAAGTAACCAAGACTCTGAGCTAGGACGCCCAAAGCCAGGGCCAAAGAGAAGAAGGGTCTCAGCCTTAGGTTTTGCAGCATCTGTAAAAGAGGTGAAATCCAGCAAACTGGATAGGAGGGATGGGAACATCATGATTCTCCCCCTTGGTTAGTTTCAGCATTAGGGGTGGAAAACACAGAATGTTCAAGAACAAAAGCGGGTCAAAAATGCATTAGCAGTTACCAACAGATGCCTACAGAAGAGATGAGACCCACGTACCACATGAGAGTGGGCCAGCATACACCCACAAGATAGCCCAAGAAAAATGGATCCATCTCCAATCTCTTTTTTTTTTTTTAACGTTTATTTATTTTTGAGAGGCAGAGCGTGAGCAGAGGAGGGCAGAGAGAGAGAGGAAGACACAAAATCCGAAACAGGCTCCAGGCTCTGAGCTGTCAGGCCAGAGCCGGACGTGGGGCCTGAACTCACACACCGCAAGATCATGACCTGAGCCAAAGTCAGCCGCTTAACCAACTGAGCCACCCAGGCTCCCTATCCTTTTCCAATCTCAAAGGATAACTGCATTAATGAAGGAGGGAGAACATGGGAAGATAGTTCTGAGGGTGAGATTTGGGATTTGAATTGATTACATATTGTCTTGAGACTGTTTTGACATGTTTTGAAGAAGAACAACAAAGGTTTTAAATAAGAAAAGCTTCAGAACCTTACATTCGTTTTCTACAAGCCAGAATGGTAAGCCATGAGGCTATTTAGATCACTTATAGAACATAAAGAGAGTACCGATTTTGGCTTATCTGCATTAGAGTGCAAAATTTCAACCATGCTACATATGTCAGACCCAGATGAGAGGATCCACCCCTTCACTCTTTTTCCACATTTAGCATCTCATAAACTTAGTAATTTTCCTAAAGATTTTATAAGGAAGATGCACTAAACAGCCTTCTGCCATTCTGGCATCCCGCTGGATCTCTACAGTAAATCTCCCAGCAGTCATGGCTCTGACATGTGACCCCCCAAGCAGGCACAACTTTCGAAGTGACCACCAGTCTACCAGTGGAGATGAATTATTTCACCAACGGAGGGTTTGGGGAAGGGCTATCTGACTGAATATTCAGGAGAGAACAAGTGTCAACGTATCCACAAGATTGTGGATAGAAGGGTTCTCTCTTGCTATCTAGGCTGTAAGTAGAGTAGCCTTCCATTTCAAAGCCTGATACCTCGATAAAAGGGCGCAGTCTGAAATGATGACTTGCATTTGTATGGCTGTGACTAAAAATGGGAATGATGTATACATTGAGGTATAGGAATACATGAGATTGACTGGTTCATGCCAGATTCACATCTGATAGTGTTTCCAAATGATGAGCTTTCAAAGTGGCTGAAAATTAACAATCACCCATGGATCTTTGGAAAAACATTCCTAATGCCATCATAGAGATCTGATCCAATGACACAGTGTTTAAAACACTTTCACATTGCTTTTTTCACAAAATAGCACTGGATGAACATGCCAAGGTCTCCATTATTCAAAATGGAAATGAGTTTCAATGATCTCATGTGTGCAGGTCACTTGACTGGAAATGCTGAAATGTCCTAGCCACAGACAAGGGCTTTGTCCTGCATTTTTATTTCTAGGTAAACTGTCTAACCTTTCTGAGCCACAATTTTATCATCTCTAGAATAGAGGTAATTATCTACATTGAGAATTACCATGACAATAGTGGTAACAGCTCTCAATTCACACATAAAGGACATTGACATTATTGTTGTTGTTGAGGGTTGAGCATCACCTGTCAGCCATATCTGACATTAATGAAGATGGCAGGTACTTGAATTGCATAAGCTACAGTTGGGAAATCTGACAAAGTCAAGTATAATCTCACAACTTAAAATGTATTTCAGTGACATATTCATTATTCTTATTGATACCTTTTTTGATAGGTTTGAATACCTGTCACATTATTTATAATCATAATTATAATTGTTATTGTAACAATTATAATGCACTGTTATTGTTATAGCAATATGACTCAGCCCTCCAATTTGTTCTCTTAAGTTTCTGGTCTTGTCTTACATAGCTCATCATTTTATGTATGCCAAATGATATAGTAAATGCTTGATTCCTATGTTTTTAGTTTTGAGAGGCATATATTTGCAGCAATCATCTGGAGCATGGTTTCCTCTTCCTTCGAATTTTATAGTTTCTTTTTTTTTTATTTGAATTCAATTTTTCCCCTTTTACCTATACTCAGATAATGAAAATTTATCTGGTCTGCTTCGTCATCAAGAGACAGGATGACAACATTATGGATTTTGCTTCACTATCTACTGTGAAGGTTGATCAGATACCTCTTTGAGATCCTACCCCCTCTCTCCTTCTTCACTCCAGGTGGATATGTACCTCCCTTGCTTTCATTGTCCTTGACTATTAAGCATGCAGTGTGTCTCCCTATTGTTCTGAGGTGTGACTGTCTCCCAACTGTTATCTGAAGTTAACCCATAAAGTGTCTTGGAAACTGCTCTTTTATTTATTTATTTATTTATTTACATGTATTTATTGTTGAGAGACAGAGACAGAGCATGAACAGGGGAGGGACAGAAAGAGGGGGAGACACAGAATCTGAAGCAGGCTCCAGGCTCTGAACTTTCAGCACAGAGCCCAATGCGGGGCTAGAACCCACAAAATGTGAGATCATGACCTGACCAAACGCTTAACCAACTGAGCCACCCAGGTGCCCCAGAAACTGCTCTTTCAAGAGGCACCATTGCCAACCTCTTCCTTTTTCTTTCCTCTCATTAATTTCTCATTAATTCTACAAACAATTGTTGAGCACCTACAACCTACCAGGCAATGTTACACTGAGTGTCTTCCCTTTATCCGCTAACTATAGAGGTAGTTAAGTTCCTGTTTATGAATTCTTTGTTTCTCTGTTTTCTATGTTTTAATTTCTGAATAGATGTAAAAATAAAATGGCTATAATATCTATTTATAAAAATATCTTTCTTGCAGTGCAGTATTAATCATTACTAATTACAGAGTAATTATTCTAAACTAAGCACTAACTAAAGGCTTTGCATGAATTGATCATATAGTTCTCCTAACAACACTATTGTATATCTTTTGTCATAATTTTTAGAAAAGAAATCAGAGTTAGAGAAATTAGTTAATTCCTTAAGGTCAAACTGTTAGAACCCAGTAAAAAACAAAAATCAAATTCAGAGAACTGTACTTTTAACTATTATGCAAAACTGATGGCTTTTCAGTTCTTTATTTTCTTCCCAGAGTTCAGTTAGTAGAGCTCAGAGAGAATTAAAAATAACTAATAACAATAACACTAATAATAATAATAATAATAATAATAATAATAATAATAATAAACTTAAAAAAAAAAGTTTCCACTTTTTCCCCCACAAGCAGTGAGGAGCGCTGGGACTGAAGTTTATTTAAGCCAACCATGTTTATTTTTCCAAATTCAGTTTCAAAAGCCTGATAATCAGTGAAATTCATTCTTAGGTTCTGACTATAGGTTGTAATCATCAGCTTTTGATGGCGTTTTTGGTTTTAATTTTTTGTGTCCTATTGGGAGAGGGTATATTGGGTTAGACAGATAGACAGAAATACAGTTATGGGTATACACAATCATATGCCTATACATGTGTATGTGTGTGTCCCAGACATATGAGCACACAGAATTGGCATGGGAGAGCATCTTCATCGCTGTAGAGTTTTCTAAGTCCCACTCCTAGATAACATTAAAATGCCACCTGATGACAAATTGGACACGTGGCATTCTAGGTGTGTGTGTGTGTGTGTGTGTGTGTGTTGTGTGTATTATATATACTTAAAAATCTCCCACTGCAGCCATTCTCCAATTGTCAATTAAGGTGCTCCAGTAGTGAGGCAAACCATGAGAGACTCTTGAATGCTGACAAAAACTGAGGACTGATGGACATGGGGGGGTGGGGGGATGGGTATGGAAGAGGACACTTGTGGGGATGAGCACTGGGTGTTATGTGGAAACTAATTTGACAATAAACTATTTGTTTAAAAAAAAAAAAAAAAAAAAGGTGCTCCAGTAGTAATGGACCCATTGTGGATTGGTGTCCAGAGTGGCTTCATATTGGATCCTCCTGCTAGTCAACTTGATTAAAGGGAGATTCCTTTGTACATACAAATGCGTATAACACATTGCCAAGACAAATGGGATTTGTCTATATTCTAAATATACTTAAATCTCACAGAAATCATTTATAAAGGGTTTTCTTTTCTTTGACCATTTAAATTTTATTTCCTAAAAATTGCAGAAACCATGGGAAATTCACAGCAGCCCCTTCAGCAATTCATAGCAGATGGGGATCAGAAGCTTTAATACATGCAAGAAGATATAGTTGCCCCTCCCTAGTAGTAGACCTTTTATTTCAGGATAGACAGTGATCCAGGTTTAAAAATGACTTGTGGGTGATATATATAGGAAGTACAATATGTTCCAATTTGACAACAGGAACAGTACTTTTTTAGAAGAAAATATAATGCAGGGATTCACTCATATTCAATTATATATTTTTAAAAAGGCAGAGGGTTTCAGTGGTACAGTGATGAATTATTTCACCAATGGAGGGTTTGGGGAAGGGCTATCTGACTGAATATTCAGGAGAGAACAAGTGTCAATGTAGCCAAGCAAGGATTTAACTCATGATTTTTTTTCCCACCGAATTTCCTGCCTGCTGGAATAAACTAATGCCTTATTTTAGCAATGGTTAGGATATTAAATCAATGGGATCTGTTTAATGGAACAATCAAGTGAAAAAAAGAGTAAAATCACTGGTGGGGGGCATGAGTGAGGGCTGGATGGCATTCTCAGAGTTAAGTTTCAGATTCTCTAGGCCATTGCTTTTACCTAAGTGCCACTCCTCACTTAATTGATACAGTGGTGAGTTGGGGTCAAGCATCTAGCCAAGCTATATATAAACCTGGCTGAACGTAAGGACAGCCTGGGGAACTAATAAAAAATACCCATGTCGGGGCCCATTCCGAGACCAATTTCAGCAGAAACTCTGTGTGGGGAGCATGTGATGAATGGGTATTTCTAAAAGCCACTCTGTCCAGGGTGATGCTAATAAGTAGCCTGGGTTGCGATCTGTTGGTGTACTGGATATGAAGGTGGACCTTGGTTGCTGAAAGTTGTCTGTTCTTAAGCTACATTTTTCTAAATCACAACATAATCTCTCCTTAACTTACCTCATTTATCAGGTTGCAAAAATAATAAAACGTGCTTATAAATCTTAGCAAACACTCCATTTTGTGAAATCATGGCAATTAATGTATGTGTCCCTTTCTTCATTATCTCAGTGAGGATATAACCTTCTGAAAGGCATCGTTGTTTATATCTAGGTAAATGCTTGCTGAGATCTTGGCATTAAGATGATAAAGTTAAGCTTCTACTCTCTCTTAATAGGATTTAGAAAGAAATAGAGAGATTAATATCACAACTGAGATAGAGAGTAGAATTGACCTTTTGTATTAAATGAAGGGCAATCTAAAAAAGTTGTTCGATCTTAAAACAAGTAAAATACTTTATAATCCAACCAATATCATTTCTTAGATCAGCTTTTACCAAGTGGCCTTTTAGTGGTTTCTTTTAAGTGAATATTTTATCCTATTTCTAAAATTTGTGAAAGGCCATTAAAAGAATCGTAGAATTGCCCAGTGTTAAACCTACACAGCAGGACCTAGCTACCTGGTTGAAAGAAATTAAGTTTATATCCACCATAAGCCAGATCTTTTCCTCTCTTTGAACTTTGGATTCGGTGTTGTGCTGTTCCCACTGACACCGTAAATTAAAGGATAAAATGGTGACTTTCTACTCTATTTCCCATAATGATGTATTCTTAGCTGAGCTTAGGTGAGAAATTTGAATGTTTCAGAAAACCAGATTGCTTTCTTTCCTGCCTCAGGGACCAAACTGGCACAACACACGATCGTATATCATTCCAAAAAATTTATACTTGCTTACAGTATTAGATTTTGTTTTAGCATTTTATTTCTTCTCAACAGATTTTTCACAGCCACAATACTGGAGGCTGTTTCTGAAAACTGTTAATTTTTAAAAATAGACCAGTCAACCAAATTAGCAGGATGACTGAGGGAGAACTTTATTAGGGAGTGAACAGCCGTAAGGTCTCAATAAATCTTTTTAGTCATCTGAAAAAATGAAAAGCTTGGAGGGATGAAGGGGGTGGGGCATGATTAGCTCAGATTTATTTAAACAACCAAGAAAAGCAAATGCATGATTTGGTATAAGTCCCTGTGAAATTTCATTTCCATAGACTATTTCTTGCCTGAGGGGTACAACCATTTTATGTGATACTATAGATTTAACAACTAGATGTTCTATCTATTAGGGACTACTTATTTTAAAATACTTATCAGTCTCGCTCAACCTTTCCTTCATCTGTGAGCTTTCTAAACACCTGAATTATATATAGCTCATTATATTATAGGTTTTTTTTAAAATGTTTTTCTTGCTAGTTTGAGTCCCTCTAGTGCAGGACTTACATTTTTCCTTTATGCCTGGTGTATGGTGGGTACTTGAAAATACATTCATTCAATTGAAATAAAGGCTGCATTAATCTTTGAAAGTATAATTTTGCTTATCTTTTTAATGTGGATGACTTCCCTGATTGTGAGATTTTCAAGAGCATAGACTGAGTCTAGCATTATAGTAGGCACTCAGTAAATGCTTGTTTCTCACAATATTGCATCATTATTTTAGTATATACTTAGGATTGCTAACCCAGCTTTTATGGGAAACATTTATAGGGTATTCTCAATTTATAGGCTACTTCCAAAGTCAACTGCAGGAGAGTGATCTTATTTGGAGTGTCAATGGAGATTTCTTTGAAGAAGTGATATTTGAGCCATGATCATAAAAACAGGTCAGCAAGAGCAGTGGAGGGGAATATATATGTGTTGGGGTGAGGAGGCACATATGACATAGTGGCAAGAGTATGCGCAAAGGTCCTGAGGTAAATAGAGAGTTGACACATTAAACAAACTGATAAAAGACAGTGTTGCTGGAATGTGAAGTAGGGAAGAATGACTTTAGCAAAAAAAGGTTAATGATAATAACTGTCTTTTAAAATCTTTCTGACTGTTAGGTAAAACAAAGAGAGAGCTCCAAGAAAAGATGTGGCCAGATAAGACACTACTGAAGCAGTCCAGGCAAGAGAAAATTGTGTCTTTAACTGGGAGTGATAATGGTGGTGATGCTGAGAAATGCGGTGCCTCAAGCATAGTCAAAAGTAACATCAACAAGGCTTGCTAATGAATTGAATGAAGGGTGAAAAGAAAGAAGATGGTCAGGATGACTTTTGTTTCTGGCTTTGTAAACAGATGTATGGTTGTACTTACTAAGAGATGAAATACAAGAAGAAGGCAGGAGTGCAATATTGCGAAACTTGGTACATATTGACATTGACATGCTTCTGAATTTCAAGTGGTGACACCAGGAAGACAGCTGATGCACTCCTCCAGAGAGGAGTAAAGGAATGGGCTGGAAATATAAACAGAGTCATTGGCAGGAATGACTGGTTTTGAGCTGAAGCCATACACTGGGCTGACTGGCCTGGGATGAAGTAGATGGAAAGGAAAGGGGTACCTTTTACTGAGACTACACAGTCCCAGAATTTAACAGAAATGGAAAAATGGACAAGCAAACAAAATTGAGGAGGTGGGTGCAGAGACGTAGGAGGAAAACAACAACAAAAAAAATAGGATGGTATAGGAGGAAAAACACTACAATCCTGCAAGAGGGAGGTGTGGTCAGCTAAGTAGAAGACCCAAAAACTTCAACTATATTTAAAAACATGCTGGGATAGAGTAGATGGTGCTGATGAGAAAATCACTACTGAATAGCTCCCTCTACCTGTTCACGTCTATATGTCCCATATCAAACTGAAAACTTGTGTGTGTAAAAAGATTTTGTTTTATCTTATTTAGGCTAGATTATGCACGGGGAATAAATGGAGTAACAGGGAAGTTGGAGTTTTATAGAAAATAGAACAGTTTCAGAGGGTAAGAGAAACAAAATGTGGTAGGACTGCATGACAATGAGAGTCCAGCTGAGGTTAATAAATATACAATAATTATAGTGGCACTAATTTTACGTGCATTGTTATTGTGTCTAGCTGAGCCCAGATAAAGCAAATAGTTGGCTTCATCGGTGGTTGATAATTTTCATGATGAAAAAGCCAAAGCCACTGGGGCAGGGACTTTTGTATATTGACATAAACTTATTGACGTAATGATCCATCCAATTTAAGCTGGTTAAAAAGATAAAAACAGAAGGAAAGAACAGGCACAGCTAATGAATAAGGTGAATTCTATGATAGTGATATGAAGTTGCCTGATCCGATGGGGTGGAAGAATGATCTTCTGGGGAAACTTCAAATATCAATCTAATGAATAGAGGCCAATAACAGTGGCATCCAGGAAATGGAGGTCACAGTGAAGTAGAAAAATAATCACACGGGGACTACTTCAACAATAGAAGTTAAACTCTCAGAGTACGATGCTTAAATTAGTAATTTCTGGAGGAGACAGATTTGGCGGCATAACTGTAGGGCATGGCTGTGCAACTGATTGCCCAAAGTATAGCACAGAATTTTACGGGAGGTGAGGAGGCCAAAATGAATACTAAGCTCCAGTAACTAAGGTTTTATAGGGCCATCATATGAACACGAGCCAATAATCATAGTAGGAATGAGACTGCAGATGAAAACTGAAATAAGGACACTCAACAAATCTTAATTAAATGATCCACAATAGCAAAATAGTCAAATAGGGTAAGGGTAATTGGAAAATTGGTCATTATTTTTTTAATGTTCACTGGAGACCTTCTAGAATAATCACAAGTGGCTTTTCATCTAGGTGAAAATAGAATCATCTGTTTAAACTATTAAAAAACATAATATGTTCTCTGTTTCTGGATCCATATTTTCTATATAAATTATCTATTACAGAGTGTCTTTGCTATTATTAATTTTTAAAGCATAACACAATTCTCACTATGAAATTTAAAAAATATACCAGTGATGATAAAGGATGAGAAGTTTTCCAAACAGAGGCTTTTATTCTGTGTTGTCTATTTCTTCTCTGGCAGAAGAGAATTATAACCTCATCATCAGATTTAGTACAAGAGGGAAAAAATTGAACTTCAGTCTAATAGATTAACTTACTGTACATGTTCTAAAAAGAAGAAAAGGAAATTGCCTTAGGAGATATCTGAAACACAATAAATCAGTTTGAGGAATAAAACAGTACTATATATTGTAATGTCAAAAAAAACATCCTTGAAACATTGATTTGTCTAAGTCTTTCATAGGAAAAAGAAAAAGAAAAAACTAGCTAGCCAATGTCAATCACCTAACATGAAGCACTTATTTAATATACTCAGATAGGAAGTATCAAGTAACAGACAGTATCATGAATATCTTTTCCTATCAATTTGAAGAATTTTTTGGTGTTTTATTATAAACCATCGTACAATGCTGCTTCAGAATTCCAAGGATAACTTACATGAAAAGGAATCAATTGCTACTAATATATAATTTTGAAATGTTGTACATGACAGTTTGAAATGATTCCTTCTCTAGATATTTGTGTGTGTGTGTGTATACATATTTTGGAAAATAGAACAATTATTGACATTAGACATCAAAGAAATGTCAAAAAGTAATCACACATTCTTTCTCTTTCTTTTTTCTATGAGAGAGAGAGAGTTGGGGAAAGGGGCAGAGGGACACAGAGAGAGAGAATCCCAACGAAGCTCCATGCTCAGCACAGAGCCATACATGAAGCTCCATCCCACGACCCTGGGACCATGACCTGAGCTGAAATCAAGAGTGGGATGCTCAACCAAAAGAGCCACGTAGACACCTCACTAATTTTTTTTTTTTTTCTAAAATAATATGCAAAGGCTACCTAGCTGGCTCAGTCAGTTAAGCTTCTGACTTTGGCTCAGATCATGATCTCCTGGTTTGTGAGTCAAGGCCTGCATCAGACTTTCTCAGTGCAGAGTCTGCTTCAGATCCTTTCTCCATCTCCCTCTGCCTCTCCCCTACTCACTTTCTCTCAAAAGTAAATAAGCATTAAAAATATATGGAAATGGAGATATATTTTCTAAACAAATTAACCCAGAAAAAGTGACAGTTTATTTAGTACCTGATAACTCTTCTAATCTTGGCTATTTTCCAATAGAAAAAATAATTTATCTAGGGGCAACTGGGTGGTTCAGTTAGTTAAGGATGTGACTCTTGATCAGCTCAGGTCATGATCTAACAGTTTGTGGGATCAGGCCCTGTATCAAGCTTTGTGCTGACAGCACAGAACCTGCTTGGGATTTTCTCTCCTTCTCTCTCTATCCCTCTCCTCTTTGTGCCTTTGCTCATGCTCTCACCCTCTCTCTCTTAAAATAAATAGACATTAAAAAATAATTTATCTAAATAAAATATTAATGTTTGATGCTGTAGACAGCTTAACCAGAGTTAACCATATGTATCACTTCAGGAATTCTTGAAAATTTTATTATGCTCAGATAGCACTTTGCCGTTTCATTGGATTCTTCATCAGATTGCTGTTAATTAGCCACTATCAACTACATCAATGTTGTGAATGTTGAATCTTCCTTTAAATATCTTAACTTCTTAAATAAATATTCTTCATAATTACAGTAATAGGAGATTGGTGCTAATAATTACAACTCCTACTCTACCTGTATCACATCAAATTTCTTCTACAGGCAATTTTCATGCTTTTTCATTGGTTGGGATTTCACAGAACAGAAAGCAAGGCATTTATGTTTAATATATGAATGCAGAACACATGATCTGGTGTAAAGGAATACTGGCAAAGCTGTAGAAGTTGTAGATTTCAAAGGGCTGCTATTTTACTGTGGCCTAAAGAATCTTAAAATAGAAGCATTAGGAGGTTGGGCTGATATTCCATGATATTATTTTCTGCCAGAAAGCAAAACTGATGGAGTTTTCTGAGAACACTCACTGTGTGTAGAAAGCATTTTGAAATATATTTCAAACACTACAACTTCAGTGAATGCATTGTTTTAGAGAAGACTAGCAATACAGAAAGGTTTGGTGACCACACGGGTAGAGGCAGGGTGTAGAGCTTGGGGATGGAGCTATATGAGCCCTATAAATATTTTAAAGCATAGAGGAGAAAACCAGAAACTATAGAGAAGGAAACTATGTAGGAGACCAAAAGGGGTGGTACAGGGCATATATTATATGTAAATTTTTTAAGAGTAAGAAAAGAGAAGATTAACTGATAACTATAAAGTATAGTGGGATTCTTAAACTGTGTCTGCAACACATGTGAAAAGGAAATGGTGCTCAACATCACTCATCATCAGGGAAATACAAATCAAAACCACACTGAGATACCCCCTCACACCCATCAGAATGGCTAACATGAACAACCCAGGCAACAACAGATGCTGGCAAGGATGCAGAGAAAGAGGATCCCTTTTGCACCGCTGTTGGGAATGCAAACTGGTGCAGACACTCTGGTAAACAGTATGGAGGGTCCTCAAAAATTTAAAATAGAACTATTCTATGACCCAGCAACTGCACTACTAGGTATTTATCCAAGGCATACAGTATGCTGTTTCAAAGGGGCACATGCACCCAGTGTTTATAGCAGGATTATCAACAATAACCAAAGTATGGAAAGAGCCCAGATATCTATCGATTGATGAATGGATAAAGAAGATGTGATATATTTATACAATGGACTATTACTCGGCAATCAAAAAGAATAAAATCTTGGCATTTGCAACTATGTCAATGGAACTAAAAGGTATTATGCTAAGTGAAATTAGTCAGTCAGAGAAAGACAAATATCATATGACTTCACTCATATAAGGACTTTAGATACAAAACAGATGAACATACGGGAAGGGCAGCAAAAATCATATAAAAACAGGGAGGGGGACAAAACATAAGAGACTTTTTTAAAAAGTATTTTTATATGTTTTATTTATTTCTAGGAAAGAGAGAAAGAGACAGCGTGAGCAGGGGAGGGTCAGAGAGAGAGGGAGTCACAGACTCTGAAACAGGCTCCAGGCTCTGAGCTGGCAGTCAGCACAGAGCCCGACGCGGGGCTTGAACACACAAACCGCGAGATCATGACCTAAGCGAAAGTTAGACGCTCAACCGACTAAGCCACCCAGGCGCCCCAAAACATAAGAGACTCTTAAATATGAAGAACAAACAGAGGGTTACTGGAGAGGCGGCGGGAAGAGGAATGGGCTAAATGGGTGAGGGCCATTAAGGAATCTACTACTGAAATCATTGTTGCACTATATGCAAACTAACTTTGATGTAAATTTTTAAAAATAATTAAAATTAAAAAAGGAAAAGGAAATGATACACTTAGACTTTAAAAACAAATGAACAAACAAACAAACAAAAACCTAGAAAGAGCAGAACTGAGAATAACTCAGTCAAAAAACAACCATTATTGATTTCCAAGAGAAAGAAATCAGGTATTAAACCTAAGCACTTGCTGGGGTGCTTGGGTGGCTCAGTCCATTAAGTGTCTGACTTCAGCACATGTCATGATCGCATGGTTCATGAGTGCAAGCCCTGCATTGGGCTCTGTGCTGACAGCTCAGAGCCTGGAGCCTGCCTCAGATTCTGTGTCTTCCCCTCTCTCTGCCCCTACCCTGCTCTCTCTCTCCCTCTCTCTCAAACATAAATAAGCATTTAAAAAAAATTTAAAACTAAACTCTTGTCAATTCAAGAATTCTGGATTTAATTATTTATTTGTTGAGTTAAATGTGTAACTTCTTAGTAATTCAATAATAAACATTAGCCAAAATGAGATTAAGTATTCATAAGTCAATCCATTTTCACTTGTCTCATGATTGAGCAATCTAAGTGAAACATTCCTTCTAAGATCTTTTAGGTCCAGGTACAGCATAAATAAAAAATAAAATACAGTATAATATTATTAGAAGTAAAATACATTAATCCAGGTTTACCAAATAACTGTTTGGCGGCTACACAGTACTCGGGCAGGGATAATTATGTCTATGTATATCTGTTTAAAGATGCAGTTAGTTACAAAAAAAACTATTTCGGTAACTTAGGAGAACAATCAAAAGGAGACAGGAGTCACAAGACCCAAGGCCTGATACATCATTTGCTACTTACTATTTCCATAACTTTGGAAGAGATACTATATTTCTAAACCTCAATTTCTTCATCTATAAAATAATGATTAATATAGTCTGTACAATATATGACACTTGAATATATGCTGTGAAAATATTTAAAAACAATTATTAAATGTAATTTTCTTGCTAGTATATTTTCAAATACTTCCTATGTGTCTTAGTACTCTTCTTTCTTCTTCTATAAAGTCTCTTTCTATATACTCCGCCCACCATTTTTTTTTCATACATATACACAGTCACATCCAAAGAGTGGATCTGATCAGACTCTCATTGCCTATTTTCCTTACTATTGATAGATAACTATAGTTATAACAGAAATCTTTCTTATTTTTAACTTCTTTTAGTATTGTTAAATTTGAACTATAAAGAATGTGTTAAAGTCACCAATATCTGTGTCTGAGGAAAAGTTAGGAAAAGTTCTTGAAAACATTGCTGGCAGAAATATAGGTTAATCTAATCAACACATATCCAGGTATCAAGTAAAATAAAAGTCAAGAGATGTGTGCTTTTCCCTATGGATAGTGTCTTGACAATCTTCAAGGATAATGGGCAACTAAAATTTTGAATTAAAAAGTTCCATATATGGTAGCATCTAAAACAAGAAGTGCATGAGAATAAACTCATCAAAATATGCTCAAGACATTTACATTGAAAAATACAGAATATTGCCAAGAGAAGATAAAAATGACATAAATAAGTATTGGGGTATACCATGTTCATGAATTGGAAAACACAGTATTGTGAAGATGCCAATATTCCCTAATTTGATCTACATATTTAAGTCAATATCAAAACTTCAGAAGACTTTCATAGAAAGTGACAGACTTAACCTAATTTTACATGGAAATACAAAGGGCCTATTATAGGCAAAATAGTTTTAATAAACATTTTGAAAGAATTACATAATTTTGTTTGAAGACATAACATAATGCTATCGTATGAAAAATAGCATAATAGTGGCATAAACACAGGCATATCCATTAATGGAACAGAATAGGGAGTCTGAAAATGGACTGATAAACATTTGGTCCAATGATTTTCAACAAAGGGCAAAGATAATTGAATGATAAAGGGTGGTATTTCCAACAAATAGCACTGTTTCAGCCAGACATCCATATTCAAGTAAATAAATAAACCTTGACTGTTTATCTCATGTCATATAAAAATAACTAGAAATGAGGACACCTGGGTGGCTCAGTTGGTTAAGAATCTGACTCATGATTTAGGCTCAGGTCATGATCTCAGAGTTCATTAGATCGAGCCCCACATTGGGCTCAGTGCTGACAGCACAGAGTTTGCTTGGAATTATTTCTCCCTCTCTCTCTGTCCCTTCCCCTCATGCTCTCTCTCTCAAAATAAATAAATAAACTTAAAAGAAAACTAGAAATGGATATTAAACATAAGAGCCAACCTCATAAAATTGTAAAAAAAAATATATTAAAGTTTATGAGAGAGGGAGAGCATGAGGTTTAGAGGGGCAGAGACACACACAGAATCCGAAGCACATTTTGCTTTAAGCTGTTAGCACAAAGCCCAATAAACTGTAAGATCACAACCTGAGCTGAAGTTGGACACTCGACTAACTGAGCCACTCAGGTGCCCCAAAAGGCAAATGTTTTTGAAGAAAAAAATGATAAACTGTAGATAATCAAAATCTTAAAACTGTGCTCTTAGAAAGATTATTAAGAAAATACAAAGGCAAGCATAGACTGGGAGAAAATATTTGCATAGCATATATATGGTGAAAAAAAAAACAACAAAAACTTGTTTCTAGATTATATAAAGAACTCTTACAACTGAATAGAAGATAAACAACCCAGTCAAATTAATGGGTAAAGATCTGAACGTCATTTCAACAAAATACAATATACATAGCAAACAAACAAACTAAACAAAAAACCAAAGACCAAACAATGTGAAAAGATGCTTAAAATGGTGAGTCTTTACGGAGATGAAAATTAAAGCCACAGTGAAACACTACTTCACACTCATTAGAAGAATCAAATCACAAAGGCTGGCAATGCCTAGTTTGGTTAAAGGTAACTATGTTATAGCAACTGGATCTCTCATATACTGTTGGTAGATACACAAAATGGCAAAAAAAAAAAAAATTGGGAAAGCAGTTTGACAGCGTCTTAGGCAGTTAATCATATATTTATCATATCCAACAATCCTAAACATAGACATTTTGTGAAGGAAATGAAAACACATATCCACAAAAATACATGTTCATAGCAGTATAGTATGTTAGTACTGGCAGTCCAGTGACTATTAGCTGGTAAATGGATAAACAAATTGTGGCATATCCATTCAGTGGGAACAAACTATTGACACAACAGCATGAATAAATGTTAAAAACATTATTTTAAGTTGAAGAAGCCAAACACAGATGATTACATACTCTATGATTCCACTTATATGAAATTCTAGAAAATTCTATAATGATAGAAAGCCAATCAGTTGTCACCCGGGTGTGGGTTTGTTGGAAGCACACAAAGGAACTTTGGAGGATGATACAAATGCTCTCTATCATGACTGTGGTTGTATTTAAAAGATTATATACATTTTTCAAATCTCAACAAAGTTTATCCCTAAAATGAATAAATTTTACTGTTTGTAAACTGTACTTCAGTAAAGTTGATTTTTTCAAATCTACATAGCAGGATATAGAGCAGGAGGAATGATTATAACAAGTTCTAGTCTCAGCCACCAGAAGAATTAACTCCAGGTTAGCAGTTGCTCTGAAACCTTCAAAATTAAACATAATTGGAAATTAGATTTACTGAACACCTACTCAAAACTGGTAGTGTATAACTGTTTAAGTTATCATACAATTTAAAAATATTTATTCATTTGCTTTTAGCCTCTTCATGCCATGGCACTGATAGGAAATAATAATATTTTTATGTTCCAATGGGATAAATGGATAAGGCAACTCAAGCTAATTGTAACAGACTTGTGGACTGCAGACACCCTAATACTCACATGGCTTAGACCCAAAGTTTGGGAGTTCCTACCTCAGCACACTTGTGCCAATGACTACCACACACTGTTGGGACAAGAATTGTTTAATATAATTCATCATGGGTTGGTTTTGTTTTAAATTTTTTAATGTTTATTTTTTACAGAGAATGGGGAAATAGCAGAGAGAGAGGGAGATACAGAATCTGACACAGGCTCCAGGGTCTGAGCTGAGACGCGGGACTCAAACTTGGGAATGGTGAGATCATGACCTCAGCTGAAGCTGGATGTTTAACCAACTGAACCACCCAGATGTCTCCAGCATGGGTTGTTTTAAGTGCTTTATCTATACTGTTTTATCATCCATATTATCCCATGAGGTAGCTATTATTCTGTAAGATATTTCATAAGAGAAAACAGACTCATACAGGTTAATATCTTGTCTCAAGTTCCTTCCTAAGAAAGAGGCCATACTATAAATTCAACTTAGACCTATCTAAATCCAACATTTCATTCCACTCTGTCACAGCACTTCCCAGCAGCAATATGTCTTCTAAATTGGAGTAAGTCATGTATATTGCCTCAGTCTTGATTAAAATATGTGGCAATGATTCTCAGACATATGTAAAAAAAGGAGCAATGCATTTGCTCTTAGCATGGCTTTCCAGGCTTTTCCCCTCTCAGGAAACATGTATTAAGACGTATCAAGTAGTTCTGACATATCATTGTCTTTTCTTTTTCCCCTAACACTTTCTTGCTTTTGTGGTTTAGGGCTTAGGACATGTGAGTTACAAAATCCACCTCGTGTACATTAAAGGCAATGTGTTTTGTGGACAGCAATCTTCAAATATGTATCAGGGAATTATGTTGGAAAACAAGCCCATAAAATAATGTCAATAAGAGAAAAAAGAGCAATCTATATATGATTGTGCTCCTCAGTGAACAAGAGCATCAAAGTTTGTACGTGTGCTGAGGCTAAGGCAATGGTCACAACTAACTTGTGAAGAAATGAGAAAGTCCCATTTTGAATTGAACAATGATAGGTACATTGTTGATACATATGTATCATAGATATAATAGATACATATTGTTGAACAATATGTACAATTTCTTTTTTTAAAATATGTATTTATTTTTCAGAGAGAGAAAGAGACAGAGCGTGAACAGGGGCAGGCAGAAGGAGAGGGAGACACAGAATCTGAGTCAAACTCCAGGCTCTGAGCTGTCAGCACAGAGCCCGATGTGGGACTTGAACCCATGAACCACAATATCATGACCTGAGCCTAAGTCAGATGCTTTATCGACTGAACCATCCAAGTCCCCTGTAAAACAATTTCTAATAACACATTTGGACAATGCTAATCTTGATAACGTTTTGTTGTATATTCATCATTTTCCCCAGAATATGTCCTTGGTGATCCTTCTATTTTCACTATATGGTCTGTGTAAGTGTTCTCATCATTCCTCATGTCTTTACATGTTGTATCGTGACATAGCGGTGAGTTGCTTAACCTTTACTTCTAGATCAGATCACTCTCTCAGGTTCCAGATATGTGTTTGAGTATCTTTTTGATAGATCCCTCTGTATGTACCTTTGGATCTCAAACCCCAAACCGCTGCAGCTTGATTTTACTATTTGTCTTCCTGCACTGTTCCTAACCCTTAACATATCCTGCCTTCATTCGTTCCCTAAGTTGATTAGTGATATTGCTTTTCACTCAAGTTTCCATCCATTCTCAATTCCTTTTTATCACTTTAACCATCAAGAACTGAGAATATTTCTTATTTGTTTATTTTTGAAAGGGGAGGGAGAAGAGAGAGAGAGAGAGAGAGAGAGCGAGCGCAGGCACAAGTGTGAGAGGGGCAGAGAGAGAGAGAGAGACACAATCCTAAGCAGGCTCCAGACTCTGAGCTGTCAGTGCAGCGCCAGACCCCAGATTGAACCCATGGACTGCAAGGTCATGACCTGAGCTGAAGTCGGATACTTAATCCCGCTGAGCCACACAGGCACCACTGAGAAACCTGAAGACTGAGGACTGTATTTCTTAAATATTTTTGAACTAGACCTTTTTGTCCATTTCTGCTGCCACTGCCTTGGTTCAGGCCTCCATTTCTTAAACAACAGATTATAGGAGCTCTTGGACTGTCACTGGGATGACCTTTCAAAACTATACACCTGGATATGACAACTTTCTTCCTGTAACTCCTGTAACCTTTCCTTGGCCTCCATTACCTACACAATAAAAAATATGCACATGCTGAAAACTCTTCAGTATGACTCTCTAGCTTCATCTTTCATCTCTTACATCTTCATATAGTGTCCTTCAATAACAGCAAATCACTTAAAATTTCTAGAATACACGGAGATGTTTCATATATCTGTGCTTCGATCAGTGTGGTCCTTTTTCCTGGAATGCCGTAGTCCTTATGCTTCTTTCTTTACCTTTCACTTCATGAACTTCCCTTTCCTCCCAAAGGTAGCTTGCACAACACTACTCTACAATGGTCTTATTTTATCTGATAACAAGAATATTTACATAGGCTTATTATATACAAAGTACTGACAAAATGCTTTATATGCATTAGCAGCTAATCTTCAGAGTAACTAACTGAGGTTGGTTATTACTTTCTCCATTTTACAGATGAAAAGAATTTAGCCACAGGATGAGCAAGTACTTTATCCAAGGACACATAGGGGTTAGTAGTGAATCCAGAATTCCAAGCCTAACAATTTCGATCCAAAGTCCATGTGCATAAACTCTACAGTCTTACTTTTGCATAGTCTTATTATTGCATTCATTTGAGGGATGTTACACTATTTTTTAGATTTGTTTATGAATAAATACACTCTGATCTCTGTGAAGATAATGTCTCTTTGTAATTTATCTCTACATTCTTACTCTTCAAGCTGGTTTTGGTATACAGTAGAGTTCAATCAACTTTGAGTTAATCAAACATTTGTTTCCTTCTTATTCAATAATTATTAACATTGGTATTTCCTAAATTTTGTTCCATGTACATTTATGCTGTAAGATGCTCCACAGAACAAGAATTTGACAATCACCCCACACCCGGGTGTAGCTATCACATCTGCTGGAACTTTCTGAAGTTTTAAAGACCTGGTTCTGGGAAATACTGCTTTTAAAGACTAAAGTCAAAATCACTTAGCCAGACATTCAAAAGCCATTATACCCTGACTCTAAGCTGATTTTCTAGTCATTCTAGTCCCTACAGATACCCTTCATATATCCATACTCACTCTTATCTAAGAAATCATTCTACTTTCTTATCTCTCAGCCTTAGCTCTGGGCATTTCTTGAGCCTAGCATGACTCTCTGGCCCTAATTTCAGCCTTCATTACTTGGCTCAGTTCTTATCTTTGGATTAATATGTAGCTCATTTCTTCAGCAAAGTAATCTTCTCCATATACTCTTTTAGCAATTATTGCCTAACCCATTAATTTTGCTATTAATCATGTACTACTTAGTCACATATTTCTATATTTGATTAGAAAATTATTTAAAATTATAGCATGCTTATGTTTTGGCTTCAAAATAAAATCTAAAAACCTTTTAACCCATCCCTGAATTTTCTCCCTCTTCACTCACTGCAATACATATAACCAGGCGCATCATAAATGGCCGATCTTTTGCTACTGCTTCTAAACCAGCAGAAAGGATTTGCTAAAATCATATGCTTTATCATATATTAATACAGTAAAAGAGAATTTCAAATGATGAGAGTTTACATATTTTATGTTGGACAAACTAAGTTGATTTTGAGATTCCTAGAAGAAATAATGTATATCTTAAAGATATCACTTTGAATTTTATTTGAAATGATTATCCTTTAGCAGGGAAATAGAACTGTATTCAAGAAGGAAAAGTAAATTTTTTCTATTATGATTAACTATGGATGCAATAGTTACTTCATCAGATACCTTAAACCTCTCTGATCCACAAAAGAGAAAACAAATTACATTAAAATATTTTGTCTGTGATTAGAACTGAATTCTAACATAGCTCCTTTCTACATCCTCCACAAGATAAATGTACCTACCAGAAAGCACATAACTGAAAAATGAAAGTTACAAATTTTCCATTTATTTTTATGACTAACCAATACCTACCATGACAGAAACCAATAAACACTCAATGCAAATGATAGTCTCACTAGCATATGGTATTTTCCTAGAAACTTTCCAAATGTCTAAACCACTACCTTGAAAAGTATTGAATACTCCTACTTCTATTCTACATTTAATATGTGTCATGATTCTTCCTTTAGAAAGACAAATTAGTCATATGATGACAAGTAGTTCAGTAACTACCTGACAAATCAGATGGCTTTTTAAAAAATCTGTTCTCTTAATTTTGATTCTGAGGTGACATTTATTGTTAGGAATCTGGCAGATATAAACTTATAATGGTATGCATGTGAATGATATATGTTGGTGCTTATTTACCCACTTTTCCTTGAAATATTTATGTAAATATTATGGAAATGTGTTATTTTCTTAATCTCACATAAAAATTATATTGTATATTTGGTAAGTCAACAGAATAAGATGTCATCTTTCAGTGAGATGTGTTTTCCATCACTCTTATTTCTAAATCTTAGCTGTATCTGTATCAATCCACACCACTCCATAAATCTGGACATGCCCCACAATCAGTCACTTTTGAGGAATTGTCAAGAGAAGACATTAGGGACTCACCTGGGATTCACCACACTAGATATCTGGAGCGACAGGCTTTGTAAAGTTGGCTTGAGGTAGCACATGGGAAATGTGAACTTCAGAATTGAAAATAACAAATGATATACTGGACTCACTTTTACACAATCTTTATTACTTGCTTTGGCCTTTAAAATACAAAAGCTTTCCTAGGTATTTTTATTTCTGGTCCTTTTGAAAAATGTGGATGCTCTGCTTTCTCAAGACGATTTATGAAATTTAGATAGAGGTATTTAAATTAGAAAGCCAGCAGCTCTTCTCCAAAAGCTTTTTTAACTTTGCATCTTTTTAACTGCAACTAAACAACATTCAGATGTTGTTAAGTTCATTCCCAAGGGGGTTTTCTATACAATTAAATATGTACCTGGGGTGAGTGAGTCCACTTGCATAGAGTTACAATATTATCTCATTTTTATACATAAAGAATGAAATTCCCAATAGTATCTGCAGTTCCTATCACTATGCTTGGCATCTGTTACTTGCTCATTCAATGTTTTTGAGTAAGAAGGAAGGGAGGGAAGAGGGAAAGAAAGGAAGGGGCTACAAGAGAGGAAACATTCACAAAGGGCCCTGAGGAAATCAATGCTAATAAAAAAAAGAATCCTAGAATTCTTTTCCTATACCACACATGTCAAAAATGAAACCAAGAGAGGTTAAGAGTGACACAAATTCTGATTGGCTGAGCTCAGTCTAGAACCCCAGTCTGAGTCACAAGTTCTTTCCATGCCTCATCAGATACTGCTTCCCTAGGATTTAAGGATTGACAGAGAACAAGCACTTCTTCCCATTCAGTGTATTAGCATACTTTTTCTTTCCTTTCTTTTTTCCCCCTACAAAGTCTATGAATTCTTCTCATTTTTCTTGGTTTACACTATTTCCTCATCTTAAAACATGTTTAGAAAATTCAACAAACTATAAACAATTTTTTTTTATTAAGAGATGTGACAAATGTAGAGATATTCAATGTTTGCTGTATTCTACCAGCAACACTGTAAAGGTTAGGAAACTGACATGTACTAATAAGACACATGGTACTAATGAGAGGTTCCAGTGCCATCTAGTATCTTACAATCCTCCCCAGGGTTCATTACTATGCCATGTTGATCATGTCATTTTTAGTAAATTCAAGAGTGACTCATTCCTGGCTGACAGGTAAGTGCAGCTACTGTTATACTACCTCTGAAGCTCTGTCAGTGAACTTGTCAGAAAATAAAGCAGAGCATTCTTATTAGGAAAACATAAAGGTCCCAAATTTCCAGTTTTTGTCTTAATATATTGAAATTTCCTGTATGCTCTGCTGAAATAAGTAATAATCAGGGTCTGAACAAACATGCTTAACCGGAAAAATATCCTCTTTGTAGCTTCACACAAAGATTATATTATCTTTTTTTTTTATCCTGGAAATAGATTTTTACTTTACTTTCAATGATATCCAAAAACATCTTAGAGACTCTTGTAAAAAGAGCTAGATATTTTCATTTATTTGTTTATTTGTAGAAGAAAAATTAAATTTCTATTTATTTAAGATCATTGTTTATATGTGCACAAAACTGCTTCTAAAATGTCCATTTGGTGAATAAAATCTAAAATATAAGCATTGATACGTAATTATTAAACGAACGCTGACATGTAAAAGATGATATGGTATTATTTTATATTGCTTTCATAAAATTAAAATTCTATGGCATTGTTTTCCATCACAAATCTTACTTAAAAAATAATTTATTTCATGTTAGTGACTAGATAATTTGGGTAAATTTCTGAACCAATCTGTGGCTGTAACCTCTTGAGGTGTCTCCTTACCTAGAAGCTAGAAGTATCCTCCACACATCCATGGCCACAAATCTCTCTCATGGGGACTTGAAATTGGTATTCCGATATGGTAGTTCAGTTTGGTTTAATCTCTGGAAAAGCTTATAAACTCTTGGGTGTTTGACTTAGCCATCTGGCCATGAGAACAAGGCATTAGACAAAGCCAGTAGGTAGATGGAAAGACTCATGGAAAATGTGAAAGCTACAGAAATGAAATAAGGATGCACACCATTCCCTGAGCCCTGAGGTCCTGACCATTTCCCAGTTCCTGAGAACAATCACAACGCCATACTGCATGCTTTCATTTTCTGAGACAGTTTATTTTTAATCAAAATTACCTCCCACCACCACTTTTTTAGCTTCGCATTGCTTTTCTACTTCAGCTTTCTTGAACTAGTTTCTGTTGCTTATAAATAGAGTCTTATTGGGTACTCAGGCCTCATTTGTTATTGGTGGTGATGTGTGTGTTTATATGTGAAATAAGAATGAGTACCAATTAAGTTTTTGTTGTTATTGTTGTTTTTAAACAAAT
Source organism: Proteles cristata cristata (assembly GCA_017311185.1). Classification (NCBI taxonomy): domain Eukaryota; kingdom Metazoa; phylum Chordata; class Mammalia; order Carnivora; family Hyaenidae; genus Proteles; species Proteles cristata. The sequence continues at coordinate 1,255,439 of JAESUZ010003804.1, read as the reverse complement.
CTGACTGTCAGAAATGAGGATCCAGGAAAATGGGACAGACTACAGATTAGCAGGAAGAAAAAACTATGGGTATCCAATAGGTTAGGCCTATCAGGGAAGATGTCTCCAGAGGCGAGTGTATAAAATCATGCAATGTAGAATATTTATTCAGGGAGGTTTCACACACAGCTGGTTCATGAAAAAGAGAGGAGGAAGGGGCAATATTCTACAATGTCATGGCAGAGATCCTGCCATGGTGATTAAGGTCTAGGGAAAACACAGCATTTAAATTTGGGGCTGCTTTGAGGTAATTTTTGGATACAATGCAGGTACTTTGACAGAAGGAGTTAAAGCAAACCATGCTACTCAAAGTGGGTTATAAAACAGAGTCTTAGTTGCAAGAATAAAGTAAGTTCTCATGCACTGTAACCCATGTATACCAATCAGAAGTGACTTTGCCCCACTGGAAACCATTTGGCAATATCTGAAAACATTGGTTGCTTCAAATGGAGTACAGGTTTGTTAGTGACACTCAGTGGGCAGAGGCCATGGATACTTCTAAACATCCCGATTTTATTAAGAGATGTTTTTTAACATCTTTAAAAAACATGGATTTTAAAATTCACAGGATTTCCCTCTACAATAAAGAAAATTTGGTTCAAATGTCAATAATGCCAAGGTTGAGAATCTCTGCTTAACCAGTAAATAAGCTCAAAGGGAAACTTTTAGATACTTCATAGTGAATCTCCAAACCCCATGGATCTCATCATTGGGATTAAATCAGTTTCAGATTAATGAATACAGGTTGTGGAAAGGGGAGCTGATGTTTGATTCAGTCAAGGTCAACTTCACAACTGGCACATTCAGTCACTGTAGTTATTTTTATGTATTATATTCTTAGCACGCATCTAGCCTACATATGTGGCACCCAACCTAACTGTACTTCAGTAGCCTCAGAAGCTTTTCAGGACTGTGCTTCTTGAAGGCTTAGAGCAATTTAACCATGACATACGAAGCCACAATACAGGCGAGGCATCATGATCTGTTTAACTGTATGGCATAGCAGAAGGACTAAGATAGGAGCATCATGTATACATTATAACAAGAATATTATAGTAAAAGCAAAAGCTTGTAGGACTTCTAACTTGTTATCTAATAACATGTGAAGAGTGAATATAAGATGAAATAAGAAGATGGACCTATATAATCTCCTTTTAAAAGGAAATGCAGGAAAATGTTGCTATGCCGTTATAGAAGTATTTTATCTACCTGTCTCTGCATTAAGGCTCAGGCTGGGTAGCTATTTATACTTCCCAACAATTATGAATGATGCACAGAGAAGCACACTTCCACACATTCACCCACATATGGGAATTCAGCAATGTTGTTTGACTGACTCTCTATGAAACACTGTAAGAATACCTCTGTCTTTGACTCTACTATTAACTGTTTTAGTTTCCTATTGCTGCTGTAGCAAATTACCAAAACTCAGTGGTTTAAAACAAACAAACAAACAAACACCAATTTATCATCTCACACTTCAGAGGGTCAGAAATCTGAAATGAGTCTCACTGGGCTGCATTCCTTCCTGGGGTCCCAGGGAAGAACCTGTTGTCATTTGCTTTCCAGCTTCTAGCAGCTTCTTATAATCCATGATCCTCTTCTATTACCAAAACCAGCAATCATTTGAGTCTTTCTCAGGATGCTATGCCTCTGGTTCTGACTCTTCTGCCTCCTGTTTCCCATGTGAGGACCCTTGGTCCAACAGGATAATACAGATAATCTCATTTTAAGAGCATCTCTTCTCCATGAAACATAACAGCCTCACAAGTTCTGGAGACTGGAATATAGACATCTTTAGGGAACATTATTCTTTCAACCACAGTCTCTGAAAGAGCATTTTACAAATAAGTAGATACAGCTGATTAAGCTGTAGTAGTTACAGAATTGAAATTTGGCATTTGAAAGGGAATAATTACATTAGACATTTAAACAAAGATAGTAAGCAAAAACTTGAGGCTTTAGAAGAGTTTCAGGAATCTTGTAGAAGATTCATTTCTTAATAGACTCTATCTCCTAGAATATCCACAAAACAATCGAAATTGTGATTTAGGAATGAAGGAAGCTTAAGATAACATTACAGTATCAAATAGCTATTAATTTTATTGTTATCATAAGATTAAGTATGGGATTTTTAATTTTATTAATCTTTGATATATCACAAAACACTCCCTGCACTCCAGCTTGCCACCTTAAGAATGCAATTTTCTATCAAAGGCTGCAAAAGGTAAAAATACTCCTTCTTCCTATCTTGGGAACCAAATCAAAGCGAGTGCTCTAAAGGAGAGGGTGAATACTGCAATATTGTAGGTGATCCTTCATCCCGGCAATGAAGAATTCTGAGACGACATTTCAAAGATACAAAGTCAGGATCATTGACATCAATAATAAAGTTGATAGTTTTCTATAAATTGAAGATACTCCTTGAAGGAGGTATGCCCTACTGTTGATCCATGTATTAATTTAGTACTAATTTAGTAGAAAGTGCACAAAAAAAGCACCTAACTGCCTCACACATATTTAGGAGAAAAAAATAAAAATGACAGAAAAGTAGGTTCATAATGCATTTTTTTACAAGAAAGCAAGGGATTTCCATCATATCCATTCTATATTGACATTTTCATTTTGAGAATATCACAAACACTGATGCGCATAACAATGCCTCTGAATAGATTACACACACACATAAGTTATTTCTTTTAAGAAGTCAGAGAAATAATAGTGCATTTAAAAATGCTTATATATTAAAATAGCAAAATGATAATTAGGAATAAAATGCATATTTTATCACTGAAAAGGATTTTCTTTTATTCACAGTACCTAGTTATTTTAGAAAACAAATATCAAAATAACAAAAACTTAAGCAAATGAATCTTCTCTGAGCTACAAAGAGTTCATGAATTTAAATGACAATTTAAAGCTACAGAACATAGATAAGAGCATGCCTACATTTCTTATGTCCCACACAATGCCCCAACAGTTACTTGATCTTAGTAAGTAACATGGTTTTCTGTTGACTGTATTCCCTAGTACTAAATATTGATATTATCAGATATAATACAGTGATTAGAGGACAAAGAACTCCAAAACAAATTTTTTGTTAAACTATAAATCCACTGTTATCTGAGTTAGGTATATTCTATATTTCAAGTAATGCTTCCCAACTTCATTTACCACACTCAACTAATTAAACACTGTAGGCCTAGAGGAGTGAGCACTGGTTCCAAGAAGACTCTTTGACTTTCCAGGGCCTATCCTTACAGAGAGTGTTTTTTGAATGGTATCTCTTGGTCTCTCTTGTTGGGACCTTGGTTATTTTATTTTCCTATTCGTAGTGATATCTGGGACTCTCCACCTTGTGTACTCTGGCTTGTTTCTTGAGGTAGCCATTAGAAGGCTCTCTCAGTGGATTCTGCGTCCTTTTTCTCCCAATCTCTCAGGTTTTGTAAGGTTTCCAATGGCTTCAGATCTTTTCTGTGTGATGTATGGGCGCGAGTGCAAGTACGGAGCTCCTTACTTTTCCACCATCTTGCCCCCTCTCCGAGTGAGCACTGGTTCCAGAACTCAACAATCATATCATAAGAAGATTTTACAAAGCACTTCAATGAGATTATGACCTCATCCATTGGAAGCTCACTGGTCTAATAATTTAAAATATGTACATCATATAAATCAACTCTGACAAAAGATAATGTACATAAAAATTTTTAATTGCATTTTAAGTCCCTGGGAGCATTAAAAAAATGCTGGGATTTATTTATCAAAGTTTCCCTTGTTAAGCAACAAACTGAATCATCTTTGGATGGAGATTAACAGTTTCACTCTCAGGTACAGGAGCATGTGACTAGTAGCTTTAAAATAGCAACCAGCTTTGCAACAACCAAAGAATGAAATTACTGCAGTATTAATCCACATAATATAGCTGATTCGATACTGCCTTCTCCAATATCTCTCACAGCTGAACATAAAATCCACCATACCCTGTTACAATGGAGGGGAAAAAACTGTTAATAAAATAGACCCTTGGTACACGCAAAATAAACATTAATGGGTCTCAAAAGCTGGACTGCAGTAGGTTGCTAAGATCACCAGGCTGTGCTTGCTGCTCGTTGCTTTCTGTGTTCTAGCAGCATCCATTTTGTGGGGATGGGATGCACTCGGGAAGCTTCCTTAATTTAGTTCCTTTCATCTGAAGATTTCAAAAGCTTTGCTGATGGCTATTATTTACAGTCGCTGAATAAATGGGAGCACTGAGCCAATGGGAGGCTATAACCATTCTATAAATGAATTACAAAGCAGTAGAATCTTGTTAAAACAAGTCAGGATGTAAAATGTCTTAGACTTTCTGCTCTATTCTGAACCCATTTTCCATTTTTTAAAGCAACTTTTCAATTTTTTTTTTAACTTTTCTCTTACATCCTTAGATGAACAACAACCTTGCTTGCTTATTCAGACAGAGTCACAGGCCCCTAATTATTTTGGAAATCTAGGCCTGCTGGTGTGCTACCTATGTGGGTACACAGAAGAAGGCAGGAGGGGTGTGTATGACACCTATGACATACAATTTGAATATGCTTTAGGGTATAAATTGTACAAAGGGGAAAAAAAAGAAGAGAAAATAAGTCTTTAGACTGAAAACTGATGGCAAAGGAAATAAAGAAAATCATTATTATGGTTAGAGAGTTAGAATATCTAAAACAGCAAGTCTATGATGAAATAATTTTGGACAGAAGGCTACTAAGAGACAGATGAGGAGAGGAGATGTGTGCAAGAGGCAGATTATGTGTGGTTAAAGATAGGAACTGGGGAATATGACTTCTTAAAAATACATTAACATTTTTCATTAGTGAAATATCTATGAAGGCTTTTCAAAGTCATAGCTCCTACGATCAGGCCAATCATTTACATACCCTAAAAAGCATTCATAAATCAACTCCCATTGTGTGCTTCCTGAGATACTGATTCATTCGATCTGGCTTTAAACAATCTAAACAATATTTTTCAAAGATTCTGTGCTGAATCTGAAAGTATAAATGCTTTAGGAGATCTAAACTTTCACCACGGCCAGTACCTAAAGAAGCAAATCCACTCTGGGAAGAGACATACTTTGCTAGTTCCCATCCACTGACACTGAGAAAGTCAACTTTTTTTTTTTAAGTTTATTTACTTATTTTGAGCGAGAGAGAGAAAGTGCACATGCACATGAGAGAGCACATAGGAAGGGTAGATGGAGAGGGGGAGAGAGAATCTGAAGCAGGCTCTGCACTCTCAGCACAGAGACTGGTGTGGGGCTCAAACTCATGAACTGCTAGATCATGACCTGAGCAGAAATAAAGAATGAGACGTTTAATCATCTGAGCCACACAGGGGTGATGAGAAAGTGAACTTAAAACAGGAATTGAGGAAGTAAAGAGTCTGTCCAGTTATCAGAAGTCACACTCAAGCCTGTTTTCTACTGTCAATGTGCCTGCATGGTCTGTATCTGAGATGCCATTCTGTTACTGGCGTAGATTTTGCCCCCTGCTTTTTTCTTGGTTTGAACTCGTGGATAGAGATCCTAGTACAGACACAGCCTTTATCTGGAACCCACAGCCTTTATCTGAATCCTTAGGTTGTCCCATAGTCTGCCCACATTGCTAAGTTTGTCCTTATATTAATATTTAAAAAAAAAACTTTTTATGTTTATTCCTTTTTGAGGCAGAAAGAACAGAGCATGAGTGGGGAAGGGGCAGAGAGAGAAGGAGACACAGAATCTGAAACAGGCTCCAGGTTCTGAGCTGCCAGCACAGGGCTTAAGCCCACAAAACGTGAGATCATGACCTGAGCCAAAGTCAGACACCCAAACAACTGAGCCACCCAGGTGCCCCTGTCTTCTATTAATATTGACCACATGAATCTAACAGTCATAGAAGCCGAGGAAGCTTGAGTAAAGCTTTCACCAGTATGTCTCAGGCTTTCTCTTACAGAGCCTCCCTCCTCATTCACTCTGACTCTGTCAATTCAGAACCAGTGAGCAAAAGCTTAGTGGTTTTGCTGAAGTTTTACTTCAATCAAGAACTCTTAATAACACCCTATTCATGTTTTTGAAGAATGATCTTTACCCCTGAATCAGAAACACTGTTGTCCTTGTTAAGATGCACATTCTCAGGTTGTATAACCTATTGAGTTAGAATCTATGTGTCCAATAGTAAGGGATCTACATTTTAAAACTAAGTTCTGGAAAGTAATTATTATGTACATTCAAGTTTCAAAGTCATTGAAAAACAGAGGGGTCAGGGGAGCCTGGGTGGCTCAGTCGGTTAAGCATCCATCTTCAGCTCAGTTTATGATATCATAGTTTGTAAGTTCAAGCCCCCCATCAGGCTCTGTGCTGAACATTTGCTCAGAGCCTGGAGTCTGCTTCAGATTATGTGTCTCCTTCTCTCTCTGCCTCTCCTCCACTCGTACTCTGTCTCTCAAAAATAAATAAATGTAAAAAAATATTAAAAAAAGAAAAACATAGGGGTCATTTAATTAAATAATTATTTATTTTATTAATTGATTCCATAAACAATTTATCACCTTACATGTTCTACTCAATAGGCTCTGGGAGCATAGAGATGTTTTGAAAAAAATGTATTCATTCTATTTTTTCTTAATGTTTATTTATTTTGAGAGACAGAGCAGGATCAGGGGAGAGGCAGAGATGGAGAGAAAGAATCCCAAGCAGGGTCTACGCTCAAAGTGCAGACCTGGATGCAGCGCTCAACTGCACAAACCATAAGATCATGACCTGAGCCAAAACCAAGAGTCGGACTAAGCCACCCAGGCACCCCAAGAATGTATTTCATCCTGATGCAGACAAGTTAATAGATGATTGAAATAAAGCCTGATAGATGGTGGGATAAATAAATACAGTGCCCTCTAAATACACGGAAGGGTTGCCCTACTTGGTTGTGGTAAATCTGGAAAGTTGTCGTTTGACAGCTGTGTGCTTGGATGACACGAGTTTGCTTTATTGAAGGGTCAGTTGGTTGCTGTGTGCTTTATAAAATGTTTATTTTTTTTCCAAGAAGCCCACAGTGTTCTTCCTTATCATACAACCTTTTTATATTTAGATATTTTAAAATAACATATTTCTGATATTGAAAATATGATATTTGATATTGAAAATTATTCTGTTCACAGGTAACGTAAAAAAAATCAAAACAGAAGAGTTAAGACAAGCAAATACTTTGACCTCTATTTTTGCTGCTGCTCAATGAGATGCTGTATGATGTTTTGAGATAATATAATTCAGTCGATAGTGTTTCATAAACATGGCCTTATTAAAATTTTAATTTATACAATTTTCTAGGGATAAATTACCCTAGTGACAAAATAAACACAAAAATTATTATGTGAAGAATAAGAAGAATTATAAAAACCAAATCTCTCAACTATATACATTATTTGCTAAGTTTTTCCAGATGTTGAGGTATAAGAGGTTTTAGCAAGTATGGGCTATTTTAATACAATACATACAACAGTATACAAAGAGTTAGGTTTTATATCATACCATGTAAGTGACAGGACACTTAATGTTTATTTTTTAAAGACTAAAAGTAAAACTCATGTTTTTTTCAAGCATGAGAAACCTATAGTCATTGATTCAAATAATATATATATAGTCACTAATGGAATATAAGCACTATGAATATACCATAGACTCTGCCCTGAGTCCACTGTGTTATCTGGGACTAATAAGTGCTTGCTCCTTACCACTGAAACAAACGTGCTGTTAAAATATTAAATATCATGCGACATATAAATATCTAAAATATTGTGCTTGGGCACCTGGGTAACTCAGTCAGTGTCAGACTCTTGATTTCGGCTTAGGTCATGATCTCACGTTCTGTGGGTTTGAGCCCCGTGTCAGGCTCTGTTCTGACTCTATAGAGCCTGCTTGGGATTCCTTCCCACATGTGCTCTCTCTCTCTCAAAATAAATAAATGTGGGGCACCTGGGTGGCTCAGTCGGTTAAGCATCTGACTTCTGCTCAGGTCATGATCTCATGGTTTGTGGGTTCGAGCCCCGTGTCAGGCTCTGTGCGGACAGCCAGCTCAGAGCCTGGAACCTGTTTCAGATTCTGTGCCTCCCTCTCTCTCTGACCCTCCTCTGCTCATGCTATCTTTCTCTCAGAAATAAATAAGACATTTAAACAAATTTTTTAAATAAATAAACGAACTTTAAAAAGTTTAAAATATTGTGTTTATACTACATAGGATGTAGTATAGCCAACACTAAAGGCAATACAAGATGAATACCCTTATGTTAAGGAAGCTGGATGAGACAAAGGCATATGCATTATAATTTTGGTTAAAGTAAGGTAGATATCAAAAGGAAGTGCAAGCAAAGAGCTCAAAAGGGGGTAAGACTGACTTTGGATAGAGCCATACATGAAGGCATCATGGAGGGGAGGCGAACTGAGATGACTTTATCACTGCCATTTATTAAATGTAACAATAATAACAACAATGTTCATTGTTGCTATCACTTACTGAGTGGCTTCTATTTACCAGTCACTTTACTAACCACTGAGATAAGTTCTTATTTAATATCTCCCTATTTGAACTAGATGTTACTCTCCCCACTTTACGAGTGAAGAAACTGCAGTTAAAAAAGTTAAAGAAATTTCCCCAATTTTGCCATGTATATTCTGCCACACTGCCCTTCAGCCCTGTCCTAAGGACTGGACCTTGGCACACACAAAATCTGTGAAAATAAAAGCATATTCTGATAGATTATGGTTTTCGGACATTTGGTGTTACAATCTGCTAAAAGGACCTAATGAAAGCAAGTAGTCTTTCTCCCTAGAAAAGTGTTTATACACATGTCGGCTTACAATTTTTAAAAGTGCCCAGGAATCTGAGATGACAATCTGCTGAAAACTATAGATCCTCACCTCTGAATTGCTGTCCATGAAATCAGGGCATTCACAGGTTCTCTCAGGTCTCTGCAAGCCTTTTACCCCAGGACTGGGGTCTCAGCACAGGATAGGACACTAGACACATGTAGTAAATTGGAAAAGGAGCTTATTCTGTAATGTTCCTTTGCTGCCTCAGACCTTTACTCTCCTCCTCTCTCTTGAAACAGCACATCCGGTGGACACAATTGCACTTCTCTCCATGTCCACCGCCACTAAGACTTGGCCTTTATCACCTGGCATATTCCATTGTTTTCTTGCCTTGAGTTTCTCTTCTATTCTGTTCCATACTCTACACTGCCATAAGAGTATTTTTCCTACATAAACAGTTTGCCACTCCTTTATTTAAAAACCTCTCCTGGGGCGCCTGGGTGGCTCAGTTGGTTGAGCATCTGACCTCAGCTCGGGTCATGATCTCATGGTTCATGAGTTTGAGCCCCGTTTCGGGCTCTGTGCTGACAGCTCTGTGGAACCTGCTTTGGATTCTGTGTCTCCCTCTCCCTTTGCCCCTCCCCTGCTCATGCTCTGTCTTTCTCTCTCTCAAAAATAAAGAAACATTAAAAATTTTTAAATTAAAAATCTCTTTTGTTTGATTTTCACACTAATTACCAGAACTTCTTAACAAGGTAAGGGTAACTTCATATTCCACAACATGGACCTCAACCTCACTTCTCTTTCATTTAAGAAAACAAGCAAGCAAATACCTTATTTGAATTTTTTTCCTACTTTTCTACAAACTCCTACTCATACTACTAGAGCTAGCTCAAGTAGGATCTTCTCTGTGAAGCCTCCACCAAATTCCTCAATGACTCACTTGCACAACACTTTGTTCAGGCACCTCTGGCGGTGACATTTTATAGAAATGGACCTACTTTATATAAGTATGTTCTGCACAGGTGCAAGGCTGGCTCACTGATGCTTGTGTCCCCGGCATCAAGGACAGTGTCAGGAACACACTGTGTGTTCAGTAAACAATTTTTTACAAATGTGAAAGAATGATGAATGAATGATCAGAGAAGTTTCATATCCTAGAACAGTTTTCATTGTATATGTTTCCTACTTTGCCTTTAGTGTTCACCTTCAATTATCACTTCCATCATGTTATTTCATTGTTAAAGCAACACACACACACACACACACACACACACACACACACACACACACACGTCTGAGCACTGCATTCAGAAAATGGCCAACTCTGCAACCAGCTGGCTGAGATATAATTACTTAAAACATATTTGGCAGGCAAAGGAGCAATACGTGTGTGTGTGTGTGTGTGTGTGTGTGTGTGTGTGTGTGTGTGTGTGTATGTTTCAAAACTGCTCAAGTTCTTGGAAACAGCAATTCAGTTTTTAGAAATTTGTCCATAGCTCTAATACTGTTTAGTATAGCAATTTTTTAATAGGTAAAGACTTAAGATATCTGTAATTTCTAACCAGCATGACAATATAGAAGAATATTTAATCATATGGGGAAATATTAATTACACATGGTTAAGTAAATACTGAATTATAAAACAGCTGACACTAGGAAGGACAGATATTTGACTAATACATACATTGTAAAATCTAGGAAGGCAATCAAAAGGAAACAACACTGGAAAACAAATTAGCAAAATAAAAGAAAAATGAAGGAAATCTTTTAAAATTAAAATATATCACATAATTAAAACTAAGTGTTAAATACCATTAATATATTTGATAATGAAATCAATTTAAGATCACTTAAAGTAGATGTTACATTGTAAGGATATACAGACATGTAAGAACTATAATAAGATTTCCCCTACATGTACAGCTTTTAGAAATTAGGTTATGCTTCATGTTTTCCCTGATCTCAGCTGAATAATAATTTTTAAAAAATGAAGGGTAAAAGTATCATTTTATTCCTTCCCATGTATCACATTTTAAGGTCAAAATACACCTAACAGCTTATAATGCAAGGGCTATCTGCAAACATTTAACAATTATTAAAATGTGTAATAAACACTGGAAAGATGGAAAGGTGGCCCCTATGCTTGCCAAAATATTTTCCTTTATATGTTGCAAAGCAAATTATATTTTCTAATGTTAGAGATTTAAAATTGCTTATTATTTTCCCAAGCACAGCATATAAAATTGTGTGTCTGTGTGTGAAAGTTTAATGAAAATATGCCCCATATGCTACCATGTTATAAAATGATTATCAATGTATGATAAATGTTGATTTTTATGAGAGCCCCCAGTTAGCAACTTCAATTACTAACAAAAATACATTTATTCCATTTTATTCATTCATTCTTCAATGTATTCATTCAATACTGTATGAATAAGGGCCTAATATGTGTCAATAATGTGCTAAGCTTTCTAGTGACCAAGATACTCTCACTAATCACAAGGATCCCAAATTGTAGCTGGTAAGCAGTGCCAAAGAAAATATAATCATATATATTTATAAGGTATTATGGAAACTTATGAAGATGAGGATGAGTCAGAGAAATGAAATGAACTGGACTTTAAATTTTGAATTAGCCTGAATTGATGAAGAAGAAAACCCGTGGATCCAAAACAGGGAGTAAGAGCAGAGGCAGTAGATGCCAAGTAAATAGATCAACAAAAGTTATGACTTAGCTGTTGATGAACATTTTTTAAAGAAACTGAAGAGCACTGTTAAACTTGGCGTAATGCAGAAACTACTTGCAATGTGAGTTGAGAGCTTTCAAAGTCCTTAATTTTGACAGGACCATTATATAGGAGAGACACATCCTTCAGGATTTCTAATTTTTTATTCTGTATTTTGTAGTTATGGTCCAAATAACTTAAACACAGTAGTGGAACAGGAAAGAAGTACCAACTACTGGTCAGGTAAATGGAGAGTATGTTTAAAAGATGTAGTCATATCTACCAGGGGCAGTAATAATATTTTTGGATATGTTTTGCATCAAATTGGAATGACATTTTATACTTTGGTGAATAAGTTTAATAATAAAAATCCTAATTCAACTTGAAGCTTGCCAATATTAGCTGTTAAATGGGCACTCATATTGGCTGAGACATATTCTCTCTCATGGATCTTCCAGAGTTAAGGTGGTACTTTGTTTTTTATTCTATGCAGAATGAAATACACACATAGATATAAGGCCTTCATTCCTAGGAACATGTAGATAAACTAGGAAAGAAAGTCAGATAAGCAATGCAGGAACAACTCAGGAAGATTAACTTAAAGGAAATTGAAAATAATTAAATGTCGATAGCTTGGTTTTCCAGTGCCTGGAGGGACATGCTAACTTCTAATAAAATAAGACAGTAAAGTCATTTAGTAAGACAAGTTGCTCAGTAAAATAACATCAACAACAATACCCACTCATTTCTGATCTGTTGCATAATATAATCATGACATTCTATGGTATGTCAGACAATAACTTAGAGGGTATTTGTTTTTACCATCCTGTCTACCTATGTGTGACCAATGGCTCACATTTATTAAACATACAGAAATCATTTAAAGAATTCTCTTAGGGGAAACACACACACACACACACACACACACACACACACACACGACTAAACACTGAGTAGTATTAACTGAGTTGACTGTAAGTCACAAGTTTCCTGATGTTAAAAAGAACTCACAAATGATAATCAACCTAACTAGATAAAACTACAAATCCAGTGAAAAATATAAACTCAAGTCAGTTGACTAATGTTCTATTAAAGTGAAATTATAGAATAAAGTCTTGTTATTAATTTTAACATATAGCTACTACATCTAGACCAAAAGAGTAAATCATTTTGACTTGTTCCAGGTGAACTCAGTAGGGTGCCATGGGCATTTAATCTAAAATATGCTCCTTGACCCTGAGTATAAAAATCAGTAAACTGTTAGCTGAGGCACACCAGTTGATTCTGTGAAGCTTTGCACAGTCTCACATAATGTCCTCAACAATTAGGAGGAAAAAACAATTGATCTTATGATTAATTTGAGCAACACAGAATACACATTTAGGTCAAAGAGTGAATACTGGGTTTGACATTGACCAATTTAGCTATCTACATAGATCAAATTAAACAAGTAATTGTCAGCATGTGGAGATCTCAGACTGTGGATGCGTATCTATTAATTTGACTTTATTTGGAAGTTCAGCAATTAAATTTGAGGAAAATACCTATTTGAGGAAAATAACTATTTCCCTCAATATATGGATGAAATTGTAGGATTTCCTTTGCTGGGAGTCCTAAGTGATCATAAAAGGTAGCTCCAAATAAAAGAAGCAATTTACTTACATAGAGAGTGTGGTGAAGAAGGAAAAAGTGCAGTTTCTATGTCATTGGAAAAATTGCTTATTCAATACTCCAAGTCAATGTCAATGTTTCTACCTTGAAAATGAAATAGAGTCAAAGAACGGGAACCATTTTACTAGTTAACATCTACTCACATTGAGTTATATTGAGTTTGAAATTAAATACTAGAATAGTTACTGAAAACTGTCTCAAATATATTTACTATGTACAATGTAAAATTGTAACTAAAGAAATGGGGTAATCTATTAGATTACAATAAAGATTTTTAAAGAATACAAATAGAGTCATGTTTTTTCAGAAATACTGTCCCCCCATTGATATGAGAAACAAGAAATCTCCAAGAACAAACTCATCAATAGCTAAATGTGTAGCATATAAAGATTTGAGGAATTGTCCTAAGAGAGTTTCAACAACAGGAATCTAAATTTAGCATCATTAATTTGAATAGCAAAGAATAGCATGTTTCTGACAACCAAATAGCCAAAGAATCTATCTGCTTCCAGCAAAGTTAAAAGAAACTCCTTTTCTTCTCATTCAGCTCAAGGCAGGTAAAAGCAACATTAATCTTTGAACATATATAACCATTTGTTTGATTTAGATGGTTTAAGTGGTGACTTGACAGCAGGAAGTTCAGATAATCACTACAAGTTCCTTCCATTTCCGATTATTTTTCCTAACATAAATTCATTATAGCATAAACTGAGAACAATTATTTATGCTTTAAAAATATAATAGATTATCAACCTATGTTAATTTATTACTTACTCTGTCTTATGAAGTCATAGTTTTTGAGTAGTTTAAAAAAAGTTGCTTCCCTTCCAAAAATGTCACTGCTTTGAGGTTTATAGTGACTACAGAATTTTACATCTTTCGTTATTAAACACGATAGAATTGCAAGAAGTGTCTCAGAATAAATTTCAAAAAAGTAAAAAATAGAAAGTAATGGCCTTTAATTCTGCCAGGTTGCTTAATGGCTTTGTCTGGAGATGTTTCAATGAGGTGATGAGAAAATCATCACATGAAACAATTTGTAAGTAACTTAAGCACCAAAACAAAGTAATTGGCCTGAATTTCTAAATCTTAAAACTTTATACATTTCATAACCAAATAGATGTATGATGTGTAAATAAAATACAGTTTACCAAGGATACATTGATGATACATGATAAAGAGGGAAGAAAGAACATAAAACATTTCAGATAGCATGTAAAACTTTTTAACAATACATATGTGCATTTCACCTGCTTAAAAAGAAATGAAAAGTCAATGCATTGCTAGAAGATACTAAGAAGTTTTCTTTCTGGAGATATCTAAGACTAATAGTTGAAGGTAAAGAATATTGAATGACTTTTTGATGCCAGTTAGATAAAAGAAACTAATACAGTGTTTCCTTTGAGTCTGGAACAGTGCTAGGCAATTAATAAATTGGAATCCAATAAATAAATTTAATAAGGTCCCAATATACAAAATCGATGTACAGAAATCCATTGCATTCCTATACACTAATATTGAAGGAAGAGAAAGAAAAATTAAGAAAGCAGTATCATTTACAACTGCATCAAAAATAACAAAATACCTAGGAATGAACATAAGTAAGGAGGTGAAAGACCTCTACTCTGAAAACTTAAAACATTGATGAAATAAATTTAAAACAACACAAACAAATGGAAACATATTGTATGCTCATGGACTGGAAGAACATTGTTAAAATGCCCATATTACCCAAAGCAATCTACAGATTTAATGCAATCCCTGTCAAAATACCAAAAGCATTTTTCACAGAACGAGTTCAAATAATTCTAAAATTAGTATGGAACCACAAAAGACCCTGAGCACCCAAAACAATCTTAAAAACGAAAAGCAAAGCTGGAGATATCACAATTCCACATTTCAAGTTATACTACAGACTGTAGTAATCAAAAGAGTATGGTACTGGCTTAAAAACAGACACACTGATCAATAGAACAGTATAAAAAACTCAGGAACAAACCCATGATTATACACTCAATTAAAAGAGACAAGAATATCCAATGGGAAAAAGACAGTTTCTTCAAAAAATGGTGTTGGGAAAACTGGACAGTTCCATGCAAAAAAATGAAACTAGCCCACTTTCTTATGCCATACACAAAAAGAAACTCAAAATGGATTAAGGTCCTAACTGTGAGACCTGAAACCATAAAAAATAATAAATAAATAAAAACTAAAAGAGAGCTATAAACAGTCATTTCTCTGACACTAGCCAGAGCAACATTTTTCTATATATGTCTCCTAGGCAAGGGAAATAAATGCAAAAAATAAACTATTGAGATTAGGTGAAAACAGAAAGCTTCTGTACAACAAAGGAACAAATCAACAAAATTAAAAGACAACCTACTGAATGGGAGAAGATATCTGCCCATGATATATCCAATAATGGATTGGTATCCAAAATATATGAAGAATTTGTATAACACACACACACACACACACACACACACACACACACACACACACACACACACACACAAATAATCCAGTTAAAAAATGGGCAGATGGCATGAACAGATATTTCTCCAAAGAAGAGATATAGATGGCCAAGAGACATATGAAAAGATGTTCAACTTCACTCATCATCAGGGAAATGCAAAATCTCAAAACTATAGTGAGATATCACCTCATACCTGTCTGAATGGGTAAAATCAAAAACACAAACAACAAGTGTTGGCAAGAATGGGGACAAAAAGGAAACCTGATGGTGGGAATACAAATTGCTGCAGCCACCGTGGAAGGCAATACGGAGGCTCCTCAAAAAGTTAAAAACAGAAGTACCCTTTCATCTAGTAATCACACCATTGGGTATTTACCCAAAGAATATGAAAACACTAATCCAAAGGATCTAAACACCCCTATGTTTATTGCAACATTATTTATAATAGCCAGATTATGGAACCACTCCAAGTGCCCACTGATAGGTACACAAGAAGAGATATCTATCTAATGGAATATTATACAAACATAAAAAAGAATGAAATCTTGCCATTTGCAACAACATGGATGGAACCAGAGAATACAATGCTAAGTAAAATGAGTCAGTCAGAGAAAGGTCATACGATTTCACTCATATGTGGAATCTAAGAAACAAACAAACAAAAATGAACAAAGGAAAAAAAAAGGGATACAAACAAAAAAAAGAGACTCTTAAACTATAAGAAAGAAATTGGTGGTACCAGAGGGGAGGTGAGTGGGGGGATGGGTGAAGTAGGTAAGGGGATTAAGAGTACATTTATCATGATGAGCACTGAGTAATATGTATTGAGTAATACGTAGAATTGTTGAATCACTATATTGTATACCTGAAACTAATATAATGTTTTATGTGTATAATACTGGAATTAAAATAAAAAGCTTAATAAGAAGTTTTAATAAATAATATATTGGTATCCAATTTATGCCCCCCAACAAGTTTGACAGTTACATGCCATTAAACCTGTTTCTTAAATATATGTAGACTTACAGAAATTAAATATGGTACAAGGCTTACAGAAATTAAATATGGTACAAGGGCACATAGTTAATAAATGCCATTGGGGGGACAAGAACTCATTAATTCAAAAGGTCTTTGTGTTTTGGACAGTTCAGGAAACAAGAGAAAATGAAGCTATCAAATTTATATCAGCTTTCATTTTTCATATTGAGTGTCAAACATCCCTTTTACACTATTTTGAGAAAAAATTAAGAGCAATATAGTATGGCAATAAATATGTGATTTTATTTTGTTTTATTTAAAACTTTTTAATGTTTTTTTAAAATTTATTTTTGAGAGAGAGAGAGACAGCGTGAGCTGGGGAGGGTCAGCGAGACAGGGAGACACAGAATCTGAAGCAGGCTCCAGGCTCTGTGCTGACAGCTCAAACCCACAAACCATGAGATCATGACCTGCACCGAAGTTGGATGATTTACTGACTGAGCCACCCAAGTGCTCCAATAAATATGTGATTTTATGTGATAAATAATGATTGTTTTAAACATATATTCTTACCACTAGAGTTTATTTAGAACGAGAAAGTCTGTATGGAAAATAGTTTAGGATTAACAAGGTATTGGTCAATTTTATGATATTGATGGTTGTTCATTTTAGTATCCTAAATACCACAGTTATGCTAGATAAATACAATCAGCTCTGTGCCTATGAATTAACTGCTTGTAACACAAATACAACAAAAGCAAAAATGATGTTTATGATAGTTCTGGTAGAGTCATGCTGGAATAGCAGAAGATTTACCTCAGTGAAGAAACAGTTTTGAGGGGCGCCTGGGTGGCTCAGTCAGCTAAGTGGCCAACTTCAGCTAAGGTCATGATCTCACAGTTCGTAGGTTTGAGCCCCGTGTCGGGCTCTGTGCTGACAGCTCAGAGAATGGAGCCTGCTTCGGATTCTCTGTCTCTGTCTCTCTAATCCTCCCCTGCTCACACTCTGTGTGTGTCTCTTTCAAAAATAAATAAACATTTAAAAAATAATAAACAGTGTTGTAAGTCATTAACGTGGGCTGTGGTGATAAATAGCTTTTTACATAAAATAGACAAATAACAAGTTAGTAAATACATGGACAAAATTACTCATAACATTCAAATAATGAATCTAGAAACTATTAATAGGTCTGACTCTGAAGAGATTTCTTCTTTTAAAAATATTGTTTGCCGTAACAAAGTTTTCACATTTGGTATTTTGGATATTCGATATTTGGATGCATTTGGTAAAGAGAGAAAAAAAGACAACCAACACCTTTCACTTCTAATCAACACAGTTTTTAAATTTGAATTATCCAGGGAGTAATGAATGGTATATAGATACTGTACTTGTCCATTATTGGATAATTTTAAAAATGAACAAAGATATGTATTAATAAACAAAATGAAGAAAACTAAAAATCATAATTATCTCTGTGGTAACATTACTTTTAATACTATAATTTAAACATAAAAATACTTCAATCTAATTTTTTTTAAACAATGAATTCTTTTTTATTTGAGAAAGAGAGACAGTGCACAAGCAGAGCTGGGGCAGCTGGAGAGGGAAAGAGAATCTTAAACAGGCTCCACGCTCAGCACAGAGCCTGAAACAGGGATCTATCCCACAATCCTGGGATCAAGAACAGAGCCAAAATCAAGAATTGGACACTCAACTCACAGAGCAACCCAGAGGCCCCTAATATAATTTTGAGGGGAAGTATACAGTACAGGAATTAAATGGAATCCCCAGGCAGTTCCACTCTGCAAGAACTGTGAGACTTTAGAAGACTCTGTTGACTCAAACACTCAGTTTGCTGATCTGTGAAACAGGAATGATAAGCATACCTCTCTCATAGGACCGCTGTGAGGATTAAGTCAGATAATGTGTGAGTGTCACCCATATACCACACACCATACAACTGGCATGTGTTAGGTTCTACACAAGTGGCAGAAACCACTATCATCATCATGATTAGAATCATCATCCTATAATTTTTCTGCATAAACAGGGAGCACGTCATTTTTGAAACTAATTGTGTTGTATGCATTCTTATATTTCCATTAGTAGTTAATGTAACATCTTATATTTATGAAGCCAAGTAAAAGAAAAGCAGTACAGAAAGTATTTGGTTTGAGAAATGCTAAAAATATGTGTTCATTTTCCCCTCATTAGTTAATGTAACCTTAAAGATTCTAAAAGAAAATAATCATTTCCATCAATTATCCAATAAGGACCATGAACATGAATTTATAATGAGATAAAAAGTCCAAAATAGCTCTCTTTCCTTCACAGCTGACCAAGGGAGTTTCTCATGATTCTACTTCTTGAACTTGAGAAATGCCCAAAGCTCTAAATAAAGATTTGAAAAGGGCTCTACATAAAGGTTTCAACAACCCCGAACAGGCTTGAGTTATTTCAGTATTGTATAACTGCATTGAAACATAAACATAAACATATGTTAAAGACTCCTCATGCTTATAATTGTGATAAACCTAAAATAACTAAAATGCTATGGTTTAAATACAACAAAACTATAAAACCAATAAAAATCAGTTTAACACTCTAAATTAAATTATTATAAAGAATGATTTATAAATGAAATAATCTTTAACAATTTGAAGTGTAAGTAATTGCTAAATGAAAAAAAAAACGATAGACCTTTGGAATTCGGCAAGCCCATCCTAACAAATATGCTAAATAAAGATGATTCTCCCCCTCCATTCCCTACTGGAAAGAAGATGCAAAATCTTCTTTCAATGGTGTGAATTAAAGAAATTTGGCATCTCTTTAGCGAAGATCCATTATTTGTGTATTGTGTACTTCTCTCTTTTCTCAGTAGCCCTGGACAATTAAATACAACAACATAGCACCAAAATGTTTATGCATACAAATTCCAAAGCAAGAAGTAAAATCTAGCAGCAAGAATATATAGATATAGACAATAGATGATCAGCAAAGAGATCACTCATTCCAAAACAAAATTATTGTAGTGAATACACACATCCCTGAGAATATACGCATGGAAAGCTCATACACATAGGTTTGTTCTAGTTCATCTGGACTGGTTTCCACAGAAAAACCTTCACAGGGCTAGGATTCTTGCTTTCAGTTAGCTCTCCCTGATTTAAAGCTTTCTGCTTGCCTTTTTATTTCCAAACTTCCTTGTTTGAGACTCTAGCTCTGGTTCCCTTTTGTCTAAAACTACAAACCAGTATCATCCACACCCTTATTACACCCTCTTTTATCCCAGTATGAGTCAGAGACTCAGGCCTCTGGCTTCTGAGCGGAGAAGCCTTATGCACACATTATTCATTCAGCATATACTTACTGAGCATCTACTTTGTACAAAACCGCAAGCTGGTGCTGGAAGGGCAGTGGATTATGTAGATACTGTTGGGCCCAAAGTTCTCCTACTAAACTATCATTTGCATCAGCAGGTATATTTCTCCAATTACAGAGTACTCTACGTGGTTGAATTTAAAGTTGGCTTTTATTCAATTATAGAAAAATAATTCCTTGAAGGAAGAGGTTAATTTCTAAAATTTTTTTTTTACTTTTTTTATTTATTTCTAGGAGAGAGAGAGACAGCGTGAGCAGGGGAGGGTCAGAGAGAGAGGGAGTCACAGACTCTGAAACAGGCGCCAGGCTCCGAGCTGGCAGTCAGCAAAGAGCCCGACGCGGGGCTCGAACCCACGAACCGCGAGATCATGACCTAAGCGAAAGTCGGACGCTTAACCGACTAAGCCACCCAGGCACCCCTGAAGAGGTTAATTTCTAAATCACCGTAAAATTTCTACACTGCCAATAACTTAAAATAGATATCAGACACATTAAACTTCCATTTTTCCCAGAAGTAATTAGTAAACACCCAAACTATAACCCATTTAATAAAAATATTAAATATATCACAACTTTAAAAATATAAACACACTTATAATAATCTAATAATCTACTTCTATGGAAAACAGACAACAGTTAATACGTATACATCAGAATGCCACGATTACAGGTGGGTGACTGATATTCATTTGTAATGATGACCAAGGAACACTGTAAAATTCATATTAGTGGTAGCAATAATTGTACTTGTAAAAATAATAATCTTTTATTACCAGCATTTTATTAAGAAGGGGTATGGCACCAATTCAAAAGATGTTTATTTTTGCACCATAAAATTAAAACAAACAGAAGTTTCACTACTATTGAAAAAGTAAATCCTCAATTGTAAAAGAAAAACCATTGATAGAGACTATCCATTTAGTCCAACTGTCTGATGATCCAGGTTTTCCTATCTCTGTCATTCACAAAAGGACATTTGAAGAATTATTTTCCTAATCAATTTATAAAATACAATTTGGATTTCATGCTGCTTTCTTAATAGCTTCCATAATGAGAAGACACAGGGGCATAGCTATAAAGAGTACCATGTGCTTAGAAATTTAGTGCAAAAGTCTCTATGTGGTTTATGCAATGACACAGGCAATGAGAGGCAACAATACAGCCTCTCAAATGTAAAAATGATTTAAAGAATACTCTTCATAATAAAGCTGTTTATTAGAATAGAAAACAATTATAATTTTTGCCATTTGGGGGAATTTTTCTAAGTCATCATCTTTACTTCCTTTAAAAAACAAAATGAAATTACATAAATTTCAATTTATATCAAATATTTTGACAATAATTGAGAAAATCTCATAAATAACATGACATAGTAAATAAATATCATATGTATATTTATTCAGTATGACATTTAACTGTTTATTTAACACGTATTTATTAAGAGTCTGCTATGTGGCAGACATTATATTACCACCTGCTAGAAATTTAGCAGTCATCAAAACAGATTACAGTTCCTATCTTCAAGGAGCTTACATTCGAATGAGGAAAGACAAATGATAAACAAGACAACAAAAACACTGTACATAGTATGTTAGACAGTGAAAAATACCCAGAAGAAAAGTAAAGCAAGTGATGATGGACATTGTGGTTTAGTTAACTTAGAATGGTCTCAGTGGAAACACAGCATTGAATAAAGAAATGAAATTGATGAGGACAGAAACATCCTTTAATTGTTGTTATAGTCTGATTGTAGATGCTTATTAAAATTATGAAACAGAAAAGAATTCGTCAATATTTTCTCCTCCATTTCCTTCAAAACAAAATTTCTGGGGATTAGTTTTAAGAGAAAGAATGTTAAGCAACATTGATAATATTAAGACAGGGCTCTTTACAAAGGGCAAAGAATAATCAAATGTTTCATGTGACAGTGAAATCTAAGCAACTGTCAGAAATTGCTGGTAGAATATAAATGTAATTTTTTTTTAAATTAAAAAAAAACTAAGAATGACAAAACCCCATAAAGATTTCTAATGTAGAAGAATTTCTAAATATAGAAGAAAGGGAATGCATAGAAAGGGATTCTGACTCCTTGGGGTTTTAAAGAATTGCTAATTTAACCAAAGAATATTGAGACACTCAGATGGCTCAGTCAGTTAGGCATCCCACTGTGGCTCAGTTCATCATCACTGTCCTTGAGTTTGAGCCCCATGTCAGGCTCTGTGCTGACAGCTCAGAGTCTGGAGACTGTTGGATTCTGTCTCCCTCTCTCTCTGTCCCTCCCCCATTCAGCCTCTCTCTCTCTCTCAAAAATAAATAAACATTTAAAAAAACAACAACACCACCTTTACTTCACACTTTGTGTTTCAGCCCTTTGCATGGACACTTTGTGTTTCAGCCCTTTGCATGGACCCCTTCAGGGTTACCTCATGTGGTTACCATCAATCCCTGAAATACCTATTGACTTTCAATGTAACCTTGTGTTCTGAAGAGCCACTGAGGAAGAGGCAAGGAGACAGGAAACAGCCAGAGGAGAAAAATGTGGGCAAAAGAAACTATTAACTTTGTGATGCATTAATTACATATGATCATGTAAAACTGATCTCACAAATGGATGTGGAATAAACATAAAAATAAATGATTTTTATGCTTTAGGAGCATTTCCATACCCTGAAATATTCTACTGTCTTCTTCCAAGATGAAATCGGAATGGAGTGACTCCTGAGGTAAACCCTGAACAAATGCTTCTGACTTTGTCCAACCATCAAACCTACATTTTAATGGCTGTGTCATTCTGACAGATTCCCGAGGCTAGACAGAAAAGGGGAGGCTTGAGCTGAATTCTTAGATCAATACAAAGGAGTGTCAAACCAAAAATAATGTGTGCTCAGTCTCAGAATACAAAGAAGGCTGGATGGAAACAGTATCATCAGGTGGGCACTGTACTCATTTCCAGTTGAGACTGAAAATAACTATGTGCTGGAATGAAAATAGCTCAATGCAGAATGACTGGAAACCAGTGCATACGCCAACTGAGCTATAATTGTGAAAGGAGAAACATATGAAAATACTGGTATACGACTGATAAAACTGTGTATCAAGAACATTTTTCTTTCCTCAAAATCTTTAATGTTGCCTTTGGCTAGGCATAGCTCACAGTTCAGCTATTTCTAGAACATTAATGAGTCTACAAATGAAAACATCATATCCTTTGGAACCGTGTACTTTTTAGCTGCATAAATTATTGACTTTGGTGGCTGTTCCTTACTCACTAAGAATCTGGAAGAATTGAGTAATCTTTTTCCTGTGCCAAATAAGAAGTTAAATTTGCCCCTTCTCAGCATTCATCTACTTGCTAATTCTCTTTGCTCTAGAGGTAAATATGATTGGTAACAACTTGGATATTTCATAAATTGGAAAATCTGTCCTATAAACATTTACTAAGTATCTACTTTTTTTGGCCAGGCACTGATCCAAGTATGGGATATTCAGAGACACATTAAGGGAATCTCACATTTAAGAAACTCATTATTAACAAAATGGTAATATTCCTGCTTTAAGTAAAGTTGTGCACAAATGGTTTTGTTTACACAAAGAAAAGAGTAACTCAAGAGTTTGGGAAGGTATGAGAGGTGGCTAGTTTTTCCTAAATACCCTTCTTTCTTTCTTCCTTAAAAACAGAGTTTGGGCTATACCTAAGTCCCCATGCTTAAGGCTACATTACCAGCCTTCTCTGTAGGGAGATATGGCCACTCTGGCCATGTGATTAAATTCTGACCACCTGATTGTGAGCCAGTTCTGAATTTTGCTCTCAATATGGCCAGGAGTGTTATTTTTAAGCACAGATGGTCTGAGCCTGTTACCTATACCCTTTCTAATATCTTTCAGGCAGAAAAACCAAAGATTTTGTGTGCCTCTGTAAGGGTGATTCAGATGAAGTCATCTAGCAGGTGTAGTTTCAAGTGGTACGTAGTATTCGGCATACCTGAACCAGTCTAGCAGCCATATGAGGACACCATCTTGGATGTGGTAGCCTCTTCAGCCACCAAGGGGAGATACCCCAGCTGGTGCAGCATGGAGTAGACCAGCTGCACCTGCTGAAGCCTATCCAAGCTGCAAGTCAATGTACATAAGGAAGTGATTGTTGTTTGGAGCTATGGAGATAGGGTTCATAAAATGAAGGGTGAAATGTACTTCATCTTCTTAATGATTAAATATTACTTCATAGTGTCAAAGAATGTCCTTTTTATTAAGTTTTATATTATAATTTTTTTCTTATGAGATGCAATATACATGAGAAATATGGCATATACACCAATGTGTGTGGGTGCATGTGTACACATACACACAATATACAAGTATGTATTTTACAGACACACACATCAAATGTGGGGCCTATGTTGTTTATGTATTTTTATATATTCAATAATGTACTGAAGTCAAGTCCTGTCACTTATTTTACCACTGTATGTGAACAGGCTTGACTTTATGTAAAATATATACTGCATATATTTTTTATAGTCTCTCTCTCTCTCTCTCTATATATATATATATATATTAGGGTTGACATATATATATACATACATATATATATATGTATGTATATATATATATGTATATATATATATTTGAAATTTGTCTAAACCTCAGAGCATATTAATGCTAAACTTGATGAGTGGACTATGCATCCTTCCAATACTTTTAAAATTTATGTAACTACTATTTTCTAACCAAAAAGAAGAAAAGCTTAACTTTAACATTATTCACAGATAGTGTTTATTTTCTTTAATTAAGTAAACTATTTAAGTAACTTAATGGCTGTAATGTGTTGTAAAGACAGTAAGACAATAAAGAATTAATGCAAGTATAAAAGCAATCTTTGTAGCCTGGATTCTGTTGGCTGATACAGAAGTGGACAAGACAGAAAGGAAATCTGGCTGGAGGGTGAAAAGAAAAGGAAGAAAGGAAAAGATAGAGAGATAGTAGCTTAAACAATTCATTGTGAATTCAAGGGAAAGTGATTTTACTGAAAGAACAGTGGTTAGATATCATTCAAAATTAATTTCCAATTCTGTAATATCTAAAACTTTAAACTCTCTTAAAATATTTTCTTCAAGAGAAACAACAAAGTCCAATATACGCCTTATAATCATGTGAGTGCTAGGTCAAAGTTGCAAACTAACTATGGGTTCATAGGGTAATTGTCATTTAAGATGATTCGAATGGTGTGCTCAGCAAACATATCTACTGAGTGACACTGTTGATTTTTAAGCTCTGAATAGGAATAAAGAAGAAAGACTGTGGGTGCCATGCAGTGCTTATCAAAACCAAAATATATTCTTTAATAACACAGAAAGATGACCTAAAACAAAATTAAAGAGAAATCCTTAGAATTTCTCCATAGGATTTCTATTCAGGAAGGAGTCCCAAAGTCTTCATAATATTGCAGTATAATTCGATTTGACTGTTACTTAGCTGAAGCTACTTTTTAGTTAGATGAAAGTTAGAATTCATAGGATGATAAAAATATACTCATGGAAAGATACTTAATCTTTGCATGTTAATGCTGATCATTGACTCAGTAGCAAAAGGTAAGAAGTCAACAGGAGTAATGAATAGACCTTTCTGTTCCAAAGTGAAATTTTAGCAACATGTTGTAGTGAGACTTACAAAATAATCAACAAGTCATTACCTTTGTATTTGAATTCTAACAAGGGTAAACATTATTAGTTCATTTGGGACCAAAAACATATGCATTATAATTATTTGAAATTGAATAGAATACTTTTCTATGTTTGCACTCTTCCAGTAGCTTAACAAAATTTACCATGTTCATGTTCCCATCACGGAAATCTGTGCTATATAAATTTTTCATTTGTGCTTTTAAATGCCCTAATCAATATTTGACTAATTAGGATCTCCTCCTTACATTCAGTCTTTAAACAATGAGAAGATTATGTGGGGAGAATAAAAGAAATTGTATTTCAGATTCTGAACATTTCTCTGCTTTCTTGGCTTAAAAACAGAAAGGAAGAAACAACACGCTTTCTACTAGTTGGAATATGCTTCATAATCAGCCACATATTGTTTGAACTCCTTAAGGAAAGATAAAAATATGCTCTGCATTATAAGGTTGACTGGATTCTAAATCACCTATAAAATCAAGTAAATAAATCACATAAAACTACAAACTATCCTAAGTCTTAAATCTATAAATACCAAATTATGCATTTGATGTTTAAGTTTTATCATTGTTTGGACAGTTTTCTGTTTAACCTAATGAGAAATTACTAGTTCCTTCCTTTCTCTTTCTAAAAATTAAATTAACATTAAAAATTAACATTCAAATATAAATTGTTTTTGCATACCTAAAAATACTTTTTACCAGAAATAAAATCTCAATCTAATGAAACCTTACAATAATACATCACAGAAACTTTTCACTCACAGTTTTGGCATACTTTGTTTCTTCATAATTTTTACGTATATTTTTTGTTAATATTTGGGAAGATCCTATCCCTGAGGAAAATAAAATCTTCCTCAGTTATATTTGAAACTATTAACAACATTTCTATGTATAATTCTATCCCATTAATTTACAACTTTTTTTTTTCCATGTAGCACTAGAAAAGGCTTTCTTTCATCCCTCTCATTAGGTCAAATTAAAAAGATAATGAAGAATTTGGCAGAATGTAGCCACAGATAAATCTGTCATGTTTTATTTTCATTGTGTATCATATTATTATCAATAAAACTTGAAATAACTTCCCTTAAGCAAAAAACAATTATAATTTATAATTACCTTTTACAAAATAAGATTTTTAGTATGTGTAATATATCATTATCTGATTTCTTTAACAATATACTGTACAAAATTTTCCTACCTTTAAGTTTTGTGTAAGTAACACTTTGGAATTTTTTATGTGTTTGAAAACTGATTAAGAAATTATTTTGTGAATTTAGGGGCGCCAGTGTGGCTCAGTTGGGTTAAGCATCCAACTTCAGCTCAGGTCATGATCTCACGGTTCGTGGGTTTGAGCCCCACGTTGGACTCTGCACTGACAGCTAGCTCAGAGCCTGGAGCCTGTTTCGGATTCTGTGTCTCCCTCTCTCTCTGACCCTCCCCTGCTCACGCTGTCTCTCTCTCTCTCTCAGAAATAAACAAAACATTAAAAAAAAATTATTTTGTGAATTTAAAATAATTTATTTAACACACAATTGTTGGTAGCTTGTCACTGCTAGTGGGATAAATACATGTAAAACAATTTTTGAGAACATATAAAACTGGTTATATAGCAGGGTGCTGTCTCAGTTTGGATTTGGGGAAAGGACTTATATCTATCTTTTTTTGTCAGAGTATACTTATATACTAAATATAAATAAATATATATATTTCTATATACTATGGCCCACGATTTGTCCCTAAAATAGTCAAAGTTTGCTTACCAACTGGATAGTTTCTTTACAAAAGTATTTAATGTGGTATCATTAGTAAGTTAGTAGCTCTAAAGTTTGCTCATAGCAAAACCACAAAAAAAGTTAAATTTTATTAAATATTATCCATCTAATGATGACTTAGATTTGAAAATCTATTGACTCTTTCAATTTCCATGTATTGTCCTTAACTTTTATTTTTGTTATTTCCCAAAATCATGCTACTTAGGAATTTGTTCTACATCAGAAGCCACTGGAGGTCCTGAATTGCCAAGCTCCAATTCATCATCCATGCACCCCCTGACTTACAGACCCTACTTACCTCAGAACAAGTGCAGTGTTTTATAAATGGAGGAGGAAAGAAATAGATGGACATAGACATAGAAAGACATAGATGGACAAAGACAGTGCCATCCTACAACACACAATCATATAAATGCAGTCCTGATTGGTTCCTTTTCCAGGACTACTAATGATGATGTTGGTAAAACAATACTGGCAAGGTTTCATATTATTCCCATAAAAATATTTATGACCACCAATGTGCTTTTCTTTGTGCAGTAGGCACTTCTGAAAGTTTTCTACAGTTTGAGCTAGCACTCTGATGCTGGTCATACTTTTAATTTTTTATAAATTCATATTTTTTGCATATTAGATATATTTATTGCAGTTATTATTTAAGTCATAAGTCCTTCAGGAGGAAAGAAAAAGAAAAAAGATATATGTCAGGACAGAATAGGTTATGTTGGGTTGACAAACCCCAAAGCTCAGTATCCTGTCATAACCTCATAATTACTATCAGTGAGAAATTTAAACTTCATTGACATATAAAGTATTTTAGTGTCTGTAATGCTCCAAGGCAGATACCGGACAAGTGTGTGATACCCCCAGGGATCCAAGCCAACATGACTTTGTGTCTCTACCATCTGGACACGAGTCTCAGTTTGCAGCTACAGGGCAGAGAGAAACTGAATAACTAAGGGTACGGTACGTCCCTGACTCTGCCCACAAGTCACAGGTACCTCCCCAATTGTATCTGAATGTGGAAATCACATTTCAGCATAATGTAGTCTGACTAACTCAAGACATTTGGAAAGTCTACTTTCATGTGTACTCAACAAAGAGTACTAATGTTTTAGAAAAAATTTATTTTAGAAAGATTTCCAGGACACAGACAGAAATAGGGTATGCAGGGATTTTAAGAAAGACTTTAAGAAAGGCAAGTTTGAAATTTCCCTGGCAGTCACCCACACACATTTGTGTATATTTTATTAAAATAAACAATGTTTAACTTATCATTTTTCAAAGTAGTATAGTCAACAGGCAAGATAGGTAGGGGCATGAAATGTAAGATGAAATTAATCAGTTGTGACCTTAAAGCATGACACTTTATCTAATTTTTTTTTTGTGTCACCACTCCATCAACCAAGGTATAGCAATAATAATTCAGTAATCATTTCTATTTCCCTGACATATGTTATTACATATGGATGAGGAACGTCTTCCATGGCTGCATTCCAAAACCAAAATGTTATCGGTGGTATTTTCAAACTCAACTACGTTACCAAGATGGGAAATTCCATGGTTTGTACAGGAAACACTGCCTTACTGTCCTGGGTTATGCTCCATGTCAGAATCATTTTATCTCATTTAAGAAAGAGTTAACCTTGAGGAAAAGCACACTAAACGTTTTTTCATATTAAAAAAAAACTTGCATGGGTAGAGATTTGTCTGCTTTTGAATAACTATTAAAATTTTCTAGCCACTTATTTCAGTTTTATTGTATTTTCAGTTACAAATGAATTCTCCTCTTAAACATGCATATAAATTCCCAGCATAGATTATAGAGGAAGACATGAGCCATTTGGTACTGTGAAAAGTAATATTACAACTAAGATTTTTATCACCCTCTCAGTCCTTAGGATAGTTCTAGTATATGAGATTCTATATTTTTAAAAAGTAAGAGTCTTAAACAAAAAAGCAGATTATTCAAGGAAAGTTTATATTTCTTGATATATTTTTGGGATGTTAGCAGTTTTGAGCTATTACTTAACAATGACTTCTTAAAATTATGTTGAAAGCAGAAATTATCCCTAAAGATTTATAAAGATAGCTAATCCAATAAAAAAAATCTACATTCTTGTGAGCCTACTTTGCATGTAGCTTTGTCCTAACAATAATACCCATTACCCTAAACATCTTAAAGAGTTAACAACAAACTTTTGTATAATTTATATTATATTATATTATATTATATTCGATTAAATTACTATACTCACTTAAAATTCTATGTATTATGTATCACTAGTGAAAATACATGGGCACTAATGGAGTTCTTTAGCTTATTCTTAATTTTCACAAAATATTCCATGAAAAAAACCTTCCACTCCACTTCACTTGGATGAATTCAATCAAAGGAGATCTGCAAACTTTGTGACTGCTGGTCTAATGTTTGTACTCTAAATGTCTTTGCTAAAATTTGTACCAAATGAAATAAAGCAATAGTTTAGTTCTTAGATTTTGATGTATTTTTGCACCTTTAATGAGTCAACTTTTTATCCCTTGAAATGTTAATTGTGGCATGTGGCAATCATAAGGTAAATTTTTAAATACCACATATATAAATACTTTAAAAATCATTTTAAAATTATTATATACTTATATATCATATATAATTTTAACCACAGATACACAACATGCACACACACACACACACACACACTATCTATGTATATGTTTATTCCTTTTTTTAAAATATTTACTTTTCCTTATTTTAGAGAGAGAGTCCCTGTACAACCAGGGAAGTGGTAGAGGGAGAGACAAAGAATCTGGGGCTGGATCCCATGACCTTGGGATCATGACCTGAGCTGAAATCAAGAGTCTGACGCTCAACCAAGCCACCCAGGTGCCACTGTTGTAATTTTTTTTTTTTAAAGGAGAGAAAAGATAAATGGACATTCTTGTTTCCCTTAAATGTTAGGCTTAGGTATTTTCTTAAATTTTTTTTTTAATGCTTTATTTATTTCCGAGAGAAAGAGAGAGAGAGCAAGCGAGCGAGCAGGGGAGGGCCAAGAGAGATGGAGATACAGAATTTGAAACAGGATCCAGGCTCCAAGCTGGCTGTCAGCACAAAGCCTGATGCAGGGCTTGAACCCATGAACCGTGAGATCATGACCTGAGCCGAAGTTGGACGTTTAACTGACTGAGCCACCCAGGCACCCCAGGCTTAGGTGTTTTCTATATTCATTCATTCACTATGTAGAAATCTAGTACTTGCTTTGCATCACTCTTTCCTCTAAAAGCATACCATCTAGTTGGGAAAGAAGAAGCAAACAAAAAGCTGTAAGTAATTAAATTGCTTCATTGGGAGTTACGTTACAGATGTATGCATATGAACATATGAAGAGGGGGCACAGCTGGCTTACTGTATCACAGAAAACATTATTAGGGATATCCCACATTCGATGGTAAAATTGAAATGATATACTGAAGTTTTCTAGGTGGATAGACTGTGTAAGAGCATATCAGGCAGAAAGGACAGCATGTGCAAAGCCATGGAAATATAATAGAACAATCTAAGTTCCTAGAATATTTGCCACATAAAAGAACAGTACAAAATAAATATACTGGCTCCCACTTTTACAAAAAAGGCAGGGTTTAGAAATCTAAGTGGCAAGGCTGAATATAATTATTTGTTTGTCCGACCCCTTAAACAACTGCCTTGACACTATCTTTTTTTTATTAGGTTAAGGGGGCAGGGAATGACACATAAACAAAATTGGAATCTTTAAAAACTCTGTCATATCGAGGAAAACTACTAACATTCTACACACAGATTTTAAAAATTTAAATAGAATATACTTCGGAGAATTAGTTAATGGGGTGAGAAAATCAAATTTCAATCATCCTAGTATAATAGATTTGAGGGCTTGAACCCACCACACTTCTAGTTGTTTGCCTTCTCTGCATGTAGTTTTCATGCCTTAAATTGAGAAGTAAACTCTAATATCCTGAAGTAAATGTTTCACCTATATATTATAATCTTTTTTTTAAATTTTTATACATTTTTAGAGAGAAAGAGCATACATGCAAGTGGGGGAGAGGGGCCAAACTGTGGGGGGAGAGAGAGAGAGAGAGAGAGAGAGTCTTAAGCATGGTTTACACTTAGCATGGAGCCTGACACAGGGCTCAATCCCACAACCCCAGCATCATGACTGAGCCAAAATCAAGAGTCCAACACTCAATCAACTGAGTCACCCGGGCACCTCCATAATTTACTTTTAAAATTAAATCTAGGGGTGCCTGGGTGGCTCAGTCGGTTAAGCATCTGACTTTGGCTCAGGTCATGGGTTCGAGCCTCACATCGGGCTCTGTTCTGACATCTAGCTCCGAGCCTGGAGCCTGCTTTAGATTCTGTGTCTCCCTCTCTCTCTGATCCTGCCCTGCTCATGCTGTCTCTCTCTCGCGCGCTCTCTCTCTCTCTCTCTCTCAGAAATAAATAAAAACATTTAAAAAAAAGTAAAATTAAATAAAATTAAATCTATATCCTATAGTTCTCTGATCCTTCTAAAAAATCCTCAGAGGGACCTAAAAATCAATAGTTTACTTTCAGTGGTAGGAGGACAAAGTTAACTTTTATAACAGTTAAGTAACCTGACTAAAATTACGCAGTTGATATATAGCTGAGCCAGGATTTGGACCACATTTTCAGATTTGCACTTAGCACTTTCTTCAATACTACATCTAATGTTAAACCAATAATTTAATTTGAAAACATCCTAACTTCAATTTGAGTTAAAACATTAGGAGACGTTGTGTGAATAAAAGACCTACACAAAAAGCCTATCTGCTATGTGTGAGGAAAAACCCAAACCATAGATTCTGTTAATATAACACCAGAACAGCTGATCAAAAACAAATATTGGTGAGTAATATACATGCTTTACAAGAGATAATAAACATGCAGAAATTTGAAAAAAAAAAAAAACAGCCAAAAAAACTCAGTGTGGATGAAATTTTAATGGGGTCATTTTATTTTATTTATCTATTTTGAGAAAGAGAAAGAAAGGAGCAGAGGGAGAGAGAGAATTCAAAGCAGATTCTGCAATGTGAAGTTGGAGCCCCATGTGGCGCTCCCTCTCAGTAACCTGAGATCATGATCTGAGCCCAAATTAAGAGTTGGACCCTTAACCAAATGAGCTACCTAGGTGCTCCAGTGCTGTCATTTTAATATCCAGTTGAGACTAAAGTTTTTTATGATTCTTGAAAGGTAAAACTGACTAATGCGTTGAAATAAAAGGAGTCAATGAGCAATGGCTAACTCAGTATCATCATTCAGTTCAATGCTTCAAAGAGGTAAGTTCAGGTCTAGGGATTCTAATAAAATGCACATATATATACACACACATAATAATATTTTATATTTGTATTTATATTAAACTTATCTTATGTTTACATTTTATATTTAAATATATTTATATTTTATGTTTATATAAGATAAAAATAAGCGAAAGCCTTTAAAAATAACAGTAGGGAGATAATCAATTACTGTTAAGTGAATATATGTGAGGCTTTTCAATAACCTACTCAAAAAGGCCACAAAAAAATCTGAAATTAGTTCTTCAAAAGTTGCTGAAAGGTTTTTGCAAGGATTAACTGGGTTATGGACTCACAATGTAAATGTGGTCTCCCCCCAACTCAATAACACCCTTCTTATGGTAACTGGAATTCATCTAAAATTCAACAGAATTTTAGGAAAGAGAGTAGAGTACAAACTAAAAGTCACTAGGAATTTTTGTTTGATTTTCTTTTTGCTCTTTTTTTTAGTTTGTTATTTGTGAAAGAAGGAAGTTCTATCAAATATTAATGTACTTCTACTTAAAGGAGAAATATACTAAGAGTGTGGTAGAGTAGGTGTTTGGTTGGGACTGGATAATTAAAAAATAAATAAGTACATAAATAAATAAATGAATAAGTAAATAAATAAATAAAATTTAAGTCAAATATCCAACTTGGATTTCAAGCTGTATTTCAAGCTATGATAGATAATTTTCCGTAGAGAATTATTTTTCCCCTGAAAGCCCCACATATCTTATTTTGATTAAATGAATATGATGGTGTCTTTTTGTAGGTCATGCTAGCCTTAAACGGGGGCAGAATGGGGTTATTTTAAAATGTTGAGAAATCATTGCATGATCATTACAACACCCACACAAACAGACTTAATTCATTTATAAACCTGAGCTTCATCAGGAAAACACTACATTACTGGCTTTTCAAATGCCAGAGAATGGTTCATTAGCTTTAACTGTAATATTATGATGACAATTCATGTAATATAATGGGGAACCACATCTTTTTATCTACATAAAAATAATGTAGTCTTTGATGAATTTTAGGATTTCTGACAGTTCTGCTATCAAGCCTTGATATACATTCATGTAGCATATTGAAAAGGCATATTTCCACTGTTATGCTACATTTAAACTGACAAGGAATAGAACTGAACAATGATTCTGTGATTTAACAGACTATTTATGGTATATAATAAGCATTAGTCCATTCAGCATTTACATATAGGGGATTGAAAGGAATCTAAATTTCCAAGTATATTCTGAGTAGAAGTGACACGTACAGAAGTCCTCAGTTAATAACTTTTTAATAAGCTGTTATTTTTAATAATGTTTCACGAAGAAAAGGGTAGCTATTTTACTTAATTTTTAAAAAAATGTATGTTTCTCTGGAAACAAAAAATATCTATACAAATCATAAGTACCACAGTCTAAGAGACTTCAGTGATTTTAAATCAGCTGTTGTGAATACTCATTAAAGGACTATAACAAAGTAAAAAAATAGAGAGAGAGAGAAAAACAAAACGAAAACCACGTATTCTGTATCTACTAGGTTCCTGGCACTTTGCAGACTGTAGGGTAGGAGGCAAGACTTCTTTTTAAAAAAAATTTTTTTTAATGTTTTTATTTATTTCTGAGAGAGAGAGAGAGAGAGAGAGAGAGACAGAGCACGCACAAACCGGGGAGGGTCAGAGAGAGAGAGGGAGACGAGCCACAGAATGTGAAGCAGGCTCCAGGCTGAGCTGTCAGCACAGAGCCCAACACAGGGCTCAAACACATGAACTGTGAGAACATGCCCTGAGCCGAAGTCAGAAGCGTTAACCGACTGAGCCACCCAGACCCCAGGCAAGACTTCTTTCTGAACAAGCTCAGGTTCCAATGTGAGAGATGATTACTAGGCAGAGATTGGTGAGTTCCTTTTTAAGGAAGGGCCAAGGGATGTGTCAGCGCTTAAGAGAAGTATTTTGGCTTGGATAGATGAACATTGGTGAGGTTTATCAGAATAAATATGATCAGATTTACATCTTAAAGGACTCTTAGTATAATAGGGTGGGTAGACGGTAAGATGCTCAGGTAGGCAAAGGTAAAGGTAAGGATATGCCAAAGAGCAACCTGTGTTTGGAAAAAGTGCTTTAGTAATTTACAGCAAGCCCTATAGGCTTTGGGAGGATGGAAGAAAAGGTGGGGCCCTAGGAGAAAGGACTAGAGTTGTTCATTAAAGATGCCACATTTTTATCTGGAAAGCAATGTGCAATCTTTAAAGAAAGTCTCTTAATTAAGATCAAAGTTTATATTAAGAAGCTTAACTTGTTGGCAGTTTGGGAGATGGAACTGACATAGGGCAAGGCAGAGAGAGACATATATGGAGGAATTTACAGTAATTCAACTAACGCTTATTTTAACACAGGCATAGCAAATATAATTAATTCAGCTAACCTTTAGCTCACACCTACCTGCTTTTTTCCCTCCTGTAATAAACTGGATTATAGAGGGAAGGAAGCCAATTAAGAATGGTAAAATGTTCACTTAAAATCCTTATCCTTGAGTGATTACCAATATATACCTTTTAGTTCCCTTCAAATTGTTTAAACATTTTTTTTTTTACTTGCATATCTACTTGGGGGTAAACCTTGTTAAAAAGAAAACCACAGGACCAATATGGCCTCAGGCTGACTCATCAAATTGTACCCAATACCTTACGGACTTGCAGTTTCGGCCTACCCCAGACGTAGTCTTAATTGGTCAGTCGGGATTTTTCTAAGAAGCATCTATGAACACATCTCTCACATGGGCCCTCTCCATTCCCAAAAGGAAGATAAGGTAATCTGAGTAAGATCCTCTGTGCATCCCTAAAAGGGAAGCTGATCCTGCCTGAAACAATCCTCTCTTTTCTTTTGCTAATAACTTTTTGCCCTATCTTCCTTCCTATAAGAACCTTCCATTTCCTACAATACCTTGGAGCTCTTCTCTATTTGCTAGATGGGATGCTGCCTGATTGAAGAGTAGCTTAATAAAGCCAATTAGATCTTCAAATTTACTCCTTTGAATTTTTGTTTTTAAATAGAATTGTAGTGGGATGCCTGGGTGGCTCAGTCAGTTAAGCGCCTGACTTCAGCTCAGGTCATGATCTCAGGGTTGGTGGGTTTGAGCCCCACATGAGGCTCTGTGCTGACAGTTCAGAGCCTGGAGCCTGCTTCACATTCTGTGCCTTCCTCTCTCCCTCTGTCCTTTCCCTGCTCACCCGCTTGCTCCCTCTCAAAAATAAGTTTAAAAAAGTTTTTAAAAAAGGACCTTGCCAGCACTGCGGTAAGGATAAACATATATAAACGTTAAATAATTCCACGATAATCATATGGATTAAAAGCGAAAAATCACATTTAATCAAAATATAAGTAATACAAGTCTAGGTTAAAATAAAGAAGCTTCTTCTTACGATAGATGAAATAAGGTAAAACTTATTGGAAAAAGGCAATCTTAGGCAATATTGTAAGTACTTTCAATTTATACCTTAAAAACAATTATGCTGACTATAAAACCAACTTTTTCAAACAGAAATAAGCTAGTAGTAAGATCAAATATTTCAACTGCTTATATTTCTGGCTATATTAACTAGCCAGAAAACATAGAATTATAGAATATGAAATTATAGTCTATATTTAATTTTCATGTTATTTCAAATCTTACTGAAAAATATCAGAATAGAGGGGTGGCTGGGTGGCTCAGTTGGTTAAGTGTCCAACTCTTAATTTGGGCTCAGATCAAGATCCTGTGGTCGTGAGATCAAGTCCCACGCAGAGCTTGCTTAGATTCTCTCTCTCCCTCTCTCTCTGCCCTTCCTCCACCCGCATGCATCCTCTCTCCCTCTCTCAAAATAAATAAATAAACTTAAAAAAAATCAGAATGGAGATTGAAAAATTTCAGAGTTGTGTAGTTTAAATGACACTGCCTTAGTTCGTCAACAGTGGATGGGGAAACTGGTCAGCAAATTTCCTGTGGTATTTTTCTGAGCTCAAACATGATATTGAAGGGGAGCAGAATTTGCCATCCTGCATATACATATGTCTCTTTGGAAGAAGGATTATTGTGAACTGTTTATTTTTAAGAATGCAGATACAGGAGAAGCTCTGAAAACCTAGCACAAGTTACCTTGCTTAAGACACATTTAAATTTATAACGGAAATCTCCATTTGTAAGGGTCCTTTCTGCTTAGTCAGAAGAGTAAGAAAACCAAATCCCTAGAAAGACTTATCAATTAAAGGCCATAGAGTTAAATCTGCATAACAACCTTACCTTTGTTTACTGTGATTTGCCTGTTAAGCTTCCACAACTGCCCCACCTTCACACATCTATTGTCTTTAGCTGAGAAGGTATTTAAGGTGATGGTTTGAGACACATCATTTTTCCCAGATATCTCTGAGATACAAGCTACTAAACTTTTCTTTTTCTCCTGTTAATCTGTCTTTTATTACCAGGGTGGCTCAGCCAAGAACCTCGAAGGGTAGAAAGAAAAGTTGAAGAAGGAACTAGATGCTTAAGCTGTCGAAACAAATTTTGAGAATAACCAGAATTTAATTTTGTCTATTACCCAACCTATCCATAGATCTAAATGTTGAAATTATGAAAGTATTAGATATTTAAAATGTTAGGTGTTTATATTCATGACCACTTTCTTCCTTGTGTGGAGACTGCTTCTGACAAACTCCTAAAACTATGGAAGGTCCCTCCTTACAGCAGCACAGATAATGCCAGAAGAACAATTAAGTTCATTATTACTTTCAAAATTGAAAAAGCAACTCAAATCTGAGTCAATTCTAAGGAAGAGGCACAGAGCTTTGCACATTTGCATATGAATCACTCCTGATAAAAGAGTTTCCAGCTTTCTAAAGTGACATGATAAATGACACCAGTTAGTCAGGGTTGAAATGTGCCGTTTAATCCAGGTTAGAGACAAGGGCGGGGCCTAGATGCAGGCTCAGGTCCTCAGCACAAAAAGACCAGCTATTGTATTTTTCTTCTTCATGGGAGAAAAAGGAAGGAAGTCAATGTTATATTTAAAAATCCTAGTATTAGATCAGAGAAGAGCAAAACTAAGATGAAAAACTGCCAGGATAGAAATAATCTCTATAAAAATGAAATAAATTACAGCCAGAATTTTATAATTAGTTAGAAACGTAAGGAAGAAAGTACTTGAGCATTGGCAACTAATATAAAAATTCTGATAGGACTCAGGCACAAGTCACTCAAAGGTATCATTTTCCAGAAAATATTCTAGTGAAGTTACAGGAACCCTGAGGGGAAATGAAGCTAAGGGCACCTATCTGAAGTAAAACTTTATAAAGGGAATTCAACTGACAGACTTCTAACTTGGGTCCAAAAAGTCCAGGTTCATAAAGACGTGTAGTTGAAAGGCTGATGGTAGGTATTCCATTTTGGAGACTGAGCAGAGAGCTTTGATCCCAGAGTATTTGACAGTGCTAAACTTAGCCCTCTTCCCCTACTGAAAAAGACACCTATCAGGAAAGAAGTTTATTAGTAAAATAAAAAGACAAATTTCTATTCATAGTTTTGACTATTTGGGCAGAAGTTCTAGAATTATAATTTCAAAAAAGGAAAAGAAATGAGACTTGTCATAAAACGAACCTACATTTCAATAAGATGGTTTTCCCTTTATGAAAACTTGAAACTCATTCCAATTTTTGTGATTTTTTTGTGTGTGTGATATACACACTGTTTTCATCTTAAAACAAAATGAAACAAAAAGAAATAGTTCACATATGTACTGCAGTAAATTTTTTGCAAAAATAAAATCAATTCAGATTTTAAAAACTGACCTTTATGGTATAATGGAATAAAAACAGTAATGTTAAACTTTGAAAGCAACTGTTCCTGAGAGAATTCCATATTTTTCCCTTTTCA
Source organism: Proteles cristata cristata (assembly GCA_017311185.1). NCBI lineage: Eukaryota > Metazoa > Chordata > Mammalia > Carnivora > Hyaenidae > Proteles > Proteles cristata. The sequence continues at coordinate 1,216,652 of JAESUZ010003804.1, read as the reverse complement.
GATCAAATGATTTATAGCAAATTAAGATGTACATGAGAAGCTGGGGGGAGGGGGTATGTAATTTAAACATAAATTAGATCCAATACTTTGGGCACTGGAGAATCTTTAGCAAAACAAGTACTTTAAGAAATAAATGGGGTAAATTACTCTCATAAAAGTATCATAAAATTATCCCAAATCTCAAGAAAATTTCTACTGTATAGCTCGTAACTCATAGCTAACAAAACCAGAACTTCACTGAGGAGTGGACAAAGCAAAACAGACAAACAAAACTACATGTTTTCTAACATAAAAAAAAAAAAAATTCTCTTTTATGACATGCAAAACTGGCTACTTTCCCCAAACAGCCCATCCCTAGGAAAGGTCTTAGAAAAAAAATCACTTTCATTGATCCAATTGATCCATTTATAAAGATTTTCTAGAGTGAAGCAAAAAGAGCCAAGATTAGACTATTAGAGTCACTTATATATACCACTTGCTTTCAGGACAACCTTGATTAAATGAAGTCACCTGGCTTTGAGGTAGTCATTCATTCATTCGTTCATTCATTCATTCACTGACTCATTCTGTAAGTTTTGACTGCTTTTCTTTTCTTTGCTTTGCTTTTAATATTCTATTTTTAGGTCATCTCTACATCCAACAGGAGTTTGAACTCACAAACCTGGGATCAAGAGTCACACGCTCTGTTGATTGGGCCAGCTAGGAACCCCTTGACTGCTTTCTATTTGCCAAGCGCTATGTTGAGTAGTTAAGAGAAAAAGCTTAGAAGATACAGCTCTTGTTTTCAGTTCTGTGGGAGAAATGTGGAAAGTGATACAATTTTACATATGTCCTCTAATAAAAGCAGAAAGGTATAATTGTGAAATAATAGTTAATTTAGGTCCTACCAATTCTCTCCTTCATGAGATACATACCACTAGCCGAAGTTCAGATTACCCACCAGTATTCTAGAGTATGGCACTTGATTTTCCTTCAGAAGAAATGGGTTTCATGGAATGTTAGAACCCATTTGCTAAGAAAAATCCAGAGGAACACCCCACCTCTTAATCTCCCCCCACTGGGCCCCAGTTAGAAAACCTATCAATCAAACTTTTTCATGGGTTCTCTGCCTTGGTACTGGGTGAGATAATCTAAGCGATCTCCCAAATCAAGGAATGCATCAGCTATGTCGTGTGTTGCTTTATTTATAGGTGAGTTCAACCCAGGAAAATGCCAACAGATTAGCACCTGCAAAGTATGTAAGCATGAACGTAGGATCATTGTGGAGGATTAGAATCTACTCACATTTTTATGTTCATCTCTGTGTATAATATGGCTGTATTAAACTTAATAGTGGTCACATGACTTGCTTTGGCCAATTAAAGGTACGCAGAGGCAATGTGTGTCTCTATTCAACATGAGATTTAAGAGGCAGTCTATGGCTTGGCACATTCTCTTTCTCATTTATGATACAGAAATGTCTCAGATAACGGTTGCTCCATCAGCCTATGTGTGTCTCTATTCAACATGTGTGTCTCTATTCAACATGAGATTTAAGAGGCAGTCTATGGCTTGGCACGTTCTCTTTCTCATTTATGATACAGAAATGTCCCAGATAACGGTTGCTCCATCAGCCTATGTGTGTCTCTATTCAACACATGTGTCTTTATTCAACATGAGATTTAAGAGGCAGCCTATGGCTTGGCACATTCTCTTTCTCATTTATGATACAGAAATGTCCCAGATAACAGTTGCTCCATCAGCCTGTGTTCTGGAATGAAGACAGTAAGAAGTGAAGTGCAGTTGGCTCTTGAGAGACTTGTAACACCAGGGAGAAATAAACTTGTCGAAAGACTGAGATTGCTCTCCCAGCATAAACCTAAGACATTACTATCCGAGGTGATATAATCATTCCCCTACAGCACTGTTAATACTTCCCAGTTTTGTTATCTTGTCCTTATAAAGAAGTAAAAGAAGATTTATTCTAAAATAAGAGGTATCAGTTACCCTTTCTTATTTTGGGTTTTTCCTGTAAATAATTTTGCTTCACTATATGAACTCTCCAGGTTATGAGCACACACTCTAACACTCCAAATTAAATCCAACTCTGTCCCTTACAGTTGTGTGATCCTGGGCAAAGAACTTCATTTTCTGTGCCTCACATTCCTCTTCTATAAAATGGTTTACCACTGAGAGAATGTTGTGGGGATTAACTGAGTTAGCACAGGCAAAACAGAGAAGTATCTGGCACAGGGCAATGCTTTGGATCTTAATATCTACCATGAATAATTACTATTATTTGCCATAAATGTTATTTACCAAGATATTTACAGTTTCCATAGGTTAATACATTCGATTTTACAATTTTACATCTTTCTGAACTCAATTTTAACCCATTAAAATTTTCTGTTGACTCTACTTTCAAAATGTATCCAGAGTCTAAATAAACCAAATGATATCACTTCTGCGCTCAAAACTTTGCAGTGGCTTCCCAATATTCCCAGAGTAACCACTGAGTCCTCACAACAACCAGTTATGCCCTCCAAGATCTGCATAAGCCCCAAAGCCTCTGACCCATCTCTAACCTCATCTCCTGCAGCAACCTCTTCACTTAATCTACTCCAGACAACTATTCTTCCCCACCTCTTTAAACACTCCAGGAAATGCCTTTGCTTTTGAGCATTTGATCTAGTTCCTTCCTCTGCCTGGAACGTTCTTCTTCCAAGGATCTGCACTACCAAGTTCCTCACATCCTCTATGCCTTTGCCATAAGGCAAACAGATCACCATCATAATTGTAACTCTCCTCCCCACACCCAAACATGCTTAACACTTGTGACTCCCCTTAATCTTGTCTACATTTTCTTTTTTTAATTTTTGCTACGGCACTTACCACCTTCTGTTATAGCATGTGATTTGCTTATGATACACATTTATTATTAATATCTTTCATTTCCATAAAAATGTAAGCTTCTTGGGTAGTCTGTGGAATGTGCCACCCCAAAATAGGATTCTTTAGCATGTGGATTACTATAGGCCAATTATTATTTAAAAAAAAAATAATGTTTTTTTATTTATTTCTATGAGACAGAGCATGCGAACAGGGGAGGGTCAGAGAGAGAGGGAGACACAGAATCTGAAGCAGGCTCCAGGCTCTGAGCTGTCAGCACAGAGTCCAGCGCAGGGCTCAAACCCATGAACCGTGAGATCATGACCTGAGCCGAAGACAGATGCTTAGCCGAATGAGCTACCCAGGCACCCCTGTAGTCCAATTATTTTTAAGAAACAGAAACTTCAAGAAGTTTTTCTTTTTGCTTCTCCACTAACTGCCTAAAAGAATTTAGACAGAAGATCTTCCAGGACAGGAACTATCAGCATTGAGAACTAAAGTATAATATGAACTACCTGTGATAGACAGAGAGAAGCCTAGCAAAGTCCTTCCTGTGTCCCATTGTATCCGCAGGGCCCAGCCAACATTTGTTTACCAAACATTTGCTCTTTTCATCTTCGTATGAATTGTCTTCTTCCTCTTTGAAGTCCCAGACCCCATCCTCTTCTCCTGAGCTCTAGAGAGCATAGAAGCCTCAGCTGCCTGTGGGCCTCACATCCTTATGGAGCCCCTGCATGTGCATAATTAAATCCGATTTTCTCCTGTCGATCCGTCTCACTTCACTTAATTCTTAGACCAGCTAAAAGAATCCTTGGATGAAAAGTCTTCCTTTCCAACAGGTCCTTTGTTTTATTCATTGATTTCAAGCAATTAGAGTAGTGCCTGGCACATGATAGATGGTAAATAAATATTGTTAGCTGAGTGAATTCACAACAAGTTAAGCAAATGTATAAGTACCCTTTTTACAAACAGAATGTTTATTCAGCAGTTAACTATGCCATCATAAAAAGTTAACTTCTAAGAAATTATGCTTATTAATAGAGATAAAGTGCTAGCAAGTAAATAAAGCCCAAATGGTGAGGTATAGAGACAGAATGAGAGATTTTGTATTCATGCAGATTCTACATTTGGATTGAAGAAGGTCAGTTATTTCAGGCTAATAAGGAAATCATGCGCTCAGAAGCCCTGAGACTGTAGCACTGTTTAGATCTGTACTTTAATATTTAATTTCATATACTTCCTGAAGGAAACTGATTAATAATTGCAGCCAGTGAAGCATATACTTTAAAAGATTGACCCCCGCAAGCTGTTGTTTTTTTGAAGATTAAAATAGTACCTTTTTTCTTATAAAACAAGTCACTGGTGTGACATCTTTCTAACTTCACAGAGCTGAAAATAAACTGAGGGAAATATGAAAGATAACTAATTAGCCACATGCTTTGCAGGATTTTTTGTTTTTATTTTTGTTTTGAGACAACAAAGTAGATTGGTGCACATTTGGAAACTTTGAGTTGATTCTTATAAATATTAATGCGAAATTATTATGCTTTTCAAAATCAGTTTCTGTTTTAACCAATTTGCCTCAACCCCAAGAACACTGTTAACTTTCAAACTCCAGCGCATATACATTTATCAAGGAAGAAGGACTGAGGATAATAAAACCAGCACCAAACACAGTTTCTCCTGCACAGCCCATCCACACCCTCATATGCATCTCCAAGCAGTGGCTCCAGCTTAGTTTGGGAAATGAACAGCTGGAGGCAACCCACAGAAAGTATAATCTTTTAAGGACAATGAATAAATGAAATCTGATGCAGTAAATTGAGGAGAAACACAGTGGTTCTATTTCTCCTCAATGCCCTCTTTAATTTAATCTTGTCCATCATCCTCTGTGAAAGCCTTCTGCGTCTTCATTAGAGCCCTCTTTCCTCTTCAATTTTTAAGTTCTTAATGGAAACCAATTATTACTTCCAAGAGATTTGGCTTATAGTCAATTTTCCTATAAACACCTTCATATTATTAATCAAACTGCAAACGATAAAAGAGAATTAATAGATATGAATGCTTCTGAAAAGTTAAATGGAACGAATAGAGGGCTTATGCACTTTGGGTTAGCTACATTTGTACATTTTATTAGAAATAAAAATGCTGGGGGCGCCTGGGTGGCTCAGTCGGTTGAGCGTCCGACTTCGGCTCAGGTCATGATCTCGCGGTTCGTGGGTTTGAGCCCCGCATCGGGCTCTGTGCTGACAGCTAGCTCAGAGCCTGGAGCCTGTTTCGGATTCTGTGCCTCCCTCTCTCTCTGATCCTCCCCTGCTCATGCTGTCTCTATCTCTCTCTCAAAAAGAAATAAAATTTAAAAAAAAGAAATAAAAATGCTGTCAAATATTCTTAAACTTATAATCAGATTTCCACTAGCAGACAGAATTAACTTTTAGATTTTTTTTTTTTTAACAAAAGGTAACTAACTGGTCTTTTCCATGCTTACTGAGGGGCCTTTAAATGAATTCTAAAAAATTATAGTAAGGATATGTGAATTGTTTTCTTTGTCACTGTAGTAGTTTGGCTTCCACACAAAAAAAACCAAACTATCAAAAAAATGCCCTGAATCCCAAGAAACTTCCACTAAAAATAAAAACCCTATTCACAACTGGCAATTAGCAACTTCATCATTAATGAGAAAAATTGTCCCTGGATCTGCAAAATGAATCTGAAGAGGAATATAATAAAATTATCAAAGGCTAAGGAATTCTCAGCCTTTACATTTGGGAAATTTCTTTCATTGGAGCGAGAGGTAAAATCTAGAGTTGAAATGCTTTGGATCAAATGAACCTTGACATAGTACTATAATCTGAGACCAATCACAGTGGAAGATGAGCAGTGTGTTTAGACATTTAGATGTGACACTCCTGGTTATGGCTTGCCTGGGTGAATTAGTATCAAATAAAACACCTATCCCAGGCCTTTTTACACTCTGGCAACAAAGATCCCAAAGGAACTTAAAGCTTTAAAGCAGATATTTGTCAGGGTTGATGCAGCCCTTCCCTAGTCCCCTTGCTAGGACAATGAAAAAGAAAAATTTAGCTATTAACAGCTGTGTCCTCATTGCTACTTTTTCCTTTTGAAAGGATATGAATTGGGCACCGTTTTCTGAAATTAATTGACACTACAGACTGAGTCTCTAGGCTTTCTTTTGAGAAGCAAACCCATAGCTATTTAGTAATTAGAATGACAATTCTAAAATCGATCAAGGGAATCCTTCTGTCCCCCCACCCCCCTTTTTAGTGCTTTAAATCACAGAATAGTTCTCATCGGGAGAAAGCCTGTTTAAAATAATCTGTGGGGCTCTTAAAAATTATGCATGTCCTGAAATTCCCCATACAGGCACTTCCTCCTCAACGCCTACTTTTTAACAATTATTAGAACTTTAGGATCCTAGTGTGAGCTGTTACAGTAATGCAAATATTACAAGGGAAAAGAAACACCATTCTGGAAACTATCTCCCAGGTCTACCCCACAGAAGCAGCTATTCATATCCTTCCTTCAAAGGAAACAGAAGAGTAGCCATTATATTCACTCAAAACAAAACAGGAAAACCCAGTCTCCTTATCCTCATGGATCTGATTCTCTTAAAGCCACAGGAAATGTTTGACAGAGTGGGATCAGGCAGGCTTGGGTTTGAATCCTAAATTCTGCTATTTAAGTTTTGACCTTTAACATATCCCTTTACTTCCATGAATACCATGTTTTTCCTCTGTAGCAAAGGTCTGACAACTACCTTGTCAGTTCACTACGTGTATGTGAGATGACGTATTAAAAACACACAGCGCCGAGCTTGGTGCAGAATGTGCATTCAATACCTATTAACCTATACTCCCTTAGAAACTGAAATACCACCTTGCAGGTATATGCCACAATTTGAATTCCTGACTTGTTTTCACAAGGGTTATCTCCTTCACTTCTTAGAAAAAAGAGAAGGAAAAGGAGGAGGGAGTGATGGGTGAGGTTAACAACTATTATCCCACTTAAGGAAGCAGTAGTGAAAAGTTGGTAGAGTATCCAAGGTCACACAGAATCTGACAAAGATTCAGATTCTGAAAACAATTTGGCACAACCTGTTCTTTTAACAAATGAACAGATAAAAGTTCACAGAACTTCAGGAGAAAGTTAGAACCAAACTGTTCTGTTTTCTAGGACAATTGTCTTCTAACTATACTGCTTTGTTTCCTCACATGTTGGGATCTAGCCAGAAAGCAAAGTTGGTGGGAGTGGATAGTGGATCTATTTCCCCCAGGGCTTGGGAGAAAAAAAGTATTTACATTATTCTAGAATAGTCAGGAACTTCTCCCAAAACCCTGACTGAGCCTAGGTTACCTTCCATATCCATATCCAGGGTAGTATTACGAGCCCCAAAAATTGAAAAAGTGATTGTATGAGTAATCCCACACATGTAATTATGTTATGTAATTCTATATAACAAAATAGTACTAAGCCCTAAAAAAAAATAAGGCTAAGAAGACTAACACAGTTAGAACTTTCCCATGGTGACCCTTTTAACATTTAGAAACTTAAAATGAAAAATTAATTTAATATATATTGTTTAATAATCTCTGCTTTACTGGTACCCTAATCACTGGTGCCCAGTTGGCCAACTAGATAATCCAGCACTTTCCACACATTTGTCTTCAGCTCCTGAACACCCTGACTAGGGCTGAGTCCCTTCTCTAATCTTTTTTCTCTCCTTAGTCCCACTATTTGTCCCATGTATACTTTCTGCCTCTGATTTCATACAGATAAGGACTCACTACCTTTCCAGTCCCAGGGCCAAATCCAGATTGATGAACTTGCTGTATCACTGGAATAGAATTTTAAAAGATAATATCTTGATGATATAAAGTTATCTATGGTGCATCAAAATACTGCATCTGGAGGTAAGCATTACATTGTAAATCTTTAGTCACATAATTTAACTTTGGGACAGCAAGTGGCCTCTTGGTTTTGGAAGTCTATATTCAGTAGAGGAAAATTACATGAGAAAGGACTAGAAAAGCCAGTTAGATGGAGTTACATTTAATAGGTCATCATCCCTTTGCTTCCACGACTCAAATTTGTCGTGCAATTTAAATAAAACGTCCTTGCCTCCTAGCCTGATGTTCTTCATACACATTACCCTGTCTGTGTTTGGTCATCAAACTCACAGATTTCTCATCTATCAAGATGAAGCTTACTTTTCCACTGGACTACGTGATTCACCATGATGCTCTCTGCTAACTGCGATCATTTCCACTTGGATTCATAACTGTCTATAATTACTTAAAGTAAGGGTGCAGCCATCAGCCTCCTATAAGCCTTCCTTCTCCATCTGAGCATTTTAAATTAATTTGGGGGTGATAATTTTAAACTTCTATTAAACATTGTTATTTTATTCTTACTTAAATTAACACAAAGAGGCGCCTGGGTGGCTCAGTGGGTTAACTGTCCGACTTCATCCCAGGTCATGATCTCAGAATTCATGAGTTCAAGCCCCAGGTCAAGCTCTGTACTGACAGCTCAGAGCCTGGAGCCTGCTTTGGATTCTGTCTCTCTCTCTCTCTGCCCCTCTCCTACTCACTCACTCTTTCTCTCTCTCTCAGAAATAAACAAACATTAAATAATTTTAAAAAATAAATAAATAAATTAGCACAAAGTTCTACCCTTTATATTTTTAATCATATTTACCAGTTATTTTTAACATGACATATGATTCTTTAATAAACATCAATTTTTCGTACTTCTGATTATTTCTATTGATACTATACATACAGTTCTATTCAGAACATGTGTGCCCTGTTTGAAAAATCTTGTTTATCTTTTCTTACAGGTCCATTTACCAATTCTTTCTTTTCTATAGCCCTCGCCATGTGCGTCAAAACGTATTAAGTAATTGCACGATTGACATGCTGGTATTTTTCTCATCTCTGCATTCATTCCCCACAGGCTCAGCACCTCTGCCCTCACCTTAATCAGGAGAAGGTGGGATTGTTTAGGGCACTGACTAAATCTCAGCTTCAATCAAGGCAAACACATACCCACATCTCTGTCTTGTCTGAGTAAACACTGAAATAGGGAACTGGAGCTCCAGCAGAGGCTCTGGCCCTTTGCCTAACTTGTGCCTGGCCTTTGGTCTTCCTAATCCTGCAGGTCCTCACCCCATATGCAACCTGCTGGATGGCTACTGTCTGACATAGTTCCCAGTCTTGCCTCCTCTACCCAGCCTTGAACTTTTGCTGCCTGCATCTAAGAGTGTTTGCTTGGCTCAAAATACATTTCAAAAGCAGGATTTTTCAATCAGTGCTCTTGAATTAGCTCTTTCTTTCCTTCTTTCCCTTCCTTCCCTCCCTCCCTCCTTCCTTCCTTTTTCCCTCCCTCCTTCCCTTCTGGATTCAGTGGAGATTCCTTCCTTCTCTCCTTCCCTTTCTTCCCTTCCTTTTTTTCCATTCTATCTCAAAGCAAAATATAAAGATAGGTAACAGCTGTGAACTTTACCTTGACTGTGTCATAACATCACCATCTTGTTATATTTTTAAATGCTTCTTTCTAGAGCTTTTTCTACAATATACATTTCATATTTCAATATATTCTTTTTGCAGTTTATAACTCTTCGTTTCGCTGCTTACAATCTTTGTTCTCCTCTCGGCCTCATCTTAGTTTATCTTGTCCTTAAGGCATGTCTCCTAGTCTGTGGGTGGTTTTGCTTTGCAAGGTGGCCTACTCACCTCACTGTTTTTCTCCACAGAAATCTGGGTATCAAAAATGCCTCCAGTTCCTATACCAGGCTTCCTTCTGAAGAACATTTAGTACAGAGCTATTGATAGCACATAGAACAATGGTAAGGTCCTCCTAAGAGAACTTGGCAAAATGAAATACAGAGCTGATGTCAGGGTTGAATTTATAAACTAGGCATTCTCTGAATGAGATCAGCAACTGAGCAAGTAAGACAGAAATTTAGAAATTTAGAAATTTACCATCTAAGATTAATACAGTTGACTCTTGAGCAACACGAGGTTAGGGGCACCAATTCCCATATAGTCAAAAATCTACATATAATTTTGAGTTTCCCCAAACTTAGCTAGCCTAAAATAGCAGTAGCCCACCAGAAGACTTGCCAATAACATAAACAGTTTATTACCACATATTTTGTATGTTATATGTGATATCTACTACATTCGTATAAGGAAGTAAGCTGGAGTAAAAAATGTTACTAAAAAATAATAAGGAAGAGAAAATATATTTGCAGTAGTGTATGGTATTTATTGAAAATAATCTGCATATAAATGAACTTGTGCAATTCAAATCCTTATTGTTCCAGGGCCAAATACATTCAGCGAATGTTTACTGAACATCTATGACATGCTAGGCACTGTTCTACATGCTTGGGGTACATCAGTGAACAAAATAGACAAAGGTACATAATGCAGTAACATGATAATGCAGAAACTGGAAAAAGATGATGCAGTTAGCCAACTGAATATCTAGAAAAAAGTGTTACAGGTAAATAAAAAAAACAAAAACAAAAAGGGAATAAGAAAGCAGATGAGGCTGGAGCGGAATGAGCAAGACAAATGGCTGCTGTAGACATATCGGAAGAGTGGAAAGGCAAGGAGATGTCAGAGAAGAGTGTCAGGATGGGAGATTATGGAGGGCCATGTTGACTATTATAAAAACTTTGGGTTGCATTCTGTTTCAAATTGGAAACTACTGCATAATTCTGTGTAGAGAAGTAACACAACCTAACTCAGGTTTGAGTGGGATAACTCTGGCAACTGAAATGGGGCAAGAATCAAGCAGAGATTCTGGTTAAGCAGCTGGTGCCATGATGCAGGTGAGTGATGACAATGGCTTTGACCAGTGTGGCAGCAATGAGAAGTGGTTGCCCTCCGGCTGCATTTTAAACATAAAATGATAGATTACAGGTATGGGAGAAAGAGATGAAATCAAGGATGACTCCAAGATGTTTCATCTGGAAATTGGAAAAATGCACTTTCCGTCACCTGAGTGAGCTAAGATATCTGAGGCAGCTTAAAGGAGAGCTTGTGGAGAAGATGAGAGGTTTAATTTTGGGCATGTGGAGTTTGAGAAATTTATTAGATATCCAAGAATTAGACCAGAGTCATCCTAAAAGACAAATCTCTCTCTTCTCCCGTTTTAGTCTTTTTCCTAGTTATTGTTCCTCCCTATGTCCAAGTTAGTAATTTCCTACAGAAATTACATTGCTTGGAGCTTCCTGGTTTTGTTCACCTTTGGTCCAACATATAGTCATGTTCAATAGAAAGGCAGAATATATTGTATGATTTCCAAAGATAAAACATATTTCATTGTTGAACTGATTTTGCAGTAAGCTATAATATATAGACTATGTCATGGAATTATAGGCTTTTAGGAATCTCAGGAAGAATCTACAGGAAGCTCTTTTTTTTATACTGAAAGAAGCTGAAGGCTGGCAAAGATAAATGATTTTGAAAGGGTCACTCATATAGTTCTTACAGAGCTAGAGCTAGAACCCAGGATTCGTGCAATCTACTCAAGCATGTGGCCTCTCAGTTGATTTCCTGCTTTTGCTATTATGCATATGCTGCAACATCCACATTCTATCTCCATATTTTTATTTGGAAATATAATTAAATACCATACTGTTAACAAGGGTTACCACTTTCCTGGCCTTGAAATCTAAGCTTTTTTTTCGTTTCCTTCCTTTTCTAACTAAATGCCTTTTGAGACCTGCAGTTAACCTCAAGATGAATAGAAGTATGGATTGTAAAACGTCAAGCAGATAAATGAACTATCCCAATAAGATGGTCTGGGATTTAAACCAGAGAAAATGCAACTTTTAACTTTTAAAGACATTTAAATGAGTAGAGCTAGGCTGTATAAAAACCATGACATTACAAAAGTTCCGAAAAATCATTTACGGACACAGTGCTGGACTACTGCAATTTTGAAAAAGAATTTACAGCAGCATTCTTTTTCTACTCCTTGTCTAATCATATTTTCAGACTGAAAACTTAGGGGTCAAGTGCGAACAAATAATGGATTAAATCCCACACACTTAGGTAATACTGAATAGCTTTCATTATAACCGTCCTATAGTCACATGAAACAGAAGATTATTGGTTTGGTTATCCTTTTTAAGCTGTACTTTCTATATCTTCTTCAGGAAATCCTCACAAGGCCATGATGTTTATTGGATTCACAAAAAAGGCATTAGATTCATCGAGAACTGCAAATCCTTCTATTTAGCTCTGACAGTATAGAAATAGCCTAGACTTCTTTACGGTCATTAGTCAGCTGCACAATAATCTTTAAATAGAATTAGAACTTACTTTGGAACTTCCTCTCAACCAGGTTCTCTCATTACATTAATGAGCCAACTAGGGATTAATGGTGATTATAGCAAATCAGTATGTGAAATTGTTGAAGCTGTGTTTTCAAGCACTTACGTTTTTGCCTTTCTGCTTTTCAGTCTTCAGTCATGGCTCTCTCCTTTGCACGCAGCACGTTCAACATGCAACTCACTCACCAAGTGGTGCTGTTGCTCATTCTTCTGGCCCGCCCTGAATGCCTCAAATCACAATTGTCCATCCTCAAATCAATGACTTTTACAAATTATCCTATTCAGCTCTGGAAGGTGATTTATTAAAACTTTAATGTAGGCAGATAATCTACTGAGAAATTAATTTGTTTTATTTCAAAGCTGTAGTCATTAAGAACAAAAAAGAGGGAAAATTGTCCCATCTCTAAGACTACAACAAGAAATTATTCCTAACGACTGAGCTCTGAGTCTCCCAATAAGTAGGAAACAGAATTTTTGTGTGTGTTTCAGAACTAGCAAGGAGAAAATTTTAGGCTGAGATGAGCTAAAGGCAATTCATTAGGCAGCTCTTGGTTTCAAGGTTTAGATGATTGTATACTTGGCTCACACAGTAACTTGCAGCTTGCAGAAAGAAAGGCTTTTGACAGTCAAAACAGAGAGGCCATTTCTGAGACTGTGTAATCACCATCCAACTTGTGTGTAGGCAGAGAGGCCTGGGTTGGTTCTCTTGCAACAACAAATGACCAGTACTGGAAGTCCTGTTATATGTGTGTCTGTCGGGAAAGGATGGGTGTTTGAGCCGAACTTAATTTGATTTAAACAAAGATATATGTTCGTGCCTGCACAAATGTATTAAAAGAATCTTACCTGTTGCTTACAGATAATAACCTCATAAAAAACACAAAGTAGAAAAAGAAAAACAAAACCAAAAACGATCACATCATTTTAAGCCTTTGATGAAGTCTTTGATGAAGTCAAGCACCATTTCCATTTTTTGAACTCTGTGAATTTCTTGAAGGGTTCCACTGTTTTCTTTTATCTAAAATTTTACTTTGGTTTAAACTGAAATGTATGTAATAATGGAATCAAGCTTTAGAGGTAAGGACCAAATCACACTTCTTTTAATAAAGAAAGGCCATAGAAATAAAGCGTCAGTGACGGAAAAATAAAATCAAATGTCACTGTGTCCCAAACCATCTAAACCAAATGCCTAATCAAAACTTTAGTTGGAGTCACTTGGTCCACTCATTCTACTTTCCAAAGTGAATGGTATAAGCCAAACAATATTGGTACAAAGGCATCATCTTTGTACAGGGTTTATATATTTTTTGTTAAATTTTTGCAGGCTTTAAACTTCATAGTTTTCGAAAGCATGCAGATCAAAGGCTGGAGTATGATATGACATATTAAGTATATGGCACATGCAATAAGATGAGGGGTAGGCAGAGATAGTTTTGATAAACTTGAACAATAACAGAAGGGCTTTGGCAATCTTTGATCAGAAAAGTTACTAGGCCAAAAGGTAATTTTATAGAGCTACTTGAGATCAAGACATGTACCTCTTTGCCCTCTCCCTGCAGAATCTATCAGTCTTGGTATATAATAAAGGTCTAAAAATATGTTGTACTGAATTGTAGTGAAAATGAGCTGTAATAATCATCAGCATCCTTCTCAGTAGCCTAATCGGAATTCTGCGTGAAGAGTTATCCTGTCCCCAAAGGAAAAGGCCATAGCTACATAATTTCCACATTTGTTAATTTTCTGGTTAAGAAGATACAGAAACTTGTTCCCACATTATAGCACTTTTCATTATCAAGGAGAAGTTTCTAAAGCCCACCTGCCTTAATTACAGCTGACAATTCCTTTTATGGAAAAGATAAGGGAAGGGGCGCCTGGGTGGCTTAGTTGGTTAAGCGTCCGACTTTCACTTAGGTCATGATCTCGCGGTTTGTAGGTTCGAGCCCCGCGTCGGGCTCTGTGCTGGCTGCCAGCTCGGAGCCTGGAACCTGTTTCAGTCTGTGACTCCCTCTCTCTCTGGCCCTCCCCTGCTCATGCTGTCTTCTCTCTCTCTCTCTCCTAGAAATAAAACATTAAAAAAAAATTAAAAAAAAAAAGATAATGAAACAGGGAGGAATAAAATTTACCTTATCATTTATACAAAATAGATATAATTTTGTTTGTTTGATTTTAGTTGTAGGTGTACTAAACACTGTGAAGACACATAAGATCTTAAAATATAATGAGGTCTCATAATATCTGAAATGCTGGGAGAGCATTCTGTGGCCTATAAAAGTGGTGGTACAAACCACAATATGTTCAAAAGTCACCAGAGAGGCAAATATAAAACAATTTCCCTTCCTCTCACATATTACCTTTATAACTTTTAATATACAGATTGTGTCTTGTTATAGAGAGAGAAGGAACACCTTCATTAGCAGAACATTCAAGAAAATGTTTAAACACATGACAGACCTACTTTCCCAAATTTGCCATCCAGAGAGAGATCAATCTGTTGCCATTATAGGAAGCACTGAATATTGTAACCTGACTTACTCCAATTTGTAAAGTACCACTACTACAAATCCCTCATGAAAAACAATGGGAAGGATTAAACACTCAGGATCAATGAATGTATCCTATGGCTTGTGAGGGTCTTTCTTTTTCAATCTTTTAAAATATCTGGGTTGCCTGGGTGGCTTGGTCAGTTAAGGATCCGACTTTGGCTCAGGTCATGATCTCATGGTTGATGGATTCGAGCCCCTCATCAGGCTCAGTGCTGATAGCTCCATACGTGAAGCCTGCTTCAGATTCTGTGTCTACCTCTCTCTGTCTCCCCTACTCGTGTGTGCATGCTCTCCCTCTCTTTCTCTCCCTGTCTCAAAAATAAGTAAATAAGCATTAAGGTAAATAAAATAAAATAAATAAAATAAAACAATAATATAAAAATATCTGCTCTATATGGTGCAGAACAGCACCTGTTTTTATACTTAACAAAAGCTTACAATGTATCTATCATAAGCACAAAATGCAATGTAGGAAGTAGAAAATAATATCCTTAACTTTAATCATGAAGACAAAATGTATCTGCACAAATATCGAAAGATCTATGACAGACAGCATATAATAAAATCCTTTAGTGAAGAGTATAGTCTATAGTGTAGGTTAGTAATTTACTGATAACAAACCTTAAGGAAGACTGACCCCTAGAGAAACTAAACTTGAAGGTAGCCTTTGCAAAACAATTAGATTCATGAAGAAGAGTTGGATAGAGCACTTCAGATAAGATAAAGCCATGAACAAATGCATAAAAGTGGACTTACATACAGTGTCTTACATTAGGGACACTGCTGATATTGAGCTAGTAGAACTGGGTCAGGCCAGGAGAAAAGGTGAGATAAGGTTGGATAGACAAAATACAACAAATTGAAGGCATTAAATCACTAAAATGAAAAGTCTGAACTCAATGCAACAGACCATGGCAATTGTTTACCTCATGTGCCAGCCACAGATCATTTTAGTTTTTATCTGATTAAAATTTATGTATTAGGGGCGCCTGGGTGGCTTAGTCGGTTAAGCGTCCGACTTTCGCTTGGGTCATGATCTCGCGGTTCGTGGGTTCGAGCCCCGCGTCCGGCTCTGTGCTGACTGCCAGCTCGGAGCCTGGAGCCCGTTTCAGTCTGTGACTCCCTCTCTCTCTGACCTTCCCCTGCTCGCGCTGTCTCTCTCTCTCTCTCTCCTAGAAATAAAGCATTAACAAAAATAAAAAATAAAAAAAAATAAAATAAAATTTATGTATTGATATTCAAGCCAATACACACTTTTAAGTCTCTGCTAGATTCTGCTATGGATAAAGAAGGAGGGAGAGAAACATTTCTAACTTCAAGGACTATCCTAATACCAACTTTGAGAAAGTTTTTCAAAGCATCACCATTTGTGCTACTATAACTTGCCAACCTGTTATATACACCATTTACACACAACTTGCTAATTCCTAGATAAGTACCTTTGCTCTTAGAGTCAGTTTCTATCATAAGGAATACTTTCTCTTGTGTCAATTTTTTTCCAGGTTATAGTCATCCATGAAGTTCTAGTTTGCATCTCTTTCTCTACCATATGTGTTAAAATCACTTCCATCTATACTATACTTAGCTCTCAAATTTCTAAACAACTATAGTAACTGTTTTTTTTTTTTTTTTACTCACTGGAAATAATTGTCATGTTTGCTGCCTATTATGCACTGAATTATATCCTCCAAAAATTCATGTTGTAGCTCCTCCACCCTGTGTGACTATATTTAGAAATAGGATCTTTAAAGAGGTAACTGATGTTAAATGAGATCAAAAGGAGTGGGGCCTTAATCCATAGGAGTGGTGTCCTTATGCTGAGGCAAAGAAACACCAGGGGTACAGCACAGAAAAAAAAGCCCATGTGGGGA